>CAVNZL010000068.1:0-745000 GCA_963693355.1 Pontia daplidice | reverse complement strand
AATTGTCTACTATATGATTCAACCATTGCTACGAAACTTATCTTTAAAAAATATTTTTAGCTGTTGGATGGCGCCCCCAAGGTTTGAAGAAAGAATGTAAAAACTTCCCAGTGTTGGGCTCACCACCTGAAATGCGTGAGTAATTCTGTGTGATCTTTATGTTTCAAAACTTAGTTAAATTTTATACATATAATGTTATAATATTAAAAATATAAAATTAACGTTAACTATCTGGCTTAAAGTATCTTTTGTGAAACAAATCTTTATATTTTTCTATCTTATAACGCTACATTGTTTTTATATGTACTAACTAATTTCAGAATCAGAGCCGTTGCCAAAACCTGAGCCAAAATCAGAGCCAGAACCTAACTCGGAGCCAGAACCTTCACCTGAACCCAAACCAGAACCAGAACCAGAGCCTGAATCCAAACCAGAACCAGAACCAGAGCCCAATGTAGAACCAAAATCAGAGCCTGAACCTGAACCTAAAAATGAAAATTTACCCGAACCAATGTCACCAACGCCAGAACCAACATCCATTATAGAATCAAAGCCCGAACCATCTTCTACGACCGACGAAACAAGTACTGAAGCGTATAATTTTGAAAACGATCGAAACAAACGCGTAGCTATGCATACATTAGATGGTTTTGATTTTAAGAACCTGGGAAATGACGTTACCGTAAAAACCAGTATATCCTATAAAATATCAAGCTCAAAGGGTAATATTATCTTATTTTGAAATAATTAGATAAAGTCTCTTAAGGAAATTAAAATTAAGTTTTATTAAATGTTAAATACTATTTTTCAGGTCGTAAAAAACGAGCTGCCCAGGTGGTTGAAAAGTCAAGTGAGTGGTATTTAGTTGCAATTTTAAAGCACAATACTGTACAACACACGAGTGCTAAAACTCACGACGCTACGCCAGACACCATATTATACGCACTACTATTCTTTCAAATATGCAAAACTAACATAATTATATGTATCACCTAATGTACATATAAAAGCATGGTTACGTTATTTTTACAGATGTGGAAACATCGACCAGTATTATAGACCATGAAACTGAAAATTATCCAATTCCTTTACCAACAAAACCTACTATAGAAATGTCGTCTCCAACTAATCATAAGCCATTTAAACCAAAGACTAAGCTAGGTCCTAGACCCCTACTTATTTCTCAAGAGCCTAAATCGCGGCTGCCATCCCAGTCTAATGAAAAACCAACATCTGATTCACAATTAGAACCAACACCCTCTTCTGATCTCAAATCAGACGCTTCTACCGAACCTCTATCAAAACCGAATCCATCCGTTGATGCTATAGAAAAACGAACGCCAAAACCAAACATGGACTCTGAGTCCCTGCAGAACCCAAAATCCCGTGAGCCTAAATCTAAAAATATTCCCGAAAAAGAATCAACTCTTAAACCAAAATCGGAACAAGCACCATCACCTGAACCAACGTCCATGACTACTATTGATTTCATATCAGAACCAGAACCCTCTCCTGAACCTAACTCAGAACCAGAGCCTGCCTCTGAACCCAAAGCTGAACCTGAACCGACTCCTGAACCAAAATCTGAACCTGAACCGACTCCTGAACCAAAATCTGAACCTGAACCGACTCCTGAACCAAAATCTGAACCTGAACCGACTCCTGAACCAACATCTGAACCTGAACCGACTCCTGAACCAAAATCTGAACCTGAACCGACTCCTGAACCAAAATATGTACCTGAACCGACTCCTGAACCAAAATCTGAACCTGAACCGACTCCTGAACCAAAATCTGAACCTGAACCGTCTCCTGAAACAAAATCTGAACCTGAACCGACTCCTGAACCAACTTCCGAAGCAGAACCTACCCCTGAACCTGAAACAACTCCTGAACCATCCTCTGAACCAAATCCTGCTCCTGAACCTAACGCAGAAGCAGATGCTGAGAATTTGTTAGTCAAAGGCCTTTACGAAGATACAGGTAACGCACTTGCTTTGCTTTATAATATTTAATCAGGTGTTCTACAAAATTATTGCATTATTGTAAAAACCAAACAATATGCGTATAATATAAATTTTTGCCTCTCTGTATACTAAATATTTAATATAATACTATAGTACCAATATTATTTCAGTACTAAATTATTTTTGTGAAAAATATTATAGCCTAAAGTGCTATACTAATGCTATACTAATTGTATCTAAAAGTGGCGAGGAAGAGAATAAAAATAAGAAAACGTGTATATAGAAATGTATATATACGTGATATGCAATACCTAAATACAGTTTGAACTAAAACAAAAATACTATAGTACCAATATTATTTCAGTACTAAATTATTTTTGTGAAAAATATTATAGCCTAAAGTGCTATACTAATGCTATACTAATTGTATCTAAAAGTGGCGAGGAAGAGAATAAAAATAAGAAAACGTGTATATAGAAATGTATATATACGTGATATGCAATACCTAAATACAGTTTGAACTAAACTTTCAATCTTTAAATATAATTTACAGTGGAACCTGATTTTAAGTTATACGAGTTTACTTTTATTATTTTCATTATTTATTAATTATGCTTCAATTATTATTTTGATATAATTGATCTCATCTAAAGCTAAATAAGTTTCAACATCAGTAAAGGATAGCATCAAATTATCTTTTGCATGATATTAAGACTATTTCTTTCTTTATAATTGCTAATGCTATAATACGCTTGCATGCTTTTTGTTGCATCCCCTTTCCTTCTCCTATCTTCTATCCTCTTCTTTCTGTGACTTTTTACTTTTTCTTAATGCTCCATCTTAAGTCTAATAAGTTCGATGTTGGTGAAGTGTAGTAAATAACTGAAATTTCATGTGACAACATAGAAAGAGTCAATTAATATATGGAAGTATCGGTATCAATTCTAATGGACCACTTTATTACCAATACTTCGCGAGAAACACTCGACGCCTGTTTCGCACCAAAGCGAAGCATCCTAAAGGATTTTATACATAAAGCGAAGGATTGCTAATATTAGAGTCTACCGTTAAGTAAAGCCTGATTCTATGAATTATTTTGTTGTTAATTGTTATTGAAGGTCTTATATATTATATAAAACTATTTTTATGTTTCATTAAACTCACATAACTTAGCAGCAGGGTACGGGTTTTTTTAGAAATTATGCTCACACAAAATCATTGTAAAAAAGAACTGCAGAGTGCAGATCATCATTTGTATATAGCACATAAAAAATTTCTCTATTAAAATAAAAATATAACCTCTTACTAATTATACGAGCTATGTTATAGGTTACTTCCCATCTCACGAGTACGTGCCCAAATTTGACTTCAACCCAATGGACTGCACGGACATAGTGATCGGAACTGCTAGAGGGAACTATCACAGAGTTTTGGATTACTATACAAGAGATAGGTAAGCATTATAATAAGAGATAACTGATATAGCATCAATAATGTTACGACTCATTTATAAATGTTAGATGAAACCTGGTGATAGGCTGTCACGGCCGAGCGTGCCCGTGGGCATGAGGAATTGCTTTTTCTCATCTCCACTTACCTGAACTCACTATCCAAGAGAGAACTTACACTTGTGTTTTCTTATGCCCACTCGACAAATATTAGGTGATTTCTCTGGTAAATGTCCTTTAAAATTAGTTATTCCCATTAGTTATTTCCCATCCCATTTCGTGATTATACAAACAAATATAATTGTTTTTTCTAAAATCCAATTTTAAGATTGAACTCATTTATATACCGTCGCAATAATAAGTGGTTGCGGAAGTTGATTTGTTGCTTACAGCCTTACAAATAGTGATAATCTCCTTGTATGATATAAATGTAATTTATTTCCGCCTATTATTACGCAGAAGATGCGAATAAATAGTTTTAATTTCAGGTCCACTCCCCGTGTGGACACATTTTGGGGTGGCCATGATGACATCACGGCTTCTTCGGGCTTTGAAGAAAATGGTGTAACTACGATAATGTTCAGGAAGAAAATTAAGGTAGATACAAATATGATATATTTGATTAAGATTGTAAAGTTCATTGAAATATGAGATTGTCGTTTGTTTTTTCAAATAAAATAATTACATTAAAATACCAATTAATAATAATAAATAATTAAATGAAAATACTTAAACGCGATGCCGTGACCAGTCTGGTAGTGACCACTGGTTGATAAGCATCCAAACCGGTGGCATATATAAGGATATTATTTAAATGTATGATATTAGCGTTAATTAAAGACACTATTATATACTCAAAGTATATAAAGATGCGATTACAATTGAAGCGCGTTAATTTTAGGAGGTATAAAATCGAATAATTTACAACTTAATTATAAACAATTCCAGGCAAAAGAACCAACAGATCATTCCCTAGTGGATGACCTGATGCACGTGATCTGGGCGCGTGGACAGGAAATGGGTAGATACATACACGCGCCGCCCGCGGGACTCGCGCAGGGCGACTTCTACCGCCCAGACGAGCTCAAGTACCACGGACACGGAGACCAGAGGGGGGTTGTTGCTATGAACTTCTTTGGTAAGAGTGTTTTTACGTATATGATTGATAAATCAGAGTCACCAAAGTATCGAAACTTTAGTTGAAATTTAGAAGATTTACGCAATTAAGAAACGGGTGCTATACTACTGGCCGTAGTTGTGTAAAATATTGTTTATGACAGACTTTTCACAATCAATTATTCATTCAAATGTTTATACGTATGCAAATTTAAAATTTAAGCGTAATTGAAAATAGGAGAATTTTGTTGTAAATTATGATGTTTTGGTAATGATTTTACCAGTTGTCTTTATATTTCAGAAGAGACAAAAACATCACTTTCGGGCAGTATCACCTCTTTGGATAATGAAAAGTGCGGCGCGCAATTCAAGTGGCCCTCTTCCTGCGACGTCAAGAACAACACGTGCGACTACGTTGCCTCCTGGGAGTATCTAGGACAGAAGAGAGGAAAGGATTCTATTCGTTTTACGATCATCACTAAGCAGACTAAATATTGGACCGGGATCGGGTTCAGTCGGGATCAGAAAATGGTGAGAAATATTAGAGATTTGTAAAAAAAAATAGGGCTCTTCGACGTCGTTTTTATTGTCGTTTTTATCATGTTGAAAAGAAATAAAGAGCTATTACAGACAGAAGATGCAAAATATGAAAGTGAATCAGATGATAGGTGGCTGTTCTATTATTAAAATGTTACTTGTGGAAAATTTATGCATATCACCCTCGAAGGACATTATCCTTATAAAAATTGTGACATTTTATGTGAGTAATATATTATTTTTTAGTCTCAAACCGACGCAATACTGGGCTGGGTGGACAGTCGTTCAGGCAGACCGTTCGTTGGCGATGCCTGGCTTTCGGGATACGCGGCCCCCCGGTTTGACTCCCGACAGGACATTACCCAGGCAAAGGGAGAAACGTCGGATGGGTTCACTACTTTGAGTTTTGTGAGGAAACGTGATACTGGGGATAATAAGGTGAGTTATTAGATACTTACTCTTCACTCACTTAGTTCAGTTTTCTATTAAATATCTACAGGTTCTTGGTTAAGAAATTCTCGCATTTCAACTAGTATTTTAAGAAGTAATAAACATATATTTAAAGTTGATGATTGTACCTTTCAGGATCTGCCGTTCACAGACACCGAGTGTCTATACATGATGTTCGTGACGCAGGGCGGTAGTTTTGACGCTGTCAATAAACGTACAAGCAAACACCAACAAGTACCTATCGTAACTGATGACAAGATATGCATTAAGCCTTGTGGACCAGGTAGGAATACTACTAGAATTTGATAAATATTTGATCAAACTCCAGAATTTAATTTTATATTATTTTGATTATTTGCATTACGATATAATGCTTGGTAATACTATAGTTATTACATCTAGTAGGGGCTGACAAAAATGTATGTATTTTATAGCATATGTTATAGTTTGATGTATTTAAAACTACTTAGCAAGAACTAGTTAATTAAGATTTCACTATTAAGTTGAGTGTCAAAAACACATTTTTAATCCAGAACCGCTAGAAGAAGAGCAAACAACGGAAGCAATAGTTCCTGGCTCTCATACGTATGCCCTGCTCATTCGGATCACGGGTCTCGGCGACAGCTTCAGGCCTCCAGCTGCCACCAGCCCAGAGTATGAGGAACTGGCGCAGAGGGTCGTCAACAGCTTGTCTGGAGAATTGGCCAAGACGAAGGGGTACAAGGATGTCAAGGTTAATGGATTTATGCAGTGAGTATCAAATGTTAAATTACTATTGTGTACTTTAATCTGTAAAAATATTGAATGTATGCATTTCTTAATATTATAATGAATTCAAGTTTTTAACTGTTGAAGGGTTTTGTACCCGCGTTTTGCTGTATTTCGTGGAACGTGAAGCCACTACCCCCACTGAAACTAAAACACAGAATTAAATAAAAAATAAGTAATAGAATAAATGCTTTATAGTAAAATATTTTAGTAATGAAATATATATATTTTTAATTTTAACAAAAAAGTCCATTATTCGACGAGTCGACGCTACAGGTTTTATTTCAATGTAGAATGGTGATGAAAATCACCAAAGAACAATCCTAGAAGAATGCTCAGGCTACTTCAATTTTGATAAAAACTACGAGAACTCATGAATCATATCCCATTAATATAAATAATATTTTTCAGGAACGAAACAAAGGCAATACTAGCAGAGTTAACTCTTAAGTCCATCGAATCCAATCTCATAGAAGGCAGTGCTCGGTCATTGGAAGGTTCTTCACCACAGAACGAGACAGAAGATGACAAGGAGAAGTGGGAAAGAGCAGTGCGGGACACATTGGCTAAGGGACGAGTTGGAAACTTGAATGTAGACCCTGAGTTTTTAGTCTTCGCTCCGGAAAGCTGTAAGTGGACATTTGCTTCGTAATTGTTAAAATCTCACAATTAAACAAGCGTTTTAGTGAAATTTACGTAAACTGTTTGGAATATGGAAACGAATTGATTTAGGTTAAAGGCTGCAGCTTATAATTCATTTTTACATAAGACTGTCTTGTTGTATGTGCATTTTATAATTATTTTATTTCATAATTAGCTTGAATTAGAAAATATAACAGTTATAAATCGTAATAATAATAATAATAATAATAATAATAATAATAATAATAATAATAATAATAATAATAATAATAATAATAATAATAATAATAATAATAATAATAATGATAATAATAATAATAATCATCATCGTAATCATAATCATAATCTCGCCCCGCAGTGGTAATAGGTGGAAGTGAAGAGAAAATATCGGAAGGTGGTTTTGGGTCTGCAGCTCGCCTGTGGGTGGTGGTAGGAAGTGTCGCTGCATTAATTGTGTTAGCGTTGGTACAGGCTGCTTGTACTCTAGCACACTCTACCAGGGATAAACATAGAAAGGTATTGTTCTATTATATTTTTTGTTTAAAATACAGCCGGCAGGTTCTGAATTTTATGTTTTCATATAAAATTATTATAAATAATAGGGGGTTGAGTTAACCTGGGGGATGACAACATCAATCTAATTGATTGAACTATCCTTAAAATATATGTATTTTAAATGTTACATACATTTAAAATACATATATTAGTTATAGTTATTATAGTAAGTATATGTTTATCAGTTGTTTTAGCACTACTATGTATATACTCCATGATAATGTAAGCATCTATACTTAATTTAATATAAATGTAGGTAAACAGACTATTTGGTCCAATGAGCTATAAAAATAATATAAAGAGTGACTGGTTTTCCTCAAATTAACATTTGTCAAATCTTAATTTGAGGAAAACCAGAAGCCTCAAGACTCAAATAGTTTCAATTAGAACATACTCAAAAATGTTTGCTCTTTACTTTGTAGTATTGTAGTGTCAAGTTTATTGTCTACATACAGAGTATTTACATATTATAATGTTGCCAGGATCGCCTAATCCCGCAAACTGTATGGAAAGATATAACCTCAGCCAACACGAACTACGCCTTCGAACCGTTCGAAAACGACGATAAATTTAACACTTCCCGTCCGCCAACGAGGCCTACATCGCCGCCCCCGCCCAGACCTGACCAAGGGCGGAATGGTCATAGTGGCCAGAAAAATGGGAAAAGCAATGGAAATTCTAATGGGCATTTTAATGGTCACACAAATGGACGTGTAGTTAAAACACCGACGGGAACTGCAAATAGGAAGTTCCATAATAGTGCAGCGCAGTACTATCATGACACAAGGTCTCTGCAGAGACCGAGGAGTCAGTACGGGTGAGTGTAATATTTATAAGGCTACAAGGCCGATCTATAAAAAATCTTACTTTACGTTGATTTGAACTTCACGGGTAAAAATGTATTTTATTTACTCCTATAATTAATAGGCTTTAATTTTTCATTTCTTCCTACGTTGGAAAAATCTATATTATTTTAGCTGGATATAAATGCAAAAAATAATTATGACAATAATAAATTTCTTATGGAAACAAGAGAATTCCAAAATGTATACAACGCAAATTTTAAGAGATCGGCATAACAAGAGAAGCTAAAGTGAAAAGTTGACCTAATTTTATCTTTGAGAGCTTTCAAGTCAAAAGCTCATTCATTCAAGTACCTTGTCAAGTCAAATTAACATTGAATAGTTATCAGTATTTCACCATCTTCTCCATGCGACCGTGTGGCCTAATGGATAAGGCGTCGGACTTCGGATCCGAAGATTGCAGGTTCGAGTCCTGTCACGGTCGAAATATATTTTTACATTTTTAAAAAAGATATATTTTGTCAATTGGAATACAATTTTTATAAACTTAAATTCTAATTCACTGCTTATAGTTATTACTGATGATTTTCATATAAAGTTTATTTTTCACACCTACCTTTCATCTACCACGTTTACTGAGACTTCTAGTTCACAATTAAGTTGCATCCATATTTTTAATGAATTATTATACTTTCTATGAGGAAATATCGATTTTAATTTCTGTCACACTAATATAACCTACGACGCATTAGCTATGGCCGTCCTGAGCACGGCAGCTACTCTCTTCCACGAGGGCCGCAATCTCCTTCTTCGGTTCAAAGCGGTCACAGTGGCAGGTCTCGCGAACCAGCACAACCAGATTTCTACTTCATGCCTTCACAGAGGAAACACGAAGGTGAGGTTGTACGGGTATATGTTACCCCACGAGATTAGTCCATAGTTATTATTGAGAAATTTTCCCATGATGAGATTTGTTTTATGTAAAAAATATGTAAGATTTTATACTAGCTAGCTGATATACATCGCAGGTAAATTTACAATTAATGGAAGAAAATTACTGTCAAAAGATAACTTCCATACGTATCTAGTGATTTAAGGGTTAGATGTTATTCAATGAATTTGTATTTTTATTTATTCAAAAGCTTTTATATTAGATTCTTTACCTAATATTATAATTATATAGTATAATTTTTAAGAGAGTTTGGGAAATTTAACTCCATTCAAGTCTTGATAATTAATCACACACCCAGTGTAATTAGCCAGTTCCAAACTAGTTTTAAACGTTCAAAAAATTTTCGTCAATAAATATTGTATATACATTGTATATTATAAAATAGAATAGCAAGTACAAGAAATATATTGTAATGCTGAGGTTTCACGGCTTTAATGATTACCTTGTTGTATGTATCATGTTAGATTTTTATCAGCCTTATTTACTAATACTATTTGTTTCATTAACAATGTTTAAGTTATCTAATATCATCTAGCCTACATATATTTTCATAATTTAAAATCATGGAGAAGTAAGAATATGAGGTTTGATTATATTTTAACAAGTGTTTCTTAATATCATCTTGTAAATAACGGTGAAGGCTATTCTAATACTATTTTATTTTTACAGAATTCTGATGGCGAATCGAAATCTAACTTAAGTTACCATAATTTCTTCCGCACTTCATACAAAACAGTTCTAGTCTTGTGTCACAGTTTTAAATTAAGTTCAGCTGGCTTTACCAATATTTATTGTTATTGATTGAAAGTATCAGTAAAATAATTTATTAAATTACTGTAAAAACGTTACAATTCCTATAAGGTACATGATATAGGTGTTTTCACACCAAGTGTAGATGATTTTTTTTCAAACCAGTCTTTTACAGTATTGCACAAAAAGATCAAACAAATTGACAAAATCAATATAATACTATTTTAATTAAGCAAAATACTAGCTACATGTACTCGTACTTCCAAATAATAAAGAAAGTTTATTTTGATTAATGTATTTGCCGTCTCCTTATAATTTAAAATTGGTATAAATAATTATGTTATATATGGCGCTAGTTGCAAGTACACTGATATTAACCCAATAACGGTAAATATTGAGTGAAGCAGGTACACATTCAGCCGACTGCTCAGATGGCATCTTGCTATATTTGAATGTGTACGTGTTGTATATAACGCTGTATAATAAGGCATATGTGTTTAACTTCTTCTTGCGGTGCGACTGAGGTTTTAAGAATTATTACATTAAGCGGATTTTGATTTTCTTTCTGTTTAATCTAAATATTCTTTCTCGGAACATAATATTTGTGTAATAAGCTATCAGCCACTTACATTGTCGCTCTTCATCCTTCTTATATCTTCAAAAAAATATAACCTCAGTTTTAACCATCTTTATGTTAACTGTCTTCCACGATAGATGGCGTTGTTTCTATGAAAACACACATGTATGGTGCTCTTGGACGTAAATGCTCATTCAATTTTAGGTGTAGAAAATATTTAGGATAAACGAATTATTGTAATCTGTTTTTTATTGAAAGCAGTTTTTTTAGATTTTACTAAGGTTGTATTACTTATTACTCATTAAAAAAAATATCTGTTATGACGTTTGTACATATTCGATGTGTCAGTTAGACCGAAAATATACAGCTTCACGCAACAGTACGAGTTTGAGTCACATTGTTTAAGAGAATCGTGACATTGAGTTTAATGTAAATTTGAGTTATTATATCCAAATTGCCAGTAAAGATAATGTAACAAAATAAAAAAAATTGTCTACCAAAATAACTAGATATAACTGTTAAAAAATATATTATATAAATTAAAAGGGATAATCAGCTAATATATTTATAAGATAATTTATAATAACTCCATAGTGTAATTATTGACAGAGTATTAATTAATAATGAAATAATCCAAACCAAACCATAGATTTATTAATAAATGTATTTTAGTACAATGTGTTTTCTTATATACATAAAATATAATAATTTGATACATTATTTTTTTGCATTTTTAGTTAATTGGTACCGGCAAAGTTTTCATCGATAAACATTATAAAATTACTTCTAAAAGGCACCCAAATATTTCTAATATTACAGTAACAAAATAAATCTTAATAAATTTTAACAACATATAATCTCCAACTATCACAGTTTACATCAAAATATATCGAAATCTTATTGCACTAAACCCATGAATAAAAAAGTAAGAATACAAATCACTCTGTATATTAAAATAAAACTATTTATATAGTCCAATAACCTTCTATATACAAAGTCCATTACTGCAGAAGCACTGGGAGGGTTTTGGATGGTTTTTATGTCAGTAGTGATGAGAGTTCCGTTGATGTTACTTTATGGTTCCGTACCCAAAGGGGAAATACGGGAACACTATAACTGATCCACAGCTATCATTCCTAAAATTATCGTTCGTGAGTCCGATTTTTTTTTAAATTTGTAATGAGTGGAACATTTTAGCGCGAGAAGTCATTGTGTATAGAAGGATATTGACATCTTACCCCGATCAGAATATTATAAAAGAAAATTTATAAAAAAATATCACTTCTGTCTGGTGAATTATACTGAACGAGCATAGGACGTTCTGTAAAATTCTAGCGTGTTCTGTGTATTAAAAAAATTCTATTCTATATTGCGATAGAAATTTGATTTTACACATTCTTACGGCCATTTTAAAAGACCGTTACATAAAATAGCTGGCCGCCACACAATGTAATCTATTCAATAACAAGTGTACCATAACCATAAAGTAAAATGATCTTATATAATATGGAATGTCATGCGTAAGCTATTATTGAAAAATACTATACGTTTTATAGATTAGCTCTCGCTCCCATCACTTGCTTACTTTTAAAACGCCAAGTGTCCTGGAAACGAAAAAATATTTTGCTAAAAAATGGCCTTATGGGAACTATACTTCGTACCATGGTAGTTAATATTCATTCAATGTTATTTCCATATAAAATATTGGTAACAATAACGGGTCCATATCAGCTTTAGCAGTAATACTTTTTTAATTTAATACTATAATAATAATGTTAATATTTACCACAAAAGTAAGTTTAAATCCTCTCCTTTGAGCTTCATTCTCAATGTCTCTGGCGACAACTTCTTGGACAGTCCCTTCCACATCCACGTACTGACAGTGACCGCTTGCGTAGTGGGCCGTTATGGACTTGCGGTAGAACTGAAAAATAATAACAATAATATAATAGAGCAGCATAATATAGACATTAAGATGTTCAACCTATGTGCAAATATTTTCTAACAAATTTTAATACAATACAACCTTTAATGCACACAACAACTCACCTTAGTTACATTTGGCCCAGATCCGTGGACAATTAACGGATGAAAGAACACAGTATCTCCAGGAGCCATCTCTAATTGCACATACTTTCTGCTGTCAAACACACACTTGTCTAATATACCATGGTATAACTTGTTTGCATCCTGTAATTTGATAGATATATTGTAACTATTAGTCAAAAAGATTGGATATAATCAGAATGATCATACACAAAAAGATTACAATTGATGTGCATGTTTTAAAACTAGTAACTAACCGGCAATTGTCCATGTGCATATAAATGATTCATTTTGTGCGATTGTGGTATGATGAAAAGGCAGCCATTATCTATAGTGACTTCGTCAACCGCTGTCCATGATGCTATAATTTTCTCAGCAGGCCGAAATGGGAAGTAAAAAAGGTCCTGAAATGGGAAAACAGTTGGTTAGTAAATAGTTCACTTCATAGGCGATATAATAATGGGAAGGTTCAAATTTCTTCTAATTTGTATATATACTCCTTTATATCATTAAATTATAAATCATTAATTCAAGTGTATAGGTATTAATTTGTATAATCCATCTCTGGATTCAGAGATTTATATATTTTAATAAATAATAAACTCAATTTGAATTGAAAAACTATTGTTTTAGTTTAGTATAATTTTATATCTATATGGTATATCAAATCACACATATACGCGGTACATATATATACATGATCATGTATATGTTATATTCATAACTTCACTCACTTGATGGGGTGGGTGATAGGAACTGCCAGGTGGCTTATTGATAAACATGCTATTCATAACTCTGATGTTATCACCAATAAATTGAGATACAACATTCAACAACTTGGGATGCTCCGTATACGTCATGAAAACATCATCAAAGTGGATTTCTTGGATCTGAAAATTGAATGTTATATTCATTATTTGAGAATTAAACAAAAATGACTGAAAAAGGGAAGTGTATAATGTGCAGAAGATAACATTTCATTGTATAATACCTCCGTTGCACTCCAAAATAAATGAGTATTTAATAATTTAGTTTTCAACTTGTGATATCTTACTTTATTAATGGCTTGCTCTCCTTTCAATCCCTTTTTAACAAGAGATGGCTCTCGAACTACTGTTGAATTTCCTTTATCAACCAGCCCTTTTGCAATGTGAACAAAATGCTGTCTGTGAATATAAAAATTTATAATGAAATACAAATAAATATAAATGTTTCTTGGTTTTCTATATAAAGTGAGATCACAAATCATAGACTGCATTTATAATTATAAAAAATTACTAAAATATGCTTGTTGCTACATGCTTAGTTTTAATTTTATTCTTGCATACAATAAATCAAATAATAATAAATTGAATTATTGACAAACAAGTCTACTTAAAGATTTCAAACTTAGTTGCTAATCTCTAGGTTGAATAAGTGATTTAGACTATAAGCCTTTTTTGCTATGAGTCCTACAACTCAATGGGAAAAAACAAGATTAAATTTAACAGACAAACAGTAATACAATTACATATATAAGATAAAAACATATAAAACATTACTCCACTTGTTAAGAATTCTTTATGATATACCACTATTCACTTTCAGATGTTTTGGACACAACATATTATCTACATAAATTGTTGAAGTATTTAAGAGAAACAAACTTACTTAAAGTTGTATAATTCGTCAAAATCAAACATCTGTTTAATAACAAGGTATCCATTGTCTTCATAGAACTTTTTTTGTTCTGCTGATAAAAAATAGCTATTATCTACAGCCACACTGAAATAAATAGAATAATTATTCCTAATTTTCGCGGGCGAGTAAAAATTTATATGTACAATAAATTTAAAACTTTTCTCTACTTGTGTATCCTGACTTGATAAATAGTAGCATAAATTAATGATTTTAATAAATAGGCATATAGGAATTTGATTTGAAAAGAAATACCATCGAAAATGATTTTTTATCTAAATCCAATAATAATAAATCATCCAAAGATATTTTAAATTTACTCACCAATTTGATTGCGCCATCGAGGTTGCCATGGTCCTAAGTCCTTGAATAAAAGAAATGTACTGTGTACAAAGTACTAAAATTTAATATTTATTTAAAATGAAAAGTGAAAAGTACAAAGTATAATAAGTAAATTGTAAGCACAACACAGACTATAATTGTATATGAATTATTAAGACTTATGAGGTAGGTAACAGAGATTACAGAGGCAATTTAAAGCCAAATGAAATTTTACGACCTCTCAAGTTCAGTTCTGTAACTATAGGTATAATAATTTACTCTTTTTAGTGTGTAATTTTTTTTTAAATAAAAGCTAACAGCAAATTTCTTTCAGAAATTTGAATTCCTAAACTATGGTATAGAATGTTGCCAAAATGACTAGCGCGCTTAAAATTAAAACGGTCATATTTATAGATTTTTGTGAATTTATTTGTTGTTTAGTATGAATGGATGTATGCTTATACATCCTAACCAAACCTAACAGTACTGAAAGGTTTAATCAGGGAGGTAGCGTTATAATTGAGCTGATTAACATTAACGAACGTCAACTATAGCGGCCCGGATTAAAAAAATCTTCCCCGATGATATTTCTCAGATAAAATAATGTATCATTATTGTTTCAAAAACTTTTAAAAAATGGTCCTACGTCAGTGCATTATTTCATTGAATTTGACGGATAATTTTTTAATAAACTATCAAATGCTTGTGCTTGTTGACATCGCCTATCAATTTTTTTTGGTATTTCAATCTTGACACTTATCTGTAAGGACATTAGTTTTGTAGTATACGAAATTATAACTAATGTATAGTATATATTATTACTTACTAATCATTCACAAGGGAGGAGAGATCGATGGTAGGACCACATGAGGAAGTAACAAAATTTGTTGTTTTTGCGAGTAAAACAATCCATCGCTATAAAAACATAAAAAAACCTTTTTTATTTTCTTGTATTTATAAAGAAAATTACACAATGTTCAGTAAAGGCGTGATGTCGTACTTATATTTTTATCCACAAGCCTGGGTATTTTAGGAACACTAAATTACATTTAAACTACATAACAGGAAAAATATTTTAACAAAAGTTCAAGCCTACCTAAAGTTGATTATATAAATTAAATTTTATGTTTGATATTTTAATAAACACTTGGTTTTGAGTAGGCGCCGGCGAAAAGTGGTACTAAAAGATCTTTATCTACTATCATATAAAGAAATGGTCTATTTGCTGTGAATTTTTCCGGTAAACTTCTTGACATAAAGCCTGCACCACTTACAGCACTCGCGGTTGTGCCTTCTTCATTGACCTCTATATTAGCTTTTTGGAAGAAATCTGAAACTGATAATTCGTAAGAAGAGATCTTCGGGAAGCTTGCTTGAGTACTGTCAAACATCGTTCTCAAACCCATGTCCGACAAGAGCTCTTTCAAATTATTTAAGTTTGTACTTATCTTGAATCGTGGTAACTGAACCAAAACTTCCTCCTTATCTTTAAACAGTTTGTATATACTTGTCAATGTAATTGTTTTTAATTTTTCCATGACAGCAAATAATGAAACATCCTGATATGGGAGAAAGAATAGCGCGGCATATCTTCCGTCGCTGCCATAAGGTATTTCCAAAACTTTAGCACCAATTAGATCAACATCTTTGTAGTAAAAGTTGTCAGAAACAAACATAAGGTTGACATCTCCAATCTGATCGCCTTTTTCGTTATAAAATGCGCTCACTTCAGTGTCTTCTTTTGCAAAAGGTACGCTCCAGCTACCTTTGAAGAATATTGCATCAATGGCAAGCATTACTATTTCTTCTAAATCTCCCGGGGTGACCACTTCATCGATTGTACCATGTGTCGCTTCATTTACGTAATTATTGATAACAGATGCGGCATATTCAGGATTACGAAAAGAGATCACTTGAAAATCACTTACTTTCTTACTTGTGATTGTATTTTTGAAAAAACTTTTTATGGGCAGGTTCTCATCCGTAAATATGGTAGAACTTCTTTCAACAACTACGTCCGAGGAAGAATTAGAGTTGATCATTTTAACAATGTCCAAGAACTTGTAGTTGAAACAGGAGTGACTATGCAGTTGCAGGACATCTCTGAGTTCTGCCAACGTTTTGTCTGTTGCTCCTAATGATATACATGATAATAACGTCCACGGTGAAAGTGTTGAAGCGACAAAATGACTTTCCTTTTCTTCAGCTATTCTCATCATCAAGTCGATGGTAAAATCGAAGACGGCTCTTCTAAATTGAGGTTTAGCATTTTCAACTGAACATTGACATATTATTGATGGTATAAGACCGATGAAAAAAAATAGCTTTAGTTCCATTACGTGTGCCTAGTTTTAAAACTCCCCAAAGACTGACCTGTACCTACTCTGTAAATAACAAGTAGCATATTGTTATCTTCGTGACCCAAAGCCATGATAAGCTTCAATTATTATTCAGCCTATTTATATGATTTGAATAATGGCATACCCCAAAAAAGAGAAGTTGTACGATTTCTAATTAACATTCTCCTACAAATTTGTAAGATACCATATTTTATTCGAATAAAATAAAATAAGGTAATTAAAAGGAAATTTATATAATATGAACAGCGTTAGTATTGCAGAGTGGATTCTTTATTTTACGTTGGCTAAATGTCTTACAGCATGCCTTATACATTTTTTATATATCTACGTTGAAAGTCACGGGCATTCAATTTTATGGTATCTATTTGAAGGCATTCACGATGTCCTACGATAAAACGGAGTCTACTCAAGCAGACAATCGCATCATCTGTCCATTTCTATGTATAAATTTACTTGGGAGGATGGAGAAGGAATCGGGAGGATGTGCTTTGTGTCACAATTCCATATGCAAAGTGGTACTTTAATGTGAGATATTTACACTTTCCTTCGCCTTGGAAGAAAAGAGCGGAATTAAATTATTAATTAAGTCCCATGAATACAGCCGACTGGGCCTCCCCCACTCTCAGATGTTTGTCACATTTTATTAGAGAATATCATTTTCATTGTAATTTATCTCTTCGCCAAATTCCTTGAACAAAATAATATGTGTTTGTCCTCAGCGTGAATAATATTGACCCTAGTTTATCAGTGTGTTTACAAAGTACCTTTAGATTGATATTAAAGTTGAGTTATTTTTGTAGCGAAGCGTAGTTGCATTTAGACACTTCAACCAATATAACTTAGTTCGATATTGTTCATTAACAGTTCTACAGTGTTTTAAGAATGGGTTTTATATTGGCTTTGTTTATTTTATGCCCTTTGCTCAGTTTTGGGAAACAATTACATTGCAGTCATGACTCAGCTTTAGTAACCTTTAAGCGTCCAACTTATGATTTCTCGGTTCGCATATTAGATCGTGTAACACAGGAAACTGGTGGGCACTTCGTTTTTTCTCCAATATCAACATGGCTACAGTTAATGACGCTCGCTGAAGGTGCAAAAGGGCCCACAGCAGATGAAATATGGAAAGTCACAAGATATCACCGAATGAAATGCTTTCGTAGAAAATATAGAGAACTCTTGAATATGATGGACGACGAACTACGGCCAATAACAAAAAGAACCAGTACCATCATTGTCAATAAATTTTTAGATGTGAAAAAGACATTTACAAATGAAGTGATTAAAAGTAAGGAAACAAAAGTTTTATCTCTAGATTTTAATGATTCTGAAGGTTCCGCTGCAATGGTTAACACGATTATTAAAACTAATATGGATGGAGTTATTAATGAAGGGTTGTATAACGATGATTTCAATTTAGCTGTGTTATTATTCGCTGATACGGCATACTTTAGAAGTGACTGGCAGGCACCTTTTAACCCAGTATATACTTCAATAGAAACATTCTATTCAGAACAAAATAAAATAATAGGTGATGTAAAACTCATGACTCAAATTGGCTATTTCAACGTAACTGATGTTCCCTTTATAAATGCAAGGACCTTGGAACTACCTTTTAGCCTAGAAGGTAGAGTGTCAATGTTAATATTCCTACCAAAGGGAGGTTCAGTCAAAGATCTGTTTTACAAGTTGAAAGATATTAGATTGATGACCATATACAGTTTATTTAAACTAACGGGCCCAAAATTAGTGTCGGTGAGATTGCCGCGGTTTAAAATAACTACGAATTTGGAGAATATACCGGAATTGGTATACGACATGGGCGTTAAGAGAGTATTTTACCCGAACCTGGCAGACTTAAGCGGGATAAGTGATCATACGACGCACGCTTCGGTAATGACTCAAATAGCTGATATAGAAATAACTGAGAAAGGGGCCAACGCTAGTACAGCGGCCGAGTTTCTCATATCCGATTCTAACGCAAATGAAGAGTTTGTCGTTAATCGTCCTTTTGCCTTTTTAATAGTTGATAAGAAAACTGATATTATTTTATTCGCTGGTATGTACAGTAATCCGTCTATTTATTAAACTTAAACAAAAATAATTGGTTTCATTCATTTAATATGTATCAGAACTTACAAATAATATCACAATAGCAGCCTCTATCTGTAATAGAAATTATATAAAAATGTATCTTTAACAATTAGAACTAACTTTCTCCACTATTATTACAAGATATAACCACATCAAACAAATATTAAACTGAAACAAGTATTTAATCTATTGATAAAGCAGTATAAACAGCAATGATGACTGACTATGAGGAGTTAATAATTACTTAACACATAACTTAACATTTCATAACTTGAATAAAATTACATATCTCCTATCAAAAGCTATAAGTTTTTAATCATATGCTTCCACAAAAGAGTTAAATACAGTAGTCAGTAAAAAATATGATGGCGGGTTGCTCAACATTACAACGCTTAGAACTATTATTATGTAACGGCTGGATTCAGTCATTAAAGAATAAAATAACACTTAAGAGCAGTAAGATTAAGATGAGAAGATAAGAGTAAGATGCTAAGTGGTATATGGAATATTTTAAAAAGGTATAACAGTCAATCTTTTATATACCTACATTATTTATCTAGTTTGCTGTAGCAAGCCAGACAGCTTTGTAATACCAGTAATTATAATCGCTTATATGTTACACTATTATAGATTTCTAGCTTCACTAACCTTTATTCCCAGATTAATTCATATATGACTATGAGTTATAAATGCATTGTCTTCTACTATTATTACTTTCCTTTTTAATAATAGTTGAAACTTTTGGGTAAACGTTTAAAGTAAATTATATATCATTTAAAACAACGCAGTCTTGTACAAAATACGCAGTATGTTATATTCTCTTGATTAAATCATTGAAATGCAAACATCATAATTAGCACAGGCACAGCAAGTACGCACACAAGGTAGATCGAAGTCCGTGGTTCACATTCTGATATTATCACGAACTGTTCGTTCCAAAGTGAGTCGTTGTTTCGAAGGGGCAGCTCTAGGACTACCTGGAAAATAGAATTAATTATGAACAATGGTTGAAATAGACTGGATTATTGTATTTTGTACTCATAACCATTCTGTTGAGTTCGACTAAATTCGTTTAAACTAACTTTGATAATAGATTAATGGAAATTAATATCTTTGGGGCTAACGCGGTTGCTAACAATTTTAATAAAACGGTAGTATATGCGAATTCATTATACTAAAACATTCCACATTGATTAGTAATAAGTCAAAACTTCAGCGCTTGCGCTCGCCCCCTGATAAGCGTCGTATTATATAACGGCTACGACGGCCTTCTAATTAGAAGGTTGTATGCGATTATACAGTTTTTCGTGTTAATTTTATTTGGCAATAGGTATCTTTTGATGAACATAGGGGAGGTATTTAAATCTACTATGGTTATTTTACTAACGCATCGTCGTAATAAAAGTTAAACAAGTCATATTTAATCACTGAAGAAATTGAAATTTACCTTTTGTGAGGAAAATATATCAAGGGGAAGGTCGCATCTATCGGTCTTGTTCCTGCAATCCCTAACCGTCGTCCTGGCCACATCATATCTGGTCTTCTGAAGGTCGAAGCGCGCTTTGATGAAGTTCTTCTGGACTTCGTTCTCTGAATTAAAGATGAAGAAGTAGTAGCCGTTTGCTGGGACTCTGGAATATTATTGATTTTTAATTGCATGAATATTTAGTTACCATGTAAGTATAAAGATCAATGAATTGCTTCTAACTACTAATTAATATTTAGGGTGCATTTTAGTTACTGAGTTAGCCGTTTTTGGCTTCTGAATTTTCTAAAACACTTAAACCATGAGTATAGATATTTGTATACATGACTGCAATCAACAAAATATATCAATAAAAACTTAGTTTATTTTCTCCTAGTCAAAATCTTTAAAAGCAATTTTTTAAATGGTTAAAGAGCCACCTACCTATAGGTTAGAGCATTAGCTCTAGCTGCAGCTAAAGTATCAGCTCCATCATGGCACTCACGGTGAGGTGTTAATGGCAAATTAAGGATCAGGCCTTCACACTCCAATAAAGCTTCTTCGCTACTGGAGAATGAAGACCAGAATTCCGAATTAGACATGTCAAATGCAGTTGTTTCGTTCACTTGCTGATGATGCTCTGCGTAGCCATCTGGAGACAGACCCTATAAAATATGTTGAAAACTTTGCAGACGTCAGTGATATATGGATTCTTAGGCTGCATAGAGCACACTTAAAGTTTGCTAAAGGCTTTCCTTATACATAGCTTTTGCACTTAGCCAGTTCTTCCTACGAATTAGCCTTCCAATTTATAGTAATTCAGTGATACTTCTTGATCCTTAGGATTACTGTCAGATTTACTCGTATGCTCAAGAAAAGCTCATTTGGATAAAGTTAAACACTAAAGTCATAAACAATAAGTAAAAAAAATGATATTTTCTTTCATGTAAATATTTATAATTTGCTAATTTTAAAACTTCTTATGTCAAATGTATAATTCAAGCATGTTAGTTAGTTAGCAAGATAGTTGCTCAGAGGGAAAATAAATTATAACAGCGTTTGTTTTCACGTAAGATGAATGTTGGATACTTAGCTTAGCTACATCAGCTGTTACTTGGGTTCATTAACAAAACAGAAACAAATTGAAGCATTAAAATTAACGTATTAGGTATAATAGCGTTGATTTCGTACTAATACGAAGAAAGGCAGTAAAAGTAATTAAGTACCTCCTCAGCAGCATAGTCCCTAGCTTCATCATCTGCATTGAGTTGCTGAGTGAGTTCCATCTGTCCGAGCATCAGCTGGCGCTTGGTTCTTGCGTCTTGGCGAGCCACACGACGTTTTTCTGGAAATCACAATTAAACGCTACAATGCTTCAAATGGTATTGATGGAATTAAATTCTAACAAGAAATTGACATTAAAAATGAAATTTTATCAATGTTTTCAGTAATTCAAATTAACAACCAGACAATAGAAGTTTATGTAGTTTTATGAGAGTAAATATAAAAAATATATACTGCATATATGCATGTTTATCTATTACAATCATAACCTGCTTGATAACATCTTTTCTAATACAAAATAATATAAGTACGTTTATTGATTAGAAAAATACCTTCTCTTTGAGATCTAGTCTTCTCTTCATCAATGGCTTCAACCAGCACCTTTCGGAGATGTTCTAATTCCTCATCACTTCCCTTCACCGCTGACATCACTTTACTTACATCTGGGGATTCCTGAAAAAATATTGTATATTATTAACAAGAAGAATTTGTAAGCCATAAAAAAAAATATAACAAAATTGTGATCAGCATAAAAGTCAATTCACTAAACAGTGATGAGTATTGTCAGTCATTTAAATGTAAGCAGGCAGCTTATCTTACTGTGTATTTGAAAAATAATTATATTATTATTTTTAATATTTCTTATTGATAAATGTATTTTTTTTCTATAAATGCATTTATGATGGCCCATAAGCCCATGGCTTACTCTGAGCGAAAATAACATCTGTTTCGAGTAGAAGGAAGATTATTATAAGAATATACTTGTTAATTAAAAAACAAACACATAGCTTCTCATAAAGACTTATACCTGATCTTTGTAATGAACTCCCATATTCTCATGCAGCCTCATTAGAACTCTCTTTCCCTTATCTCCAAGCGCTTGAAGACGATTTAGAACTTCGAGGAAGACTTCCTTCGAACTCTCTGCATCATTCTAAAATTACAGTAATAACTAGAGCCTTCTTTTCTTATTCTTATAAAAAAAATACATCATAAGACAAAGAGGAAATATGGCATTCTTTAAGCCATTACACGAGTATAATAGAGTACTTAGTAGAGTTGTCAAGTGTTAATAAATTAAAATGTCACAGGTATAATGATACACACAGAGACAGAGACAGAGACACACAGAGATAATGATGAATGATTAATGGTTGTGTGGCTCTGTTTTTCTGCATTAGACATAATAACAGTCCATTTCGCTGGTTAGTTAAGCCAGCCCAACTCGTCCAAAAGCTCAGAATCCTCCGATCACAGACTTCTTGGAGTGATCTCACGTTGCAGATTTTCCCCCATTGATTGGCTAGTCCCTCGTATTTAAGGAAAACGTGTGTTACTGGTGCCATTGGTACGAATGTTGAGGTCCTTAGAGCTTATTGGACACAAGCAAATCCATACTTAAAATAAAATTTTACAAGCCCTGGTGAATTTTGAAAATACTCAAATAAAATAAAAAACTTAAACTTAAAATTTGATGAAGTCAAGATCTCCTCATCATGATACCATTATGAAATAATGAGTATGACTGTTTGCTAATATTTTTATTAATCTTAACACAACATGTCTCAATAAATCTTCCACAAACTTACCTCGAATTCTTTTTGTTTATCAGTAATATTATCTACATTATTTAACATTTCTTTATTATTATTTATTTTCATAATGTCGATGTCTACGCTATCATTTTTTATTTGAGTTGTTTTATCTATATTACTATAATCTGTAGTATTTTTTAGATTATTGTTAACGCGTGTGCTGTTAATAAATCTATTTTCTAGTTCAGTCTTTTCTGTCGCTGCTGTACTTGAGTTTCCATCAATATCTGTAAAATAATACCAAATAAATGTTACAGTCAGCTTCTCAAAGCTCTCAAGCATTTTCTTTAAATTGTAAAATAATGAAAGGTAACAGAGAAAACCTTACGAACCTATTCATCAGCAATTAATGCAAGCTATCATAAAAGAATATCTACTTTTGAATCTAAATGAAATGGGTATCAAAATTTGGTTTAACATATGACTTATGAATAAACAAGCAATTAAACTATCAAATAGTATTATAAGAATCCTTACGCTATCAAACAATAAAGCTTTGACATAATTAACAAATGACGCTCATAAATACAATAGGCATTATGTCTTATCTGTCGTTGCGATGAAAGGATTCGTTTACATAGTGATAGTCGTTTTGCCCACACTTTTCATGTTTCTATTTACAAGTATTGTAAATAGAAAATAATAATACCTATTGCCTGTGAGAAATTCAGTAAATTCAGGATATAGTTTCTAATGCCCAATGCATTATTAACGATACTTACCTTTAAAAGAGATCCATTGCCTTTCATTCTTATCTACGTTAGTGTCTCTATGACGATGTAAGCTGGGAAGAGACATAAGATGTGAAGGTGGATGATAGGTCTTCAGGGCTTCGTTCTTTGCCGTTTGACGTAGTGCATGAAGATGCTCGAGTATTGCTCGTAACTCCTAGAAGATGAATTGTAAAGCTAGTTCTGTTCCTTTTTCTGGATATGTTCAAACATTTATAATCTGCTACAGTTAATTACACTGTTAAATTAAAGTCACAATTAAATAATCGTAAATTAAATGAAAGCTGAGTTTTTAAGAGAAAACTTTAATATATTTCCTACATTGAGGGCAACTTACTTTAGGATCGTGGTCAGTAACATCGATGTTTGGGACGTCTGCAGATGATGTAACATTGGTGACGTGAGAAGGATCATGGAACCTCACACCAGCTTTGTGACGCTTCATTGCTCCTGAATAGTAGAACTTTCTATCAAACGTTACACAGAATAAGTCCATAATAACTAGCTCTTGGGTAGTGTAGTTTTATAAGTTCAGATTAAAATCAGTTTGTTTGATATTTTTTTTATTCCAAAATAAATACTTATAACCTAATTATTGGTACAACTTGAGAATAAATACCAGGATCATTAGCTTTTCCATCTTCTTTTTTCAGCTGCATAATCTTTTCCCATAACGTGGCGTTATTCATCAGACCGAGCTGGTGTGCTTCCAGCAGCTCATCAAGTTCTTCAGAGGAGTCATCGCCGATGTAAGCGCACTCCTGCAGGTGTTTGTAGCCTTTGATCATTATAAGCGATGCACCTGGCCATCTATAATATTTTAATTTTAATTGTTTTATATAATTACTGACCTTGAGATGGAAGAAAGGAGGAAACAAATTCATTGGAATGAATATACAAATATCAGTATTATGACGTTCAAATTATGTTATTTTCTTACTATTCCAACGATATAGTAGGATTGGTAACCTGCAACAAGCCGATACAGTCACAGTAGATCCCTTTAACAGGTAAAACCCCCAGTACTCCTTCATATCGTCTTCCAGTTCAAGCTGCCGTGTCATTGAAACAGGCACTAGGTCGTCAGTCAACTCTGGAAGACCAGGAACTACAAATGCGTTGAATGTTGCATTCGATTTTACCACTTGTCTCTGCAATTAAGCAATGACTATATATTATGACGATATAGTAAACGTTCTATTAGTGAAACATGGAATCAGTGTTACAGCATAACATTTCTCTTTGAAGGGGAAATATACCAGAAACACGGAAATTGTCTTAATATCAGTCATCATATTTTAATTGAAAAAATGTCTGCCTCAGGTAAAGTCTAGTTCGCTTCTCTCAATATGGTATCGTCTCGCCTAACAACCTAAATAATCTAAGCCCACTTATAGATAATCACACGAAGTGGCAGTAATCGTTCAATACCTAAATCAATATATCTTCTACACATGTTTTAGTGCTATTTACGTATACGATAAGATACATGAGAATACATGAGCTATACTCTTATAACGTAGCCCCATTCTCGTTTTGTTTACACAATGGTGTTAAACAATCAAGAAACGTATTATGATTTAAACATTTTTTTTAATATAAGCATTTTCTCATTTTAATAAAAAAACAATTATCAAAGGCCGAAAAAGTATCGTTATCGTAGAGATTGGCAAATTGAACAAATTGATAAATTTTATTATTAATATTAGAATAATGTTATCTTTTACAGCGGAATATTTTTGCCGTTTGCTTTATCTTAATCCTCTGAGTCTCGAGAGAAAAGCGGATAAGTTTGTATAATAAAGAGGTTGAGGTATTATAATTGGATTATAAAGACTTTGTTCCTCTATTGTGGCTATCTTAAGGCACATCGAATACATTGTTTTAAGGCCTACGTTTTCGTTCATTATACTCAAATTGTTTTCTTTTTTCTAAAGATAGTTTTTAGAACAAGTCTTCTGAAACAGCTTTTGCTTGAATTTTGCCTAGAAACTAGCATACTGAATTCACACATAACATTATAAAATAAATAAAAATTTTACTAATCAAAATCCGCAAATTATTTTATGGTTTATTAAAAAATGGCTGCATGGTAATAGTAAAAGTTTATTTAATAAAAATTTGGTTTAAATTTGTACAATTTGTAAGCTGTTTATCTGTTCATTATTATGATATGAATACATTGGGTTAAAATGAAAACGAAATTTTAATATGGGTGCATTTGATTAGAGGTATAATTAGAGGTACTAATATAAAACAACGTTATTTTTATAGTTTGCTAATTACTTGGTAATAATACTAATTAGCTGTTTGAGTGTTAAAACAACTAACAAGGATAATATAAAATGTTTTGTGACATTTATCTTCGTTCCACGTCGGGTATGTTAAGGGTAAAACATTCAATAGTATAAGTTAGTAGGTATATATACGAATCACGAATTTGTTTAAAATTTTAGAGAAAATAAGTAATGTACAGACCTACCTGACACCAAGTAGGGGAAATCTTGCCGTCTATGAGCCGCATATCTGTCATACTCATCGGATACATTTGACCGGAGAAGACACGATACCTATTAATAAAAGTATTATATATATCGGCTGCAACTTTCATTATCATTAAACAGTTTTACAATTTGATAAACCGTATTTTCTATTTGATGTTTGAGACACTATTTGGAATATACTGGACTCAGACGCCTGACGGGTAAATTTTAACCCACGCTTTCGCTCGTTGTTGAGTTAATATGTTGCATCGCGTTTTCCATACTATATAAGTAACACACCTCAGTTAATTTTCCGGGACTGAATATTAACTAACGCAATTCGAAATTCGAAATTCGAATTCAAATCCAGCTCACCAACAATGAGATACATCAGTCGATTCATGCGATGCAATATGAAAGCCGGAAGAATAAACACAAGCACTTTAGCATTTGTATTAATATGGGAGTAATAAATATAAAATACCAAAATCCAGTGGCCATGAGATAAGAATGGTAACAAAAAATTACACGTGATAACGCTTGAACTTTGCCATTGATTTTCTGTCATAAATTATCTCCACAAACATTATACAAGATAATCATAACAAATGCTAACTAATTCATTATTAATATCCTAAACAAACTGGTTTTGAGTATCACATACACTTGCCGATATATTTATATCTAATAGCTGAAGCTCGTTTCTACGTAGTAACAATCTATGTCATTATATATTATAAAATTACATAGAAAACATATCTAAGTTTTCAATTTAGTTCCTTAAGTAATCAAACTCTAAGTATTCGTTAAAATATGTTTAATAATATATAATATATTACGATAAATACATTGTTAATATACTGGATAAAACTTACTTCATATAGAGTGGTGTGAATATAAAAACAGATGGCAGCACTATAATCAAAACGAGCAGCCGGCATAACCGTATGGGACCTTTGTAGCAGGATCGATTTTGTACACTCGCTAGTCGAGCTGGACGAATCCTTGCCACACCAGCTAGACAATACAAAAAATTGTAGACACATTTTGAATGTAAATGAATAAGAGGTTAGCACTGCAAAATTGATGATGTATAACTGTAAAATTCAGGCTATAACTGTAAATACCTGAAATTGTACTAACCTTCTAATGGCACTAACTCTTGTGGGTCCATCTTGATCACATTACGATTAAAGTTGATTGTTAACGAGTCTTCTATGCGTAATCAGCAATCACTTATTGCTTTACAAACTCCCGATGTTATACTAGGAAGGTGTTGCGGAATACAATGTAAAGTTTCTTGTGACTAACTGGAACAAAAATTTTATTCTATTCATATATATAGTACACACTAACCTAAAAAAAATGTAGCCAGAACCTAAATTACCGGACAGTAATTAAAATGTGCTTCAATATAAATTAATTAATTATTTTATTATAGTAGTAATTAACGGATTTATTTGCTAGCAAAATCGAATTAACAATACTGTTTAAATGACAATTATGTTTGAGATATAATTTGCTGCTACTGTTAGGAGCAACTTTGTTGGCGTCCGACAGTGCGAAGAATTGTACTCAAACCGTCAACATGTAATTTTTATATTAATAATTGACGTTATCGATTTCCATGAGAGTGATAACACAAAGCCAATCTACTCATAAAAACTGCTTACAAATCCGTTTGATTGACAGACTTACAAAACGATAAAAATTAATTTTGTGTTCCACGGTTTCTATATATATATAGAAACCGTGGAACACAAAATTAATTTGTATACTCGGCCAAAATCAGGTAAACAAAAACAGAAAATCTCGTATTTCGGCACTTACTTCATAAAATTATACCCCGTTAGTAAGTTCATCTGTGATAGATTTTAATCATTTTACTAAATATTAATTTATTGAAAAAAAAAACCCTGACAACGCTTGGCACACTCATACTTTAATTTAGAAAAGCTTACTATAATTTGTAATAATATTATGACATGCACTTACAGGCAAACATAAAATTAGCCAATAAACAAGGAGACATAAAACAAAAAGAAAACATTAAACAATAAATTAAAATTAAAACATTTTCCTCCCTAAGGATTTCCCATTGATCCCAATTGTGAATGTCTAGATCTAATCTAATGTCTAATCTTGTTCATGGGATGCTTAGAATATATAACGGGTACTCGAGTTTTAAATTTGCTTAATATCGCTCAATTAAATTACAAAAAATCCTCGAATCGAAATTTCCTCGAATTTGAATCCTCGGTGCTCCGTAAACGTTACTTTATTGTGAAATAATACCCCTAGGTCACAAACATCTATGCAAGAGGAAAACATCAATTCAGATAAATATAAAAAAAACATGTGTGGAATAATTATATTTTCTTCCATTTAGGCCCATAATGATTTATTTAGACGACAATTTTTTATAATTAAGTAAAATTTATTACGCTATTGACTAATGCTAATTACTCAATTTTACCTCATTTAAGAGCAATGTCCGCTCCACAAGCAAGTGATAAGATGTGTCAATATTTATATCCAATACTCGTGTTGGCGATATATAATATAATCACACAAGACGTGTAATAGATAGTATTTTACCTACTATTTTATATTTGAATTCATCGTTTGATTATAAGCGAAATTTAGGGGTTTTAAAACGTATACGCCATAAACTAGTAGAAACCTCTGAACGATTGATGTCCTATTTGCCATTTTAAGTAAACTTACTCAAGTACATCAACAAAGCGAATGTATTTCGTATTTGAATAAAGATTAAAGATTGGCATGGCACAAAACGAGCCGTTCCACATTTCCTACTGAGAGTATTCGGGAAGTGAATTTTTGGGAAGAGATAAAACACTAATTTTAAGAAATATGCCATTCCTATATTGAAATCATATTAATATACCTATAAAAACCTTAATAAGTTTATGGATTTTTCTACGTATAAACATTTATTAGGTTACCAGTTTTAAAATATATCAGTACAATAGTCTTGTCTAGACGACCGCGATAACGTCAAAGCTACAGAGTGTACTTTAAGGCACTCGGAACGAAATCGTAAAGCTAGTTTACTAGTTTTTATATATTGTAATTGCATGGAAATTATAATTAGAAGTTTTTTTTATTAAAATATAAGAGATATAAATATAAAATAAAAGGACCCAATTTAAAAATAAAATGAAAATTGATTAATTGTGTGGTGCAGTCTCCGAGACATGAACTTAATTTTTTTAGATAATTCAAAACAAATAATAAAAAATTTATTGTGGGTGCAAATCTAATTAAATTGACGGAACTAACGCCTAATACACTTAAAACACTTAATAAATAAAATTGTTAGTAAAATAATAAAAACTTTAAACTAAAATATTTTGCATCACTAACCGGTCATAGTGAATTAATTGTCTGTTTGTTTCGCAATACGGAAATACTTTTAATTTTATTAGACCTTTTTTTAGAGATTATTTATTGAGTAACGTGGCTAATATATTCTAAGTATATCAATAATATGATTTTTTAACTATAATACAACGAAAGGGAATGTTTCAAATGATTTAGTGCCGACAGTAGGAATACAGATATAATACAGATTAAATGTAGAAAATTAGAAAGTCTTGGAGGTGGCGGAGGCATTTGGACCAATCGTTCCAAAAAACCAAAGTGTCTTTTGTAACTCACATGATAGCTACATATCCGAATAGCCATAGACTGAAAAATATAATTACCAGAACACGCTAAGTTGATATGTAGAGCAATTTAAACAGCAATACATACAGCACAAATCGGTCAACACCCTCACACAGTTCACACAACTTCACTAAATATACGCGCGCGCCCAACAAAAGACGTTTCAAGACTATCGTATCACTATCAACATTCAAAAATATCGTGATAGTATATAAATAGTACTATTATTCTTTGTTGCCTTACTCACACATTTAAATACGATGTTTACATGTATTCATTAGTTTAGAGATTCATAATTAATTTTTCGAGGTTGCTAATGACTGTAACACACTCATAGTGGCTCATTATGTTCTCTACATTTCATAGTTGACTAATGTTAGACATAGTTTTTGAGTTTGTTCAACGATTTTGAGTAATTAATGTAATTCATTACACAGACAAACTGATAGACAGGTTGGGACTGTATGCAGGATGGCTCGTACGTATTTTACCTTCAAAGAGGCGATTTTTTGTCTCGCCGTGTGGGCATTTAAAACGAGCATTTTCGTGGTGCGAGATGATACGGCATTTACATACGGTTATTTTTACGGAGTTCGACAATAATTTTCTGGCAAACAAATGTTTTTGTACCATTCACTGTACGACGTTCCGCCAAAGCAATTGCAGCTGTGTCCTGTTTTATTCAATTTTAAAAATAGAAACAACATTTTTATTAAAAATAGAAGAAATTTCTACTACGTTGTACGCGTTGCGCGCGCCGCTTTTGTCTTGCTACGCTGGATTTCTGCTTTGTTTTGGGATCATAGCAATAAATCCAACTTTAATTACCTATGACTATGTCCTACATTAAATTTGACGCACCTTCGTTGAATCTGGTATTATAATGGTAAGATGAAACAAACTGCATTTTACAGCCAAAGAGTTCAAATTTCAAATGTTGTAATTTTTTTTTAATGTTGTTTAAATAAGTGGCTGGTTCCTATACAGAATATACCTCCATAAGAACATAATATATCTCGTATATAAATAATATACATATTTAAGTAATACTAAATAAATCAATATTTATTAATTTTGTTGTACTTTGTCCTTACCGCTATAAACATTGTAACGCCGTATAAATAAACGAAGCAATCATAGGGTGTTAGGTATAAAAATTTGCGTCGTGATTTAAAAACAATATCGAAATGTTCAAATTTGCTAAGATTCTCTAGCATAATTCTACATTATTTATTGTTTTAATTAAATCTGTCTTATTAATTGGGATTAATCATATAATCATATCTGTTTCACTCACCGTATGTAGACTTAATTTTCTTTCCTTAATTTTCCGAAAAGTCCCCTACAAGTCTATTCTCATTACCATAACAATCATATTCGTATGGTATTTCTAACACTCCACCCTTACTTCCAATTGGTTCCTCGAACAATCGCCTCGACCAATGGAGAATCGTTTTATGAAACCCCATCCAAATTTAAACAAATTGCCAATTTTCTTTCAGTCTCTATTTAACCTTTACAGGGTGTGGATGTCGTAGTTCAATTACCTTGAGTGTAAGATATTTCACATTAAAAAAATAACTGTTTAGTGTATATGCCCACCGTGACGGATAAAATTGAACAAGGTTTGTAATGATCTGGATTTACGAATAGACCAATTTTGTGTGCCGAGTGGTATATAATGAAACAAGAATTTATTTCATCGAAATTTTCAATAACCTTTGAGATTTTGCAAAGCAACGATTAATTTAAGACATTTCAAAATATTTTTATTGAATTATGTTTTACTTAATACATAAAACAACAATTTGTCACCTGTACCTCTCTCATAGTGTTTACCTACTTATCTCGATAATAAGTTATAACCTAAAGTATACATACATATCTATACTCTTAGAGTCAGAGATGACCACATCGAGAAAGCTTCTAAACAGCTCGTGTGTGACTATATCCAGGACGAATGTTGTATCAATACGTTTGTAAAAAGTCTGTTAGCCTACGTTATTAATAGCAAATATTTGATTTTTGGTTCGATTTATTTAAATTACAAGAACTTCATTTATGGTTAAAGTAAAAATCAGCACTAAAATTGGATACACCACCATCACACTCAATATCCACTACACTCGCTCATAAGACAATCCGTTTCCGTGCTTTTGAATATCTTTTCATGATTTGTTTTATTTCATTTTTTTTAGTTTTCTCTTATCTGTTTTATTATACATATTGTAACTCTTTTTTGGCATTATTCATAGCATTTAGATTATATACCTACTATATGTTGAATAACGATGTTTGGGTTAATAAATACAAATTTTTTATTTTTATTTTCAATGGAAACAAAATTTAAAAAATATAAAATTTCAAAGAGTACAAAGAATATAACAAATTATACAAAGGATGTAGCTACAGGCTATATACACATAGGTATACATAAAATTATCAAGATTCATATAATTACTGACCGTGCATGTGTAAATTTAAAGCCAGTAAATCAAATTTTATACAGAAAAAAGATTGAATATAAGTTCTATTAGATTCTATTAACTTTCGAATCCATAGAAATGAAGGCATTATTAAAATGCGCCTAAAGAAAATCTGCCTTTAAAAATAAAATCATAATTAACTATTTTTGTAACGTGATCAAACTCTATACAAAAAGGAAAGTGAGAACACCAAACTAATATTTTATCTATTTATTGCGTATAATTGTTTTACTGGCAATAATATCTAATACTTAATATAATAAAATGTTTAAAATTAAAATTAATAAGTATAGAATCATATATAGATATAGGTAGAATTGTGATATTAAAACAAACCTCATAGTGTCTATTTTTATGAAACAGGATGCGCATATCACCGGAAATTATGATTCAATTATAAATACTCTGTTATTTAATAACAGTTATTAATTTAGTTGTTGTCAAAAATATCTTTCTAATAAAGTCTACATAAAGAGAATTATCATAAGTGACGTGGTAATACTGACGTGGTAATAATTCGATCGTAAATATTTCAAGAACGCATATAATTATTTGTAAATTAATAAATAGGTATTAAACGAGTAAATAAATAGGTAGTAAACCGTCAGATATTATGTTATTAAGAAATTATATCATTCCTTCGTGTGGTCTCCATGATGCACCCTGCAAGGTTGTCGCGGAGACCTAGGATTGAAAGGTTATTCAGGTACCACCTCTTTAAACCTACCTCTTAAATGTCAACTACTATAAGGAGAGTACTAATAGTGTTGTATATTTCTTTTTGGCTTTAGTAAAAACAAGCATCATGACATCAGACCAGGAGTCGTGCTCTGATGAGGAGCCTGATAGTGAAATGTTGAGTGATGACCTTTGTTTGCCCGATAGCGACGATGACAGACAAGCTCTCCGGAATTCACAGGTAAAATAGTACTATTTCTAAGTGTAGTAATTGTAGTGGTTGTAATTTTATTGACAAACCAAATACAACCAATTTAAATACATTGGTGAACTAATAACTTCTTATATTTGTGTATCAAGCGAACCAGAGATTTGGGTCATCGTCGTGGTATAACCTGATTTGTTTTATCTTACTAACAGAATCTCTCAGACGATCTACCGCTAAACACATGTCTTCTCCTACCACCACGAAGTCTCTCCACCAACAGTCGTGAACGGTGGCGTCAGCAAAACGTTAGCGGAGCATTTGCTGAACTAAGACGACTCGTACCAACTTATCCTCACGATAAGAAGCTTTCTAAGAATGAGATTCTCCGGATGGCTATTAGGTGTGCTAAGTTTATTAACTACATGTAGTTTATTTCGTAAAAGGACATATTATCAGACCTTACCTGAAAAGTGTACACTTGGGGACACAGGGGGTTGTATGGTTGTAAAATTCTGTTGTAAAATTCTGATGTAAAATTTATTTGCAGATATATAGGCCTTCTTTGCGAAGTAATAGAATGGCAGAAGAATCATGGTCTTCGTACTAACAAAGAAAACGCAATTTTGGCCGTCAAATGCGAATCACCAATGAGTCCAGTGTCCTGCCGACGGCTTAAGCGAAGTTTTTTGGAGAAGCCAAATGAAAACCATGATTATATAGGCAACGAAGAAAATGATTTTAGACCACGCTTTTGTTATAAAAATTGGTATGCGAAGGATTTGAAGATTCTTCGCAATAAGTTCTATGTGTCGACAAAATGGCGGCAGATGCCCTTTAGAAATTTGACAGGCGAAAGAAATGGGAATAATTTGCTAATGATTGCTCCCAAAGAGGACGAGAAAAATGGAAAAATTGAGGGGAAGGACATAAATTAAATCTGTAATTGGCGAAATTTCATTACATGTATTGTTTGCGAGTGAAGAAAAATATTCTACCTAAGTATATTTCAAAATTTGTTTGTTTAAAAAGTTAAATTTGTTTCCATTATCGTATCTGAATATTAAAAAAAAATATATTTTACACTTTAACATACCTTTTACAATGTATAACGCCTACAAAAATATTGTGCCAAGTTTGAACAACTTCCCAGAATGTTTTATGTAAATAATACTCAAGTTATTATATGTTATTCTATTGAACTGACTTTTCAAAGATCTCAATATTTCCTTATTAGTTTGGAAGTTCCGGTAGTTGTAGTTTTTTGTAAATAATGTATCGTTATTATTAGTTATTTGTGGAATTCAAACCATTAATTTGTATATGTATAATATAAAATGCTTATAAGCAATATGTCATAACAAAAATGTATAAAAATAATTCCATTCATGAACTTCAATTTCAAATATAAACCAAATACAAATAAATAAAACAAAATATAAACATTATTTACTTTTTATTTATTTTTATTTTATCGTAAGCTTTTTCTCCAATTCTCACGCATTCGCATCGGTTGCAATTAGATTTAATGTTTATTATTAAAATATACCTTCTCCCTGTTTAATGACATTTTTTGTAAATGATCGTAAATATTAATACTGAGTTTCTATTATTAATGGATTGAAATATTGAAAGTATTATTTCGAAATCGGGTTTTGTTATTGATAATTTGTCAATTTTTGAATTGTACTAAGTGGACCTGATTTAGAGTAAGCGGTATTATACATAATTATTACAACAATTTTGCGATCTAGATTGTAACATCCTACTAATAGTAATAAGCAGTAGTTTGATAGTAATAAATTGATTTCTAAATTTATATATAATAATAGGTCTTTACCTATGAAATTGCCGTATCAGTACAGACTTTTTGAAACAAAAAAAATTTTTGATTGGCTATTAATTCTTAATTCAAATTAATTTTGTTTTAAAAATATGACATTCTATTTACAAAATCAGTCTTTTGTTTATTGATTAGCGTTGTATTTTCATTACATTTCAACATTTTTCCTCATAATGAATACTTTGAAATTTCGTGTAATTATGGAATATGAGTTCCGTCGTGGCACCAACGCGGTACAAACGAAACGTAACATCAACGACGGTTACGGAGAGAACTGTACAAACCAACCTACAACCCGTTATTGGTTTGCTCGGTTCCGTTCTGGGAATTTTTACTTGAAAAATTAAACTCGTGGTCGTCCGGAAACTTTGGTCAACAATGATGAATTAAAGGCGATTGTGGAAGCTGATGAATCTTAATCCACAACTGAGCTGGCAGCAGCTTTTGATGTTAGCATCAAAGCATTATTGGTCCATTTGCGACAGATTGGCAAGATAAAAAAGCTTGATAGATGGGTGCCCCATGAACTCAACGATCGCCAGCGCAACGTACGCGTCGAGACTTGCCTTGCGCTGCTTAACAGGCACAGAAATCAAGGACTTTTGAAGCGATCCTGGTTCGGTACCAAAGCAATGTGCAAAACGAAAAATGACCCTTAGAAAGGTGATGGTCCCTGTTTGGTGGTCTAGTGCTGTTATGATTCATCATAGCTTTATACAAAACGGCGAGAGCATTACTGCAGATGTGTACATTGAAGAACTAACCACAATGATGGCGAAACTCGCACGTCTGCAGTAATGCGGACGTCGGAGTAACGGTCGTCTCCACTGCTACTTCACGACAACGCGCGGTACCATACCTCACAACAGACCGTCTCTAAGCTGCATGAGTTGGGTTTGGAAGCTCTCCCTCATTCGCCATACTCACCAGATCTTGCGCCTACCGACTATTACTTTTTCCAAAATTTGCACAACTTTTTAGCGGGAAAAAAATTCAATTCCCGAGAGGCAGTACAAAACGCCTTTGAAGAGTTTGTTGTCTCCCTTCCAGCTGATTTTTTCAAGAAGGGCATCCATAAATTGCCACAGCGTTGGCAAAGATGCATTGATTGCTGGGGTGATTACTTTGAATAAAAGAAATAAATAAGTTAAAAAAAAAATACTTTAACTTTTTTCAAACAAAACGGCACTTTCATAGGTAAAGACCTAATATTAATATGCACGGCTCTTTATTACCGCGAGGGGAGCCGCATGGATCATCTATTACAAAATAAACTGAGATAGTTGATACTTTCGATCAATTATAAATCGATCTTAGGATCCGTCGATCCTAACTTCGTATACAATGGAATATTAATTTGAAATTTACGACTTAAAATTTTATTACACCAAAAATAATATCTCATTTTTTTGTTTTATTACTGTAGTACAAATTCAATTAAATGTATTAGTATTAGTTAGTTTATTTATATAAAAAGGTGTTATGAGGCTAATTTTTGGTTGTTAGATTATCCAGAAATATGCGAAAACTCACGTAGCCTATTCAGTGGTATGCAGAACAAAATTTTCATTATTTTCTCTACCGTCTACGCCCTTGATCTGTGAACTGGCAGTAAATATAAAAGTAGGAACATACTTAGCAATAAAAAGCTTATAATTCTTGTTTGACGTTCATAGGAATATGTATATTTCGAGTTTGATTATTTTTTGTATGTGTGTATATTTCAATAATAATTTTTAATAACCCACAGCTATTTCATTTATACGTTTTATTCCTATAGTTATCGTTGCTTCAAAGGGGAGTGCTCAGTACGTAGATTCCAATAAATTTGTATTTATTTATTGCACAACCAAATATACTTTTAAACAGAGAGGGCGCGAACCCGTTAAAACTAATTCGACCCCTAATAGTAAGTTTTGAGTATAATAAAATCTTATTATGAGTTCATGAGCTTAATACTTGACTGAGTAATATCAAAACCGAAGCGACGCCGAGGCACGCGACCAGTTGTGATATATAATGAATTGAGGGGATAAGTGGCAATATTAATCCGTGCGAATGAAAATAATATTAAGCATTCAAACGGGCTTGTTTATATATTATAAAAAAATATATTGTTTATTTATGCCAGCTTTTACTATTTCTTTCAATACGACAGTGTTAGATTCTTGCACAGTCTGTTTAAATTTCTCTTTATAGATAAGCATTTATACTCAATATAGTCATTTTTGCCGACATCACGTCTATTTTTGGGTCCATATACGATGTTCCTGATAACAAGACCACTGATTGTACATTCAACAAGAATTCTACAATTTGGCGTGCATGGGGTTCAAACGTTACCTACAGGATTGAGAATCTTAAAGTTATTCTGAAACCTATAGTACTAGTACAAAAATAAATGAATATGAAAACTATTTCAAATATATTATATCTGTTATCTGCTATAAATATTTCACTAGGCTAATTCAAAGTAAATATTTTTATCTTACTAATCCCGAGCGGCTACCGGTCGCGTGCCATGTGCTAATATTTTATAGATTATAAATGATGGTTTATTCATACCGCAAACACATGTGTAATATATTCTAGAAAACGTATAAATGTATAACATAAGAGTGAGAAAAATAATGTGCGTAGGCCGGGAATCGAACCCGGATCAACTGCTTGGAAGGCAACTATGCTGACCATTACACCACCAACGCCAGTAACACAAAAATAAATAAAATTCAGTGCCATAGTGTGATAAGAATTTCTATAGCTAGCAGCTGATAAAATAATGGTTATGACTATAGTTTAAAGACAATATTAACTGCGACAGTATGACTTTAATGTCTCTACCATTATGTAAGAAATGAAAAAGCATAATGTAAATATACGATAGAAAATTTCATAGCCATTGTTATTGATAAGTAAATTTATGAATTTAAATACGGACTCGTAGTCTGCTGAAATGTTCAATTGATATTTTATCTCGACGAACAGGCGTCGTCATTAGTCAACAACGAAAACCGCGCTCGCGTTCCCCTTTAGAAAACGTGTGTGGTGGGAATGTCCTAGGGGTTTTTTATCGTTAGTAATACACTTACTATGTCAACTATGATAAGTAAGTATTGCTTTACATGCCGCTGATACCCAGCTAAGATGTCCAAAATTAAATACGCAAATGTTCCCAAAAGAAAAGAAATCTATAAATACTGATTGTGCTAATGTTTTTATTCAATGTATTTAATATCAGTTAAACAATCAAAACACGATCGATCGCAGATTTAACGCTTAATAAGTCACTTGAATATTATTTAAATGTACAGATACACTGCAACACGTAAAATTTAAATAAATTTCATATTATTGTGGGCTTATCCTTTTGAAACATGCATTGGAATAGGAGTGACGTAATTGTATTTACCTACTTTTTATAATTATTACTAGCTGATCCGGCAAACGTTGTTTTGCCATAAACGTGATTTTTAGCAATCATTTTTTTAGTTCAATAAAAATAATTATCATCAGGTTTAAGTGTACGTGGATATGTTTATAATCAAAAGCGTTTTAATCAATAAAAGTGTGCTTTATTTGGGTTAGTAAATTAATCTTTATATGACACGTTTGTCGGTTTACCATAGCAGTGTCATCTATTGATTACTTACTCAATCCAGTCGAAAAGTTTCGACATCTGTTAGAATATTTTGGAGTTAACAGATAATTGTGACTAATTTGCAATAAAATAAAATTGCGACTATAATTAAAGATCTAAGCTATCCTATCTCTTAAGTTGGACCAGACTGCTCACGGTGTGCCAATTTAATTTAAAATTGCTTAAGTAGTTTAGGAGTCCATTGCGGACAAACATCGTGACAGGAGATTTATATATATTTAGATATTAACTGTTGGAAATATCTTAAAGTCAAGTTCAAGTTACGTCAATAAAAAAAATTTACTAAGTACTAGGTATGTCATTATCAAATTACCTTTTCGGTTTTAAGTTTTAACGAAGTCTCTGTAAAGAATTCTCAACCCCCTTGTCCATTCAGCGGCTTTATCGCAGCTTAACGAAGATAAAATTCTTCGAATTAATTACAAGTTGTTATCTTCAATTAGCAATCTTGTTAGTATTTGAACGCTACTTTGCTACTTTGTGTTTCCTTTTTAAACCATCACCTCAAGCCGATGTTTGCACAGATGGTGGAAATACATTCAAATCGTAAAAATCTTATATTTTTAATGTACAAAAAATACTTTGAACAAACAAAACCCCAGCAGGGTTTACCCTAATTCTTATCAGAACGGCACAAGCCTGTGACCACAGCGTCGTCGGGATTAATCACCCTTTGAAAACGTGTTCGAGGTATACTAGTATAATATTTTTAAGGTCTTTTGTAATTGTATGCTAACTATTCTATAATAGGGATAGAAAATATGTTATATATATCTGACTATAACTGTAACTTAAACATTCCATATTAATAGAAAATATTATAAAATACTCAATTTAATAGTTAATTAAGTTTAACGCCATCCCCTCATCGATATCAATACTAATCATATAGAAATAATTGAGTGATTGATCATTGTTTTTCTCGCAAATAAAATAATTCTGTACTATAATAGTTATACTTAAACATATTCTCATATCTGTCTCCCCCCACAGAGCGGACAGACTTGATCTACTTTGCTCCATACACTCATTAAATCCCTTCAAGCCATTGCCATAACAATCAAATTCGCAAAATAATTCAATCTGGTACTCCACCCATAGCTACTTCCAATTGGTTCCTTGAACAACCGCCCCGACCAATGAAATTCGTATCGCCAAACCCCTTCCACATGTAAATAAATTGCCAAGTTTATTTCAGTCTGTATTTAACCTTTAGAGGGTGTAGATGTAGTTTGACAACCTTAAGTGTAAAATATTTTTTAATTAAAGAATAACTGTTAAGTGTATGCCCACCGTGACGGATAAAGTTGAACAAGGTTTGTAATGATCTGGATTAACGAGTAGACCAATTTCATATACCGAAAGGTATTTAAATTGTTCATTTGGAATGATTCCTGAAGGCTTTTGATTAAAGTTTTACATTTGTTTATTATGATAACAAGAATTAAATAAGATAATTAAGAAGAAGATGACTTCATTCCTATGGATTTGAAAGTAATTAGAATCTAATTCTTGTACAATCTTTATGTTCTGCATAAAAAAACGTTTTTTATATTGTAATTTTTATGTCTATCCTGTTTATCCTTTGTATAAATACAGTTTTGTACGTTAAGTAACGTATGTATGTATTTAATTAATAATGATTCCATTTCCAAATGCAGGGAAATCATAAATTAAGATTATTCAAAATTTCGATGAAATAAATGTTGTTAAAATGACATATTTGATTCCAAGCTCTTCTATAAAATATGTCTAAAGACATTCAAAATTTCTCTTCTAAAGAGGTTCCATCGAAATATACGCCGCTATGCGTGTGCTGTGAAGGAGACGAATTCAATATAATGGCATATTAAAGTATTTTAATTGAAGCAAAAGAGAAAGTGAACTGTAAAACAGTAAAAATTAAAGGTACAATCATACCTCATGTAACGCTGTATTAATGAGATGAAGTGCATCTTCTTCCTTACGTTCATCGATCCTCTACGATGCGGTAATTGCTTATCGTATAATAGGTAATGTAGAGTCTTTATACCTGGACGGGAGTCACAGCATGACTGTTGAGACTTTACTATGACTGTTCATATCGAGGTTTCACCACACGGCTTACACGTCGACTCACTCCCTGCAAAACCTTGCGCAGGAATAATCTTTTATTTGCTACAATAATACCTAAGTCAATATGAATTAAAAACTAATAAGCATAGATACTATAGGTAACATTGTGATATTAAAACAATCATCATAGAGTCAAAAACCCTAATAGACTAAGCTACAAGCAATACTCCGCCAAAAAATCCTCCACCACTCGTTACACGTTTCGTCCCGACACCGGAGCATCCTCAGGATGTTGCCTCTACGAACGCTTGTAGATTGGTCTATTAGGGTTTTGTACTATGGACTTCCGCAAAGTAACGCCTGATTCTTTTAATCATAGAGTCTATTTTTATGAAACAGGATGCGCATATCACCGGAAATTATGATTCAATTATAAATACTCTGTTATTATGATTAACGACAAATTTAATTTAATTGTTGTCAAAAGTATCTTTCTAATAAAGTTTACATGAAGAGAATTATCATAAGTACTCACTGACGTGGTCATAGTTCGATAGTAAATATTTAAAGAAAGCATATGATTATTTTTAAAATAATAAATAGGTATTAAAGTACTAAGTACAGTACGAGTAAGTACTAGGTATTAGTACGAGTAAGTACTAGGTATTAGTACGAGTAAGTACTAATTCCTAGTACTCAGATATTATGTTATCAAGAAATTATGTCATTCCTTCGCATACACGCTACGCCGATTTTGTATCGGATTGTGTGGTTGTGGTGGTTATTCAAGTACCACCTCTCTTAACCTACCTCGTAAATCCCAGCGGAAGCTGATTTACCTAAATGTCAACTACTATAAGGAGAGTACTAACAGTATTGTACATTTCTTTTTGGCTATAGTAAAGACAATCATCATGACATCAGACCAGGAGTCGTGCTCTGATGAGGAGCCTGATAGTGAAATGTTGAGTGATGACCTTTGTTTGCCCGATAGCGACGATGACAGACAAGCTCTCCGGAATTCACAGGTAAAATAGTACTATTTATGAAGTGTAGTAATTTTATTGACTAATTGGTGGCAATTACAACCAATTTAAATACAGTGGTGAACTAATAACTTGCAGGCGAACCAGAGATTATCGTCGTGGTATAAGCTGATTTATCTTATCTTACCAACAGAATCTCTCCGATGACCTACAGCTAAACACATGTCTCCTCCTACCACCACGAAGTCTCTCCACCAACAGTCGTGAACGCTGGCGTCAGCAAAACGTTAGCGGAGCATTTGCTGAACTAAGACGACTCGTACCAACTTATCCTCACGATAAAAAGCTTTCTAAGAATGAGATTCTCCGGATGGCTATTAGGTGTGCTAAATTTATTTACTACGTTTAGTTTATTTCTTAAAAGGGCATTTTTGTTTAATTATTAATCCTTGCCTTGCCTGAAAAGTGTACACTTGGGGGCACAGGGCGTTGTATGGTTGTAAAATTCTGATGTAAAATTTATTTGCAGATATATAGGCCTTCTTTGCGAAGTAATAGAATGGCAGAAGAATCATGGTCTTCGTACTAACAAAGAAAACGCAATTTTGGCCGTCAAATGCGAATCACCAATGAGTCCAGTGTCCTGCCGACGGTTTAAGCGAAATTTTTTGGAGAAGGCAGATGAAAACCATGATTATATAGGCAACGAAGAAAATGATTTTAGACCACGCTTTTGTTATAAAAATTGGTATGCGAAGGATTTGAAGATTCTTCGCAATAAGTTCTATGCTTCGACAAGATGGCGGCAGATGCCCTTTAGGAATTTGACAGGCGAAAGAAATGGGAACAATTTGCTAATGATAGCTCCCAAAGAGGACGAGAAAAATGGAAAAGTTGAGGGGAAGGACATAAATTAAATCTGTAATTTTTTTCTGACATTTCATTTAAGTACTGTTTGCGAGTGAAGAAAAATATTCTACCTAAGAGTATTTTCAAAATTTTGATTATTTAAAACGAATTGATTATTTGATGATTGACATTGCTTCAATTATCGTACGAGTATTAAAAATATATTTACCTCAGCACAATTTTATCAATATTATATAACGAAAGCCTTAAACAATATAGTGTCAGTTTTGAACAACCTCTTTAAAGTGTTTTATGTAAATAATGTTTAAGTTATATGTTATTGAATAATTTTACTAATTTAGAAGATCTCAATATTTTGCACTAGTCGGTCGCTAATGTAATTAGTATTATTTGTGAATCAAAACACAAGTTTTCATAGCTAGATATTATTTTTAAATGCTTATGAAATACTAAAATTATATTTATATAAAAGGAAATACGAATTACTAAGTCACCGTGTTGTCTTTAAACTTGCATCATTTCTTAAATATGTTTTTATGTAACTTATGAAAATATTCTTATTATTGCTTTTAAAAACCCAATTTAGTATTGGGATTTTAATTTAACTCAATGTACTAAAATATACATTTAATAATTAATTATTAATTTATTAATTAATTATAACAATGTATTATTAAAATTATTATTTAGTGAATGACTTTTATTTATTTCATGCAGTGTTATCATGGACCAATAACGATTTAGATCGTGTCACTATGTAGAGCTATAATTTCTGTAGTGTACTGTTTGCTAAATGTTAAATCTGGGGTGATTTTTTACACGGAAAAATGTGTAACACTGATATATATGACTGCTTAATACACGTTATATACTTTGTACAAAGATCGACAACGGATCCATTAACGATTTACACAATCAAATAATACAATCACCCATTTTATCCTGGATCATTCCAGATTTTAAAATAAAATAAAACTAATAAATTACTTACCTTACATTTTTTTGTAAGTTTTCTCTCTGTTTCATTACTATTATTTTTTTGTAAATAATAACGTAAACGGGCTCTAATCGGCGATTCACCTTACTTTAAGTTTAGTATTATCTATAGCGAGTACTACTTTTTTATCATAATATAGTGTTAAATAGAAAATATTTAACTACGTTAATTACCTTGTATAAAAGTTGCATGCTGCATGCATGTGATGACTAGTCATAAAAGGGATTTTTCCGTTAGTTTTGTTGGTCTTCGTTATGTTGGTAAGTTGGAAATCAGCATTTCTAACTTCAGTTAAAGAGAACGCTTGGTCAAAAATAACGCGCCTGCAAAGTTGTTCGAGCGATTCACATTTTTTGTAGATACATGCATTTTAACAACGTAGTGACAGAGCGATTTTAATATTTAGTTTCTATTTTTAATACAATGAAATAATGAAATAACTACATATTTCGAAATCAGGTTTTGGTAAGTGACAATTTGCTGGAGTATCAGTTTTTTAATTGTTGTAGGAAAGTGAAGGTGTATATGATTATAAGAATAGATTTTATTCAGAATCAATATAATTCCATGGATAAGAGACGTTTGCCATTCAAAGTCGCGTAATTACAGTAATAATAATATTTATTATATACGTGGTCCAAATAGAAGTCTCAATTGCAGGTGCTCAGTAATGTTTTATAAAGGTTATAAAGCGCAATAGACTTCATTCAATTGTAAATCCACGATCTTTATGATAAGGTTTACTTTTATTTGTCCAAGATTCATCATATCCATTATGTAACAGTGTATGACCGGACCGCATAAATAAATTTACAACTTTAGTGTTGATTTTTCACTGATACCGAGTGGACGTATCAGTGGTATCTGCGATTTAAGCGGTATCGTGGTAACTTTGAAAGGTCATGGTATGTACTTTTTTATAATATTATATTTAATCACATGGAAAAAGAGTTTACTAAGAATATAATTATTTCACCATTCATTACATTATATTACCCTTCTGTTTTACTCATATCATTTCGCGTTGGGAGTTACTTGAAACAAACTACCGGAATCTTTGAAGATTTCCAGTTCTTTCTGTTGTTTTCTTAGTAAGATCAAAGCAATAATTTGCAATATAACCTACGAGGTCAAACATATTCATATGGATTAATTATATCTGTGAGGATAAATTATAGAATGTAAACACATTTTAGCTGATGTGTTTTTAACGATTTTAAAGAGACAATTAACCTATGTACATTTATACATTTTTTAAACTGAATCTTTGATTATACTTGTCAAATATAATTTTAAAATATTGCAATTTAGCTACTTTGATTTTTAATTTAATTGTAGAGCAGTAAAATATTATATTACCTCTAATCGGTTCATTGGATTATTATAAAGATAATTTATTTAAATCTGTACTTGAGCGATATAGCTATCACCCAGTTCTTTGAGTACTGTTACACGAAACACTTATAAATATTAATTTTCATTTGAAACTATGTGAAAAATCTTTAAATTAGGCAACACAAGCCCAAAATATCGTAGCTCAAAACCTACCTACTTAAATTGTCAAATTTATAACCTAAATTTCATAATTTGGTAAAGCGTCCATTAAGTTTTCACTATCTATACAAAGCTATGATTTAATGTTAACTTATATTCATAAGTCAACATTAAATCGTTATTAAGGTAAATCAACGATTTTTAAAGACATTTAAATCGTAATCGTATCGTTATGAGATCTAATAGCACATGGTTCCTGTTTTTATAGACGGCAAAAGAGTCTCGCTTGATTTAAATTGCTCCGCAGCCCATTAACACTGCCTGAGGGCTCGTAGTTGTATTCACCAGCTTTTCAGGTATCGCTACACTCTTCTCTTGGAGAAGAGATTTCTCTTCCTAAGACTTATTGGTTCGAAAAATCCACGGCAGCTGACTTGATATCTCATGGAATTCAGCTGCTGGTATGAATCCCCATAGTTCGTTCGAACACACTTCATGATAAATGCGATTGAAGATGTAGATATACCCTACATCTCTACCCAGCGCCAAAAGATCAAGCTACACGTATAGAAGTAATCTTGAATAGTAATGTTGAAAGTGGTCATCGACTTTGTTGAGCGCAATGGAGAATTAGAAGAAGATTAACTCTTGAACTCTCCAGAGAAAATAACAGAATCCCAGGGGCCGAATTGGGCTATTTTTGGCTTCGATGTGAGCTTATTCGAGGCTTATTTTTAGGCTGTTTTTAGGCTTTCGCCTTCCAAATTACGGTGAAATTAACGTCGTTCGATAAGTTAATGCGCAGAATTTCGATATCATCAAAGTCATCCTAGAATCGGGGTATCATCATCTAAGAAAAGTAATATCATCGAAGGAGTAACAATAAAGGATGTCTTTTAGAAGTACAGAGTAAGATATAAGTGTGTTTCGGCACTGCTCCACATTGTGTATAGTGCTTCCCTTGTGGTATGTGCTATATATCAATGAATGCTGCTAAGTTTCAGCATTCATATGTTCTTTTTAAATTAAAAACAGGGGGCAAACGAAACAGGGGCCAGAGGACTCACTTGTGCCTTGCCGGAGGACCCTAAGTCGTATTTGTCGAAATCCCTCTTTTAGCAGCTGGTTCCACATATCGGTGGGCGCGGCAGTGCCTTCTGAAGTGCTCATTTGTGGAACGGCGGATATCGAGGTGATACGGATGAAATTTCGTATTCTGCCTCGATGTCTGATGCTGGAATTCAGCTGCAGGTAACAATGCGAATAGCTCCTTCGAACACTCTCCATGATAAATGAGATAGAAAATGGAGAGAGACCCTACATATCTACACAGCGACAAAGGATCAAACCGCTCAGAAAGTGATTGGTTGTCCACGATTCGAAGTGCTTTTCTTTGGATGCGACAAGAAGAAGGAGCTGTTACTGGAGAGCTCCCGTCCAGAGGTGAGAACAGTATTCCATGTGGGGCCGAATTTGCGCTTTATAAAGTTGCAAGCGGTGACGCGGTGTGAAATACCGTCCCGCCTTACTAAGCACACAAAGCTTCTAGGAGGCAATTTTAGCCTTACCGTCCAAATGATCGAGAAATTGAACATATTCGATATGTCAACGCCAAGAACTCCGATGCTGGCTGAGGTTTTAAGAGGAGTGCCAACAGAGCGGAATAACGACAAAGGGAGATTTTTTAGCGGAAAACGCGTAGACCTGTGTCTACGAAGAAGATTTAGTCGACCCCAGTTCGCGATATAATAAATAATGAGAATAATACTTTAATTTTCGTATACTATATTACATATCAACTCGTTTATTTGCATTTGGGCCTACTGGTGTTCTTCTAAAGATCTTGCAGCCCGCTTCTCTGTCTCTTGAAAGATAATTTTCAAATGGTGACATCAGCTCAGATTTTGTAAATAATAATAATCCGATTGCGCAATATAAAAATTGAAATATTGTGCAACATAGTTATATTCAGCCTCCATAATGAGATCATACAATCTACTCTAAATTTAACGATTACTTGTTTACATATATTTAATTATTAGGTTAATAAATAGTGATAAAAGAATTTCTTATCGACATTAGGTCATTATCGGACTCTTATCACACGATTTTATTGTATTTTTGGCATTGTCAGTTGATTGTAATTATTTTTGTTGCTATTAAATTATCAGAACATTATTCATAATGTGCTCCATATTTATAATAACTATATTATTTAAATACAAGGTAGGCTTATTATTATTGCTTAAAAATAGAGTATTTTTATTTTCTTAATTTACAATAATTTATACAGTTTAACACACAATTATTATAAAATATTTCAATACATAAGGTATGCCCATTTTAGAAGTAAAATGTCACAATACAAGTTCAATATTTTTACTTTGTACACATTCATCTACTTACCTACCTTTACATTGTTCTAGATTTGTCGGGTACTCCTGGTGGGCATTTTAGCCCTTTTGACAGTGCCAGTTCTGTACTTTTATACGAAGACACCACCACCTGTACCAGATTTAGATTTAGAAGAATGGTGGGGAACAAAACTATCTCGATCAAAGCAAAATAATAGTATAGTGCCATTTAAAGTGGAGTTTAGTGACTTGGTAAGTTATCAGAATATAACGTCAAAAAATAGATACGAAAATCAGAGGGAAAGTTTTCGAAGATAGGTTTGGTTTTAACAGGGGTGTTGTCAAGTAACGTATATCTTGGCTTAAGAAGCTTCGGCAATGGTTTGGTCAAAATACGAAATAATTATTCAGAAACGCGGTATCCAAAGTCAAATTAGCTATAATGATCGCCAACCTCCAAAAGGAGATGGCACCATTTGAAGAAGAAGAAGTTGTAAAATAAAAAAAGTATTGTTAGATATAACTTAATTTTTTACTTTTCTTTATATTAAACTAGCTGACGCGGCGAACTTCGTACCGCCTTAGCGTAGCATTGATGCACTATTTTATATCGATAGTTGACCTATCTTATTTCGTATTATAAGAGGGAAAGAGATAGAAATAAGCCACGACTCTCTCACTCTCATGACGTTGACATTCGTTCTGCGCGTTTTTTAATGCAATATTAAATGTATATTTTTTAATATTCCTGAAAGATTTTCTTAATATTTTTTTCCGTAAGAACCATCCTTGGACTTCCACAAACATTTAAAAAAAAAGAATTATCGAAAATGGTTCAGCCATTCACACGTGATGCCGTGACAACGCGAAACGGGTTTCATTTTTATATATATAGATGTTATTTTTAGAATATAAAGGATATAAAGGAGCGCCTGCGAGACCGCCATCCTCTCACTCCACCGTTAGAAGGGGTTGCCTTCGAATATGGTTTTAACAGCAAACATCTAGAGTCCTGGCTTAAGTACTGGGCTGATGAGTATCCATACAGGTAACGCATTTTAGTAGCGTAATAAAAATTGAAGGCTATTAAAACTATAATTTATTTAGGAACAGTTAAGGCCCATTCTACCGGCTTTTATGACCACCGTATCTTTCTTCTCATAATAATCTTACGACCTCGATACGACAAGTATACGATATAAATGATTATTTAAATATATATTTTTCAGCGAACGGGAAACGTACATTAATAAGTACCCACACTTTAAGACACATATTCAGGGGCTGAATATACATTTCATCAGAATTAAGCCAGAAGTAAGAGTTATTCTTTTTGCTTTTTACTAAAAAACTGAACTGTCTAATTTTGTAGAAAACATTATCAACTTTACTAACTATATTTTCATATAAAATTATATAAATATTAACTATGATTTTCAGAAAGTCCCTGCTGGGAAAGAAGTGGTGCCCCTTTTACTACTTCACGGATGGCCAGGCTCCTTCTTGGAGTTCTATGGTGCCATTCCCCATCTTTCAGCTGTTAGCAAAGACAGGGACTTTGTTCTAGAACTTATTATTCCCAGCTTGCCAGGATATGGATTTTCTAGTGTGAGTATTTGAAAAAAGTATACAATTAATTTTTCAATTATTTTTTCGAATATTGCTAACACAGATTCTTTTTAAACACTTGGTTAGAGTTAATGGTTCGTTAAGATTTACAGTTAAAGAAAAAATATATTAACACGTTTAGATCAAAAGCGATTCATTTGAATACTCGTAAATGATCAATACAGATTTAATAGATTTGTGTAAGATATATTTCTTTCTATAATTGAAACGATAATTGTAATGTTATAATAATAATGTACTATGTACAGGCCGCAGCTCGTCCAGGTCTGGGAGCAGATAAAATGGCGGTTGTGATGAAGAACTTGATGAACAGACTTGGCCACAAGAAATATTACGTCCAGGGTGGTGATTGGGGAGCGGTTATTGGAAATCTCATGGCAACGTTCTTCCCACAGGTACTTGATTATTAACCATATAAAAACTCCCGGTTTAGTCATTATCATTTTCGCGTTCGATTGCGTGAAACAAAGTAAAAGATATTTTAATTGTTTTTGTAAAAATCTAGTTTTTTTTAATAACTGACATTATATACGTTAACTTAAGTTCTATTGAACCTGTAATTGAAAATACGCGACAACGTTACCATGTTATGTAGCCAAAATAATTTGAGAAAATATCAAAGCATTTCCAGTAATATAACTTATTTTGATCTGTAGGAAGTACTAGGGTACCATACAAACATGCCATTCTTGAGCACAACAGCGTCTACCGTTATTCGTGTGCTCGGTTCCATTTATCCCCCGTTGGTGGTGTCTTCGGAAGCAGCAGATAGAATGTACCCCATGTCCGCGTACTTTGCGATGCTGATGGAGGAAACAGGATATTTCCATATACAAGCGACTAAACCGGATACAGTCGGTAAGACTCCGTTGATGAATTATTTAGAGTGGATATTTTAATTCATATAATAAATATGAGGCTCTTAATGTTGTCAAGAATACGTTGTAACATTTTAAGGAGTAATTACAGGATAAGTGAAACCAACGCGGATAATTTTTCTTTTGAAAAGATCAGCCCGATAAGAATGACCATAAAGAATACTTACGAAAAAGAATTACATTTGTATCCTAAAAAATATAAAACTATTGTAAGTTATGGCAGATTAAAAGTTTTGGTCTGTTTATCGACATATATCATTATCGACATATAACTTTATTACCTAAATATTGAAGATGTTCTAATCGAAGCGTTTCTTTTGCAATCCTCCAATCTTAGAATAGGATGATTAAAAGGTTTTTGTACAAAGACAAAAAAGGAGTGGCGAAGAAATTGTGTAAATCAAGATGTTTTATTCAAACATAATTCTTATTATAGGCATAGCGCTAAGCGACAGTCCAGCTGGTTTGGCAGCGTATATTCTTGAGAAATTCTCCACCTGGACCCGTTTAGAGCACCGCACAAAGCCTGATGGCGGCCTCACATACCGCTTCACAAAGGATCAGCTTATAGATAACTTGATGGTCTACTGGGTTTCCAATTCCATAACAACCTCTATGAGAATGTATGCTGAGACGTTTAACAAGAGACATTTAAGCCAGAATTATGATGAGTAAGTATGAGTTTAAATTTGTCAAAGCTTTTTTCCGTTTTCCAACACGGAAAAATGTTAATCCAATTTAAATCCAGTTGTAACATTTTCATGGAAACAATTTTGATGGTTTTATATAATGAGACAATTATATATAATGAATAAAGGTTTTTTGTACACATAATTGACCTAGAGACAATAAGTATTCGATAGTTAGGTTTAATTTACGATCGAATTAAGAGGTACAAGTAAGTATATTAATAAGAACACCAAAAATAACTATTCATTCTGTCAACGTTCCAACTACATATAAAAACCTTGAGTTATAAATGGAAAGGTTCAAATTTTCTCATTGTGTAAATTATTGATTTCTCCTCCTCTTGCCTAAACCAACTCGATATTAAGCATTTTAATGTTCATTAATCTATTTCAGAATACCAACCTCAGTTCCGACGTGGGTACTACAAGCTAAGCAAGAGATAACATATCTCCCCGGTTGGGTCCTCAAGTTCAAATACACAAACCTCTTGAACGAGACCATACTCCAGGATGGAGGTCATTTCTTAGCAATGGAGCTGCCTGAGATTTTCTCTACGAATGTACTGCAGGCCGTCGACGCTTTCCGGAAGTGGCATAAACAACAACACAGAACTGAGTTGTAGATGTTGATATTAAATTAGTTTATAAATGACACTTTTATTACTATTAATTAGTCCACAATAAAATGATTTATGATTATGTTTGTCATTATTCAGTACCAGGAGATTTTACTTAATCATAGCATTTAAAATATTTTAATAGATTTTTTGTTAATTCTGAAAAGTAACGTGTCTCTGTTGGGACAAACCAGGTGGAAGCTGGTCTATCTAAACATTAGTAGGTGGGTAAACGTGGCGGAACTGAGACGTACTGTAAAATTAAATTTTGCATTTGGCTTATTCTAAGTATTTTTCAACATTGTTACATATAATATCAAAGGTATTTGTATATAGGTAGATGTCAAAAAAAATGCCTTTTATTTATACCGCAACGAACAATTTGAAGCGGAGAGGGCGCGATACTGTTAAAACTAATTTGACCCCTAATAGTTCAGGAGTTTGTATAATAAAATTGTAACATGAGATCAATAGTTTAATACTTGACTGAATCATGTCAAAACCGGAGCGTCGCCACGGCACGCGACCAGTTGTGATATAAAATGAATTGAGGGGATAAGTGGCAATATAAAACCGTGTGAATCTTGGGTGAATGTAAGTTTAAAAAGAGTATTTAGCTTTCAAAAGAGGGTGTTTATATTTATAATATATATAGTAGGTATATTTTAAACAAAAATGTTTAAATACATAAACTTTGATTATTAAAGAAATAATAATGAAAAAACACTTTAATATAAAAGTATGTAATATAATCTATCCCGCATTGAATATATCTTCTATTTTTTATATATTGATGCTTAAAAAGAAATTTTATTTGTTTCATAATATTATTCAGCTACTAAAATAAATTAATAACATAAAATAAAAGATTACATCTGACGTCGGCTATAAATAATTCATCACTCTAATTCGTAGTAAATATTTTTATCTTCCTCATCCCGCGACTACTGGTCGCGTGCTTTCTAATAATATTTGTGTTATAATTTAGGCTTATATATTTATATATACTTGTCTATAATTTGTTAATACCGTAAATAATATATAATCATTAATGAATATTATTTAAAAAAAGAGAAAAAGATTGTGCGTAGGCCGGGAATCGAACCCGGATCAACTGCTTGGAAGGCAACTATGCTGACCATTACACCACCAACGCCTCTCGCAAAGTCTACTAAATTTCACGGCACTACCATTAGAAATAGATTGCAGCTGATAAAATAATGATCATGACGATTGTTTAAAGACAGTATTAACTAAGGGGCCGTTGAAGTATTACGTGAGCACTACGGAGAGGGGATATAAATCGTTTCTTCGTAGTCTGCTGAAATGTTCAATTGATATTTTATCTCCACGAACAGGCGCCTCGGGTCATTTGTCAACAACGCGCGCACGGTGTGCGTTCCCCTTTAGAAAACGTGTGTGGTGGAAATGTCCTAGGGGATTCATTTCAATAGTTAGTTATTAATATTTATTGATGTTTAAAATAAGTTTCGAAAAAATATTGACTTAGGCATATCGTGAGCGTAATATAATAGAAGATATATTATAATAGAAGGTGTTATGTTTATAGTTTTAGACGTACAGATGTGAGAGAAATCATCACAAAGAACTTTAATTTCTCCGACTTTGTTGACTCAAATGGTTTTTAACATAACTCGTATACTTACACAAAAATACACCAATTTTATTAAGTATGTACTTAACCGTACTTTTTTCAGAAGTATATGTAAATATAAAAGTTCCATTAATATCAAACTCAAACTGCAAAGAAAGCACCGATTGAGCTCAAGAATTTGTCTGCCCGCGTCATAATTATTAACTTACAAAACTGCGGTCCATGAATATGCACCGATAAAACACGTTTAACAAATGGAGTTATTATGTTAAATGTTGTATATAGTGGTGTTCTGTTAATTCAACTAAGGTTAATAAATTTTATGATATATAGTTTTAAATTGGGAAAGAACTGAAAAGTTAAATCTTATCCTTATCTAATCGATCTAAGCGTCCGTCGAAATTAATTTTATATGCGTAATATTCTTTAAGGAAATCTCAGAATGTTTCAGTATGTTTTTGGAAAATTTAGGAGAAATTAGGTTAGTTAGGGGTTATGGTTTATTTATAACACCTACCTAGACCTATTAACTCTTTTAATTAAGTGACTCACTAAAATCGAGAAATAAAAAATAATAGTTTGTTTAAAACTTTTACAAAAAGAAAATATATAATTTTTTACTTTTTGTGTCATTTTAAAATTGTTTTGTTTTTAAATTTATATTGAACAATAACTTGTAGGTACCAGTTTGAATTAAATATTTAAGGCAATGGTAGCGTTTTATTTAATTTATACGTTGTACAATTTTAATACTTATAATTATTATAAGAATCACGATTATAAATCACAAAACGTCAATCAAAGTACAACAATTACATAATCGGAAGGAAAAACATTAAGCTGCACTTTGTCATTATCAAATAACCTTTCCGGTTTTAATGAAGCTCTTTTGCAAAAAATTATATTCCGCATTCCGCGGATTTCCCGCAGCTCAACAATGTTAAAATTATTCAAAAATTAATTACAAGTTTTTATCTTCAATTTGCATCTTCTCTGAAATTTAACGCTACTTTGGAATACTCTTCTAAAATATTTACTTTTGAATTCATCACCTCACCTTTTTAATCTATCACAGTTCGTGCAGATGGTGGATATAGGTACATATAAATAATTACTATAAAATACTATATATCTAATATGAAACCCCAAAATTACTTAAACTGAACAAATCACACCCCAGGAGGCCCCCTAATTCTTATCAGTACGGCACACGCCTGTCACCATCTCCACAGCCTGCGAGGATTACACACCCTTATAAAACTTTGAGGCGTACTAAAATAATGTGTTTATGGGTTTTTTTAACATTACTTAGATCGTATTTAAAAGTACTATCTGCGATAACGTTGAAAAAAGTTCCTGAAATAGGTATATTTTTTTGTTATTTGATATAATGTAACCCAACTTTTAAATTTCAAGTTTTTTTCAGATATTGATTTCAACGTGTGATTGTCAGAATCTGCAAGCTAATATTGATATAATGGTGGCCAAAGTATAGATGTAAACCAATACCTATCTTAATATATATAAATCTCCTCGATGTTTGTCCGCGATGGACTCCTAAACAACTTAACCGATTTTAAATTAAATTGGCACACTTAAGAGGTAGGATAGCTAAGATCTTAACTATAGTCGCAATTTTATTTTATTGCTAATTATTTGTGTATAATTAATTGACACACACAGTTATTTGTTAACTCCAAAAGATAATTATTTTTATTGAACTAAAATAATGATTGCTATAAATCACATATATGGCAAAACAACGTTTGCCGGATCAGCTAGTATATAGTATATACTTTAAACAGTTTAACGCGTATGATGTTAACTGCAATACTACGTCGAATCAGCGCCATCAATGTAATTTGAGAGAAGCAGACGATTTCAATACGAACCGTAGACAAAACGTAACAACAGTTTTAAAGTAAACTGATAGATGGCGCTATTAACAACTTTATAATAATTTTTATAAGAAAATATTTTGTCATCTACCGATCGCTATCGGTAAATAAATATGACATTTAAAATTATTTGCCATCAAGCCCAGATTTTATAATTATTATTATCAAAGTATAAATCAGCTTTGGTTTCCGTAAACACTGTTTTGTTACGTTTACGAAGCATAAGGTTTAATCGTAATGAATAAACCTTACCTGGGTTACTGTGGTATCGACAAACAAATCATAAAGTATAAATATAAAACAGAAATTGTTGTAATTAATCTTGTTCAATACTTAATTAAGGAACTATTTAAAGAGAAACCACAAAGATTATGACAAATTGATCTAATATTTATTAGGCGTTACAAGTTTACATCAGCGGTCTAGAATAAAACTGAATTTAGCTTTTGAGTAAAATATTTACTTATTACTCTATTTGCACAAACAATATTGTCGTAGTAGTTAAGGAAACTTGATAAACAAAGCTTTTACTTTCATTGTAAGCTAGCCTTAGTTGTTATTACATTTATAAACACCTTAAATTATATTTCAACAGAAACACATAATGCATCAATACAAAAATACTAAAAACAGTGCTATGATTATATATTAGTGGTGGTAATGGACACGAATAATACCTGTCCAAATTTCTGAATAAACTATTTTTATATATTGAACATTATGATTATGACTAGTTTTTATATTAAACTATTAAATATAAAATGACTGAGCTTTTGTTCAGATTCAGATAGACGAAACTTTTAGTTTTTCCTTTTTATGTATCTTTGTATTGTTAAATTTAAAAAGGTTGCTTGTTTTTTGTAGTTAAGTAAACACATGTTTGTAGTTTCTCTGACATATAATTAACCACCTTCTTCACAAATCTAGGCTAGCTTGACTTTAGGTATATTTTGATTTAAACATTTTCATTTAAAAATTATTTTCTGACAACTTTTACTTTATCAAATTTCCTTTTTAAATCTAACTAAATAAGCCACAATTTAGCAATATTCACGCATATTTTACATTCTATTTTAAAATAACTAATTTAATTAAAGCCTTTCTATTATTACTACCTTACAATTATTATAATCTGAATAATATTGACTTTTTAAGTTAATCATAGTCGCCTGCAGATCTAGATAAAATTTGAATAAATAAACAACTATTACTAAAGCAACGAATCTTAACGAACAAGGGTTTAATGTATAAGATATGCACATTAAGACGGACAAGGGCCCGGGGGCAGGGGGGGGGGACCTAGCATCCAAAATACTAGGATCGCTAGACTGCAGACAGAATTAACTTCTAATTAATTATTCACAACGTTCCATAAGACTTTTTTTTTTGAAATAGTAAATATGATTAATAATTTATGACCAATTAAAACGCGCAAGATCATTGATATAATTTAACGGTTCATTATTGTCATTTCAGTCTTCCACTAAAAATTTACCCGTTTTAATAGGTTATACTTTTTTCTAAGCTCTAATTACTGGAATTATATTTATTATTTGAGGCACGCTAACACATCACAAGCTAAAGGCATACCTACATACATCCGTGACATATTGGAAAATATATTTACAATGACGGCAGTTTTATAACCTCAATTGAAAAGCAATTGGAATTACAATGCTTCGTTGAAATAAAGATTTCATTAAATACGTTACAATCGTATAATACGGACGAGCTAATTTTTTTATTTAATTCAATTTATGTTATCGTTAAGTCAAGCAAGCTAGTGGAACTTTCGAAGATTTATGTTGAGTAATCATTTTATTATAAAAATCTAGAAAATGTATAAATTCACAACCTATTTGTCTATTCAGAAGATTGTGATTTTATGTACTTTTAATGTTTAAATACGGTATGCTGTTTCTACTAGCATAATATTTATTTCTATTCTAACATGTCAATCTAAGAATTATATATTTTTCTAATATACACATTAATAGAATTGATATTTTAAATAATACATACATTACACACCTTGGTGCAAAAACAATTTTTGGGAATTTTGGTCCGAAACATTCTTTCATAAAATTAATTACAGCTGATCTCTTATATAACTTTATGGCTAAAGTAAAGTCATCAATGCTTTATCCAAAAACATTACACGGACTGAACAAAACATGTATATATTTTTTTAAGTACGCTAAAACACAACAATGAGAAACATATTGTAAGAAAATCATATTTTTTAAATATAATATCATTCTGACATATTTCTAATCACCTAGAAACGAAAAATATAGCATAGGGATCAATAAACTTTATAGCGTTTCTGGATTATTATTAGTCAGGCACTAGAACATTTATTTCTCTTCCTAAAATTAATGGAATATAATAATTAAATAGAAGCCTAATATCTAACATTATTGTCTTATTATATTGTCTCATATTCTTCAATTGAAAGCTCGATACGATAGATAATAATTATGTTTCACAATATTTTTGTGTATCGATTTAAAGTCTTTAATAACATTAATAAATTACGCAATGGATTAACAATCGTTTCCAATGATAGTTAATGGAACGAATTATAATTAGATTTATATAAATATAATTTATTGTCTTGTTTTATTAGTACATTAACAATTCTAAGGAAAAAGAGGTATAAGTATGGACCACTAAAACAGTACGATTTAATTTTAAATTGCACAAAATCTTAACATTTTATTTCTTTAAAATTTTACAGCATGTAACAAAAGTCCAGCAATTAAAACAAATAATTTATTTCTAATAAAATAGGTGTAAACAATTTAAAATTATGTTAACACAAACAACCTAGCGTAATGATTAATAATGAAATATTATTGTCATTTTATACCTAGCTTGATAAAGAGGTCACTAGAGAAAGAAATGCAAGGATGAGTAAAGACTAGGTAGCCAAGTTACATCTCACAGTGACCATAACTATCAGCTGCTTCAGTTCGTTACGTAGTGTAACATATAATATATATTATTAGTTTCTAGATAAGAAAATACGTAAAAAGTCAATGGGCATTGACCGATTCTTGTCATTTTATAGAACATTAACTGTGTGTAGACTCTAGTATTAAATATAACCATGTAGTAAACCGGAGTTTTGTTACATATAGATAAATTATGAATAGACAAAAATAACTACTACCAGGTAGCTGATACGTTTTAAAGAGTATTACAATTTAATAATGAGAAAAATGCCAAACTTGTCAATTTCCATATAAAATAGATAAAAGTACATACTTCACCTGAATATGTAAGTAGAATCAAGATATGACTAGGGATATGTAAGGTAATAATTAAGTAGGTATTTAAGTTTTCCAGTATAATTATGACAGTATTTTAGCACAGCCAAAGGTTAGCAGTGGACAAATTTTATTGTCTAATCGTTTCAATTCTTAAATATGGGCCTAAATTCTTCATTAACTTCAATGTCCATGAACTAGTTTCAGCTTGAGCGTATTTGAAAATCACAGTTTTGCTACTTGTGGTTCCAATGTTATTTGATTTACCATAACGTACAAAGTCGCGCTAAACAAATAATATAATTTCAAAATAAACTTGTCTTTAGAATTAAAAAAGCAACTATACTAAAGCTGAAACTAAAAATAGGTCCACTTATTAAAACATAATTTTCTTAAGAAATGCTCTCTCTGGATATTTCTCACTCTGGATGGTTAACTATACAGAGTGAGCATTTTTATGTCAAAATAATTCACACTTTAACAAGCAGCTACTAATATTTTGGGAAAAGTTCCCACAACATTAAAGCTTCAGGATCATAATGATTATTATAGCTATAATAGACATCCAGTAGTCCCAGTCAACTCAAGTCATTACGAAAGCATATACCTCGTGTGTTCATAAGTTTTGAGACAAACTTTATACGTAAAATTCTCAATGAAATATTACTTGATGGTATTTAATTCTTTTTCAATATTTGAATTTAGAATGTTATCTTTTAATATGTTCGACTTTCAAATTCATTTGCTTAAAATTTCTCGTGATGGAGGGCACAAAATAGGTGAATACTTTTGGTGTTAGCCGTAACTTTGTGTATAACTCCATCAAACGATACAAGGAGACAAGTTCTTTACAAGATCGCCGAAGGAGTGGTCAGCCACGCTCTGTAAGGACGTCTGCGAATATCAAAATCATCCGAGAGCGACTTCGCCGAAATCCATGTCGCACTCAGAAGAAATTCGCTCTGCAGACTAATACTTCGCGAGTTTCAGTCAACAGAATACTGAAATACGATCTTAAGGTAAAGGCGTATAGCCGCAGGAAAGTTCACTTTTAAAACGATCGCCTTGGTAAATTGAGACGCGATCGTTGTCCATTACTGCTTAGGAGACACGATGCGAGGAAGATACTCTTCACCGATGAAAAAAATCTTTACTGTCGAAGAAAAGTTCAACAGACAAAACAATAAAGTGTATGCCAAAAGTAGCAAAGACGTCCCAGCTTCAGCATGGAATGTCTCGCGAACCCATCATCCGGCTGGTGTGATGGTATGGTGGGGATTTCCTATGAAGGTGCCACTGCACTCCATTTCTGCCAACAAGGTGTCAAGGTGAAAGCCAAGAATTATCAAAGTGACATTTTAGAGCCTGTTGTGAAACCCCTGTCTCATACTTTATTTCACAACAAAGATTGGGTTTTCCAGCAAGACTCGGCGCCATCACATAAGGCAAAATCTACCCAAGCTTGGTTGAGGGAAAATGTACCGGCTTTCATCGCGGCGGACGAGTGGCCCTCCCTGGTCCCGACCTCAACCCGCTAGATTATTCTTTATGGACTGAATTAGAGCTCAGGGCCTGCCGAAAGTCCCACTCAAACTTGGAGTCTCTGAAGCGGGCCCTTGTCCGAGAAGCAAGGCGAATTCCACTGGAGAAGATTCGTGCCGCCATAGACGACTGGCCCAATCGTTTAAGGGCCTGTATTAAAAGCAGGCGTGGTCATTTTGAATAATAATTACATTTTATTGTTGCTTATTATCTACTAATAGTTTACTGAAAAATTTGGAAATAAATGCTTATTATTAAAAAAAATATGAATCTTTTATTTCGTCTCAAAACTTATGAACACACGAGGTAGAAGTGCCTACTCCAAATTCAAAAACAAAACAGGATCGCATTATTACCGTTCAAATTTTAATCTACCTCTTCGGCGACAAACTTTGAACGTAATTTGGATCCATTTCGTCTAAATCCCTTCCTTTTGTTTCCGGAACACAGCAAACTACAAAACAAAGTCCCCCGACACTTATAGAGGCATACAACCAAAATGCCCCATACAGACCTAAAGCTTGCTGAAAGTCCACAAACGTTTTGACACCGACAAATGCGCATAAATAGCTAAAAGCAGTCGCCATAGCACTTCCAAATGCTCTGTACTCTAAAGGAAATAACTCACTGATCAATAGCCAAGAGATGGGGCTCATACCTAAGGAAAAAGCAATGGTGAAAACCAGAACACACAACAAAGGAATCCAATCATTTTGACCGACCGTTTGATGAAACATCACATTCTGAATTCTTTGATTTCGATGAACCTCTTCGTAATACGCATAGCTTCCAAAACCAGCTAAGGCCATTGACATTAGAACAGAGCTGACTATAAGTAGTGGAAGACGACCGACAGTATCAATCAACAGACCAGAAAGACAGGACGCCAATAGCTGGACAAAAGATACAGCGATTGCTGCGCCGTGAGGGTTCATACCCCCGAAGGTTTTCCTAAAAATTGGCACTGCGTAGAAGGAGAATGCATGAGCGCCTGAAAATCGTTGAAACATCATGAGGCCACAGGTTACTAAAATCGGTCCAATGAGACGATTCATCGACCTAACGTCTAAAGAACTAATTAATTGGCTGCTTGTCATCTGACTCTGGCGTTGGCTGAAGTTTTTGCTCGCTAAAACATTAGTGCGAATAGTGGCTAATTCTTGTGCAACGTCTGAGTTTGGACCTCGCAACCATAAGAGGCTCTTGTAGGCTTCTTCGTCCTTTCCAATTAGCACGAGATAGCTTGGTGTTTCTGGTATATAAAGAACAGTGCAGAATAGAAGTAAGGGTGCGGCAGATATGCAGAGTGCTAATTGCTGCCAGTCCAAGTAGGCTCCAATGGTAAAACTGAATAGTACTCCAAGGTGTCCGACCACTTTCAATACAGCGCTAAGACAGCCACGAATATCCGGTACTGATATTTCACTGATGTATACCTGAAATTTAATTTCACTATTAGGTTTTTTGTGGTGTAGCGCCCACTCGAGATATTATTATTAAGTAAAAAAAAATACCAATTTATATAGTATAATATTATAATAATACATAGACATTTTATTAAACATTAAAAACTTCAATTGTGTTTACAAAATATAAGAGAAGAAACTTTTCAATGAGGCAATTTTCGTTGAAAAGGCTCGTAGGAGGTAATATAAAGTTCTTAAGGATGAACATAATCAGGCCTCATAAGCGTTTGAATAAATTAGAAGCTTATCTTGAGAAACTTTCTCCCTTGGACCAATTTTGTGAAATTAGACAACAAGACGTTGCAGTATTACTGGAGTTTGAAGAAGTTTTCGGAAACCAATTATGTTATAGGTTGTGTTTTTATTGCATTAACAAAAACTTATGGCGGCAAGTATTAATACTAGGTCTGCTAGTAGTAGTTAACGCATTTACATTTAGGGTTGTGATCTTACAATTTTTTAGAACGGATACGAGTCCATACCAAAATTGTGTATAATCTGTAAACAAAGTTATAAGAAATAATAGAGAAGAGAAATTCATATACATAGAGAAGAATAAGTATTTAAGGAAAGAAACTATAATTTTCGTTAGTTGATTTTATCTTATTTATAAATATAGAACTTAAGTTTATTCTTACCTGAGATAGCATAGTAAGTATAGAACAGCAAAACCCGCCCAAAAAGGCTGTAATGCACATCATTCTTACACTGGTGGCTAGTACTGTGAGTAGCCAGGACAAGCTACATGGTGCCGCAGCCAGGGATAGCACCCGGCGACGTCCGTGTCGCATTGCAGCTCCGCCTGCCATACCACCGAATAAGGCACCTGAAATTTATATTCATTATTATAGATACAGAATTCTTTTCAGGTAACCTATTATCACCTATTATGCCACTATAAGTAACAATTAGTTTTTTTCGTGAAGGAACAACGAGCACGGCTAACTAACATTGCTAGCCTGGTCAGCAGTCGGATAATTATGTGACCCTTACCCAGAAAAGACAAGGAAGCAAGCCAAGATGCCTGCTGATCTGTCAGCTGGAAGTCCCGTCTGGTGGCGTTACCAGGTCCCTGCAGGGAAGCGATTGCAGGGGAGCTATATCCCTTTCCTAAACCAGCTGAGAATGGTGCCAAGGAGACCGCTAAAGCTGCGATTACCTGAAATTGAAATTAAGTAAAAAGAATGCTTGCAAAATAAATCTCGAGCTATGAAACCAGTAGTGAAAATATTTGAGTATTAACAATATTGAGTTGCTCTTAAGGATCAGTCATCAAAATTCATATCAGATTCTAGCTTCAACACTATCAAACAGTATATTTACAACAGGATTGATTTACGCATTAGGAGACTCAAACAATGCTTATCTTGCTTGCTATAATTTGTTTTTAAAATTCTTACTCTGTCTTATGACTCGTAAATGAAACGCAGCCATTCCAAGTGTTTACTTAAAAATCCATCAGCCGCCGAGCACGTAGCGTACGTGACAAGCTTAAGGTGCCTTGAGGTGATGTTAACTGAGTTAATTCGCAATTATTACGTTTCGCTAAAGTACTTCAAATATATACTTTAATAGGAAAGCATAGTTAACGATTTCTTCGGGTAAGAATATTGGCAGGCTGTCATTAATCGCTCTCTAGATGGCCCTCGCCAAATTTCCGTTAGGTATTTGAAATTAATGATTCTGCAAGTGTCGAGTCTCGGCCGCCATTTCAAAAGGGTTAACGAGTATCAAGCAAAAAGTTTCATCCAGTTATGACCAGCGGAAAATTAAATTTTAATTACTTCTGAGTATGCTTGATTATAAAATTATTTATTTATTTCTAAATCAGGCTTACTGGTATTTCCATTGATTTTATTTGGTTTCCAATTCTTACATATATATAACACAACTTGAAAACTAGTATCTAACATTTAGAATTTGGTATATACATTATACATACTTAAATTGACTTTGCATACGTATTATGATATTTCTCTTTCCATAAACAGCACAGCATTGCTCCGAACAAAATATTAGGTATACATGTTAAAACTCACAATTTTAAAAGAATGTCGTCGCTAAGTTTTAATCGAAGTTATGTTATGGGTCGGTAATGATAAACAAAATTTAAAACTTTAATAGTTTAAAATTCGTTTTTTTGTTTTATAACAACCCACAAAAACGAAAGCTTGATTGAACGTTGATTTGACCGAAGGTAGTGTTTACAAAATTTGTTTGAACAGAAATAGAGATAAATTTTATTATAATTAAATTATAATTCATAGTTAAAACTTAATTAATTTTATAAGCAAATAAGTGGGTGCCACTTAGACTTAATCAAATATGTGCCTACTCGCTTCTGTTTGCCGTCATTGGGTTTAATATAACGTCGTAACTTATGTACTGAAAATTAACTTAGTATTATTCCACCGTAATGGGTGATATAACTTAGGTGATATAAGCTTTTCATAAAAAATGGATCGTTCTTACATTACAAACGTTGTGTTTTAATTGTGAGGTTCACAATAATGGAATAAATTGTATAATATGAGCCCACATTGCATTTCTTTAGGAAATACTATATTTGGTATCCTTAACATTTCAAAAAAGGAAAACTTTATGGAAATACTATTTTTAAGATATCCTCAACATAGTTACAATACAATCTAGACACACAGTGCGAGGTCAAGCTAACAGAACTGGCAACAACATTGTGTTTTACTCGAACAATTTGGACCAATTTTCATCTTAAAAAACATATAGCTCATATTAATTACGACAGGTCTTTTCAAATAGAGACATGATGTTATTTATACTTTTTACCAAAATCCCACGGTCGTTGCTGTTATTGAAATATTGAAAAAAAGAAAAAATCTCTATTCTTGGATATATATCATTACACTAAAAGGAAATTTTGTCATTTCCATTTCTAGTTTCTGCTCGCATTGCAGTTTTCAATCTACGATCTATATCTATAGAACTTCATACGGGTTTTAAAATCGATAATCAGATTAGTGTAACCACCACTATTGTATTTATATCTACACAATACGATTTTGTCTAATGTTATTAACAATAGAAGCGTGTTAAATCTCACAATATTCCTGGACAACAAGAGACAATTTACATCACCTAGAATCGAACCCACAAAGTAGAAAATGCAAGTTTTATGTTCACTATAATTGGGAAACGCTGTTCAGAAACAACTGAACATTAATGATTGAACACAAACATAAATTATATACGTTCTCAGAAAAGAATTAAATAGCTTACATATATGGAGCACAATGAAATTTTATACAAAACAAAGCTAAACAGAATACAAAGTTATGAAATATCTAACCGCATCCGCATTAATGTCAGAAATAATTCCAAGCTAAAGAAAACCGCTAAGCCCTGGCTTGAAACTTGGTTGAAGGACTGAGGCTTTGAGATAAGCCATTGCAAAATGAATATTTTCCTGATTAATTAACGAGATTTTGATATTATTGAAACATTACGCGTTTTGTTGACAAAACTAAAAAAATCTAGGTCCATTTGCATTCGAAAGGCTTAAATTTTCTACATCGACTGTAGACACAAATGTAGAAAATTAAATGTGCAATTGTTATAAGTCATTACCAATACCAAAACCGACTGGTACTGTATTTTGGTATTGTATTTTGTATCTTAAAATTCATGATCTGCCATAAATGCCAATCACATTTAGGCGAGACTAGTCAATTCTTAGCGAAACCTATATTACAAATGTAGTTGTTTTTAGAAATGATAAGAAGGCCGAATTGAATTTCTATAAAATAAGGGACCTGTTAATAAAACCAATTCGATGTTCACTCGTTCATCTCAAGAAAACTAAAGCTGAAAGAAATTCTAAAGCTTGTTATATTTTGTAATGGAATTTAATGTAAACCAAATAACTTAATACTAAATTCTGATTTGAGATGTAAAAGCGAAATTCAACGGTCTGTATGGGGTTCAAATGGGCAGCTTAATGACGTCATTATCTCAATCTTGAACAGGGTTAATCGTATGTAACCCGTATACCTTACATATAATGGCTATATCTTTAAGGCTTAACGGCTGTTATATTTGTAGTTTCTTCTCCGCCTCTGGTGAACCGGACCGAATTTGTATATTAAAGTTCATTGTTATATGATATGCTTATATCAGACATCATCTCTGGTAATTGCGTCTCAGCAATTCCCCTGTCGGCCATATTCCTCGGCTGAGATTGTCGAGCCCGTAGGTTTCCTTCATAGAAGTTTGTATTAAATTTTTAAGGGTTGTTGTAAGTTGATTTACATTAGAACGTAATATAATTTAAACTGAACTGGGATCGACAATCGATGTAATCTAAGAGAATATTTCAAATCTTTGAACGAATTAATAGAAACGTATTCACATTTCAGATTATACATCAGTTTAACAAGATTAGTTTGAGTTATAAAGGCAGTCTGATTCATCTCAGTTTAGGTTATATAAGGACATATTTATTGTAATGGATCCCGGGACCCTTTGATTGACAGAACACCGGGTGTTCCTCTAAAAAGGGGTCATAAGGGGTCAATATAGCAGTTACGACAGCACAGTTACATAATATGAATAATAGTCATTAGTAGTTGTAGTTCAGAAACGATTAATTTAATAGTTACTTTTTATATACGTGACAAAAAGATATTCGACCATTTTGATTGAAATGATCTGTATACTTCTGTAACTGGATAACATACCTGAGGTAGATGTCTAGACTTGCGCGTTACGGTTCTCGGAGGCTCACCCGTTAGGCATTTCCCGTTTGGCACTGCGCCCACTATCTCATCCTTCCTCTCTTTCAATATCGGTATGTTATGCTTCTCAAAATATCCATTCTGTATCATTTGGTCCAATGAAACCTCTAACTCCCTCGCAGCAACCGTTTTCTTCCCACAGATGGGATCATCTACTACCATCTTTTGACATCCTGACACTTCGGAGAATTTAACTATCTTCTTAGTTTCTTCTTTCCTTTTCTTCTCTTTTGGGAAATCTGTGGTCCAATAGTGGACGTTTTGTTCCGGTAAGCGAAGCGGCTTGCATACCGCGACATTTTTTGGTTTGGACGCAAACTCTGAATGACGTTTTCGTTGGTAGCCATAAGATTCGCGAGGGCGGCGTTCCTCGATCCTAAAGTCGTAATAATCTTTTTTGTATCGTCTTTCGTTGTAATAGTTTCGTGGTAGGGAATTGTATTTCGTATATGAGTTTGGGAGGTTCAGATACTCCGGTCTGATTGGTCGGAAGAGTGATAATCGACCTTGTGCTTCGTCGAAGTCTGAATAAATGTCTTCATATACGTAACCGTTTCTGCGCGGGCGTTCAGCTCTATAGCGGTCATAACGAACTCGATTTTCTGATCGGTTAGTGTCGAATCGGTTCTCATATCGTCGTCGACGTTCATATTCGTAGTCTAAGTCTGATCTTCTATCATATAGCAGCCTTTCACGCGACCCAGCCATCCTTTAGTCTGAAAGCAAAATTAAAGATGTGTAAATAATACCAACTAAAAGAAATTTAAAAAACACAGGTAAATTTGTTTTAACACGCACTTTGATTTCTATAGGCCATTTTTAACACCGGCTTTCAAAAAATCGGATGGTGATTTGTTCTATTAATGTTATAAATGCGGAAGTTTGTAATGTTTGTTACCATTTCAGTAAAATTACTCAATGGATTTTAAAGAACTTTAAAATAATGTAGCTTATACATGAGAATAAAACATACACACACATTGTATGAAGGAAATATTTATTTAAAATATAAAAAATCTCGCCACAATATATATTTTAATTGCCATTGTAGCCAAAATAGTGAACCATTACCGCAATAAACATTGATGATTATTTCAAATGCATATTTCGTAGTATTTAATTGATTTCTAAATGAAAATAGACCTTTTTACGCTTCGTTTTCGCTTCTATTAATTACATATATTATAAATTATATGTGTATTATGTAATACACACATAATTGCGTGAGAACAACACAGATGAACTAGAAAATTATATATTATTTTTTTTAGTTACAAAGCTGTAAGCACACTTTTTCAAATTCAATTGAAATTTATTTAAAATAACAATTTGCTAGACTGAGATATTTTGTTTGAAATGAACAGATTTTTAAAACAACATTAAATTAAAATGACACTCGGTTTCTCCAGCATTCAAGCTTTTGTAAATATTTAGTGAAGTTTCAGTTAAATGTGCCGGTCGCTGGAATTCTGCAATAGACCTTGGGAGTTTTGCACAAAATGAGCAGATTTTTTCGTGTTTGTACAGACTAATTAACATTAAAAGCACCTGTGCCATAATCGTGGGCTGAAGCGTATATAAATAAATGTCAATCATTGCTTAATCTATATAAATACTTGCCTTACTGGATGCAGTATAATTGTTAAATGCAACATAATGTACTAATAATATAAAAGCGAAAGTTTGTAATTATGGATGGACGTTTGTTACTCCTTGGCGTATAAATGACTGACTGTATTTTAATGAAACTTTTATACTAATATATGTAGCTACAGAACATTGTGCGAAATGTTCATAATATAAAGTACGTAGCAATTGTTTCGTATCAGAAACTGACATCAAAATTTATAAAACTATATTGTTATCCGTTTACTATAATCATACATATAGGGTACAGAATATCGTGTATTGAATAGCACTGAGATTTTATTAAAACTAGAGCATCGTACGAATAATGCTCACTGTCTACTAATGAAATTATAACCAAACAGGAATTGAATTAATTTGCATGTTAAATGCAATTTCTGAGCGGAAAACTCGATTGGTTAAGGTAACTGGGAGTTTAATTATAACTGCTTTATTTATGTATGTTACTCTTGTTGCTGTCTTTTAGTGGATAATGCAAATTACGTGTGTGTGTTTTTGTGAGGGTGTATCTTAAGTTTGATTGAATTATTTTACCTAAAACTATGTATTTCATACATTTTTTTCGTATAAGGCCACATTCTGGGTCAAAAAAAGGTCACATTTCTTTTGCTTATTGCGTGAACGCAACTATTAGTCGTAGAAAATCTTTCTATATTGGTGATGTTCGTAATATATGATGAGACAAAAGCGACTCATTGGAAAATAGAATCAGATGTTTGAAAGTTCAACACTGGTAAAATCCGGGCGTCTAAGATCTTCGACGGTTGAAAAATTATAATTTAAATACGTATCTTATACAAAAGAATAATATGTAGTGCATATTAACGTCTATTTTTAATCAATTTCTACATTTCCCGACGAAATAAGAAAGAAAATTTGCTTATGGGAATAAAATTTGCTACTGATCCCTTCAGTCGTAAAGAGTTCTGGGGTTGACGAGCTAAAAATGAACTTTGTAACATCCACTAGTGATGTGATTTGCCTACAGGATCTTGTATCTGAGTTTTTTTTATATACACTTAAACCGATAAATCGCAAAAAATGCGGATCTACAAAAACTACACTAAATTACATATGTTGTCACACTGCTTCGCTTATACGTTTAAATTACTTTCGTATGTAAATAATTGAATAAATTTAAAAATATGGAGTCGGTTATTTCCCAAGGTTGAACCTTATTGTTTAACTGCATTGTGACGTTTGTTGTATCGTATTCAAATTATCGATAGCTTAGCACATTACTAGATGTGACGCAGTGCGGTACTAAGTTTACGTCCGATAAATCTGTAACAAAACGTTTCCTAAACGGATGACATTATTCATACAATTCGCAATAATAAAAGCTTTTCTTCGTAGATTAAAATTTTGCAGGAAGGTTCCGTGAGACATTGGATAGAACTGTGACATTATTTTAAGTTCCTCTTACATAATTTATTTACCATTGTTATTTTCTTTTAGTTAGCTTCCAAATGAATGGCTTAGCGGTGAATATTTTTTTATCATCGATTATAATTTTCATTTACATCAGCATCCTCAAATTACCTGCAATATTTTAAATTAATAAAATTGTGACAAATATCGTGTTTTTCCTCAAGCTAGGATAGTTGGGTTACAAAATTGTTTTCCATTGTATATTTATTCGGAACTCTTCTCTAAGATTAAAAAGGTCTATAAGATACAACCACTAGAAGTGTCGTGACCCACTCATGATAACCTGATTAGCATCGCGTCAAGGTTGAGATCAAATCTTATCTGGGTTAAGTCTCAACCGATACACAATTTTCTCCTTTTTAATGAGATTTTGATGAGGCCGGTGTTAATAAATTGTTTAGTAAGAATAATTAAAGTTGAAAGCATTATAACACAGTACGATTAAAATAAATGAAATAGGATTGAAATTGGTATTGGTAGAATGGCATGATTGGAAATATAATATAATTATAAAAAATCCTGAGGATGCGAAACGGTCGGCGAAACGTTCGTCAAATACTTTTTACGCGGGGTATTGCTAATAAATTGGTCTATTACAATTAAAAAATAAAGCATCAAGATCTAAACTGGATGAACAACGTATTTTCTATATGCAAGTTATGTAAAATGAAAGAGCTTCCTGAATAATAAAGAAAGTGCAAATTTAGAGATTAAAACTCTCAAATGAAGTGGTCTAAAATTGCTAGCTAGGCTGGTAGAGACGTAAAAAGGCGCAATTTAAATATCCTCATTGGTGCAAAAAGAGGAAATCGATCGTAGCTTCGGAACAATCAGTGTTTTCTGTAAAAAAAACGGTCAAGTGCGATCCCCGCGAGTAAGCACTTTTTCGATTCGCCCTCATTATATAAAGGGAAGTTTGAGAACTTTTACGTAACACATTTCTGTTCAATAAAACACAATTTAGGAATAATGTATATTTTTACAAAATGTGTATCTGGCCGATCAAAATTAATATTCAGACGAATACCTCAGTCTGCATACATGATGCTATCGGATATAATATGGCCACGCAGAAACGTGCAGAATTCAAATGAATATGTCTAAAGCAGAAAGAAACATGAAGTATGTATATTCAAGTGTCAAATTAGATTAGAACAAAATTGAAAAAACCCGTTCTTGTCCAAAATTTGTTACTTAAATGGTTATTTCTACAAAACCATATCATAAGGTCTTAATACAAGTAGATTATAAAATACATTTGCCGTATAAAAGTTATACAGTAGTTGTCGCATTGCGACCCACGACAAAGGCTGCCAAATGCCATTTTATTAATTGACGGTCCCATCGGTTCGCTTCATCTCGGCTCGCTCAGTTATTATATCCTAATTTGTGACTTTGCGTTTGTGACATGACTCACTCTCAAGCCACTGGTCTGTAAAATGATGTCCCCACCCCCTTAAATAACTATGCCTTGGATTTTGTTTTTGTCTTTGGTGTCTTAAAGAAAAGCCTACATTTTATATATATATATTATTTTTTCAACCCTCCTTAGCATAAAACAAGACTGATCAAGCTGTTCAAATTTTAGTAATTTCGCTATGCATACCATCAGATTACAATGCACATTTCCATTTTATCGTTATGATTTTTAAAATAAATTAAATTTTACATCTTCAAAAACAATAGTAGCCTTATTCTAATATAAAATATCGGTTTTAAATTAATGGGAAAATTTTATAAATGAAAGGATAGTTTTACAAAACCACAATATTTTAAAATTGTGACTATGAACACAATTTTTCGACAAAAATCCATACCGACTAGCAGGTATTTGTGACCTAGAAACCTGATAGATGTCGTGTAGGAAACCTACTATTTTGGAATTAATGATTATGAAAAAATATTTATTAGCACAAAGGCTGTCAAATATTATTTGTATTAAGGTTTCCTTAGTTGAGCCACTACTCAATTAATATAACTTGATTGAGACGTATGGTAAGTAAAATATATAAATAACCACCGATTTTAAAAATGTATTACATTTGCAAGTGAAGCACGCGTAGCACTTCGTAGCGTTGCTACGTGATATGTATTTTCTTGTATAGTAAATAAATGAAACGGTGTACGTGTGCAAATCTGTACTCTGTAAGAATTTTCATAGAACTATTTTTACAGATACTATTTGTCACATTCATATTAAGAACATTACATAAATAACATGCGAAAAGTCGACCACAAAAGTTTATAGTTTTGAAGATGATGGCATGAAAATTAATCAACATAAAATACAGAACATTTCCATCTATCCTAAAACTCTGATACTCAAAAAGTTACGCTATAAAATACAACTTGAGGCAGTAAGTTGCTTAAAGAATATTTGGCGAACAATTTGGACGACACAAGGTCGGCACAAAAATGTCGCAAATTGAAATACCTCTAGCGCTTGTATGGTATATAGTTTTATACCAATTTTGCATCATACGGCTTTTTTATTATAATTATTACGGATTAAATAAAATTACGTACTTGTGTCTATTATTTCCTTGTTCATATGTGAGGCGTATGACTATTGCAGTATAAAATGTTGTAATAAATGTAAGTATGAAAAAAAATCGGGTCTTACACAAACAATCCGAACAAGTATAAAGATAAATCGTATGTTATTTACTGTTAACTCCAATGAAACAAAATAATCTATAATAAACGAGGGCACAAAAGCAGTCAATGCCGTAAAAATCAATCAATCGAGAATTTAGATTCATATCAATTAAGTAAAGCAATAACTAATAACAATAGCCAGGTACGCATTCATTTGGTTAAAATCGGATATTACTGGCTCGAACCGGATATAACCGGATTATTCCGGATCACCTGCACACGTTTTTAGTATGATTTGTTGAGAATATGTCGATAATTTGAATTTGCGTTATGCATTGCGTAGGTAGGCTACGTGTAATATTTGAATAGTGTTCGATGATTTCACTAACTTTATTTAAACTTTTTCAAGGTCCTTATAATAAAGAATAGTGACTAGTAGAATATGTGTTTATCAAAACAAAACTTAATATTTATCAAGGTCCTAAAATCACGTTAATACCAATATATCCCGAAGAGACGCAGTGTACAATTATATAGATACGAAACTGTCAGAAATCTAAAAATTAGGTAGATAGCATATTTATTTATATTCTTCTACCATAATCTTATGGATAAGATTACAATATACATTGATATACGGTTATCCAATAAGTTGGTACGCTCGGCGTGGGCGCCTATAATTGGATTTATTTTGATTTACAACTTTCTCACAAATCCTACGACTGCAGGACGAAGATCCTTTGACAAATAAATCCAATTACCCAATGTGTTTTATTTATTTTGATATATTTGTTGTTTCGATGTTTTTACCTTATTTGTAGTCTCATGGATTTGATCCTCGGCAAAAGATAAGATTTTTTATGCTTAATTGAAAAAAATCCGTACTAGATTTGAATGTTCTGATTAACGTTAAATGTAAAGAGCTTGCATTTTCAAGCCTCGATTTTTCACGAACTTCATTGCGCGAGTTTGTGAATTTATTCTCAAATTGTGCAGTTAGAGCTCCATTTCCCGTCAGTTAACTTATACGTATTATACGAATCGGATTTAATTTTTTCTTTGTTGTAGAACATGCACCTGATAAGAAGTGCATTCAAATTAATTTATAGACACGCTGATTACCTCAGAAACGTATCGTGAGGAATTTGTAAGTCCAATACGTCAATTTCATTAGAAACGATCATCATTATGATACAATTATACCTGTGTTTTGCATCTGTTTAAAAAAAAATAATACACATAGTTGTATTGGTATATATAGTGATAATGGCTGTAAAAAATATTTTATTAATTAAAATGTGAGAAAGCAGTAATTATCTTGATCTATATTAAAAGATTTCTATACTCTTTTGTTTGTTTGATTAATTGATGTTGGTGCGGAGTAGTTATTTTCACTCGAAAATAAATTATTGAAGCAGTTAATTCGAATTAGTTTAATTTATTCCTCTTTCTATGTTTAAACATAACAATGATGCTTGTGAAAATCTAAAAAAGATAGTCGAGGGAAAATAGAAATCAACTTTTAAATAATAAAAATCTTTTAGTAGCTTATTTTTTATTTAAATTTAATAAGTAGACTCCAAGGTATTTTAATAAGAATTCTAGCAACATAAGAAACTATATCAGAATTTTTACGTTGAGAGTAATAACCACAAGAAAAACACTTACATTCTACACAGGCATCCCGTGTCCATCAACACTCCAAGGTACACTAAAAACTGAAAAAAATATTTGAATGGCTACATTTATTTTACTTTCAAAATTGAAATGCAATCATTCAGAGGTAAAATATTGAATTTGGAACCTTTTGTGAAAACTCTAGTGTGCCCCACACACAACGCGTCCGATAAGCGGCGCAACGCCGCTGCCACTGGTTCAACCCCCTATCGGGGGTGTGCTATAGTTATATGTTTACATCTTAAATGGGGTCCGTTCAGAGTAATGTATTCAAAGAGGCTGAGGGAGATACAGTAATAATATTGCGTAGTTCAAGATTCCAGCTTACTATAAACGATTTTGTAACTTAACAAGTTGTATTCGATAAATTTTAGATCCATATCAAGTAAATGAAGTTAAAATCTTGTCATTACGCAACCAACGCTTGTTACTCGATTAAAAAATTAAGAGAATATTCATAGTAAATGTGCTACTTAAATTGTTTGCACAAGTGTTACGAGTTATCAATATATAGTATTCCAGCTGTTTATAGAAGCGTTAGCCTTAATATTAATATATTGTTCTTGTCTTGAGATATTTTATGATTAAATTGGTTCTAGTAGAGTGGTTTTTACTAAATTTCTAAAGTAAATTATTAAGCCATATTAGAAGTTCAAATGAGTATCATCGTCACAATGTAATGTCAGTGTATCTGATCAGAATTAGTCTATGTCCGCTCAGCTGCAGTATAAGTATAAAGCAGAGTATCACGGATGTTATTATTACTGCTTACGATTCGTAGCGGAACTCAAATTATATTCCTACCTTCGCATAAATAAATTTATAAACACTGAAATGTTTTAACATACTTTTTTTTGCTTTGATTACAAAATAATTTGAAATAAGAATATTATTGAAAATAAGCGTATTTTTTAAGCATGTATTACTACTCATTCGATAAAACGACAAACGATATAGGACTGCTTTAGGTTTTTAAGCATCTAAAACAAAAAGAGAATCACGAGGTATGCAATTTCATGCTATTATACAAATTCAATTATAGTAGTATCTTATTATAAATATAACATCTTTATTATCTTTATTATGTAGTAACTAAAATTACAAATTCTTACTTTTGAGTGTAAAGCTCATTTATCGCATACAGTACAGTGATTTTTTGCTTAGATGAGTATAAGAATTGTAATTTGCATTATAAGATCAAATAATTTAGATACTGCACTAACTATATACCAGCGATAAATCTGCAAGAACTAGATACGGCACTCGCGGCCTTGGCCTGGTTCATAATATTTTTGCAGTGGAGGTGCCAACAACCAACATTCCATGATATTAGAGAATAAATTATCAAAAGCCGATCAAAGAGCAGCTTTCGTATATTTACCATAAATTCTATAAAAATATGCATTCACCTCGATTTCGTAAAATAGAGAGACAAGTCAATTGGTGTCAAAAGCTTGTGGCTACCGCAGAAAGTGACGCGTCAACAAAAAGTAAGATATTATATTTAATGTAATATTAAAAAATACATTATAATTTTGTACGTGCGTGTGTACCGTGCAAGTTTCAATACAATTATCGAGCAAAGTTCATGCCATACATACTACCTGTGCTCACTAAATCCGTAACTATACTTACGTAAACAAACAATATCACTCCAGACCCATATTGATTGAACAGTTTTAGGTGTGAGTAAAATGTAATCATTTGTAGTTATACGGATTTAGTATGTAAATCCAAACGCGCCGAGTGTAAAAGTTAGCTAAAAATGAATTCGTAAGCTGGATCAGCGCGATACGGCTTATGGCGGTCGCGGGGCGAAAACTTCCTCGTCGGCTTTGAGTATTATTGTATACAGAGTGTGCTATATTTATTTAATCATAAATTATAAGTTATTTTACGAGCGAGCCGTAGGATGGTAACACAAAAATTTATTTTGTGAAATTTATGCATCGTCTAGTCTAGCCTAGAAATTCGTCATAGTACATGACTTTGTTTTTATATTAATAAACTTTAATAAAAAATTATGTCACCCTTTCTTAAGATTCTAAAAATTAAGAAAGGTTGACAAGCGTGATTAACTATAACTATAACAGACAGACCGACATAGCTATAACAAGACTCATTACATGGCAGTAACCAAGGGTGACTTACCTCTTATTCGGTTTCTACGCCTTCCATCAAGTGGTATTCAGGCCAACCCCTGGCTTTTCTGGTTAAAAAAAGGATTAAAAAATATTTTTTTATATATTCTGTGTACCCATATTGTTTAAGCTTTTGAGAAATTTGCAAAAATACTAAATTTTTGATCTGAGAATTTTGTAAAAACTTATTAACAGATAATTTTATTTTATTCTAACATACACGTGTATTACCTTCATTTTATAAACAAATTTAGAACATATTATGATTATTATATAAGCGATTAATGTACCACTCTCCATATAGTAAATAAATCTGCCGAAATCAATTGATACAAATTGATTTGGTAACGAGAATGCCTGTATTGAACGTATGGTTCAATATTAATTAAATAAGGTAACAAGTAAGACAACATTTAACAAGCTGTATTTTGAACATTTCTTAGTTATATAGAAATCATATATCTTAGTTGTCTACAGTATTATAAATTATCAGCCAACATAAACGTGATCGCTGTAATGTCGTCTTTAATTAGCGCGAAAAGGTGTCTTTGGTAAGAATATATGATATATCTATTATTAAGCGCATAAATGTGTAGGTTATTCCATTTAAATAGCTTCATTAAAATGGAGCGTATGGTTTCTGAACGTAGCTTAAGATCGCTAAAAATTTGCGTTTCGAGTTTAATTTTGTATAAAGAACAATCAACAAATATTTATTTTATAAAAGAACTAATGCATCTCCTGTATGTGACAGTCCTGTAAATCTAAAAACAACTCATTTCGAGCCCTCATCCGACCTGTCTTAGTTTTATTAACTTTCATTCTACTTGATGACTTTCGAGATAGGTTATATAGAAATAATAAGGCGAATTATCTCTTGTACGAGAACAAGCCTAACAAAGATACAGATTTTTATTATAAGTTTTTAATTTTTGTAGCGTAGTATGAAACAGAGCCAACCAATTTTAGAGAATCTCTAAATTCCACGAAGAAGTTACAGGGGTTTAAAGTCCGAATGGCTTCGAGAAAAGTATGGAACGGTCGTATATTTTTTGCTCAATGGTAGCAGTAGTAGCAAGCTTCAAGAAATAAGATAATTAATCATATGCATTCAAAGATGTAGTAGGATCTGCTACCTTAAACACACACACTCCTAAGAAGAAGATAATAAAATACGTCGTATCGAGCTCGATATATAGGAAATTATCTGTCCAATGCACCTGAGAGTGATATAAGTTTTAAGCTAAACTACATAAATAGGCCTTCCATCACCAGAATTGCCCTGAAAAATGCTTATACCCAGACGGTATATCCTCGTAACATGCATCCTTTGCATTTCAGGGCGATGAAAATTGCCTCATTCCATCTCACTCGCACTGATTGTTAGGGTATACCTATTTCATACAACAGCAATCAATCGATTAACTGATATAGCCGGTATACGTGTTGTTTGTTTTGTAATTCTATCTTAAGATATTTTTAATGGATATATTTAGTTGAACTTTAATAAACTGTTTATGAATATGAGCATCGGCTAATTACTGCCTTCAAGCCGCAAATGTATTAAAGGTGATCTAGATTTATAAAGTAAATCCGCGGTGTACACATACTGTATATCCGGCTATATTCATTGTACTCACAAAAGTTTATGTCGATTTATGTTTTTTTTTCAAATGTTTTTTTTGTGTAAATATCATCGCACGTGTCTTTCGATTATTTGGCAAATGTTGATGGCTATGGAGCCTGGAGCAATGGTCGCTTTCCACTCGTTACTGGGAAAAATCTACGTCACTCACCTATCTCTTTGTGACATAGTCTAATTTATTGAGCATGATCACTGAGAATAAAACATTAAGTATATTTTCACCTCCTTAACTAGTGTACTTCGATTACAAGTTGAAGTTGATTGTCATTTTTCTAATTGAGAAAAATGAGCCCACTACTATTGCACCATTAATACCGACTGGATTTCACCCTCTAGGTACATAAAATGAGAAAAAGTTGTTTGGTGTTTGACATAACTATATTGTTTTGATCTCGCTGTATGTCTAAGAGGCTATGGCACCTTGACTCAGGACTTCTAGCGAGTGATGTCAAGAACGTAATGGTTGTGCCTTGGCTAGCGCAAGGGCGTCTCCTGTGAGACTCGAACCTTGGCGTGGGTCGTCGCGACGGTGTCGCTTGTCTGAAGGGCGAGGATTGTCTTAAAGTCGCTAACAGAAGACATTCAAACCAGCAGGCGGCTTAATCAACTTTTCGGTGGTGTGCCTAATGACGATCCAATTAATAACTCTATTAAAAATCTTTATTTTTAAAAAGTTAAACATTGAGCAAATTAACTAATATAACTAATTTCTTTGCTCTATGGAAACGTATTAGATAATAGTGCGCATACATCAAGTGCACTCGAAATATAAATTTACCATCTCGAGTGGTTTCTTTGAACCTAAACCTATTCAAGAGTTTACATTGATTTATTACTTTAATGGACTTGCATTGCATCATGCTAAATTAACATGTCTAGCTACTGCAATTAATAAATTGTTCTATATTTGAATTAAGTATCATACTTGAATATGCACTGAGTCACGTTAAAGCGCCTGCGATGGTGATTAGCATTTAAAGCATATTGCTAGTAAAGCTTTGCAGGAGTAATTTTTTGATAATATATTAATAAGATAGATAATAGTCTATAGGTAACAAGTAAGATGTTCGAAAAAGTAATTTGTTGTAAGATGTTTGTTTTAAATGAGCTTTTAATGTAAACCTTCTGTATACGAAAGCATTTTTCAAAAGCTATCTTTTTTCTTTCAAGCTAATTTTCCAATAAAATGTTTCGAACTCCAGCTGCGAAGTTATCCAATTTTTATAGTAGAAGTTACTTAGTTTAAACCTAAACAATAGTATAAGGCTTTTCTTTTTTTGTATCCGCTTATCTCTGAATAAAATTTCCATGTCTTGGATAATCCATTTATGAGGAATATTGCGCTAGGTACTACATAATATATGTGTGTATGTGTACGAGTATTTTTATTAAGGCATGTGCGCCCGCAGGGAAGTGCTAGTATTTAAATAAAAACAATGTAAAAAATAACTAAGAATGTGTATAAATCTAAATTTAGCATCGTAAATCATATTATTTGTGCTCTAAGATTCCAATCGATATAATAAAAGACAAATGTTATTCATGATATTTTATTTAAACTCTTAAAATTATTAAGTACATAAATACACTATGTGTTGTACAAAACATGGCAACACTCTCATTACATAAATAAACTATGTGCACAATAAACCTAACAATCAATTTTTTACGATACTTAATAAACTTTACATATAATTTTAAGGCACCCATTTTAGCACCAGTATTTTTTTAGGCCAAACAATTTTTAGTTTAAAATTAAATACTCGATTTTGTACAACATTTGTGACAAGATAACATAATTTTTAACTTTAAACACATTCCGCTTATCAACAAACTATATACACATTCCATTATTGTTTTAAAGTAATTAAAAAAAATGCTATATATTTGTGATTTTCACAAAATAACAATAAATATTAATATTTTACATAGCCATAATCGTTATGTTAGTGGTAGCGATTCTGATGTACACCTCTAAAACTAAAAATCTCTAAATTTAGCTTTAGACCTGTCAAACGTGTATAACCTATTCTATATATTTCTACATTGACAATTTAAACCTTATTGCTATCAATTTAGAGATGAACAGAATAGGTTCCGCTCTCTAAAACTGTTTGACGGGTCTAAAGATAAATTTAGACATTTTTAGTTTAGAGTGTGTATATCAGAATCACCACCATTATCAATAAACTATATTCAAAACAATAATGTAATAATTCGGAAGTTAATACAAAATAGTGCAGGACAATCAAATCCTTTCGATTTATTTTTTACTATTTTCATTTAAATGCTATAGTTTTGTGACTTAATATACATATTCAGATCTTACCACGACAGTTTTTATGTATATATAATATAATTGTAAAACTTTAATTACTATGGCTCAAAGCATATAAAAATATAAAAATTACTTTAAGAAACACATCTATTATTAGTCTATGTGCAGCCGCATAATACTTGAATTCAAATCTTGATAGTACTTATGTGATATATTGATTACTGCATCCACATTTGTATACCTATAGCTTAAACAATACAGTGTTCTGTGATGTATTTGGAAGGAACTCGTTAAGGCATATGCGACAAACGGTTCAAGATATAGCTAATTATAATACTGGTTCGAATTATATTTACAATTGCTATCAGTCTATTTCATACACAGTCGAATACTATCGATTAATACATAATGATTCTACATATTTAGGGTCCATTTCATCAATCTCACGCCCTTTTGTTTCCGGAACGAATAAAACCACAAATAATAAGCAAAGAACCGAAATCCCAGCGTATAACCAAAATAACCCGTATAAACCTATGTTTTCTTGGAAATCTGCTGCCGTTTTTACATTCACAAAACCGCATAGATGGCTAAAGCTCGTTGCTAGAGCACTGCCTGTACTCCTATATTCTAAGGGGAACAGTTCCCCAATCAATAAAGACGATATAGGGCTGATGCCAAGAGAAAAAGCTATGGTAAAGGTGACAACACACAGCAAGGGAATCCAGTCGTATCCTGGTTCAATAGTCAAATTTGCAGTATTTCTGAAGACCTCTTCATAGTAAGCATACGACCCGAAGCCGGCCAGCGCAATTGACATCATGAAACCACTGACCATAAGTAATGGCAGCCTACCAACACTGTCGATAAGCATACCTGACACACAAGAGGCTACTAATTGTACTACGCTGATGGCAATTGCTCCGCCATGAGGACTCATAGTTCTGAACGTCTTCTTGAACATTGGTACAGCGTAGAAGTTAAAGACATGAGCGCCAGTAAAGCGCTGAAAGAACATCAAGCCGCATGTGATGAGTACTGGCCGCGTTAGGCGCTTAGACAGAAGCACCTTCAGCTTCCCTGCTTTACCATCATTGAACTGCTTGCTCGCTAGAATATTTGTTCTGATTGTTGCTAATTCTTGACGTATATCCGCATCGGGGCCTCGAAGCCACTGTAAGGCTTCAGCGGCTTTTTCTTCCTTGCCTCTTAGTAGCAGTGACGATGGAGTTTCGGGAACAAATAGGAGGGCTAAGAAGAGAAGAATTGGTGCGGCAGCAACTACTAGTGCTAATTGTTGCCAGTTGAGATACGCTCCCAGGGAAAACGAAGTAAGTATGCCTATTTGGCTCAATATTTTCAGTACTGAGCTGAGGCAGCCACGAATTTCGGGTACAGCTATTTCTGTCACGTACACCTACAACAAAGAGAATTTATAATTATTAATTTTTATATTTTTTTACTATTTAATATAAACTTAAATCAACCTCACAAATAACAATTTCGGACATTCTAATGCTAAATTATCTGCAGCCTTATTTTATTGATTTAAAGTTAAAAATATGTATTACAAGTCTATATTCACTTTTTATCTTATTATTGAAAAAAATATTATAATTTTTCGTAACAACAAGTGACAAATATTTATCTCTAAATTGAAACGTTAAAATTATTCCTACCAATAACAAATTGATAATAAGCGTCTCTAATTACGATCCGTGCGATAATTGCCGAGTTGGAACAAATCGTGACGGATCGCTGTTGAATTTTAATATCTCATGTCACGTTGTCTCAATCGTACCAGATCCATTAAATCTTACTTCATATATTTGGTTTAATGTGGCTGAATAACAAAATAGCATGGTTGTAAAACTGCATAAGGCTCTCAGTTACTAAACTATTGATTAATAATTGTTTAATGTAGGCTATGGGGAATTAAATGTTGTTAAAAAATAATATTATTTTTTTATTAACATTGTATTTCCCTTCGATATTATTCTCATATGACAACAATATCAAGGTTAAATGTCAAAAAATATTATAAGATTTATTTAGATAAAGATCGTTCCCTACGAGCAAGACAGATAAAGAAGTGTACACAAGCATTCAACCAAGCTAACCTTAAAAGACAAATTATTTATATTAATTAAAGTGGTCATAACAAGTATCACAGCCGTATGTGAAACATTACTTTATTATAAAGAAAATTAAAATAGCTAATAAGGATAGTGATTGACATAGGTTCTTTGATATCGGAGAAATGGCTAGTTCATTATGATGTCAAAATCATATTTCAAGTTCTGAGAACTATCTATTTCTATAGGAATCTTTTATATAGCTTTCAGTCGAGTTGCTTTACTGCGCGTCAGTATAAATGGACGACCATAGTATCCTCATATACCTATGTATGAATAAACCCTACTTTAAATAGATATAGTGGTTATAGCTATAAAACTGTAATATATTGTTACCAAAATATAAAATATTAATTGAAAAACCTTTACAGAGCTTTGAACTATTAAGTAAATAGTCCCTAATTCGTATGTTTAAATCGCTTTACTTCTTATTGGTACAATAATAACCGTATAATTCACCCATAACCTGTATTTAAGACAGTTATTTCATTTACATTTCCATCTCACGCATTATACAGAATCGTGGAAAGAGACCAAATATGGTCGATTATGTTATTTGTCTGTGGTGTATTGCTGGGAATAGTATTTTTTATAGCTTATGCTGAAGATAGGTCATAAGGTCATAAGGTCACAGTGAGAATAAATTTTCATAAATAACAATGATTTTCGGAAAACAACGGAAAGGAGGATTATGATTCTATTATTATTATTAGATTAGTAATCGAGTGTTTCTGAGAATAAGTGCTTATAATTTGGTCTAATAGAATTGTATTCTATGGACTTCCGCAAAATAACGGTTCTATTTACGAAAATTTATTAGCATATTTGGTATATTGTAAAATTTTGTATATGGGATAGTCCTGAATCTTCCTACGGCCAGGAAACATCTAGTTCTCCAGAGGCAAATACCTACCATACACAAAGTAAGGTATCGGTGCAATAAAATTAATTATAGTACAAGATAAATGGCCGCTGGTTCACGTATGCAATTATTTGTTATTATATTATGATTTACGAATAGATAACACACTGTATTGTTAACTGCGTCAATGACTTTTGAAATTATTATAATACAATCAAACATGTGCTATTTAATCAATAAATTTTATTAAGGAAGCCAAATGCATAGAATAAAGAAAAGGGGTATGCTTTACAGCAAATGTATAAACTATAATTGATATTTGAAAGATAATTGTGCATTTATGAAAATGTATTTTATATAGAAAGTTATTGACCGTTTTTATTTTAAAAATTATTTGCGTAAAATCCCATCTGTGATATTATCTTTACCTTTACAAGCACCTTACCTTTAAATAAGCACATTGCTGACCTCTATGATATTAAAATGCGTTAGAAATATTTGCATTTTGTTTGATCTCTCGAAAGCTTTTACAAACAAGGTTATATGTAATTGCAATGGAGGTCTTAATTGTAATACGGTCAATAAATCTGATTCTTGGATTATTTTAGGATGTATGGTGTAATTTACTAAGTGTCTATAAGACTCATATTCCGAACTATTAACAAACTATTTAAAATAGGTAGTACACAGAAATCTTTTGCCAACATTTTCGCATAAACGAGCCGCAATGACATTACGTACTTTGTAGTAAACTTAAGATACGGACGATGGAGACATAAGGAAACAAAGCCACTACTATGTTAAGAAACATTTTTGTTAGCAAAGCATTTACTTTACCGTTATGAATGATTTACTGAATACCAGACATGTAAAGCTCACCTGAGTTATCATAGTGATGCAGCAAACAATCATGCCACCGCAAAAAGAGGTGACTGAAATCATGTCAACACTTGTGGACAGAGCTGTTGCTAGCCAAGCCAGCGTGTAAGGTAAGGCCACTGCCAGTAGGACCCTTCGTCTTCCCGACCGCATTGCCATACCACCAAGAATCCCGCCAAAGAGAGCGCCTGAAATATAAATTGTTAATCTGATTTAAGATACATCACGAGTTTTTAAATGGAATAGATTTCTTCACACTTAATATGCCCATAAATTTGCAAAAATATACGTTTTAAGAAGGAAGAAATATTTTAATAGTTTACTATTCAGGAATTTACTACTAATAATCCCATGAAACTGTTGTATGGTTCACCAGGCTGATTTGGCCATGGCGGCTTATATATCTTTTTTTTTTTACAAAATATTAAATATTTAATTTACACTTAAAATAGCCTAACTGCTCATACACGTTTGAGCACAATACAAAGAACATACTTATTTTTAGCTACTGTTGGTAAGGGACTACATTCATTTATAAAACGTATACCATAAATTTCGTATAAAATGTAACCGCTTTTAAGAAACACTTAACAAAATATACACCACTTAAGATGTAAACGTTAACAATACAGTGTTTGAGATTCAAGATCACATTGTTCGAAATTTGAATAAGTTTTGCTTACAAAACGGAAAATACTTAAGGGACATTTTGAATAATGGATTTATAAGAATATCGTTATTTTTAGTTGAACTCTCGAAAATTTAAAAACATTTATTAGCCATCTACCCTGTACCGTTTCTTGAATGCTTAAGTCTAGAGTAGATAAAGATAGTCAAACTATAACTTTCTTCTTCAATTACAATAAAAATACTAATATTCAATTATATTATTAATACTTAAGTACCTAAGCATAGTTTTGTTTACGTTAACCCGCCAAATTCCCCAATATAGGTGGCGCCACTATAGTTTATGGACATACCGGCACACAGCAGACACAAATAAACATCCCACGTACTATTTATGTATCGCGAATACCGGGTTTATTTTTAATGTCTTCTATAGATTTAATGAGTCTAATACCCGCCAATACGTAGTTTTAGGGCAAGTCTATATACATTTTTATTCTAAACTCAATCCAGTTATATACATGGATGAGAGATATTTGCAGATTTATTTTCGTGGTTTAATTTAACGTTAAAGAGACTATACACAATAAATTTTACACAAAATGATAACGAATGTACTAAAATTTTTATTAGGTTTTATTACGTATATACCAATATAACTGCAAAAACATATTGTTACTAACGGTTACCTATCTATGCACCTGCGTCTGAAATAAAATAGACACCTGTGTGAATATTATACACATAAAAACTGACAATAAATATATATAAATGTCAATAAATAGCATTTGTCGGCCAATCTTCGTAGCAGGGTTTGGACGAGTAGGCATCGTGTGTTCTTTTTCTTTTTCTGGCGTTAAACAAAGACAGCTATTGAAAAATAACCTAAATGATCATTCGAATACTGAATTCCTTACGAATTCCATTAATGACGGATGCTGCATTTTATTTTCGTAACATTCAAAATAACATCAAGGGTAAAGGAATGGTCTGGTTAATTTATTACAAACCTTAATATAATTTGCATTAATTGTACCTATGGTATGGAGATTTACTGTTTTTAATAAACTTGGTAGAAATTTAAAATTTCTAATAGCAGCACTAAATAGAAAATTTTAGGCTAATCTAGTGTTATTTTAATATACTGTGTGAATTATAAGCTTCTTTCACTGTTTACCATACTTGACTCAAACAAAACGTTATAAAATCGATTGATTTACTGGACGATTGTTCGTCTACGTGGATGTATATATATTCACAACGTTTTTCGAAAAAGTACATAATACATCTTGTAGGTTTAAATATTAAATTTAAAATGTATTGAGTTGTTTTAAAATTGAGAAATGTAGTGAAACCGATATCTTAAAATATAAGCGATTAAGAAAAATGTATCAAGTTGAAACCTACAATTTTCATGATTTTATAAGCAGTTTTATGTGTTATAATATCACAAAATTGCTCTAACGCATATTCCGGGCGTCAAGCCGCTGTGGGCTACAATTTGCGAGATGTGAGCGCAATACGAAGAAATCAATTAAAGTTCAAGTTCTGGTTTATATAATTATGTTAACACACTATGTGATGAGTTTTAAATTAAAACTGATATTTTTGTATATGAGTACAAATAGCATATACGATATATATATAAGATAACATGTATGTTGCGTAAAACAATTGATGATTCCAGTAATTATAGAAAATAAATATCTAATTTTAAGGCTTATCATGTATTAAGTAAATCGTTATTCATAAGAAGTTAGTCAAATTGCACTGTTATAACTAAAATTTTTGAATCAGTGTTAAGATAAAAGAATCAGACTGATTTGTTTTCTTGGCGCAGCTAAAACTTCATAAAAGATGCGATAGTCTCATATTCTGCGCTTACGCTAAAAAAAGGTGCTGTTTTACGCATGTATCACATGCTACAAAACTTTGTTTCTAATAGATATGTCAGTAACATGGTACGAACTTAAAAGATATATTGATATATTTTAATCTGCGTATCAATTCACATTTAAATACAATTACAGTCTACATAGGAAAAGCGTAAACAAGAAATGGAAAATTTTATAAGACAATGACTAAATCGAGTTCATCCATAATTCAGTTAGATATAAAACTCTAATTAAGAATTAGAGTTAGAGAATTTACTTACCAAAACAAACGATCAAATAGAAAACGACATTGTTTTCCATTTGGTAAGTTAATAATCAGAATATCCTTTAAGTGGACAATAAATTTTGTTTAATATGAATATAAATAAGCTTTGTCAAACTATGAACTCGTATTGAACCTTAGCATCCACGGCACATAAAATTTATGAGTATTTCACTAAGAAATGTACAATGTTTTAAATAATATATTTATAATGCTTATAATTATATACAAATGAAAAGGTTTGATGGGTAACCAACGAGGTTTTTCTTGTAATTTAATCTAATTACAAGAAAAACCTCGTTGCGATTTTTTAATGACAAATATTAATAGGTTAATCTGATTTGGGCAGATGGTTGCTTCTAAGCTTGCTCTATATAGTAGTGCATGTATTTACAATATAAAGCTCAATTATATTATCCACGTCTTATGCCATCAATTACTTTCTCAATGAAGAGCCGATATCGAAACAGACCACTTAGTTACGCACGTCGCAATAGCAAATGCATATATCCTTAAGTTATTTACATAAACAGAGTGATCACAAACAATGCACTTTAGAGCCAGTTTTACCTTTCAAATGCAAAATTATCGTAAAACTGCCGATTTACGATATGCCTGCGTGAATATATTTTAGGGATGTCCAGGAATACAGGTTAAATATACTTTCCATTAGCCTTTATACAAACAGCAAACGGCTTTTACAATTAAAAAATATTTTAACGTTTAATTTTCATTAGAGTTTATTTATTAATTTACTTATTTAGCTGAAATTTCATTAAACAAAATGGCAGAACAAACAGGAAACTCAAACAATTTGATCGGATTGGCCCTATCACTAAAAAATTAACTCTTTGAGCAATATTTTCTATTAATCAGAGCAAAAAAAACTACACAAAATAAATTCAAGAATTTCTCATATAAAGCATTTCTTTCAAATAACACAAATATATTCTCTCTATGCACATCCCTATTCCTTAATGTATTTTAATACAAATAACAAAGTATTTGCTACCCAATTGTCGTAGAAATTAGGTTCAATTAAGCTTACAAAATAATATTTCAAGATACGATGTAAACGGAATAAATTATGATGCTTTTACTTGTTCAGGACATAAAACAAGCCGAGCTAAAAAGCTGCATAAAATTTTGTCTATGGTTGGATATACAGAATTTTTATTTTAAAGAAAAGTAACTGTTTTTAATGAGAAAATCGGATTATATGTAAGCCTGGTTACATTATTTGTATGCATATGTTTTTAAGTGTGTACTGAGAACTAGCAGATAGTAGATATTAACCGTCCCAACTTCGGTCTTATCTTCTTTACAGCCTCCATTACTAACATTTGCACATCACATCAAAGTCGGCAGATTGTTAAACAAACGTAATTAGCAAAGACGACATGTCGAACGTTCGCCCAACATCCGTATACCTACTACGAATCAACATAATTCATAAAAAAATATTTCTCGTAAATATTTAACTCCTGAGAGACTTATAAAACAATATTATGCTAACAACAAAATTAAACAAACTCTAGCTTTTTAAAAATACGAGATTTGTATCAAACTTATTGAAGCGCCAAAAATTCTAAGTATAAATTACCTATATTAAGTAAAGATTTAAAGTTATGTAATGTTTACACTATCGAAAAATACAACATTCATTAATCGATTTGAAAATGTCAAGAGGCTCTTCACCATATCTACATTTCTGTTCTCTTTGTCAACACGAAAAATTCTTTCCGCGTCTTTCATATTTACTAAGTACCAAGTTCCAGAAATACTTAGGTATTCTAAAGTTGCATTGTTTGCAACAACCAGTTTAGTGCTTACAATAGTTAGCTAGGCTTTTACTGCTTCTTTCAACGTGTGCAGTCGCCGTTTAATGTGCAACAATTCATGTAATCTTTTGTTTTAACACGTTTATATGAATGCCTTTTCTTGCTTAACCTTGTAGACAGGTTTGTTATTAATGCCCGTATCACCCCAACGGTGTATGCAATTCAAATCTGCAGCCTTTGTAATTTACAACTGGAAACATTCAGCTCCTTATGCTTTACCAACTGAACTTGAAGGTTATACCTAACTCGTAAGCTACAGAGGCTTACTGGTATATTTAATATCACATAATTGGGTGATCGCTATAAAGTAGGCATAGAGAAAAAATGAGCAAAGTCTACATCAATGTGAATATCTAAACTACCGAATACTAATCGTGTCGGAGGTTTGATATATAGCTAAATAATTTGAATAGAAAATAACAGAGAGTCTGATGTTAATATGTATACAAAAAAAAGGAAATTTTATCTATTCTAGTATTAGTTAGTGTTTGTTTCTGTGTGTAACGAAACAAGCAACAATAAATATTTGACCACAATACACATCATAAAACGTATTGTTTATAACAAAGGGCAATTCGAGCGATACTATAAATCACGAATGGCGATATAATTCTTACGTTTATAGCTTTAATCTTGTTCGCAATTTACACTTTAATCCAACCGGGGTTCCAACCTGTTGTTATACTAAACGCGCAATATATATCCATGCTAAACGGGTTATATAAATCCGCATGTGCATTTAAATATAATTTATCGCAGACGCATCAGTTTTCACTAAGTAACGTTTAAGTTTAGAGATTCAGTCCACCCCTTCCCTGGCGTGGCGGACCAAGCCGAGTTCACAGGAGACGGCCTTACTCTAGTCGCGGCAGGAACAAAACATGTCTTGACTGATCAAAAAAAATCAATTCAAACTCGTACCGACCTATACTCATTTGAATATGAATATTATGAATATGATCTTACTATTTTCATCTTCTAATAGCTTATACCCCCTATTAATTATCATTGAATATGTAATATAAAAACGCAACGTTATTGTATTGATAGCACACAGTATGAACACATACATATGACTGATAGTTTACGACGATCTATATAGACGACTACAATATAGTTAGTCATAACACTCACCCAATAAGCTCAAACTCGCAATCCAGCTGGCCTGTTGATCTGTGACGGAGAAGGATCCATTTAGTCTTGACTCCTGCATGCTGGCGATGGCTGGTGACATATATCCCTTGCTCAGACCAGCTGCGAATGGTCCGAGCGATACTGCCAGAGCCGCTAAGACCTGTACACGGAGAAAGATCAATCGAAGATCGTATGAGGCCACCCGTATGTATTTAATATTGCTTCAATTTTATGTAACAAATAATAACTTTTATAGCTATGTATCATTCTAATACAGTACTTAAAGGTTAGAATTGCTAAAAAAACTAACTTTTAAATTTGCAGTAAAGTTATAAATGCAATTGCTGTGAACATAGTTAGAGACTGACTATACTATACTATCTATGCTGCTGTAACATACGGTATCCTAATTTCACTATATATAGTGGTGTCAGCACTCGACCAGTTAAAATCGATCAATGTTACGAGCGCATCGCTTAACAGATGGTGATTGTTAGAGATATGTAAGGTTAACGATGTTTGTCTTTTCCTTCAAGTAAGGAAAATCAAATTATGTTTTTGTAAGGAAATCCCAACGCTTTTAACGTTATTCTGATTTTTCTTCGGATTATTCATCCAAGAAATATAAATGATAACCTATTAGAAATACTTTAAATAAGCTGTATTATATATGTATAATTTAGTTCGAAGCAGATATTAAATGAAAACTAGAAAGTAAATCATACGCTAGGCAAACAATTACACCATTAATCTATCATGTCGTCTTGTTGGTACAAACTTACTAACCATGCATATTCTACATTGTTTTAAATTTAATTGTACTCTCTATAGCGTACAAGAGTACGTCAATCTTTATTATTTTCAACCACACCTGTCGCACACTAATCGTTAATACAAAATCGAAGGTACTGAAACTATATCGTTGATATGACATAAAAATGCCATTTAATTCCTTTAAAGCAATAAATCGTCGATGTAACTGTTACATCACTAGTGACATTATCTAAAAGCATTGCTAGATTGAAGCGAACATTTGGAAGGGGTCAATGAACGACACACTGACTCAGATTTGGACATATAAATACATTTTAAATACAACCCTATACCAAAGAAATAAAGTTGAGTTTTCAAAAGCAATGTTTTAGGAAGGATGGCACAGGCTTTTGTTTTCATATGATAGCTAATTTAGTGCATTTATTACATACCAAGTGTCATTTTATTCTAATTTAGAGTAATTATAGAGTAAGGATTAATTTATACATCTGTAAAACCATGTACTAATTTAGTACTAATTCTCCAATGTTTTTCGTGATTACTAGTGGCTTACAATCCGAAATAATTATTAATGCAGTTGAGACTTGTTCCCATTAGTGCGATTAGAATCTCATCCTGTTAAGATTGAAAACATAATTAATTAAAAATATATAAAAAGGTTCCTGTAAAGTCATAAATTTACTAGGAGCAAGATATAAGTGTTCTTGGAAAATTTTCCGATGACCTTTTTCAATAGAATGTTTAATATTATAAGGCTTCCGGGAAAATAAGGACATTTAAATTAATTACTTAGGCGGCGCTACATGGCGCTATGCTATTTTCTCTGCTTTTAATATATAAATTTGGTGTCACTTATTATATTGGATTAAACAATCATACTTTCACAATGCAAACTTGTATCTGTTTTTAAATTAATTAATGCATTAAGTAATTTATTGACTATTTTTTTAATTAATATACACTCATATTAAATATCATATTTACTGATACTAAAAAACCGCTGGCATGGCTAATACTAATTCTAAATAGTTGTTATTTACAAAAAATATAAGATTATTTTATAAGTAACTTTAAAAAAAATTAGAGGAATTAAAACAAAGTAATATTTTGTAAACGTATATCTTTACCTGTCGTCTATAACCTTGCCGGCTTTCATCGGACCTCATCATCATGATTCTGGTCTCCGGCGTAATGTTCGTCATTTTCTCACTCAAAATCACTTTTTCAGTCATGAACACTAATTTATTACACTTTATCACTAAATCGTTGACATCCTTTCAGCAAAATGCGAAATACCTGTAAAAATAAATATATTTCATTATTTTAATAATAGGAAGTCGAATTGGCGGCCATTAAAAAACTGTGAGTATCTCACGACTGTCATTCTGAATAAGTGACCACCATTTCGATGATTTTTACAATTGCAATTGAATAACAATTTCGAAAATACTGCTTTCGAGTTATTGTAATGATATAAAGAGACCACTACGAATCGAAATATTGTACTTAATCCCCTTCATTTTTCTAACAACTTCTTCAAATACAATAACAACAATTTAGTTTTCATTTTCTCACCGTCTGTGCTATCTACACATATTTTAAAAGATTACTTTATAGATCACACAATATGTCAGCCACAAGTGTTTGTTACAACTGAGTTTCATCTCACGAGAAACAATGAAGCCATCATAGTGTTATTGTTCAATGAACGATGTTAATACTCTCCTCTGATAGGTGCTATGTAAAACTATTCACATGCCACTAATATTGAAACTACTGAAATATACTGATTTTACAGCTTTAAGCTATATCAATGTATAATTAAATGTTCGAAATTGTATAAGTATACATCTAGTTTATAGCAAACAAGGATATATGAAATGAATACATAGAGTGTCCATATTTATGTTAAACCTGATTTTAGGTACCTCCTTTCACCCCAAGATCACCGTGATATGGCTAGGTACAATAATTATTATTCAACAGGACAAAATCTACAGATCATCCGAAAACTTTGACTTTTATTTCTAAACTAATATATTATAATTCTTATACAGATCATTGCTTTATTTTAAAATCTAGAAGTTAAACTATCAATTGTTTGAATTCTTCTTGTCGTGTGAGTTATGAATTAAAACATCAATATTATTGTTTCTGGCATGCCTTAGATGTATTTATTAAACAAGACACGTCAAAAACAGGGGAATAAAAGAAAATACAAGCGAGCTATTTTCATTAATTACTAACAGACGCGATTATTTTTGTTCATAGAACAACTGTGACGCACTACGGTAAAGCCAAGGCGTAGTAAAAGACGGGCGATGTTTTAAATATAAAATCGTTTCTTAAATAAACACTTTCCACGTTATTTTACCATATTAACGTTCTGAATCGCATCACAAAATCTCAGGCTGCAACGGCCATAATTGCTATTCGTGTTATATGGAACATCAGATCAAATCATGTCGAAACATTTATTTAATAGCTAATCGTTTTGTTGAAGCACATTTATTATAAAGCACATTTATTATTATTATTTATTATAAAGATTTTTAAAATTGTGATTTTATTATCGGGCAGTGATCAAAATTCTTACGCCCCACTGGAAGATCTGCATAATACCAACTGTGCGCAAATTTATATCCGTGCTAATTATTGAGGCCACGTCCGACTTCCAACATTAGCTTATTTACCAATCTTTGGTTTGTTATAAGACTTGCTATGTTGACTGATATAGACAAGATAGAGTTTAAATTCACGGAGAAACGTGTCTGCTTTGAGAGCTCGTATACAGTGAGTGATACAATAAAGTCCTAAGACTTTTAATGAGCCACTCGTGACATAATTTGTAGTAATTAATTAGTTTTCAAATGAACAAATTTTATTATTGCTAAAACTAAAAACAACATTACTTTGTGCGATACTTTCAAATCTGTTTATTTTCTTATGATTTCCCGGAAGATATGCCTTAATCGCGTTAAGACGAAAGAAGAGAGAGAAGTTTTAAGAAACATGTAATACAAGCGATAATTCAAATCAGATCACATACTGACAGCGAATTTTTTTTCAATTATTAAGGTCACGTATCGATTGATTATTTCATGTTTATCCAGAGAGATTTTAGAGACTCAAATCACTAAAGATAACTGCAGCACAGTAAACATTTTAACGTGATTCCATGAGAAAATAACAAAGCGAATAAAGTTTTTGCAGATAACAGTAGGTTCTATTGAAACTGTACTGAAAACGTATTTCCTCTCGTACAAGGAAAAGATGATTAAAAAACGCTTCTAACAATTTTTCTATAGAAATTTGAAAACATATTTTTCCATGTTTAATTTACGCAAGAATTATTTTTGTTTGCAAAATATGATGCATTTAAATCGAATTCTCAGATTACAAAAATACGATTAAAAGGAATGCACAAACAAAATCCTCCAATTGCCTCCTCCAATATGTAAATTTAATTTGCTCTTAATTTAAGACGTCACTGTTAGATTATTTTGTCAAGTTTACTTATTACATTAGTTAACACTAAAAATATAGCCCCCGAAGTACGTGTTACTTCCGACTACAAATATTCCGCTCGTTTGTTATCTCACAAAGCTATAAATATTATAGCAAATAGACTCGAGACCTCCACAGAATGAGGTCAATGTTAGATCTGCGATTATTTTAAACCATATTGTGACCTACGTGTGTATTTATGAATTTATCGCGTCATAACTTGCAGACGGAACTAGTCGTAGGCAGGAGGACATTTTAATAACCTTTGGCGATGTTGACGTAAAATTGAGTCCGGCTTTTTAAAATGTATCATAATTTAACATTTATTTTTTTCCTCCAATGTTAGTTGGATCATTTATGTTATTGCTCTGATTATGTAGCTAAAACGCCACATTTGCTACGCGTTGTTGACGTAATGGAGAAAGAAAAGTTTTCAACTTCTGTAAAAATGTTACATTTCAATCTTGACCGACGACATCGCGGTCTTTAAGAATGTTGCCGTTTCCCAAAAATAATCTTCCTCTTGCTGTCTCCAGACAGTAATATACTAATTTTAGAAAGTGGGATGACTTGAAGTGATTTAAATGAAATTACTGACATATGTACTTAATATGGATATGGACATATATTATTAAAAATAATATCTCACTGTATTAGATATTATAGTAAATGAAGCGTGACTTATTACTTTAGCATAGTGTTAACCGGATATTAAGTCAAAAAGAAGAAAAAACGAATATAATCTTTATTTATTATGAAGGTATATTATTATTAAGACTCATCTTACGGGGCTTTAAATAAAACATTTTTATAGGTTACGTTTGATATTTTCTAACAAAATCATGGATGATTAATATTTGTTGTTAGTTTAGGATTAAGGATTAATCTTACATTGCTGTTTTAAGCCTCTAAATTATGTAAATACGTCAATTATTCTAATAAAGCTGTCATTATCATGGTAAAAAGCAACTGTAAAAGGCCACGTGTTTTATGTTTCAATAAACATCTAATTTAAGGAGTTACATCCAAATATTTTGAGAACATTAATATGAAGACGGAAGGCCTCGTAAATTGTTTATATTTACAACTTCTATTAAAAAATCTTTTAGGGTCTTAACAGTCGAGTACAATGAGTGAAATTTCTTTGTTGTTTTATAGCGTAGTGTTCGTTGTAAGACTCGACTAGGGCGTCGCTATAAGTCTGAAGGGCTGAATGGTTTCTATCTTTATTTTAACTAAATATTACTGGGGAAACTTTCTTCTTATTATTATTATATTTCATTTAATATTTTTAATATTCTTATCATGCTTGAACTTTCAATTAGCTAAGTGACAAAAAGCACACAGCTTAATTTAAGTTGTACGCCGTTAAACGCCGTGATCGTTTAGATCACGGCGTTTAACATCTGTATCTGTTCGTATATTTTAAGCCTTACTTTGAAAACTATAAAAATATAAGAGCGTTTAATAGGTCTGTTTATAACGCTGATTGCTGTAGGTTCGACACAAAAATTCTAACAAGACATTTAAGAGTTTCAATATTTCAGGATGTTTCAATCATTTGATCAATCTTTTGATCGTTTAGCTTTTTCATACGACATGGGATAGGCAAATTAGGCTACGCTTCTGTCTTCTAACCGAAAGCAATACCGATTGCACTCAGGTCAATCAGGATGGCTTCGCACATCTTACGCACGTTATATCCCGCCCTTAGCCTTAATTATTTACTGACTTACTATGACAATAGCTCTAGTATTACTATTAAAAACAATGTAATTGAAAAGAAATATACTCTATAGTTCCCTATATCTATTTTCAGCTGAACCTAGGCTCATTATTAAGGTTATTGACACTTGGCAGCTGCGGTACTTTCGCAAGGATTGATAAAAATATCTGATATAAATCAGACAGTGCTAGATTCTAGTTTATATATAGATTTCAGAATGAATTACTGGTCCACATTTTACTCTATTTGTTTACAGAAAGCTCGAGTCTCGCTCGTCCAGACTTAGAAGGAAATATTTCATACTGAACTATACATACTATTTCAATGATAAAATGAAAGTTTTGACAGAAATGTTTAATATTTCACCTTGTTTAATATTTAATAGTATAAAATATGGTGGTAACCTCGTTTATCGATGTGCTGTTATTAATGAAAAGAGTTTTAATTTTGATGTTCACAGCCAACTAAGAATTTATAATTTTTTTATTACATTTTTAATAAACTAGATTAGTTCAAACCAAAGCTGACTTGGTCTTATAAGCGACCCTTAATATTTAAGAATAATACAGTACATCGAATGCATAGAACAGATGTGACGATAATTAATAAAAAAAAGAAATATTAACATTAATTTTCAATCAAGAACGTTAACATAATCATAATGTGAGTAAAAAAATTCAATTTTTCTTTTACCTAGCAATTATGTCAAATTACAGCGATATATCATCATTATCAGTACTCAGATGTAATTAAGCGGCGATTATTAAAAATATAAATGCGACTTTAGCGCCTCGAGGCGTCATTACGTGTGGAAATTACTCTTGTATCGACATTTTACATCTTTATAGACGAGCTTTATACTTTACGACACGATTATAATATTCAGGTGCAAAAGTTGAACATTTATTTATTAGAATAAATATTTTACGGTTATTTAAATATTGGTCATAAGCATGCAACCCATAATACTTGAACTTGCTTTAGATTACACAAACCGTATCAAGACGAATAACCGATTGTCCCTAGTAACCCTTAACCTTCACTTCAGTCCTGTGACTTTTTTCCTAAAATTTTGCTAAATTACAGTGCTGAATGCAAATGGAAAGCATTATAAAATGTCGCAGTCGTACCAAGTGAATGTCACAAATTGTAATCGTAAGCTCATTACCGTTGATCGGCGCAGACGTTAACGCGATGTGCCATCGATTAATATGTGATGTGAATATCGATGGGAATCGATTCTATGTATCGATGTCTATTTGATTACTCGTAACAACGGTTAATTAATGCTGTATACAGTTATAAACTCGATTGAAAAGATATATTTGGATAATGTAAGGAAAAGTCGTTGCTAAAGCAAAATATTTTGTGGAAATTTTTAAGGGATATAAACGTGAATTATTTGCATAACTAGACGTTTTGAGTGCATTAAAGCGATGGACTGTCACAGTCAAGACTGTCAGAAATATGATAATAATAAAAATATTTTCTATATAATAAATCCTTTTACCGAGTTTTCACGTGGATTCCAAGCACACGCACCAATCAAGCCACAAAAACATCGCGAAAAGTTAACCCAATCAGTTGTTGGTCTTCTCTTGTTTATGATTGACGTACTTTGAAGGAGTTTAATTCTAAAATGAAAATCACGAGTCCTAAAACGTTATATACATGAATGGCTGTAGTAAAATATATGCATTGCTGAATTATAACATAGTTTTATCGTGTTAAGAATATTCTTTAATATAAGACACGGAACTGAATAAGCGCACTTATAAACAAAAGGATTTCTTACAGTATGGTGTCTGCCATTCCACTTTAATAACATTGGAATGTTAACCATTAGATTGATGGTGATCAATTGAGTTTATTGTTTTACAATTGAGCAAATAAATTATCTCGTAAAGCACTTATGGAATCGAACAGATGACCCCCCAGTGGCTGAGCCATAAACTCGGGAACACAACTTTCTAATACGAAACATTTACGATGTCACGAGAGCCGTTTTGTCGTGTTCTGTTTGACAATAGCTATTGGTTTATATTGATATGCAAGATCTATGCTCTATGGAGTATTTGAAACGTTTTTCGTCGTACAATACAATCTTTATAGATTTTAGGCATATACATTAAAAACGACTTAAGAGTTCATAAAGAGAGACTATAGTATAACTGTTTATTGAAAAGCGGTAATTCTATTACCTAGTCTAAATAAAAACGCAGTATTTTTATCCATTCGGAGCTCCGAATACTTTAGCAGAAGTCCTATGATATAACAAGAGTTCTTAGATCAATCATCCCATCACGTTGTTGATCGCACGTGGTTCGGTCTTCTCAGAGAGGGAACTGGAAACGTGATGGGTCGGACACGTGGCTGACGCCAAGGGGCTGATTCTGGCCAGGTCATTGGTTTCGAGACTTTCTTGTTCTTTAAAAGTTAACAGACTGTTAACAAGTTTGGAAGACATTTTTGTATACTATATTTAATATAAAGTAATATTTATGTCTTTACTTTATATGTTACTTTATTTTTTAAAAATCTGTTGTAAAAATAAGGATTGTGTTTTTATTGATGAAATATTTATATTATAGAATGAGAACTTTGGCTTATAGTATAGTAATGATGTTTAGGCTACAAAATTAGTATTTCGTGATTTTATATCGTGTGACAAATATATTACAATAATCGATTTTATAAATTAATTTGGACAAAATGAACATTTATTCGAGTTATTTATAGTTATTTAATATATATTTGTTTATATGTATCGATATATGTAAAGTACATTGAGACAAAGTTTCACTTAGTTACTGTGAGAATAAGATGTTTTATCACGTTTCTTCACTTATGTAAGAAATCTCGTGTGTGGTGTGAGATTTGAAGTGTTGGGGCGACGGCGAGATCGTAAAACGTTCAATCATATATCTGTGAAATGCAATAGACAGCTTTTGTGTCTCATATGTCACCTTTTTACCTCTAACAATATACCAAATCCTTGGAAAATTGGAAAATAGAATCAAATTCATGCCTTTTGCGTTGATGAAAAGTGAAAACTATTGCTAGATCACGGTAACGATGACCATAGAACCTACGGAAACCTTTTTTTTATCCACAGAGTAATATAATTATTTGCTATTTGTAGTTTAACCATTTAAGCGAGCTATTTATACATAATCAGATATGTAAGCTATTTATGATTGCCACATAATAGATACAATAGGACAGGTTTGGATATAGCCTTATGTAACTGTATAACTGGCATACTTGTTATGCTATCCTGGTAAGGAAATCTATTTGACGAGGAAGACTATCAGACATAATTTACTAGTTTTTGTCCTACGTGTGTTCAATTAGCTCCAGCTGCGATTAATTATCGAACATAGAGGTATGCATCCGTATCACCGCGTTATCCCTCATTTTACAATTAAACGCTTAATAAAACGTTTCTTGCCATGCACCGCCTCTTCGTAGAACGACTGGCCTATCAAGATATCAAACCAATACGATAAAAAACCCGTACAGTCGGACTCGCGCGAACGGTACCATTATTCCAATAAACATAAAATCACTCATACACGTGTATGGGAACCCTCTGAATACATATAGTGTTCTGCTTTTCAGTATTTGAGGTTACAGAAATACATCATTTGTCAAAATTTCAACTACATACCTATAGCCTGGTGACAGACAGACTGACAGCCAGGTGTCAGTAAATAGATCCCGACCCGCATTTATATAGCAGATTATATAGCCTTCGAATATCTAAATAAGTCTAACGATTTCTAACAAAGCAATATATGAATAGTTTATATACGATGGGGTAATCAGGCTTTAAAGGTAGACTTTGAGGGGGAAGGCCACGCGTTGATTAGCGGTTGAGATATTTCAAGTTCTTTGAGGCGAACTTCGCTGCAGTATTCTATTCAAATGTTATCTTTTTATCTCTAACTGCGAAACTAATTTGCTTCTTCCTTTATTTTGCATTCTTGTATATTAATTGAAAAGTATAAATACATTCTTAGATTTTTTATTTTCATAAATTAAAACTCCTTTGAGGATAATAGGTGAAACACACAAATACATGTTGTTTGTAATAATGTATGTTTACTCTTCCGCACCTGATTTAATGCACTATTTGTTATATCAAATTAATGGAAGATCCTTAACGCTCCTCTTTATATGTTTTCGTGTTTCGTTCATAATGTTTTACATTTTTCTTTATTAATCTTGTAGTATTTTGGATTTAAATAGTTAATCACAGAATAAGCATTCATATAATCTCCAACCGAGTACAAATAACATAATACAGTAAGCCTTTATGGCCTATAACTGAAATTTGAACATATGGCGCAGCTTAAATAAATTGTGGTTTCTACGTACGTACATTTTGTTCTGTATAAGTTGGAAAATGTTTGTGACAGACGAAATTAAAGTATGTATGTAGCACCAATTGATCTTATTCTCTAACAAGTTTTGACAGGGCATGGCGTAGTAATTGGATTGTATCGCATGCAGCAACCATTATATCGTGACCTACGAGAGAATTCTATACAACCAATAATGTTTAAGTTTTGTTTGATTGAAATTAGGAACTTTTACTAGGCTCGAGTTTATTTTTGTGCAGTTTACGCAATTTATTATCAAGGCTTTATAAATATTAATACCAGGCAAAAAGGTACAACTCAGTTCTATTTCATATTAATAATATAGTAACGCAAATAACGAACGTAATATATAAAATGCTTGTTATATTTCGAGGATTACGACTTTTCTATAACATTAACCTCCAACCACCGAATATTTTTATTCTTAAGACAGATAATATAATATAAGAAAAGAAATGAACCAAGTCGAACAAATATCTGGACGAGCAAATTTCACACGATACTCCATATCGCGAAATATGAACTCTCTGTGGTTAGCTTTGACATTCGCGGTTCAACTTCCACTTTAGGTGAATAAACTTCGGCGACCTTTAAGGCAAATTAAAAAAAATCCAATTTCTCTTCGATATCACTGTATAGAAAGTGTTTCAATAAAAATAACATATTTACGACAGAACAATTAAAATCCCTATGGAATATTAATTTGATAGATTAAAAATATGTCTTGATTACAAATGTAAGTGGAGTTTTATCTTGTTCGATTAACGCATACCCTATAAATCTAGTGATACCAGTGCACTTAAGGGTTCTCCGAATTCAGAGTCCCATTTCGACACATGATCATAGTAGATTATAATATATTAAACAGTCGTATAATATAGATTTTTTTAGTGAAAATAATTAGAATGGTGGGCAGGGATAAAACTGATACACATTTCAAACGGTTCAATAATGGCATTCCCAAGCAAAATGTCAAATCCATTCATTATGATATATCTATATATCCATGGAAATAATTCTATAGTTATTGTAGCCCTTTTGTCTCTAACTTGAAATTGTGTGGTATAAAAATTCAATATTGGTGGGAATGGATAACCGATTCGCTATTAAGTTGACGAAGTAAAGCTGTAAGCTTTGGATAGAAAAAATATTAATTCTGAATACATGTAGCAAAGCCAAAATTTGAAAATAACAGATATTGCCAAATGTATATCTACTTTTAACTGATATATTATAATACACGTGATTATAGATATATTTTATGAAATACAAGTACAAAATTCTTCAGTAGTTATATAACGTGACATGTCGCAATAAAGCAGTAAAGTTTTATTATGAAACAATATTTTTTATTCGTTTCAAACACCTGGACTTTATTGCCCAAGTTGAATTTTACGCTATTACTTTTATGTGGTTTTTATATTAAACTTGAACAGGTTATATAACTTATTTGTAGCGTAGCCTCAACAAGAAAATGAATGACATGTACAGTTCGGTGGGTTCGATGCCTGCCAAAACAATGCTTCCGACATCGTACAGAAGGCTCCAACAAACACACGATGAATGTTTGGTGAAAGAAAACTGGCGTGTCTTACAAATATCAGGCACTTAGCCTGAACCATCTATTGCAGTAATATCATTATAAAATATATCGAAACACACAGTCTGTAAGTTACTTAAGATTCCGATGGTATGCAAATTCGATTTAATACTGTCAATATCAGAACTTGGGGTCAAACCTTGGAATCATACTCGGGATCACAATCGCTACCCAAAAAAATAAAGAGAAATAAATCCATAAACTTTAAGAGCTGGCAGCGTGTAGTAATTGTGAAGCTCACGAATCAGACATGAACTATCAATGTTATGCCACTAGTATCTTATCAAATGACACCAAGCTGATAATGTTTACTTAAGACTCGTGAGCTTTACATTAGATTGCTTTAAGCCGTGTGCCAATGGCTAATAAATTTTGAACTCGATAATTAATTCATTAAGTGGAAATAAACTTTATTAACTTCTGCGAATATTTCTCATAATTTTATCACAAAATACAATTGCTCCGATGCGAATGACAATAATGATATTGAGAGCCATGTTAATAAAGCACGGTTATTATCTTAATAAAATCGTGTCAAATAAAATTATGCAGCCCTATTTTGTATGCATTTTCCTAATATCCAGTGTGCGCAACCGCTTATATTCGAAAGTGAAATGTAAATAAGATTGAATCATGAAGATAGTGCCGATAGAGCCTTCCTTATTGCCGTGTCGTTTCTAACTACATATCCAATTACATAGTTATTTAACGCCTATAAAAGGATTAAATACTTTAATAGGTAGGGTTTTTTTTTTTTTTTTTTTTTTTTTTTTTCCACGCCCCGGGGCCGTGGAGCTGCGAACCCACCCTTGACTTTTGCCTATCAAGGACCTTATTTGCTTTATTTATTACATTCATGTACATTATGTTATTCTTGGTTCGTATTCTATTTACATTCATAATTTTTACATTAACATTTTACATTGTTTCTATATATTACATATGAATACTTTATACACAATATTCACGTTTATTTTAACTTTTTTATTGACTTACATTTTGCATTCATTAATTTTACGTTATTACTATATCTTTATTCATTCTCTATTTAACTTACTTTCTTTATTTATTGATGATATACAGAGTTTTGCATTATTATTGTATTTTTATTCTAATATATTCTAATATCTTTTTACAATTTTAGCGCCATTGAATCTTCTTGTCCGATCCAGAATCCGCTCGCAGAATTTTTCCAGGGCCGACCTGTGCCCCGCAAGGATGTCGGGTAGCGCATTGCGTACTATCCGCATTCCCACAGTTTGCTCCAGGTCGTGCCTTTGCATGGCGAATATGGGGCACTCCACTAGGAGATGCTCCACCGTTTGCATTGCGTTTCCGTCGCATTCGCATGCGGGACTTGGCTTTATTTTGAAACGGTGGAGGTATTCCGCGAAGGCCCCATGCCCTGTCAAAATCTGGGTCATGACCGGATTGAATCCTTTTGACCTTGTGATTTTGTACGCGGCTTCTGGATCGGGCAAAAACATCCTAGTTGTCGCCCCGGTTGTTTCTTCAGACTGTCTCCTGACCCATTTCTGCACCGTGCTTGCGCGTATTGATTTTTTGATGTATGATAGCGGACAGCGGTCGTAGACCGGCCTCCGCCTTGCGTTGGTGGCTTCTTTGGCCAACTGGTCCGCTCGTTCGTTCCCCCTTCTCCCCGCGTGTGCTTTAACCCAGAAAAGTTTGACACTCTTCTCTGGGTGTTGGGTAAGAAGCTCGCGGATCTCGGTGACTAGGGGATCGAAAGAGCGTCCCCCCGCAACCGCATCTAACGCAGACCTTGAGTCGCTGTAGATGAGGACCTCGGTCTCTTTCCGCTGCACCGCTAATTGCGCCGCTCTTTGTAGCGCCACCAGTTCAGCCTGGTACACGGTGCAGAAATGCGCCAGAGGCAGCTTTTGACTCTTTACTTCTTTGTCTCCCTTCCAAAGGGAGATCGCAGCTCCCACCCCTTCTTGCGTCTTGCTTCCATCCGTGTATATTTGAATGCTATCCCTGTTTATTGCTACTTCCTCATTGGTTAGGATAACATATTCTAATGCTATCTTTGCCGGGTGGGGACTTTTGTGGAATGGTGTTTTCATTTCCACCTCAGCTCCCTCCAAGTGCTCGCAGGTCATATGCCCCTTTTTAATCTGATATAGGATTGCGTTTTCTTGCGCTCTCAGGTCTAGGGGGAGTAGACCCGCCAGCATTCTGAGGGAGCTGAGTGGAGCCGTCCTGTATGCCCTACACATTTTGATGGCAAAACTTCGCTGTACTGTGTCTAATCTTTTAATAATGTAAGCTTTTTGCGCCGCGTCTGCCCAAGCATTGGCCGCGTAGAGGACTATGGGCTCGACGACAGCCGTATATATTGTTCTGATAATTTCTGAGCTAAGGCCCCAGCTCACCCTAGCTGCCTTTGAGACCTGTTTGTAGAGGCCTATGGCTTTGTTGCAGGCAGCTCTAACGTGGTCGCTAAAGGTGATCTTTCGGTCTATCGTCAAGCCCAGAATCCTCACACTGTCTGACATTCCTATTTGTGTGCCGCCCAAGCTGAGTCTTGGCGTATCATATTTTAACCGTCTTGTGATGAGCATCGCTTTGGTTTTCGCGGGGGCGAATCTTAATTTATTTCTGTGCCCCCACTCCCAGATCTGTGCGAGTGCATCATTTGCGGATTTTTCTGTTTCCAACGCCGTGTTGGACTCGAACAGGAGGACCACGTCGTCAGCAAAGGCCTGCGCGTACACACCGGCTGTTTCTAATGTCTTTAGCAAGGGGTCCAGCAACAGATTCCACAAGGTGGGCCCGCTAATGGATCCCTGTACGCAACCTTTGTTCGTTGTTTTTGTAGCTACAGCTCCTCCGTAGACGACACGGACCTCTCTGTCGCTGAGATAATTATGCACTAGTAGTGCTAAGTTGGATGGGCACCGCTCTTCAGTCAGTCTCACGCAGATGGCCGGCCACCAAGCGTTATCAAAGGCGCCCTCTATGTCTAGTGATATTAACGTAATAACCTTTTTGTTGTTTAGGCCTGACTTGATTTTTTCCATCAGGGCATAGAGGGCGTCCTCGGTACCACGCTGCGGCATGAATCCGTATTGTTTGGGGGAGAATCGGGGGACCAGGTGCCAGTTCAGTCTTTTCACCAGCATTTTTTCTATTATTTTGCCCATAACTGGTAGAAGTCCAATGGGTCGGTATGATTTCGGCTGACTATAGTTTTCCTTCCCTGGTTTTTTGAGGATAATTACCGTGGCCTTCTTCCAAATCCTGGGGAAATAGCCTAGGTCAAGGCATCTGTTCGCCAATGCCAGGAAAACGTCCGGGTCCGCGAAAATCGCCTCACTGCAGATGTCTGACGTTAACCCATCCCCTCCAGGGGCCTTTTTGGGGTTGAAGCTCCTGGCACACTCCGCGAGTTCTTTCAGTGTAAAAGGCGGGTCATGAGTGTCATCATGGCCCGATTCTTTTATCGCTTTGGACTTCCTCCGTATTTCTGTGTGCCAGCAGGTTTCCCGGGCGCTCGTATCTTCCGGAAAAAAGGTCTCCGCAAGATAGTGCGCAGAGTCCTGGTAGGAGAGAGTCTTGCCATCTTTGACGAGTTGCTGGTCGGTTTGCTTGCCGCTTGTTCTCCTGATGACCCTATAAATGCCATCCCACAAGCTTTCTCCATTTTGCTTTTCACAGAACCTCTTCCAGCTTTCCAGCTTGCTCTTGTTCACTGCTTCCAGATACTCCTGCTTCGCCTTGCTGTATTGCGATATAACAACGGGTCGGCGGACCACGGAACAATGCCGGATTTTCCTTCTCATCGTTAAGGCGACTTTCTTCATTTGGGTTAGCTCTTCTGTCCACCAGGGGGGGGGCGGTGTGTTTTCTCTGTACTTTAATTTTTGGAATGTGTGTGTCGCAAGTGTCTGTAATTAGCTGTGTGTATTGAACTATGGTGTTTTCTAGAAGTGTAGTGGAGTCTAAGGTGTTGATGTATTGTGGTGTGAGTTCGTGTTCAGCAAGCAACTGTCTAACTTTCGTACGAAAGTGGGTCCAGTTCGCTTTCCGAACATTGTACACTCTAGTTGTTCTCGCGTGTCCATCGTCAATTTTGATCCGTGAGGTGATCTCAAACTGGATGGCATTGTGGTCCGAACTGGTCACACTCTGGTCCACCCTCCAGTCTACAATGAGACCGAGGAGGTCAGTCGTGGCTGCCGTGACGTCGACGCAACTAGAGTATATTGTGTTTCCTCTGTTTGTGTTAAAAGTTGGCGTCCCACCCTGGTTTAAGATCTCCAAGCCAGCGCTATGGAAGGTCGCTTCTGCTTCTTTTCCCCTCTTATTAGTTATCCTATCCCCCCACCAGGCATTTCTGGCGTTTACGTCCCCTCCCACTATTGTTCTCCGTCCTAGTTTCTCGACGATTTGTTTTAGTGTCTGGAGGTATGGACTTAGGGGGTTTGGATACGGTTCGAAGTACATCGAGACTAGGTTGAGTTTTCCTCTTTTTGTTTTTACAGATATGGCAATCATATTAGGACTGGATATCTCGGGGTATTGTGTGACCTGGATGTTATCATCTATTACGACAATAGCCGCTTTAGTATGATTGCCAACTCCGATTTGTTGGTAGACTCTTGTGCCTGTATAGTCCTTCATTTTTCCCACCGCTCCTATGTAGGGTTCCTGTACGAGCGCGATGGAGATACGCCGTTTTTTGGCCTCGATAATTAACTCCTCCGTGGCGAGGGCAGATCTCTGTACGTTCGCTTGTATTACTCGGATTTCGCCTAGGGGGACTTTAGCAATACGCCACTGACCTTCTGGCCAATGCATCCCATTTTCTGCGTATTGGGCATTCAGTACTAAACGCGCTGTGGTCCACACTGTCCAGTTCAGCTCTTTTACAATTAATACATTCTGGTGTCTGGCTTTTATTTGGGCAGTCAACTCTGAGGTGCTCGCCTGTGCACTGGGAACAGGTCAGTTTGCCCTCTTGACAGTGCTTCCTCGTGTGTCCGTATCCGAGACACGTGGCGCACTGCACAAGGGGGGACTGATCCTCCACCCAGACCCTCTGGAGGTCAATATGGACCTTCTCCGCCCGGGTCAGCGCCTTCCACATCCCCGGGGTGACCTGTACGATGACGTGGCACTCGTGCGCATTCCTGGCATTTTGGCGGTGCTTTTCCGTCATCGCCCAGTCCTCCCCAGATAGGCTTCCGGTCGTTGCCCTGTTCTGCGTTTTGAGGGCGTTTTTTATATCCTCTAGGGTGTTGTACCTCAATATATTTTTGAAACGCACCAGCGGGTTTTTATTATTAAGTTCCTTCGCTGTAATCCCATTACTGTCCTGAGTAATTCTCTCTTTAACCCTTGCTCGTTCCTCCTCAGTGCGGCAACCAATGATCACCTTTCCTCCTTTTATTTTTTGTAGTTTTTCAATTTTAAAGCCATTGTCTTTTGCGTTAAGGGAGCATCTAATTTTTTGGACTGTATCTTCGGCCGTTTCGGTTTTTTCACCCGGCTCCACAATCAGAGAATACAGTCCAGTTTCCTTTTGGAAACCTGCGGTTCTGCTTCTATCCTCCTTAGGTTCAGTCCTTGCTACTGCTGCCACTTCGGCATAACTTTTAATTTCTCCCAACTTCGCCATGACCCTCTCTTCACTTTCTATAATCATTTTTTCAAAGCTTTTGCTAATCGTCTCGAGTTTTTCTATTCTTTTGTCCAACTCACCTTCCTTGGCTGCTTCATTTCTTTCTGGTTTTTTAGCTTCTCCGCCTTCTCCTTCTTTTTCGGCTGTCTCCAGAGTTCCTTTCTTGCTTTCCTTTCTTTCGACTAACAGCTCCTTTATTATTTCCTGTAATCTTTTGGTGGCTGCTTTAACTTCCATTTTTATTTCCGTCTTTAGGTTCCTGACACTTTCGAGCTGGTTGTTAATTTTTTGGAAAAGTCCCTTTATTTCCGTCTCTTTTGTTTCGTATGTTTTTCCATTTCCAGTTTCCGGAGTTTTGGTACCGAGACTTGGAGCATGGGGGTCTTTTTCTTTTCCTTCACTCTTTTGCAGTGTTTTAATCGGGGGTTCTTTCCCGTCTTGTTTCGGTGGAGAAATGGAGAAGCGTGCGACCAAGGGTTGGACCAGTCCCTGCTCACTACGCCTTTGGGTTTGGTTTCTTCCCTGGTCACTAACTGAGGGCCTACTTGTGCCGGATTCAGCGGCTGTTTGTCCTACAATCTTTTCTTGTTTTTTAACGGGGGTCCTAAGACCAATCACCATTTTGTTTTTGTGTTTTGTTTCGTAAGTATTACACTATATGGTAGACCGAAGCGTCAAATAACATAAAAAAATTAAAATTAGTGCTTATTATAGTTAAAATATGTATTTTTGTTGTTTGATTATTAATACAATAGATAATAAATAATAAATAGGTTAAAAGAGTGTCAGAATTGTAAACTTTGTATCGTAAAACAGTTACGAGTCTTGATAATAAGAGATCTACACCTATAGGGTGGTAGAATAGTCGTTATACTAATCCTAAGGTCTACCCCCAAAAGGGTGGTAGCCGAGTCAATAAACTAAAAACTAATACTAAGGTCTACTCCCAAAAGGGTGGTAGCCGGGTCAATTACTTATATCTAAGAGGGGTTTCCAAAAGGAGAGCCCCTGTTGCTTTACCTAGTATCACAGTTCTGGTACCCTTCGGAAACGGTGTATCACTTCTTGCAATAAAGCGCGCGAGAGGGCCACCTAACCTACGCCTTATATGGGTGTGTCTGTGTGTGTGTGTGTGTGTGCAAGTGTGCCTAAGCACGTGCGCACCTACTCGAGGGATCCGCTGCAATCAGCGGAGTCGAGTAAGGTGCTACACTTAAGTTTCTGAGCGATTATTTGTGTGTGTGTATGCCTGTGTGTGTGTGTGCTTGTTCGAATGTCAAAGTGGACAGCTGAAATCTTCTCCCCGAGTCACGAGGGGTTGAAAGAGCTGTCACACTTGTGTGTTTGTGTGTGGATCAATGTCTTTGTGTGTTTGTGTGTAGTATCTGTGTGTGTGTGCGCGTGAGTGCGTTGAGAGCGAGCTCAAGCGACTCACCTTTTTAGGGGGAGTCGATAGAGCCGTCACACGTGTATGTTCCGTGGGGTTGCAATTGTACTCCCCCAGGGGGTGAGGTGGTAAGGCGGGGGAGGGGGTCCGAGGTTCGGTGCACACAACACAACCCTATAACCCTTTTTCACTCTAATAAAGCCGGTAATGGTGTTATTTTTAACCTACGGTGCACCGTTTTGTACGAAAATAGTTTTGCTCTAATTTGGTAAATATTATCTTAATTAAATTTTGAAAAATAATGTGAAATTTTGAATTTTGCTCCCGGTAGGGTTCGACCGGGCAGTCAAACTCCAGTATACTATTAGTATACTGGATGCGATGTCAAAAACGCGTTAAAATGAACCGTTTCCGAGTTATCCCGCACTTTTCCCGTGTATATTCCCGGGTTCCTGGGGCCGCCAATATTGGTCAAAAAGACTAAGAGAATATATAAAAATGACCGGCTCGCCGAGATCTATCACGTGAGCCTGTCCGCGGCGCAAAATACTGGCGGATTCTCTGACCACGTGCCACGTGGTCAGGAGAAAAAAGTTTCCAGAAACCTCAGTTTTAACGGGAAAGATCCGAGATTGGTACCTTTTAATAGATCTCTGCGCGGCGCTTCCAATGATGTAGGGAAAAGATGGGGTCCTCGATCTTGTTTTCTTTTTATTCTTCTTTAAAGGTGTTTTGTCATCTTTGTTTATTATTTTCCAACTGTAAATTTTTTCCCTATTGATGAATCGAAGATCTAAGACCACCTCCTTGTTCAGCTTGCAGCTTGGTGGTGATATTGGTATGTCCAAATTCGGCTTCAAGCTGGAACCCCGTGCCACGTGGTTTTTCTTTATTTTCCCAATAACTTCCGAGAGCGCGGTGATAAAATTTTGATATTAGCCTTAAAAGATGCGGCTCGACGAGCTCTTTTAAGGTATGTCAGAAAATATATATGTCGTCGATCTTGTTTCGCTGCCGCACGCAGTTTTGTATACAGATTGTTTTGTGTTTTTATAGTTTTTTACACTTGTTTATCACTTTTCCACACTTTTCACAGCGAGCTTAGTATCATCAAATTCGCCGTCTCGAGATGCACAATGCACTAATTTCTTTTCTTCTCACGCGAAAAAAATCCTATTTTTAGGAATTTTAATTTGCGGAGCGGTACGTTTCTGCTTCTTAATCGACGACTCTAATAGGTAGGGTTAAATAGGTTCATAGATACTTACTTTCGATATGCATATATTAAAAGTGTCTAGTATATTTCACAACTCCGTAGGGCGTTGTTCATTGAGTCTTTAGCTATCGAGTTATTTTCTACAAAGAAAACGTTAAAAAGCAGTTTTTTTACCGGAATTAGGACCGCACTGAGTTGCTCGTGCGCGGGAGCCCCCCCAGGAGCGCCTTGGGCGACTGCAGCTCCAACAAATAGGGTTTCTTAACTCTACAATATGCCTGCATATTGTAGAAATTCCCAATAATTTGCCGTACCAAATCTTATACTGAACTGACAACAGAATTTGTCGTTTGAATAAAAGTGATTATTTCATGGATATCATTTTTACAAATAAATTGAACCCTCAGAATAATTTATTTAATTAGGCAATGGTTTACTATAGTGGTGTTAAAACGTAATCGGTAAAATATTGTCTCTATCTATCTAACATCAAACAATCGTCTAGTTATGTGATGGTTTACTAATAATATTCAGGTCAGTATCGATATAGACAAACATAACTCAATGGTATTCGTGACTCGCTAGGCATAGATTAGAATAGTTTTATCTTAACCTATATTCACTAATTACCAAGTTCGTCATTCTGCAAACACAATACTAATAATAATAATAGTCCGTCGTATCTCCAATATAACCAACACGTTTCTAAATTGTCAATTGAATGACAATACTTTCTACTTCGCAGCTGAGCCGAATCATTTCACACCTAAATCTGAAGAAGCAGCATTGAGCCACCGATTTTAAATGCGGATATCATAATAATCTAGATTCACATTATGAAAAACATACAAAATTCCTTGGTATCACATAAAATATACACGATAGATTTTAAGAGTAGTAATTATTTTATAATCGATTTAAATGCAGTCATGAACTAACATTCGCTGATTCCAGTTTCTCTATAAGATTAACAGGTTCGGACCAAACACGCCGTTCCTAGATAAAATGTCGTCAGCTTATCAACAAGATAAAAATGTCAACGGTTGTCTGATACTGAATAAATATGTCCACATGTCGGTCTCATTTCACATTTTTTCTGGAGAAAAGATGAAAGACGAATAGATTCCGGGAATTAGCACAGATGCTATTTTCCTGGAAGGTGCAGCGTCCCGGGTTCAAGGCCCGGTCTGGTATAGATCGGTCTAGACGATATATGTATGTAAGCAGAGCTATAAATAGGATACCTTGGAGCTAAACGAAAGCTAAATATTCATTTGGCGTATCGTATCCATTCTTACGATTTATTAACCGGTATTAAGTTTAAGGTAAATTAAGTTTTTCGCTACACAGGTAGATGAACTGATAACAGCCTATTTTACCCTCGATTCGGAATCAATGAAATGTTATAATTATTCACTTATTATTCTGATTAAGGTATGTATATTAGGCATTTATGTTTCATCTCTGATCGAATTCTACCAATAATGGAGATGACTGCGTTGTTTGGTTGTATCCATCCACATTAATAACCTCTTTAACTATATAAACAATTTTTTTCAAGGTGGGAAGAAAAGGTAATGTATAATAATGGATTAAATACTCTATTATAATTACAAACAAAACTTAATAAGCTATTTCAGTATATGCAGATCACTGGTAGCAATAGTATGTAATAATATTTGTTTTTCATATGAATCATTGAAGAACAATTGACGCCATTTTATACGCTTTTATTATTTAATTTGATAAATAAAATATCGTTATCTCGGATTAGAATATAACACAAGTAACGATATATAAGTAGATTTATCAAAAGAATGCAATCATATCATTTTTAGATTATTTCGAAAGTTACTAAATGATAAAAATATATTATTATAATGTATAAATAGTTATGTAAAGAAAACATATGCTTGAATGTCCGCCTTCGGGTTTTTCAAATAAACAACAATAATAAAAGTTGTAACGACAAACATATAGACTATATGCATATAGATTATATTAGCTCCCGTGTTATGTTAATGTTATCAAAAATGGCAAAACAAATTTACGTATTAAACGTATAAGCTTTAAAGCTCTTTAAATAATACTGATAAGGATTTGTTTATGACTACAGAATTATAATCGTGTCAAACACACGGATATAAACAGGAGTGCACCCCCGCCCACATACATATTTTAATATTATATCTATATGAGTTGATACCGTTACACTATCCAGCCACTTGAATTATCTATGTTTCCATTGTAGCACGAGAATATGGAATATCATTATAATTTTCAAAATCCAGTGAGGTTGACATTACAAAGGCTCTAAACACCATTTTTTATCTATGTTCCAAATGGTACAACACGATATTTGAAGATTGAAATTTTAAACCAGATTCTGACGAGTGAATTTGGTGTGCAACTAAAAATACAAAATCGGGAGTGGTTTCAACTAATAACAAATAATCAGGTGCTTACATTTTCTGTGTTAAATAATAAAATAATATAAAAAAATTAAAAATCCTTTTATTTCATGCAAAATTACAGTCAGAATGAACATCTGTGTTAAATACAGAAAGTAAATTTCCATGATAAACATATAGTTTTTTTTCCCCCTGCCTACTCGGCCTATCTCCCCGGCGACTCACGCCCCGGGGCCGTGGAGCTGCGAACCCACCCTTGACTTTTGCCTATCAAGGACCTTTTTTGCTTTATTTATTTATACATCAGTATTACAATCATGTACATCATGCTATTCTTAGTTCGTATTACATTGAATTCCTTACAATACATTTATATTCTACATTTCATAAAGTTGCTTTATTTTCCTCCTTAATTTTTCTATTGCATTTACGTTCATAATTTTTACATTAACATTTTAAATTGTTTCTATATATTATATCTGAATACTTTATACACATTATTAGACATAAATAAATACATATTCAGATTTTCTATTTTTTAATCGGAAATTGTTATTGTACCAAAGATATATATTTCCATAAATTTTTGTTCTGTATCGTTGTACAATGGACACATGTGCGTGTCAAGTATCACTAACAACGCGTGCTTTCTTCTGACTGCACTTAAAGCATAGCCCTTATAAACTCGTCCTTATTTCTTTGAAATAAGGCTAACATAAAATTATTAATCATGTCATATGGTCATAAAGTATAGATTTCCTGGAGGAGTAAAACTGTTATTGGTATATTTTAATAATGTGGAAAGTTTTAAAAATTGTTAGATCTTAATCATAGAGAATTACATCAGTTCAGTTTTATTCGCTCGTATTGAGAGGCGTAATGTGTCAAATGGTCTACACACAAATTAACAGCAGTTCGTGCGATTAGCGCGTTCAAACAGACTACACTTTCTCAAAGCTAGACTAGATATAAAGTGCCACCTAATCTCACTCTATCGTCGCTAAAATAATACAAGTAAATTTTATCAAACAGAATTTTGTGACACAAGAACTCCACTGCTATAAAGAAGTGCAAATATTATATTTTATTTAAATTTATAACTGTAGTGACATTAAATATCTACAAATAACAACTTATTGCCTATTAATATTATCACTTTGGATACGCCATGACTTATATAATAATTTTTTTATTTAATAACAGCCTAAAGCCAAAACATACTTAAAAACTCCTTACAGGCTTTCTGGTACAGATTTAATAAATTATGACATATTTCCGTTCCACATAAATTTTGGAACCGAGTGGAACCCTTCGGCTGTCTGGCATGGTAGCCATTGCGCCAACAGAATCATGACAATATTAAGATATATATCTTAAAACCTTATTATGACTGTTAATTTTGAGCACACGATAGCAAAAATACTTCGTTATTAGGTTAAATCAAACGTCATATTTATGTTATTCAAATGCGGTGTTTCCAAAATAATTTAAATGGAAAATTAGCACAACTTTCTTCAATTAAGATTAACAGATTTAACACTTAATCCGGTGATTTGGCGAAACGGTCGCGTTTTCGGGCGATAAATTTTTCACTCTCGCTAATTCAATTATAGCACGATGGTAATCTATTAGCGTCTTATTTTTTGGAGATCCGCAAATCGAAATTTGTGAGTATAAGAAATTATATATTAAGATATAATATTTTATTGTTCTAAATATATTGTAAATGTATTGTTTCAATATGAAGACTGCACTGGAAAATTTTTAATAACTTAATTGTTTTTATAAATTGGAATACCTCTTGATACAGAGAACCATAACTTTTTGACAAATATGCAACTTATTAACCATCAGCTGAATGGTCTCGAAAACATTGCAATGTCGTTGATGCAGCAACGATATTTATAATTATTATATATCATATTATTATGAAAACTGTAATATTCTGAACAATTCATATTCCTCTATTTTAATAAAGACATTTTTCCAGTTGTCTATGGTGAAAAATAAAGCCCCTTGTCGATTAAAATTATGCACCTACTACGGAATCCAGTAAATCCTTCCAACTCACGCTCTCTTTATCTTTAAATCTAAAATGATATATTAGAGCAGCAAAGGGTATAATTTATAGAGAAAATTGTCACTTTCACTCTTAAATAATAGATACGACGAAAGTGTGTTTATGTGTCTTTACTAGTCACGTTCAATGGCTGAACTGTATTTAATATCATATTATTTAACCATTGTTTCTTCAAGATGCTCAGCGAAGAAACAATGCAGACTTTTCTTACGAGAACTTCCTGATGCCACAAAATCTGGACATACTTATAAAGGAATTTCGGATACAGCCGCTATTAAATGTAAATAATTTTAATAGTCCGAAACGACAAATTTAAAAGCTTAAATTGTTAATGGAACGGATGAAAAAATTTCATTCCATTAAGGGTTTGATCACACCAAGTTATTTATATATACAAAACGGATTCATGTAATTTTCGAAGTGATATACTACGATATATTTTGATACAAATCTTTCTAGTATAACTTTACATTGAGATATGTATCAATTTTACAACTTCGGTATAGCTATATTGAATTACGAAAAGTTTCATCGCCTACAAACTCAAATCGGATTTATTAATAGGCTGGCCGCGCACGGTCCACTCAAGACAACCGCAATCACCAGCTGCAGCTGAAGCGTTTAACAACGAATTCCAGTCTGTGGTACAAATTAAAATAAAGATAAAGAACTATATATTTTTTTACAATAAATTACCAGAACGTAAACGCAAACTCACGCGGTAACCGAACGCGGGTTATGAAGGGTTCAACCACGTCACATCTTGTGGCATCATCTATAAAATGAATGAAATGTATATTAAATATGTCGGTGTCAACATTTTGTTCTTACGATCGGTGGTCCATGTACAGCCCGGTTCAAATTTCAGTAGTAATTTTATTTGGCTACACTCTAATGTTATTACAAGTTCTTCAAAGCTTCTTCTAGCTAATAGTTGACAATCACTAAGAGTTTGGCGACAGGACCAGAGTATAAAGGTCTAACCAGTTGGAAGCTTTTGATTTCTAATGTTATTCTACTATATATATTTATTTTGCATCGTCATTGCAAGACTTAAATGCAAGTTACCAAGAAAAAACGCTTTGGATTTCGAAATTAACATTCATTATTAATAATCCGTAGAAAGTTAGAGCTAGCTCTTATATTTTAGACCTAATGTAACCATTGTAATTATTTAAATTTTGAATATATAAAAGATTATCTAGAGACTGAAATCATTATTTCAATAATGTTTAAATAATATTGCTTACAGAAATACTCGTATAAAACAAAATTACGTTTTTGGATGATTTAAACTTTAAAACGAATCATCTTAGCAAACCAACCAATTACATTTAATGTAGCGTTTAATTTGATGACTACAATTAAGTCTAAGTTAACTGCATAAATTGAAAAATTATGTGCTTGTGCACTATTTCAATTTTAAATGATGTGGTAAGTGTAAAAAAGAATCACAAACTATTAAATGTTATTTTAAAACTTAATTTATTACAGTTAAAATGTTCAAAAGAAATTTAACGGTACATAAATGGATTAAAAAATTAAACTACACTATGTTTGTATGTTAGACGGTAGCGCAATGAAACCAAACGTTTTTTTACGATACAATAAAACGTTTAAAATCCAATCTTTGGCAACACCGACCATTTATTACACTTAAACGGCTGTCATTAGAAGATATTCCAGGTAGGGATTAAAATAAAAAAAACAATATGGCAAACACATGTTAGGCTTGTAATTATAATCATGAGAAATGCTGGCGGATTTCTGCACACGTATTGAAAAAATTTAAAGAATGGCAGTGTGCTTTCTTTAGAACTAATTACAGGTAATTAAGACTTTTAAATGGAAAATTACCTAAGACCGGTGAAGCATTTTGAGTTATGATTACAGAATGACATAATACGTTGGTACTCATATCTGTTTTAGAAACCTGCGAAAGACTAAATTCAATATTTGTTGCAACGTCAACAAACATATTTAGTTATATGTTTTACATAAATCCAGTGTTTGTCCAATTTAATGAGAAGAAAGTAACCTGTAACGGAAATAAACCTACTTCCTGATGACAAGAAAATCCATTGAAATATTATCACTTAATTTAGTACAGCCATAACTCAATCGTAAAGTCACTTTGACTTGCGCAAATCCCATAAATCATAGAATTTCGTTAGTTTTATAGTTGTTTTTCTCATTAATTATAATCGGTTTCAAGTATGTTGACACCTTTGGGGCAATTTCTGAATCTGTTATCTTTGAAATTTCAGTATTTGGACTAATCAGTAGCACAGACATACTTATATGTCCCTCTGTCGGAAGAAAACGTCTCAGTGGTAGGGTTCCCATGTTTTTGCGTCCCAACAAATAAAACACAAAAAATTTGATGACCTACATGTAGTAGAAATACTATACTGATACATACAATACTATACTGATATATATCTAGTGTTTGTGTCTGGTACAGGATTTGTTGTTCGACGTAGTTGTGCAAGATGCTAAGGTGCGTGAGATTCATTCGTTCAATTACTTGGATGGCTTTAACTAAAAATTAAGTTTAGCAATGTATTATAACCATAATAATATGATGTGTTATTAACAAGGATTTTCTTTGTCACCAAATATAATCTTTAATGTAAATTCGAGTACCAAGTCTAAGGGAATCCGAAGGGCGGTGATATCATGTACCAGGAAATGATAAGCACGAACCGCCTTGAGATACATCTCGACTGCTAAGTGTTGGTTTCGTCATTAAATTGATTTATACGAACCACATCCATATTCTATTAACCGTCTTACAGCACTGAAGGTTGCACGAGGAAAACGGAAAAAGAGGAATAATGCGCGGAAACTAGATAACATAAAAATCAAAGTCAGATTTAAATTTAAAATATGCAAGGATGTTCCTTGTTACTATTTATACGAACGCCTCAAATATAGAATAATAATCTTTGAAACTAAATAAATGTTGGTCACATTATGGCATCATTTTAACTGAGGCTTATGAAAATGATGAATAAAAGTAGATGCAATGCTTAAAATATTTTTGTGTATATAGTTACGAGATAAATTATATTTAGAATCATGTAAATATAAACTACAAATATACAAAATAGGCGTTAAAAACACGCCCAGTCTTGGCAACTGTCAAAAACACATAAAACCTTTCTTTAATTTAACTTTTTTTATCATAGGGACCACCGCGGTTGACTACGTTTTAAGTTTTTGTAAAATAAACTCTACTTTTTGAGTTATAGAGTTAATATTATCTTATGTTTAAAAAATTCATAGAAAAGCACTAGTCATTCCCATCTCCTATAATTTTATAGACAAATTATTGTGATGATTTCAAACTTTCATTTTTGAGTTCTATTTCTTTGTTTTAAGATATTTTTTTGTCTATAAGATGGCCGATTTGATTTGTGTGTGGTCTATTAGGTTTTTCGTGATTAAGTTATTGAGCTTTCACTTCAATTGTTATACGATTTATGGTTTTATTTATTTACTACATTGTATTAATAGTACTTCATTAACATTTTATGCTAGATAATATGTAGATGCATCATTATGATTGTTCTTAAAAGGCCCTTATAACTTAGTTTTTGTCTGTACTCGTCTAAATGAGTCATGAGAAAAAACATTATTTTATATGTATTTTGTATTTCGAATTAAAATCAAATAATATTGATTAGTCACGAAACCGTGTAAGATTAGTACATCTAATAGGTCACAGTAGAATTACACAACGTCGCATCTGGCGCGGTAGCGGCCTATTTCCGTACCATCCTTTGCTAATAATTTAAATAGATCTGTGTGAAAAAAACATTTGTAGAAGCATTTACTCGGACGAAAACTATGATGACAAATTTATATCGAAGAAAGTCTTGTAATACCTTCTATATATAGTTTTTCATTATTTCAGTGAGACGCGATAATATAAATCGATTACAGGTTTCAAGATATAAAGATACAGTTGATAGGCAGTTTTGCACTAGAATGGTGAGGCATGAATATATATATGTATGTTTTCGATAGTTTCAGGCTTAAGTCATTACAAAAAACCACTTGTTATTTTTAATCTTGGGGTGCTTATTCTTTTTTGAACCGAACCGACTACACTTTCGACTTTCGATATATTCGTTATATTTCGATTCAATTGGATTATACAGATTTTCAATCAAAGTCGGAGAAACAGTATGTAATTAAAAACTTTAAAGATAAAAAGGTGCTTCTCGTTGTAAAAATCTTTATTGTTTCGTTAGTTTAAAACGTTCGAATAGCGCACAATATAATGACCTCAATACCTAAAAACTTTTAAAGTAGTATTATTTATTCAAAACTATAGTTGCTAGTAAATCGTCAAATCAACTCTTAATTACCAAATTCAGGAAGTGATGTGAACTATTTATTATATGAGCCAGTTTGATGGCTTTGTGGTATGTATAATGGTCATTGATCCGTATTTAGTTGTCTATAACAACTCTGAAAATGTGAAATGGGTAATGCAGAAGGTAAAACGCATTAACGGGATGATTTCCGTCATCAAATTATCTCCATTTAATTACATTATTTATTTATACTCCGTAAATTATTGGACACAAATTATTTTAACCGTGATAAATTAAACGCATTCTTATTCAGTCTTAATTTTTATTTATGGTTAACAACGGTTTTCGTCTTCCCGTGTACAAAACAAGTTATATAAAGTGGATATGGAGAGTGTCCTGTTGCACTTTGCTCCTGTCTTTCCATGACCATATCAAGCCGTTTTTGTTGGGAACTGTGATCAATGCAATAGAAAAAGATGAGTCAACGACTTCCTATTCTATGAAAATGTTATTACAACTAGTGGGTCCTTAAAATTATGCACCGTTCTTTGAAAATATTTACGCCTTATATAAGATAAAGCTTGTGTTAATAATAATAACAAAGTGTTTCATTAGCTACACTGTTTAAGGAAAATAAGAGCTGACATTAATTTGTTGAAAATAGAATATACAATTCAAATATATATCATGAAGACTGACAAGAGAGGATGATATGAGGATAGTAAAGGATGGAATGAAGATCCTTTGAATAAGCCTGTGTCGGAAGACTTGTCTTGGACAAGCTTGTGAAATATTGTATATGGTATAATATATATTGTAAACACAATGTTTAAATATTCTAATTGTAAATATACTACATAATGATTTTAATCATCCCTGTATTTCAAATTGATTTAGTAAAATAACTTGAAACCTGTGCAATAAAATACTGTTAGAGAACGAACAATTTTAAGCAGGTGTAGAGACATGTCTGCAAAAGCTCTGATATTAACATAATATATATAGATATAGACGATTTACCAAATTCAAATTCCCAGACAAAAACTATCCAAATGGTATAGCTTACCGGAATATCGTTTAAAAACAATTTAGAGCAGTTAAAATGTAGTTACTGAGATAACTTTACAAGAAAAGCTTCATCCATCACGCATTGCGTCACATAAAGACGCTACAGATGTGCCAACCTCATCAAGTCCATGTGATTTTTCCTTCTACCTGTGTTCCTCTCACCTCTCATGCTTGATTTTACTGTTTACAATGATTTACATATTTAATTCAAATATATTTTAAATTGGTGTTTAGTCACATTGCAAGTTTGCTATTTTCAAGTCGTGTAAATAAATTTTTACAAGAAAATGTTAAGAAATAAACATTTATATTTGTTAAATGTTAAATGTCTGCATAAATAAATTTAAGGAAAATATTAAAAGATTATATGCTGAATTGTGTAGTCTGAAGTTACCTCATCAACTAGTGTGTGGGATGAAATATAACTGTCAACGGTTCTAATAGGTTTAAATGTTGCAAGATAAAAATAAATTACATTATTATTTGTTTTCGAAGTTTATAGATTTTTATTTTTTTAATTATAGTTAGTCTGCTCTGGTTGTATTGTATGTAAACATCAAATGTGGTTTCAATTAAATATATATTACCAAGCCGATATAAACAATAATCTTTCGTTGATAAATCTCCGCAAATTTAAATAATCATATGTATCTCATATAAATAATCATATCTGTGAAATTTATGTATTTAAAACCCTAATTTGAAAAGCCAACCACAGACAGAACGTGTGTGAATAACCATTATCTCATTCTCTTGACTTCAATTTCAAAAACTTTTGATATCTTAATGACGAAATTTAAACGCTGAAACCCACTTATTAAAATTATTGTTATATTATTGGGGTGATGGGATCCAATAATATCTAAACTAAAATCTCATGAAAAAAAATCCGGGGAAATGGAGAACACCGTGAGCCAGTTTTGTAAAAATCCTTCCGGTTTTAGTCGATACCAACTCCGGGGCAATAAATACAGATAACACAACCTCTCTGCAGGTGTGACTTATTTTGACAATTAACACATTTTGTCTTCAGTCTACCGTGACCACGCACGCTGTAAAGTACGCGAAACGTCGGAAATTTTTTAAATAATGTAATTATATTTAAATTTTGCAAAAATACATAACTTAAATTCGTTAATAATGTGTTTTTTTTAAATTTTAAAATTGTGTCACAGTGGCTTTGGAATTTGATCGCAAACACGACGCACAATCTCTATGGCATAATAATTTTCTATCTGTGACGCATGCGCGGTGGCATATTATAGTTTGGCGCCATAGCTTTTGTTGTACCTATTGAATTTTGTGAAACAATAATAATTTTATATTTATAATATAAATTTTATTTTGTTATATTTCAGAAACAGTTACTTACGATTAGTTATGCATCTCCATGGAATACCATTAAAAATATTAATCAAGATAATCAACCTGAAATGGCCTGAAACTGCCCTGGAATAATGCTAAGGTTTGTGAAGAGCTTTTTAAGTATTTGCACCTAGTTATAATTGAATATTTAAGTAAATATTGATCTTTTATTTCGAATAAACTGTAAATATATGCTAAACTTAGGTTAACTATGGCTGATACGGTATATAATTAAATAAATAAAGTTATACAATATTTTGTAGTAAAATAATATTCCTTCGATCATCACACTAAAATCTATTTAGATGGTTAGCGCTTAAAATCACATTTTTAATAAGAGATTAACTATTTAAAATGTGAAAGTTGCTAGATATTTCCATATAATATGTTAAATTTCTGAGTACCTGCAACGGAAACTAAACTGAGACGCTCCGTACGTTTTCTCCGTGTTTATTTAATAACCATAAAAGGGAAAGTTCACATTCTTAAAGCCACTAGGATCTATAAGCTCATAAAGTAATTTCCTGCGTCATTACTTTTTATTTTCCAAAACTAAATTTATTTTATTTTCAATTACCCATCGAAATCGGCATAGATACATTAAATTTAACGCCGTTTTGTGTTTATTTTGTCGAGGTAACACTGTAGTACTTGTGCATTCAAGTATTATAATTGATGGATGAAATGTTTAAGATAAAATTTTGATCCATTGAACCAGTTTTAATCTACTCAAGACATCAATTAACGTCTTAAGTTATTAAACATAAACTTAATTAACTTTTAAACAGTTATCTGTCAATAAAAATGTACGTATACATTCGATTATAATAGTGCTTATTATAAATGTATTTTATTAAGAGCAGCGCGATGATACATAGTAGTTCTATAAATTGACAACTCAACAGAAAAAAATTCACTCTGATATCTTAGAGTACCAATAGTTCCTGAAATTAAAGTAGACTAGCATACTTATATATATGTTTGTAAAATTATTAAAAAATGTTAATGATAGTCCGTGTTTATATTATATAATCGACACCGGATCAGATCAGACCTTCTAATCGGCTTTCGGACATGGTGACCATTGAGCCAACGGAGTCGTATATTACTATAGAAATAATACATAATTTTATATATCTACTTACTCTAAAGCAGATTATAATATGAAATTGCAGATTAATAAATGTAATTTTCTATAAAATCGCTTCAGTCTAAGCAAGAAATACCGCGAATACATAAGCGTCATGTATCTTAATTATAATTCTGAAATGAGTAAACATTAGTCTAGTTGAAGTTAAATAACATAATTGGTTACTTGCCAGTAATGCAATACTCGATATAAATTTACCTATAAATGAAACAAGAAAATAATTTCCTCAGCAACACGTTGGTTAACTTAACCGCTTCCTTATAGTTTTTCAAAACGAGTTTGAATAGAAATTATGCATCATGGCGCCCTATGGAAATCAACGACACACCTTAATTACCCTATTTTGCAAATTTGGGCGTAGAGAGGGTTATATGATTTAGTCACAGTACTACAGCTCCTTGTTTCCATATATTTTCGTAAAGTACAAAGTACTTGAAACAAACAGCAGCGTGACTATGACAATGTACTAAACCCTCTGTAAAATTGCGTGAAGTAACGTGACGTAGACGCGCTTTATAAATAGCCTTAGATGTAATGACATTTAAACTTGTACAAAATAACTACGGAGCTTTAGCTGCGACAGAGGACGGATATCGCAAGCCGTCAAGTGTGATTGATGTATTCATAATGTTTGATTGAAATCATGTGAAACTAACATTCTTATTAAAGCGTGTTCTGTATTCATTATAGATAACCTATTAAAAACCTATTGAGACAACATTATTATCTACCATTAAGCTTAAATTATCAGCTTTATACACAATAAACAGTGACAATAATTAACAATTTAGAAGAGATTGGGAGAAAATCATGGGTCTTTTATGATATAATAACTTACGAAGTATCATCCAAACAGGTATTCTTTTACATAAAAGTCCCAGTTTCATCTGTCTAACCCTGTTTTATCAATACTTGGGGCAAACCTGATTAAAAACGACAAAATAGTTTAGAATTTTCATACAAACTTTTAACTTACATTGCTTATTTCAAACCTTTATTTGATTGAAAATATCGCAGGCAGTCTTTCTAGTTTATACCTAATGTTAACACTAATAATAATCTTGATACAGAATTTATCGATACTATATATTATTTACGATTTAAGTCAATGATATATTTTTGAAGTATTTTTTTTAATATCAACAAGTTCTGTTTTAGTGACTTATCAAAACCAAGAAACGAAGTTGTCGTTACCTCAAAGACAATGTTGATAAGGGTAAGCAATCGCAATTAAGACAGATAAGATTAACAATTTTGGTGAATGTCTGACCTTTTAAGGCAAATATCACGACCGCGACAAGTCTACAAATGCAACATTCTAATCAACCGATTTTAGGCATTTAAGACCCATGACTAACTCATTTTTGCTCTTGAACCTGAAATAACATTTAAATTGTAAGCAAAATAAATCCTTAGTTCTAATCTAATTTATAATAAAAAACACGTTAGGAAAGTAAAATATAAGATGTGTAATGGAGAGGTAATTACCGTATATATTTCTACACCTTTGTGATCTTAGAGATACAATACATTACATCATTACATCATTACAACTATAAACAATATTGAAGGGGATGGCGATGTATAACAATTATCAAAATTCCGAATAGTACAGCTCAAAAACTGTTTTTGACTCTGTATACACTTCTAATGGATTTAAAATTAACACATTTTGACCCGGTACAGTTACATATGCTGTGGAAGTTACTTTTCAAAGACAAATATTGTCACTGACTATGTGAAAAGACTTTGTGACAACTTTGTTAAATTTTTTTGAAATATTCGAAACATTCATGTGTCAAATGTTCGCACTAATGTTACGGCTTGTACTTTTATTCTGTATTCTGCTTATATTTATTTGAGTTAAAGAAAAACATTTACTAACGGATGAAGTTATGTATTTTTACGAAATTTAAATATGTTACATTATTTTAAATTTTCCCGACGTTTCGCGTACTTTACAGCGTGCGTGGTCACGGTAGACTGAAAACAAAAGGTGGTCATTGTCAAAATAATTTATTTGAGTTTTCAAAGTAGTTTTTTTTAGGAATCCAGGTCGCCGCTTGATACATTTTCTAAAAAGTGCAAAAAATCCGTTAAGTAATAATTTTTTGCTATCGCAGGTCTTTTGTGACGTAAGCTTTCAATTGTTTCTTCAAACAAAGAAATGTCGACTACTACAGCCTATGCACATAATCCATCTATTTATTCCGAATTATAATAATTGTTTTAGAACAATTTCACATTTCCGCAACAACCGGCACTTGAACCCGGAACAATTTGTTTGACCGAGTTTTTGATTGACCTAACTTAAAAATCAATTTGTACTAAATAAAGTTTACTGCTGTTGACTCAATATATGATTTGACTTTATCGCTCTTTTAATTTTATTAACGCCTCCAGGCTGACATTAAACTTCAAACTAATGCATATAGAACCTTGAAGCCGCTATATACAATATTTATTTTCCCACAGATGTATGGAAAGGATATTACAATATTTCGTATAGGTCTGCAAATTAGAGACACGAAACTTAGAGCAGGCCTATATTTACTGTTTTAAGAGGTTGGGGTATAGACTTCTTAGATAATATAGACATATAGCCTAGCGGTAAATTAATTTAAAAAGTCAAATTCGCCATTTCACAAATCTCATTTATGGCTTACTTATAGCTTCGTTCCAAATTCATAGTGTAAGATAAGCAGGATTAAATTTTAATTAAAATTTCAAATAATAAATAACAATTGTAATTGTTCCATCGTATTGTATATATTTTCGTTTTTTTTTTGTATTTCAAATCTATAGGCAATAGGTAGGTACTTCCTCAAGTTAAAATATATACATACCTTAAATATGTTAATAATTTTAATTAATTAAATATTATATTTGAGGTTCATATTAATTAATTCCGGTACCGAAAACCCCACTGCAAAATGGAATTTGGACTCAAATGAAGCATCAGGATTTTGTTGAAACGGTAACATTTATTTTAAACATTATAGGGATTAAAAATTTGAACTATTTCAGAATGTAATAACTGTTTTTCTAGATATAAATACAAGAAAATACTCTGAAACGAATTAAAATCTATTGTAGTTAGTATTTTTTACTTTTCAAATAATTTTTTTTTTCGAATAATAATCTCCTACGTACAGCTGTTATCATGGTAATGCGCATTGTTCCTTGTTATTGTCATGAAAAGATTCAGATACTGGCTATTTAATCACTAGATAAACGTTAATGAATGATAAGATAAAAATTTGCGATTCGCATTACAATATCAAGGTCTACATTAGAAAATTTGCGGACAGGTTTGTAAACAATGTAATTGTTTAACTCCTAAACCTAATAATATTTTTTGTAGTAATTTCGAATTTTATGTAGATTAAATCCTTACTCTGATTTATCTTCATAACGTTATGAAAATAGACAAACCAAAGCTATAGACATATATATGTATATAACTGTTAGAGAGAAAGTAATCAATTTTAAAGCGTTAAGGAAGAAAGCCGACTCGTAATAATTGATAGACCGAGTTGATTCACGACATTATTAATGTTATTTATGTGATAGGTTATCGCAAATTCCCATACAAGTTTAATGAGACGATATACCGAGTACGGTAAACAAAACTATATGTTTAGAGGTTCAAGTACAATGTTTACCATCCAGTGATAAAATTTACATTTCGAGTTTAAACTCGTAAAACTTTACAGCCAACGTTAACGCTGTTACGGCTCCTTAATTAGAACTTGACAAACTTGTAAATAAAGCACAGCGAGATGAAAGTACTATTGATGCTGAATCTGAGCAAAAAGACCTCCCGCCTAAACAATGCTACCATTCAAACGCCGGTGCAAGAAATATTTCAAAATCACTCACCGTACGATGCAGCATCTGCACATGGACCACGAAACAATTCACTTAATCACGTTGCACACAATTAATATAAAAGTTCAAATTTAAATTCACTGAACTCAAAATGCACCCCTCAGGGCATCTAAAGTATTTTGTGTTCGGTTAATTTTCGATCGAATTGACGGGGCGGCTGGCGCGTGCACACAATGCCGACACTACGATGAACTATCAGTAACTGACTGCGGACTGTGCGCCGGCGTTTCTCCTCGCTGTTTACTATAACCCCATGTGCAACGTTATTTGTCGCATTATCTAAAACCAATCTTATTTCAATGGATTAACGTTCAATTTCAATTGATATTACTATTTACGGCTTATCTGTGTTAGTAAGTCGGACACTTGTATTTGTCGTTTGTTTGAATGAAAAATAAACTTGCACATAGAGCTTTCTGACGCTTGCCGTCCGTTTTGTAACCTTAATTAATGTTTTTAACCACTTGATATGTTAGCGTTAGTCCTTGGAGAATACAGAATGATTGTATCATTTAAGAAAGATGATTCATATGCGTACGTGACAATTGGTTGAGATTTTTATGATATGTACCTACGTTAGCTTTTACTAGGAAATCTCGTGTGGCAATGCTCCAAAAACAATAAAGACGAGACGTTCAAATGAAGATCATCTGATTACATTTTCAGGGAATCTTACGCACCGAGATTACAACAGTCATCCATATTGAGGAATATGAAAGTGAAATTTACAAATGATACGTCAGTTTCATGAAAAGCTAATTTAATTATCACCGCGATTCCTCAACCTTCGAATGTCATTCTTAATTGCGCGTGGGAAGTAATATTTGTGTAGAGATCTTGCTTATTTCATAGGTAACTCGATAATTGATATCAAATATCTTATATTAAAATCTATCAAAGTAAGCGGGAGAGACAACAATTTGTCTTATTGTTTATTGAAATAATTTTCCGTTTTGACCTTTCGCGATTCTCTCTTAGTTGTATCCAACGAAATTGTTTCTATGCTACATATTTTCATTACTCAATAGATTTTTATACATGAATCCATATTAAATAATTTTTCTAGGAACCAATGTCAATGTGTAATGTCTTATACAGCTCAATTAAAACTGTAACGTGAGAATCGTATATTTTATACAGTAAGTATATCAGATTGTTCCTATCGGTATCTGTGTTATTGTATTACTTGGAAAGTTTTTTAGAAGATTTCTAACGGAACTCAATGATGACTGAGAAATCATAACTAAACTATTTCTTCATGAATTTTCATTTAAACATTAACATTATTAAGTATTTATTTTAATTTATTTGTTGGAGCTAACTCTCATCTAAACGCTAAAATATCAAATGTTATTAATATTTTTTTTAATAATTATAAAGAATGGGATCTTGATATTTATTTAACTTTATTTTTATTTACAAAAATTAGTCTGTTTAGTGTCCTTTAGAAACTTATAATTATTATGATAAATGCATACCCTGAATATGTCTCTCATACAACAAATAACGATTCTGGAAAATATAACACTGATTATATATTTAAAATTCTTAAAAAATCTCAATTTACTTATTCACAGTACAATCCACAATTATTTGACGATTTTGTTAAAAATACAAATTTATAAAAAAAAATAAGAACCTAAGCAGCTCTAGCCATCAGAACAGGTTGGCCGCATGAAAATAAAAAGTGTAAAATAAACAAAAGCCTCTGTGTCAACAAAGGAAAATATAAAAAACTACTTTTGGCAGTTCGACCGACTTGTTCGGTATATATATGATGCAAATAAATGTATATGATTAATAAGAAATAATTATAAAAATTTGTGTTGATGGGCACATAGGACAATAGGTGATAAATAAATGCTGATGTTATTTGTAAGACACCTGACAACTATTAACTTTCATTGAAAGAAATATGAGATTACTGCTAACTAACACATAACATAGCAATATATCGTTTCTATTAATCTCATTTATATTAACTCTTATAATAAAAATCTCGATAAGATTTTATTGTAGTTGATTCCAATTGTTTAAGTTTATAAGGAGACATGATTGTGTAGGAATATATGTAAAATTGACGTAAACAGCTGCCTCATGCAACATATGGGCAGAGCCTCACATAAATTTTGCATTTACAAATATCTTTATTATTTTCCTTGGAAGAGACGTAAAGATTATAAACGAAAAAAGTGATGAACTTGTGAAATCTATTTTAAGTGACTACAGACTTAATTTTGCTATCTATATACTAAGTAACATTAAAGATCTTTATTAAAAAAATATTTGAAAAGATGTTTTTCACTATACTTTCTATCAATCAATCAAAGCTTACTATCAAACAAATATTATGAAATATTAGCTACACGTGATATAGAACCTTATTTACTTATTAATATTAATTTAAAGAAAAACACTTTGATAACGGATTAAGTTATGTATTTTACAAAAATTAAGTATATTACATGATTTCTAAATTTTTCCCGACGTTTCGCGTGCTTTACAGAGTGTGTGGACACGGTAGTCTACTGTGACCGTAAAGTTTTTTTCTTTAAATGAGTAATAGTTATCTTAATAAAAGACAATATTTTTAATATTAAGTTAAAAATGCATTTTTGATACCCATACGAATCTCCTACTGTTAGTAGGCACGTATCGAACGCGAATAATATTATTTGAAATATGTACATTTATCAAATCAAACAATACCACCAGCAATGCGAACTTTACCACATGAAAAGATATTTAATTTAGTGTCGTCGCACGCACATTATTGTCATATCTGCATACAATAGAAAACACAGTGTTTAGTTCTGCCATTCATGCTCTCAAGAGTAGGTTATATAATTTTGTTGATTTCAATGTTTAGTATCACACCGTATAATATTACGTCTCATGTTTCTGTATTCATTGTTTTTAACTTTCTCTTGTTTCACATCATTATACAGTATTATTATTATTATAGTAAGCCACGATACTTTAGGACTTAAGCCAAATGTTTCTTTATAGTGCAAGTCACAAAATGAATAATTGATTAACGCATAACTCAAACTATTGGATATAAAAGATTGACAATAGAACTTTTAAAAAATAAGAGAGAATGTAAAGTTGAAATAAGTGTGAGGAACATGGAAACATTACTTACACACAGTAAGTAATGTTATTGTTAATGTGAAGGCGTCTTAACGGGAATGCTTATTTTAAGGATTATCTGCTTATCTTAATACAAAAGTACACGCTTTAGGTAAAGCTATCATGTATAATTTTCGTTTAAAAAATTCTCTATCGGATCTAGGTGTACTCATTCTTCAAGCGGACGAAAACTGTGCTGCGTTTCAACTTTGATCTCGCCGGATGTTATATAAATAATCAAATGTAAATACCATTATTTAATGAGTAATCACTGTTATTAATATTATTATTACTATAAACCTAGGAATAATTGGGGTCAGGCTTGGAGATGCAAATTTGCATTACTTTAAATGGACTGAACGTTTTATAGGTTTCGTTACACTAAATATTTTTGTTTACACCTATGGTAGTCGGCTATGTTTGGCCCATGTCATAGTTTCCATAAAAGCGGTTATAAATATTATGTGCCAAGCCTCATTGCCAGAGAAATGGTCGTCGATACATTAGTGTTATGCATGACCTAATCATTACCGAGCTTAGCAATGACTCAATAATTAACCAGAATTACTTTGGAACGTAAACAGAGGACGCAAAGTCTAAAATTCAGTGTATTACTCACCCTTTAACATGCGGAAGAATGCACAATGTTTTTTTGTGCAGTCGTCTATTTATGATGATTCTTGCTGTGCTAATCTAATTTTTATTTCCTCAGCATAGAGAATATTTTTTGGTATTGACGTTAATAGATTTATGACATTTTAGTTTGTAATAATGTTTGCTATGATTTTGTTTGGTTCATTGTTAAATAGTGAATAGGCATAATGAGAGATTGTTAGTTTTGGGATCAATTACAAATGAGTGTCCAAACTCAAGTTGAAAGTATGTATATTTTTTATAAAAAAAAAATATTGTTATAACATATAATCCTTTCCTTTGATTTCTTGCAATAACAGCTAATAAGATTTTCAACTAAAAAAAACATTGCATTCTCACATTTGTGCAGTAAACCAAGATTTGCTGAAAAGTACTTTCGGTTCAATAATACAAGTATCATCTACATATTATATAAATGTCAATGTTGCCTAGCAACCAGCCAATAGTGGAATGAACGTTGATTGATCTTTCAATTAGGACTAGATAAATACGATCGGATTTCACGGAACTCGCTTTGAACTTGCGAAGGTTAATAAGGAATCTTATGATGGATGTTATGAGGTCTATTGATGATAAGTATCATTAAAATTTAATGGAAGTTCTTGCGTACATTTTGCATATTAGGTATATAAATTATCTTATATGCCTTTATATCAAAGAACTTTTTTATTAAAATTTTATATGTATTATTATTAGCTATTCAAATAGCCAATATTATTGTTCATTTTACAACGTTCTAAAAACATACTATGACTCAGTTGTATACTGTATTTGCCACTGTTATTAGTAATTTCCGATAATATCGCGGTTTTTGTATAATTAAAAGCCTTGCTTGTTTGGTTTTGGTTTTAATATTAGAAACCTCAAGTGTTACTCGAAATGATATAACAAATGCTATTCATTTTTTAATATCCTGAAGCATAAGAACTTTAAGTTGTTATTAAAGTGGACTCAATTCTTATTATACAAAATAAAGGTGCTAGGATGCAATGTTGAATGTATTTGGGCACACAGGACGCGATAGTGGTATCATAGTTCATAGTTCCGCTATTTTGTAACACTATAGTTGTATCATGGATATTGCAAACGACTTTATTGGAAGTACACTACTGCTCCCATACAATAGCTGAATCCCGCGATGATCACGATGGTCGCAGGAACGAATGTCTTTTAAATGACGAGGCATACAAGCTTTGATTATTAATTTATTTCTATTTGGGCGTTGTGGCAACGTACCTCAGTGTTAACATTGTGTTTAATATACTACTAATATGAGTTCATACGACTTTAGTACTACTGTTTATTATTTTTAGTAAACAATATTTAGAAAAGTGACCTTCATTTCTCTGAAACAATTTCATTATTACATCTATATACTAGCGTCAATGTGATTGTTTGTTAAATAAGCTAGATATAGGTGAGGTCTCACTCACGCGCATACAACGAGCAATGTCAAGGATCAATCATAAATCTAGTCTTAGATCTTATAGATAAGGAAGTGTTCACACAATATGTATCTATGCAGAACTAAAAACGTCTTTCACTATTTTAACGTGTGATTTACATTTCATTCTAAAATTGTTGTTATTAGAAGAGGCAAGATTTAAATGAGCTTTAACAAAAATACCGTAACGGGAATTTGTCGCAATAACACAACACGACATTCAGTGCTTTTCAGTGTCGTACGATTTGCGCGTGTTTTGTTGCTTTGAAATTAAATTAATTTCGTTTTGTGCTTAAATTACTATTATTTGTTATATTTATTATATTTTATCCGACAACAATAAAGTGAAATGCATTAACGTATATAAAACTCTATTTTCTGAGTAGCTAAACCTAAATTATGAAAAGATTATATTGATGATGATTACAATATTCTAAAGTTTACACTTACGCAGGGCAAATCCCTGCGAGTGTTCTTGTTAAATTGAGATATTTAGGTAATTTTAGTATAGATTCACCATATACCCTCGCCCTTTGCTTCGACTAAACGGTCGTTATGTTGAGCCGGACCGCAACTGATGCAATTCTAGATCGTTGTCATGGTGACGCTTAACCAGCGTTACTATGAGCAGGTCCTAACCGGAACACTTTATAATACTGCGACAAGTTCAAGGGTCTGTTAGTGAACCTTCTTAACTCTTTCACTTTTCGTATGTGTGTCAAGTACTAACGTCCCTCGTCCCATTTACGCCGCATAATATCCTTAATCAAATGATTTATATGTCGCGAATTTTATAACAGGGAACCCTTTATTGTCCCAATTTCAAATAAATCGTGAAATTTCAATTGTTGTTTTTCATATTATAATGTAACACTTGTGGCAATCATTAAGTGTTACAGTTTACGATTCAATATATAATAATTAATAATAGAAGTAAACAAATTCTTTATTTATGCACAGAATTAAATTATAAAATAAATTCTTATATTAGTTACTATAGATATACTTCACTCTTATTATGAAACTCTTACAATAAATAATATGGATTCTCTTAAAATGAGACTAGATGTTTTGTTCTTATGAATTTTAAATCAAATAACTTGTCAGAACTATGCAATGGTTCTCTGTCTTTTCCAGATATATATGCCCTACTATGATCCCCACTTCAATATTGAGCGTTCTTTTTGATCATGAATTTACTATCTTATATAACAACAACAAAGCTTATTACATTTTTAAGTTTAATACGATGAATTATTAATTATAAATTCCATAGAAGATTTCAAATTAGCCGACGGCCGATGCGCCAGTTGCTTGTCGGATACAAATTTTAAAATGCATACGACAAATCTTTATATTTCGTACGAATCAAATCAATTGTACGCTTTTATATTTATAATTATTGATAAAAAACTAAATTTAATTAATTTAAGGCATGTTAACACAAAATAATTCCTATCTACATATTACATTCACACTATTATAGCACAATTTAGTTTTTATATTACATCTGCTTTGTATGCCCTTTGTATGATAGGTCTCCCTAAGCAAATAGCATAAAACAATAAATTATATTTGACCTTACAACCGAAATACAATATTTCATTTAAAATCGTCCTCGAAGATAAAGTTCGAAAAACGAGAAAGATAAATTTCATATCGATTCAAAATTTTTTGCTTGTGGTAATAAATTATTATAAAATTTGGGTTGCTTTTTTATCGGTAGGTTGCTTTTGTTTGAACTAATTTATTAACAACAGCGAAGATAATTTTTATTGTGTTTATTCAATGATAACATAGTTTATTAAATGTAATTTAACAGCTGAGAGCTAAATTAATCAGAAAGTAAGCGTGTTGGCCATGGTCAGCAGTGAAAAAGCCGTGGCTGCCAAATTATCATATTTCTAATTATTCCCTGTGTATTCACCCGTATAAGTTCAAATATCCGTGTCATATCACATCGTAACATCCGAAAAGGAATAATTTTACACATAATTCCACTGATTCGGCGCCAGTTTTGGTCATAATGCTGTTGTATACCCTAAAGCCTTCCTTGAAATGAACGATCTAACAAACAATTCAACATTCAAACAAATAAACTCATATAAGCTTCATAATAATAGTATAGATTAATGATAGTAATAATAGATTAAGATAAATAATACGATTGAGAACGAAAAGACGTAAACACAAATATAATTACAAATTGAAATCACAACTATTGTCGGAAATTTCCAAAATTTCTGCTTGTATAATACGATTTTGTTTACAAGCAATTTTGTCCCTTTTATAATTAAGCTTAAAGTTTAGTCGTGATTCGTATAGTAGTATTATACTTTAATGACGGGTTTTATCTTTGTAATGTATCTTTTTTCACAGGTAAAACTAGTAAAATAACAGTTACGCCCAATGGAAGAAATACCTGATGTTTTCACTTGAAATTTGGGGTGATTTTCGACCCCTATAACATATATGTGAAAAACTCGAAAAATGTGAAATTAAATTTAATCAAGTAGTCAAAATTATTTCGTGCATCATCAAAATTGCGTACTTCCCGATCACTCGAGGAAGTGAAATTTGTAAGTGAAAGTGAAAAAGCAAATAACTTTTAAAGTTAAATATCAAGAGTTATTGTATACAGCAATATAAATACTTTTATATTGATATACTCGCAATATATATAAACCTAATTCCATTGTCTATTCCCAGGCTAGAACACCTATAAGAATTACAACTAATCCGCTGATTCTCTTTTTTAAACATAACGCTTGCTTAAAAACTTATTAAACTTAATCTACAAAATAAGTCATCCGAAACGAATGAACCAATTTTGATAAATTACTCGTCAATCAATTCGCGTCACTTGAGCGTGAGATGGGGTGATAAGTTGACATTCTTTTACGGTTCTCAACTTGTAACCGATGCTTACAACATGCTGTTAAATTTAAAAATAAACTACAAAAAGGGAATATTAAAGATATGTAAAATTATATTCTAAAGTTCATGCCACTCATCAGTTATTTATTTAGACACCTTATTGCAAATTTCACAATTTAAAAGAAACAACATACTATATACATAGTAAAACAGGCCGAATCGTCGCGATTTCAGACAACTTTAATAGAAGGAAACATTTATATAAAATTATGAAGATTTTTATAATTTCAAAAAATGAGGTACTGTTCAAGTTTTGTCAAAAACATTCATTTAATTCAATTGTTTATACAACATTTACTAACTTGTTTAAGACTATAAATATTATTAAACAGCATAACATAACTTAAAAAATAATAATCTTTAAAACGCCCTTAATTTTAGCAGTGCGAAAAAGATAGAGATATCATGATATGTCAAAGAGTAATTGGATTTCTTTACAATTACATTTACTCAGCTTAAGTCGGCACACAGTATCGAATCATTTCGCAACATCTGTATAAGTATGCGATTTAAAAACAATATATTATATATTTCTTATTTCTTTTATTTCCATTTAAATCTAGTTTAGTTATCGAAATTAAATATATGCCTTATTTCAAAAAAAACAAGTGTTTTACAACAATCAACAGTCAGTCTATATAATTTAGTATTGGTTATCCACAGAATCAGAGACAGTTCCGACTGAATATTGGATGGTGCAATAGTGCATTGGGTTTTCGATTGTCAGCAAATGCCAATGTACTTTACCAAATTGCTGATGTCATGTGTAATGTAAAATTTTAAGTCGCATAACCCTCCTTTTCATTTTTAAATCAGCTAAACCTGAAAGGAGCCTAAACGAAATATAATATTTTCTTGGTATATTGACGATTCACGTAACTGCAGATATTCAAAGCATGAGTTTCAGCCGAACCGTCGTTTCCCTTTTGATGTCAAGAGCAATATCTCATTATACCTTTGAGTTACGTTTATCGCGTCGTAAACCCCGAGTTTAAGCAACATTTAACATTATTGTTAGGTTCTACGTAAATACGTCTAATTTTAGCATCAGTTAAAGTACCCTATATTGCTCCCCCTGGTTTATGCAATCCATTTATTATTATAGTTTAAGTTAAATCTTTGTTAGTATTTTTATATTATTCACATACATTCATTTTTGACCTCTGATTTCTTTTAGTGGTATCACTTGTCACTTATCTTTTTATCACCTTCTGTCTCGAACTAATCTAAGTATGTTTTTAAGAAATTAGTGATTTAAGTCTCATATCCTTGTTTATCTTGGGGTGCCTTTTGTTGCCGCCTTGCTATTAGCCGGCCTTTTCAAACATAGTTTAAGATTAACACAATCTCGGAGTTTTTACTAAATGTTAGATGCGTGCTCGAAATGCAACGATGGAGATTTTTTATTATGTGAAGCAGCGTCCTTCTTATCGTGATCCTAAATAACATTTTTTTTAAGTCTAACATTTTTATATCAATTACTAATATAATCTTAATTTTTTCTGAAACATTAACTCTTGAAATTTTATAGTTTGGTGATGAGACAGTAAACACAAATATAATAATAACATTAGTACAATCCCGTGTCAATGGATTGTACTAATTTAAAGTTGTCGTAGCAGGTGAAAAGTATTTGGTTGTTCAAGTAAATTATTTTGCTTGATATGTTAAACAAGTATTAAAACAAACAAAGTTGTGTATCAGTAAAACGTGTTACATTATGTTAGTTTAAGCTTACAGCGTTAAGTCGCTTTTAAAAGCTCACCTTAAACGCAATAAAACTTTGACGTGTTAAGATTGTTCACCACGTGTTCCTATGAGATTTTTAATGGTTCTCTTTTGAACAGGACAGGACAAGAAAATATATTTTTTAAATAATGAAAACGAATTCTTAAAGGAGTCCCGGAAATGTCGTCCTCGTGCTCCATCTCAAACCATTTTCTCTTTTCAAAAACATCACTATAATAAAAGTTAAATCAGATAAGTTTAATTTAAACAAAATCCTTATTTGAAAATTTAAAATAATACGTGTAATTAATATTGATTACTTGAAGTGTCCTTGATTGCTGTAGCTTTTCTTAAACTGGATCATAGCCTCAACTAACAGGATATAAACGACGCATTGAATTCCGCTCAACTAGCGGTGCAAGTTTATTGGTGTTGACAAAAAAACACTCACGTTCAATAGTTCGCATCTTATTGCTTATTGCCCTTTTTCATGAAATATTGCTACATTGTGTTTATACTTTACAGTTCCTTTAGCAAGCTACATATTTGGTATAAAGATTGATGTGAATATGGTGGATATACTTATGTGATACAGTAAATATGGTGGATTCATATTGGTTATTGATAAAATATTTGGGATAAATTAAAAAAAATAAAATAAAAACGACAATAAACAGCTTTTTGTGTTCAATTTATTAATATGTATATTTAAAAAAATATTTAGCCCACCAATGTCACATTTAATGTCGCTATTTATGTTCCATTTTTATTAATATGTATATTTAAAAAAAATATTTAGCCCACCAATGTCACATTTAATGTCGTTATTATGTCTACTTTGATTAAAAGCATGTTGTGTTAACTATTAAGGTGTACTATAAGTAAAGATTTTTAGAATAAGCTTTAGCCTAATGTACATTGTTATGGTATAAATAAATAAAAATTGAAAACGTCATTCTCCAATTGCTTGTTCCCGGTGTACCTCTGTATTGAAATGCCTGCCATAGGTCAAGTCCCACACACCCTTACAACCTGCAGACCGGAAAGTGCATACAGTGTGGACGAGATATAAAAGATTACACAATACGTTTAAGAAAAAAATACGTATTGGATTACGCACTTTATGATCCTTTTATACGCTAGTCGATTTGAACCCAAGATTGGGCACTTTAAGTAGTCATAAGTATGCTGCAATAGCAAAATATAAATGAATAGTAATAGTCAACAATCGTAACTTATTTTATGTACCAAATGTGAAAGCTTTCACATGGACAATCTTGCCAGATGACAACTACTTGTTAATTGTGTGAAAATTATACCTTTTAGGCAATTGGCTGTTTTGTTTTGCCATAGAAAGAGTTATAAAAAAGTAACTTTTTACTACTTTACTGTACAAGCCTAAAAAGTTGTAATTCTCATTTTTAGGTTTTTATTACTACGAACAAACAATGGCAAATTGAGATTTTACTGGAATAAATATAACAATAGTACTTACTAGAATTTAACTTTTTCTTGATTGATTGGATATTATTTATTTAATATTGTCTTTTATTAACATAGATATTACTCATTTAAAGAAAAACACTGTGTTACCGCATTAAGTTATGTATATTTACAAAATTTAAGTATATTACGTTGTTTTAAATTTTTCCGACGTTTCGCGTGCTTTACAGCGTGCGTGGTCACGGTAAACTGAAGACAAAAGGTATTAATTGTCAAAATAAGTGTCACAGCTGCAAAGAGGTTATGTGTTATCTGTATTTATTGCCCCGGAGTTGGTATCGACTTAAATCGGAAGGATTTTTACAAAACTGGCTCACGGTATCCTCCATTTTCCCGGATTGTTTTTCATGAGATTTTAGAACTAGAAAAAAAGACTATCATAATAGGCAAGTTGATCAACGTTAGAAAATCTTTATTATTATCTTTATTATAAAATTTGTGGTATAGATAACTCTTGATAGCAAAAGAAATATCCATTATTCTATAGAATTATTTCTTAAATTAACTTAAATTGTGTCTCAAATCTTGTTCGAGGATCTGTCAAATCATAATTTCTACATGAATTTTGACTTTGACACGTTGTGAATTGAAACATGAGCTTTAAGTGTATCCGTAAGTCTTAAGATTTTTTTAAAATTATGCATTAAATACGTAATCGTCTGACGTAACTTTTTGTGTTGATTAAGTCGGAACAATGCAAGTAGTAAATCTCTAATTTTATAAAAATCTTGTTTAGTGTCTATGGATGTCCAATCAAAGAACTTTATTCAATCAATTGATATTCGTAAAGAATCCGTACATTAATACTTATAAAAGTAAATAGCTATTCTGCGAAGATATTTTTACCCTTCGACAGGTGGTACAACCCCATTATTTTGATAAAATTCTAATTCTTAACTTCCTTTCTTCCCACAGAAGTCATTCTTACGGAAACTTAAAGTCATTGAACAAATTCAAAGCATTCTAAACCTTTGTTTCTAGACAATAAGGATTAAAATACTGTAGTTAAATATAATTTATCTTTCGCTTCGTTTACACCTGTTTTTGTAAGGTCACGTTTATTTATCTCTAATTGTTAAAGTTTTTAAATTTTCTTCAAGAGAAATAAAAACGGTAATATGATTTGGTGCATATTCTGCCAAATACTATATCATATTAAGCTACTACTATGATGGAAATTAATGATGAGGTACCAAGAAATTTCCCTGCAGTCTTTAGGAAGATATCGAAGTATATACAAGAAAATAAAAACAATTGTAATATAGTATTGGTTTATTTCTGTAGTTTCTTAGTTTCAACAGACCGCCACTTTGATTAATTCTTTATAAATTGGCAAGAAAGTGATCAAAGCCTCTACTATCACTTGTTAGTCCATCCTCAAGTTACGATTAAAAAATTTATATATAAGCCTTGATTGCCCAATATGACCCCAAGGCCTTTGGCACTGCAAAACGAGTCATTCTTTTAGTAAACCATATCTGGATAAACCCATGGTAACAATGATATCATATCCTTCTATAAAATATTCTTACTACAGGCTAACTTATTAATTAATGTTTACATCTATTTGCCAAACATTAAATGAAAATAATAGTGTTTAGTTTGTATGAAAATAGTAATTAAATTATAGAATCTTAATTAAAATCCTGTAATACAAAAATAGCAAAACTGTGCGTTGGCCGGGAATCGAACCCGGATCAACTGCTTGGAAGGCAACTATGCTGACCATTACACCACCAACGCTGATGCTAAATTAAAGAATAATAGAATTTATTATTTAATCATAATTAATTAATGTATTTAATTAGCTGTTAGGAATGACATCAGCACGATAAAATAGATTATTTATAAATCTACCTACTAGCTGACCCGGCAAACGTTGTTTTGCCATACATGTGATTTTTTGCAAAAAAAATTTTATTTCAATAAAAATATTATTAAATAAAAAGGGGTTAATCGTAGAGGGGTAAAATTTTATTTTCTTAATAGCGGAAATATTTGTTAAAGTTTTGTGTCTTTGCCTTTCATCTACCTGTTAAGCCATTATATTAACAACTCTTAACTTGAAAGCATGTATTTTTATTGGTAGTTAACCAGCAGTCGGTGTGACTACACGCGTACGTAAAATTTACTCGATTTCAATCCTTATAGATTACACGAACCTGTGTACCAGGCAAGTAACAATACAAATAATGGAAGCCAACCGTTAACCAAACTTCAGCCGTACGTACTTGCTCGAGATCGAGCTGGATAATCGAACATGTACGCACGTGTATACTTACAGCTATAGTCTAGTTGATAATATAATATATATATTATTATCAAATATACGTGTAACTTTAGATTTAACAAAAAGGCAAAAGTGAATAAAAATTTCTAATTAATTGCCTTATACAATTCTTAATACAATCAAGCCAAAATAAAATCTTTTGTGTCATCCGAAACTTAGATTCAAACCAATCCAACTAACATACTTACGAACCAGACATTGCGTCGAAAGTTGTAGATTTTCGACACAATTTAACCCATTCATAAATAATCATATTAAGTTTAATTCATACAGATTGAAGCCATATGTTGTCATAATAATTTAACAATATTTTATAATAATAACAATAAAGAAAATATTTTTACATACCAAAGCAACATATCCTATGTTTGACTAAATTATTTAGTTGCGCTTAAACTTTTGGTGTAATTGTATCCTTCATATTTTTTTTGATAGGCCAACTGTCTAGCCAGACATACGTCGTTATTATTTCTCAGAAGTATTTGTTTGAATACGATGATTTCTTATATAGTATTTACAGTGTAAGACGCGTAAATAAATAATCAATGAGTAAGAAAATGTGCCTTCAACATAGTAAATGTTCGTCGGGACTTCGCTAGAAATTGTAATGCTTACAAATAATGCGAATAGTTTCGTCATAGAAGGCTCTATTAGTATTCAATTCTGGTAAGCTATTGTGTCGATATAAAACATAATATTCTCGCAATGACATACATTTCATTGGAATACAAGGTACAACTCCAAAAATTTCGTTCTTGTAAATATGATTCTTTTTACGTGACTTGTTTGCTAAGCAATGACTAAGATTTGTTACGTTCGGGGCTAAAGCAAAATATATGTCTCGTTTTTATAGTTTAAAGAACACACCATAACATTAACAATTTATATTCCTAATACGGCATACAGGTCAACAGAGATTAGTTTGGATAAGAAAAGCATTATTTTAGATAAGGTTAGTTATTTTTGACGATTATGCTTAACCGTGTGACACCATAAGTGATATCCAATACGCATGATTAGGTCAAATTAAAATTAGATAAAGAATCAGTGACTAACTCTTACAATGAATACATATACTTAGTAGACATAAGTAACAAAAAATACTGGTTTGTCTCTTTCTGTCAAATCAAATTTACGCTGTGATGAGTAGAGAAAAAGAGTTTAGTTGAATCTAAATCTATATTTCCCTTAGTCATTGCAACACGTGAAAGGACAATTTCGTTTGTTTTGTTTACTGTCAGGATAAGGTTCTTAAGAACGAACAAATATAAATTAAGCGAAAAATCTGAAAATTTATTAATTAGCATCCAGCGATTGACACATAATTTTTTATTATATAATGAATATGAATATTTTTTAATAACTAGAACAACACCAATTCAATATTCGTAGTAGAAATAGGACAACGGTCTGTCGCTCCAACCTGTTACTTTATAGAAAAGAGACTTTACGAAATACTTAAAAATGAAGGAAATGCAATATAAACAAAAAGGTTTATGTTACACGAAATATTTGAAATTTGGCAACATTTACACTTGTAAAAATAAAGTCGAGACACGGATTTATTTGTATATTCTAAAGAAAGCATGTATTGTGTTACAATGTTTTTAAAACGTCAATCAGCGTGATCGTCACATTTTTGTGAAATTACTTGGATCCAATTTCAAATTTATCTTCTAGCTTGAGTCCATATTTGACGTTTGAGGTAGGAGCACCTAGATGGTTTTCTAAACAGCAGCAGTTTTCACTAGTACAATCTTTTTATCGTCTTATGCAAACACTGACTTATGCTCATGTCATAGTGTTCTACACATATACCGATAGGTGTAAACTAATAGAACTATTCTATGCTACCTGACCAGTTTTTCACTACTTTTTTCATGTTTAAAGTTGGTATGCATATTCCTTAGTTTTCTTTTCTTTACATATTATTTCCTTCTTTGTTATTCGTTAGTTTTAAAGTCAGTAATGAATGAAATGCTTTCTATTATATTATTTCCAACATCTGTGATATTCGTATTTTTGGCTATGTGTCTCTTTATGAATACATTAATATCAGATTTACATATCAATATTTCAAAGCAGGAATTGGTCAATAGTGTTCAACGATTATTAGTTACTTATGTAAAATATATCATTTTAGAAAACTTCTTTAACGAATACGGTCGCGAGCAGGTCCCAGTCACAAAGATCTACTGTTGAACTTAAAGTTAAGCAAATAATGTAATAAAACGTGTTTCGTTGTTGTAACAACAAATATAAATTCTTCAACAATAGTAATAAATTAAAATCAGTCGCACATGTCAATTTTTGGATGAAATTGATACCCAAATGTGTTAAAATTGGTCGGCGTTATAAACAAAGCAGATTGCTTCGCTTACTTCATTTCCAAATGAAGACCACACATTCGGCGCGCGTGTCAGACGTGTCAGAAGTAATCACCATCCCCACTAGTGACTCTATGGTTTAAGGTGTCATAAAACACTGTTCTTTCATAAAAGATATTACTTAGCTGTATGTAGTTATGATCGAAACAAGTCATACTTCTTATATATAAAATTCTCGTGTCACAGTTTTCGTTCCCATACTCCTCCGAAACGGCTTGACCGATTTTCATGAAACTTTGTGAGCGTATTGAGTATGTCTGAGAATCGGCCAACATCTACTTTTCATCCCCCTAAATGTTAAGGGTCCACCTCTAAATTTAATTTTTTTTTGACAAATTTTTTAGGTACTATTTTTTATGATACAACATATAAAAATACATACAATCCTAAATTTTCACCCCTCTACGATCAACCCCTAAATTTTATTAATTAATTGAAAATTGAAATCTAAAAAATAAAATTAAAAAAATTTAATGTATGGCAAAACAACGTTTGCTGGGTCAGCTAGTATATATAATAATATAACTGTAACGACGATAAATTAATACGAAATAATATAAGGAAACATATCAATGAACGACTTTTTAGTGTAAGAGTGAAGATATCAGAAATATAACGTAAGTTACAAGATAAACTAAGATTTAGAAACATCTGCTTAAAACCGCTGAATTTACAGTCACCCTACAAAGCTCCCTGAAGCGAATATAATTTGTGAGAATGCACACTTTTACATTTAAATTATTTCGTTTACGAGAAAGTTGATTGTGGACCACCGGCCGCGGCGACGAGAAACAAATATTTTTTTACCCTTTTTTCCCCAAAAATGATTGCTTGTTTCCACATGAAATCTTGCAAGAACTCTTATGTGATTTTAAAACTACTCGCAATGATATATAGTGATGTTGTAACGATAACTCATAATGCTGACACTATAAATAGTATTTTCTTATAATAATAATTCAGTTTCCTTATTTCATAGAGGAAAATACCTATTCAAAAATTCTTACCACTTCGTTATCCTCATCGTAAATCAATAAAAAAGTCAAATGTCATTCATTCACGTCCACCAACACGTGCCATCCATTCATACTCATCCATTGACCTGCACGCCATTACCGACCTTATTACATTGAATTAAGATAAAGGCCATACAATAAACCATAACAATGAACTAGGAAGTGCGACATGTAATACCCGTTTCCTACAAAAATACTCGGAATTACTTTGTTAATTGATTTTGACTGCCCAGCAGAACAGTCTTATCTATTTATATTTTATACAATCATAAATGGATTTATCTATAAGAATTATTTTCTTCAACCTTTTTTCTAATCAAAGCTATATTATATTTCAAAAAATAAAGCCAGGTGCTGTAATAAAGTAAATAGGATACGGATAAAATTTTTCACGGCAAATCTTAATATGGATCAAACCATGGCGACCAGCTAATTCTTCATAAAGTTATAATAAACCTTACACAGTGCCTTTAATGACTGCCACATATATTTGCCGGAAATTACGAATAACTTTTTTTGCCTGTTTTATATAACTTAACACGAGCTAATATTTATTAGGTAAGAAACCTACCATCAGACAAACACCTTTCTCCATTCCTAGTGACCGCCAGCGATACTGTATATGAAACGTCAATAATGACCACTCGTCATTACTGTGTACTTAACTCATTATAAGCTACAATTCGCGATCTGTATATTAGCGCCTGACACTCTAGCGACAAATATATAATAACTATTAATATGGTTAAGAACCATCTTTCCTTCAGTAGGTATGAGCGATTTGGTGCTATTATTTTTCCTTACAAGTACTTAATACATATGTTAATTTTCGATTTTTGTCAATTGTATGAACGAATCTAATTTTGTTATCTAATATTTTCGAATTACAAAATAATTCCATTACTGTGATAATATCAAAATAAATATTTGAATTATTATAATTCCAGTACATTCATAATAATAAGTCAAATTATATATATTCAAAATAGACTCGCTACATCTAATAGAACTGTATTTAAATTTTCACGTTTTTACACGTCAGCTATAATTAAAAATATTTTTTTAATTTAAATATTTTAATTTAAATATAAATATATAGCTTATATTAATAAAGTACCTTTCTAATATATAAATAAAGATAGTTTGTTTTCTGATCTCATACGAGGTTTTACCCATCACGCTTCCCAGAAAATTTCAGTTGAATGTATGATGTCATCTCTTTGTACAAGCCATGGAATTCAAATACTCTCAATCTCACTATAATAATTAATCCGAACACGTCAGACTTGAGAATAGGCAATCTATGTTATCCTTCAAAGTGAGTGCATGCTAACTTAAAATAATTATTGTTTTATTTCAAATTGAACCCAGAACCTCACAACCGTATACGTTGTTGTTATGTTAACCACGGCAGCTGTTGTATTAAAAATATTTCTTTGATATTTTATTTATATTAACAATAAACATATTTCCAATTTATCGTGTTTCATGAGCTGAGAGCTTATTTTTCCTGTCATGAGAAGTTTTCGAGGCCTCCTTGAATGAAACTGAAGTTGGGAAACCCCAGCGTTCTTAGGATCTGATTTATTGAGCAGATACACTTTATATATATTTGCTGTTATTAGGGGGAAAAATTGCTATAGCCAGTGTAAATAAAAGTGATAGTATACATATTCATTGATAATTCCTTCACTCTCATAAAATGAGCCAAAGATACTCATTTATGGATGTTTTGGACGGGCCGTTCTTCTACAAAGTTCTGAGTTCAGGTACGTACGACAAAGTCTACTAGCCCTTCTCTCACCGAGTGATCTATAAAAAGCGTTTTGTATAGAAAATCTTATCCTGTCTAAAACGGGCCCAATTTTCAAAACTTAGTCTCATTACCTTTTCTTAAATTTAAAACAACTTCCGCGCCGACTTCATTCAGATTTACCAAGCTACGATATTGCCAACGATTCGGTCGCCTATATATTTAGTTCCAAACATCCCTGTAAACAGAAACCACTCCGCATTCAACGCACCCCAACGGGTAAAATTAAAATATTTCAAAGTAAACAACGCTTCATAGCCTATATCTCATGTTTGTTTAGGCGTGACAAATGGCTCTCCCGCCGAGGTGACGTATTTTAAGAGCAATAAGACAAAAATGTTTGAATTGCGCCGAAGCTGTTCAAATAACGCTAGCTAGTGGTTTGAAAATCATGAAGTCACGCAACACATTACGCATTGGAGGTAACAGAATAATCAATCTGGAAAAATATATCATACAAACATTAATTTTTTAATTAATAATAATGGCAAATTACGTATATTGGAACGGTCAGAATAAATCTTTTTGTAAAAATTCCGTTCATCGAGGTGCAACTTCAACTGGATAAAATGGTTGCGTAAAATAATGCGTTGTAAGAAAGAGTGCCGCAGATTTTCAATATTTTTCATACGATAAACAGGAAAATGAATAATCTAACGTAAAGCATTTTTCTAAAAGAACCTGTTTTTTTAAATATTCAGCCAGTTGGAGTCACATGAAATTTGTGTTTTCCTAAAAAGGGCTAAAAAGTGTGCGTTGGCCGGGAATCGAACCCGGATCAACTGCTTGGAAGGCAACTATGCTGACCATTACACCACCAACGCCTACTGAATAACACCAAATTTTGGTACAAAAAAATCGATAAAATGTTTACACAAATGTATTACAACAAAGGTTAAAATCAACGTCTTATTGGAATAAAAAATACTGAACTGTATTAGATTCACACAGAACTACTAATACATTTAAGTGTTGTGTAACGAAATATAAACAAAACTTTTTGTCATGAATGATTACTAATTAGTTAAAACAACAGTCATCAAAGTCCAACAATTTATGCATTTTGTAACGTAAAACCTTACAATATACCTGACGTTTTCACTGTTACTGATCCATTTGAAACAACAAATACAAAACCTTATGATTACTTCTTCTATTTCTTTTCTTTTATGGGGAATACAGTAGTTTCAACAATATTCCCGTTAATATTTTTGATTCGCGACCGTTTCGTTTCATTTATCCAAATGCGTACTCCTTAATATAATAAACTTGTAGCATCCTGCCTGATGATTCAAATCATACATCATACTTGACCGAATCACTGCAATCTGCGAAATGTTATATAATTGATAACTTTAGGTTCGCGCGGATATAAAACCTAATTGTACATTGAATACTAATATAAACCTTAAGGTTATGAATTAAAGTGGAAATTTCAGTGTATCTCAACAATAGGGACCCCAAATTTGGCCCACTTTCGCCAGCCATCCGTTCGAATGGGAGCAATCATTATTTGTTTAATGCGATTTTCGGCAATAGACAGGTTGGGTATACGGGTCTCGTTTAAATTATAGGATTTATCTTAAGACTAATCCGAAGAAGCTTTCGCATTCTGTTGGACATATATTTTATCGGTACCTGGTTTTATACAATACGGGTATGAATTATGTTCTGTGAAAAAAATGGCAGCCTTCTGTATATCTTCAAAATAATCTATCACAAAACTGTACTAACGAACTTTGATTAAATACCGAATTTTCATAAGATAATATAAAATCTCTTTATTTATTATATAATATTTGTTGAATCTTTTTCATAGTTTAAAACGTTTGGTTAACATTTAAAATAAAAAAATCCTAATTTGAGAGACCTCTTGGTCGGCCGACACCTGACGGGACTAGTTCTTAAAGAAATGATGAAATCACATGCCTTCATTATAATAATCATGAATACAATTTATTTGAAATTGATATGTCATCAAGTACATGGCGCTTAAATCAAAGTTAATGTAGCCGTTCTCTTTTCTCATATTTGCCATTTGTAATGATAAAATTGACATTGAGATATATCGTCGGATCTTTCTCACCTCTGTCCCCGGTTATTGCATATTTGGAGGTCACAAAATATGGGTCAGCTCATGACTGATGCGTTCGTTTACCGTGCTGCTTTTGTTTTTATGTAATATCCTGTCACTTCTCCATTATTTTTCTATTTTTAGTATGTACAAATTAGTGTAGTAGTAGTAGATGCAATATTATCATAGAACGTGGAATACAATAAATTGAAACTCAAACCATATCAAAGATTTGAATTTTTACCAAATTTAAATGGCACGCGATCGCCAGGTGCAACAGACTACACATCATTGTATAGACTTTGTACTCCAGAGCACCCCTATTATACTACTTCGACCCCCCGTGAGATAAAATTAAATGGCCGCACTTTTTAAAATGCCATGGTAAACCCTAAGGACGTTAAATTGAGAAATATTAAATTATTAACGTAACTGAAATTCACAAATAATCAAATATATCTTCTTACGACATCGTAAAAAAAAATTGGTTGATAATATAGCATTATAGTGATTAAATAATTGTTTTAGTAGGAATTAGTTTTTGTTTCATAGTTACAAATATACAAGTGTTTCCTCTTTGTTTTCACAGTTCGTCTTTATTTAAATCTGAAAACACTACATTAACATGTGCTACCTTGGCAAAATATATTTTCAATTTTCTTGTCTATAAAATATATTCCAATGTTTGATGGGAATATAACCGATTTAAAAGCTGTCTAACTAGCCGAGGGACTTTTGAAGTGCGCTTTTTTAAGGTTGATAGAAATACAACAAACACACCTGGAGTCGCGTGCCTCTTGTTTGACTTTTTTAATCCAGCACGAGTTTATTCAGGACCCTTTAATCTTTTAAAAGGGTACAAAATATTTGTTTAAGATTATATTATTATACTGTTTGGTTAAAACATTCTTCTCAATGGGTTTATTGGTTTGAAATGTGTCACTGTATTACAGAATTTTTGATTCTGTTTTTAACAATTAACGATGTTTTATTTGTTACACCAAAACGAACGTTTCATAATTTAAAGATATCGGTATTATGAAACAATAAAAGTGTGCGTTGGCCGGGAATCGAACCCGGATCAACTGCTTGGAAGGCAACTATGCTGACCATTACACCACCAACGCCTTAACTCATTGGCATTAATTTTACATTTTATCACTATATATATGTATATATATATATATATATACATATATATACCTTACGTGATATATATATATATCACGTAAGGTACTTTATATCTTATTATCCGCACTTGAACTGCTGCAAAATTTTAGTTTGAACAGGTCAACGTACCAAGAATCCTGAAACTTCAATTATATTTACATCTGTGATTTATCATTTACGAAATTCAGGTCATGAATCACAAATAAAGCTGAAACGAATAATGATGCATTGTAAATTATTTGCTTGAGTGCACTTCTGTTTGTTTAACACACGAAACAAAATTTTATGTTATGTTATGGATTATATTTTAAAATCCAAAGTTCGAATTCAAATGTCATATATAATTTCAACATATACACTTCATCAGTTTTGCTGATAAGTATAAAATAACTAGACGATCCCTGCTTGAATTTAATAAAGAGACCCGTGCACGGATTACATATAAATACATATTTTATATGTAGTTTGTAATATATGAATAAATAGAAGCGATAAAAGTATCTTCATTTATAAATCAATCAATTACTAATCAATGATTACTATTATTAATAGATTCAAGCGTTACTTTGCAGAAGTCCATAGTACAAAACCCTAATAGACCAATCTACAGCAATACTCCGTGAAAAAACGCGTAATCACTTAACGCAGATTTCGCCCCGACACCGGAGCATCCTCAGGAAGTTGCCTCCACGAACAGCGTTCGATGAGTCAAACTACCAAATGCATTTGAAGGAAATTATAATTTCTTATTGGAGTTGGCTTACATACCATTTGTAGGACTAATTAAGATAAACATTTCAATCATTACATTACATATTATTTTATAACTATGCGTGTTGTTCTGGGATGCGCCGCTGCACAAAATGGTAGATTTTCTTCTTATATCCTTAATATCTTTATAAACTATAGCCATATCATTAACATCCAATCAGTAGTTTATACGTAAAAGAGTTACGATCATCTATTCATCCATACTTACAATATTCAGAGTGAGTAGGATAAAAGTATTATTATATTAATGAAACGGCTCAACTGATGTCAATATGGTGAATTTATTAAATTGGTTCTATATTAACCTACCTATTTCCCATGACCCCATCCGAGTTCAAATGAAGAGATATGGTATTGTGAATTTGAATGATGATTAATTTTTCAGTGAACATAAAAGGCCTACAATACAAAGCGTCTTTAAGACAAGAAATAATTTTAGAACTTCAGGCCAGCTAATAATTTATTTAAAAAAAAGGATTTGCATCATTCTTCAGTCTTTACTTTTTAAAACGCTCAGTGTTTTCCTAAAAATAATTCCATAAGTCGGCCAGCTAACTAATATCAAATCTATGATTTATATACATGAAAAATATGATTACTGCCGATTTTATTGATGTACGAATATCATCAATCATCGCACTTGACAAACTTCCAGTCATATGAATCTGTCAAACATTTCCAAAACTTTAAAATATTACGAATCTATACGTAAAAAAGCGTTGAATGGTTTTACCAGTGTTCTTAGAATTAACTCCACAAAAAAATGTACAAGTTTTTGTATTATTTGACAGTCAGTTGAATTTTATCGTAATTATTAAAAACTGAGCGATACTTTTTCTTGTTTAATGTATTCTATATCTGTTTTAGTCAATACAACGCCCTTAAACCGTCACTGTTATAGCTAAAAATTTATTATATTATATTACCACTTAGTTTCAAGTGTCAAAGGTAATTCGAGATTGTTTTTGTTCTTGAGTGCCTAAATTAAACTGCTTCTTTGAAAATATAACAGTTCTTTATGTAGCTAAACATATTTGGTGACTAACCATACCTTCAAACTTTACACCTATCTTGGCATAAGTCTAATTGCATACTTAAAACTATTCATTGCGATACATAAATTATATTTGAGCGGCTCTATGTATAAAGCTTGGACTTAAACTCCTGATCATGTGCGCAAACTTTAATTAAAAAGTAAGTTTCCCAATGCGTTCCCATATAAATTTCAATTGGTATTCACTTTAATTAAAATTACAATTATACTTGCACGCAATGTCGAATCAAATAAAACATTATATTTACGCCCTTCTTAACAACTAGTACTTTTCAAACGTTAACAGGCTGGAACTTTATAATGACAATCTTAGAGGAATACAGACGTTATTGTAATGTAAAAAAGGGTTAAAATTTTATTCTATGTTATCCACACTTGCAGTGTAAAGACGATTGCGATGTCTATCTGATTCCTATTGGATTGTAATATTTGTACAATCGAGAGCATAACTTAATGAAAATTAACATAATTCTTTGATAACAAGGCTAATTCCTTAGATATTATTTTTCATAAAACAGCATCTAAATAAAGTTAATGACATTACAAGTGATTAAATGAAGTATTTACAATTTGTAGTTATAATAAATAGAGTTCATGGTCCCATATAAAAATATGTCTTATCTCGAGGCTAAGAACTCAAAACGCGTATACATGTAATACTAAATACAGCGCAACTACAATTTAAGGAAATGAAATATTTTTCTAATATGTGTAGAGTTTTTTCACCGATTGTACATAAGCCGTATAATTTTGTTCATTTGCGAATACCACGATCTTATCAACGTCGTCTGATCTCTGAAATATTATGGGAGTTTAAGCTTAATAATTATAACAATAAAGTCCTATTTTCAAAGCAAATATAATCTAGTTACCAATGAAATATGGTGCTCCGCCCTACAGATTTACAAAATGATAAAGACAATTTTATAAATGTCTTTATCAAGGATGAAACTAAGCAATCTACTTCAGGAATGATTTTATATTAGATTTAACTTCAATTAAATTTTTCTTCTAATTGGATCACTAAATAATATGAGATTCAATTTCAAAAGTATCTCTAGTATATTTATATTTTTTTATACAATGCATGGGAATTAAATCCTTTTGTAGTTGTTTATCTTTTTCTATATATAGTCTTCAGTGGAGCTTTGAAATTATAAAATTATAATTAGTAATCTATTGTATCACAACCGAATCTTTTAATCAATTTAACAAACTCAATTTATCAACGAGGTGCCATCTAAATGAATTTAAAACAAACTTTTCGCTGATTTCGTCTATTATTCGATATACACTTCTACTTAAAGAAAAACGACACGTTGTTCAAGAATTCTTTACGAATATTTTTATAATTGTGTATCAATAAATTTACTACTTTTAATAGGTATGCAATACGCTACCGGTACAGTGTCTATCATGTAAGTGGTCGGCGATCACTTGTTAGCGTACGCCTCGATCTCTACCAATATCGTACGTTCCATTAAAATGAAACTCGAAGAGGAGGTTAAAACGGTTCTTTATTGTAACTAACTTTATAGTTACATCGATGCTAGCTAGCAACTTACGTCCGTTCGAAACGGCTGCGTATATCTAACATTTCTTAAAATTAAACTTAAAGCTATACGTCCTCTTGACCTCTAAAATATATATTGTAGTTTTATTTATCCTTATAAGATTATCACCATTACACTTGTCTCAAGTAAACTTGCTTGGTTAGGATCCATAATAGATAAATGAATTTCCGTTTATATTTCTTCTTCGGTGGAGCTGGTGTCAGATTCTGATGATGAAACTGATTCTGTAGCGTTGTACGCCCATGCTTCCACTTGAATTTTGTATGTATGTTTAAATCCCCTGACTGGCAATCTCACCTTTAAAAGGTAGTTTAATAAATCAAAGAGAGGAAAAAAATGGTTATGTTTCCTCTGTCGTGTCGTGACTTGATAGTTGCTACACCAATGAAGATATAACAACAATATTTTATATAGATTTAAATATTTACAAAAATATATTGTAGAAATACGAATAAATCTTATAATACAAGAAAATCAATAATTCTCTTTTTAGATACCTTAACTTCTGGAGTATCGAGCTGCCAGACCTTTGGTTGTCCAAGTCGATAAGGCATTCCAACTTTCACGCAAATGATCATTGTGTCACGCGCGGCATCTATCTATAAAACATATTACTTTATATACTCGTATTAGTTGACTGCTTATTTCTAGCACAACTAAAAACTTCTAGCTATTAGGTAGGCAACAACATCATAGCTGTCACAGATTAAATTGCATAATTGTAGTGAGTATAGCATATCTTCTTATTTCATGTGAAAATGCAGTTTCAGATCATAGATCCTATGTATTATAAATAACTGTTCCCTGCGATTTCATACCTTTTAATTAAAATACTCGAGCACATCACAGGATATTATAGATATTTTATGGCAAATTTTTTCAAGCGTTGATTAATTAGTTTCTATTAAGGATCCCCATTTTATGAATATTTATTTTATAAAATAGTGGGGCAAACAAGCTTGCAGGTGGCCTAAGTAGCAACAGCCACAGCCCGTAAACCCCCATTCATGGTTGCGTTGCCGTCCTTTAGATGATATGTAATAAATGTCAGTCAGAAAAGATTCCGTTTTCTTACAGTGAAAGATTTTTAGTTTTTGAGAAAACAACAAGCGTACATATAAAAAAACAAATGCTTCGTGTTTATAATATCAGTATAAGTATAGAAAAGTAATGTTAGATCGACTGAATACATCTTTTATTGCAATAATACCTCAAGATAGTAGGTCAAATACGTAGTGGTTGTGGGTTTAATCTGGAACACCTCGTGGTAAAATCTGAACATGTCATCTGCGGCTTCTCCTCTGTCGTAGCAGCGCAGGCCACCCATCCACCAGTGGCCGACCCAGGTGTGGGCAATCAGATCATAGATGGATGTACGAGGCATTACATACCCTTGAAGATTGTGCATTACTCATTATATGATCCTTGTGTTTGAAAGTATATAATTGTAATATCATTTAATATTGAAATGTTGAATGTTCCTATGTTTCTTGTATCTTACTTATTTTTTTGAATAAGAGCTCCCATAGAAACCGTTAGGTTTTCCTTACAACAATATTTCATTAAACAAAACACAAATTATCAATTATGAATTCTCAATGTTCGTAGTGTAAAAGATTCCCAGTTATACTTTATTTTTAGTTCTTTAAAGCTTTATTATTAATAACAATTATAATAAAAATGCTCGGTGCATTACTATGATATGAGGAAGTTGAAAAAAACCTATGTAGCGACATTCGTACTAAATTGCTTAAAAACAACTTTATTTAGATATTCTGACGATAAAATACTATTTAACTTACCAAAGGGGTCATCTTTAGCAAAAGCACCCACTGCTTTACCAGTAATAGCAGCCGTGATCCAAGGCACGTACGGGTGAATTAGAGTTTGAAGGGGCGGGGCTGGAGGTCGTCGTATGCGCAGCGGGTCTTGACATGGTGACCCACCTCATAGCAAACAAGAGTTAAAACAATAATAATGAAAAATCTTGTATTGTATACAGTATATATATTTCGAGTTCCTTTTAGGTAAACTTACCTTGGGAAATAGCTACTATAGACCAGTGGCCAGTGTGCTCGTGGATGAACAAAGGAGATCCAGAGTGGAAACCACAACCTGTGGTGCAAGCTACTCGGTCTTTCGGTAGCTTAGTGACGTTCTGTAGGAAAAGATTAACTCCTGAAGATACTTTGGTAGCAATTGTTACTGGCGTTCATACGGTTAGCAACTCGCAATTACTATTCCAGGAAAACTATTCTGGAGATGGGTCCACATAATTTTAATACGAAATTATCCAGGATTAAGAAACAAAGGTTTAATTACTTTGCATTCAGATTAAACTTTATTACAATATAATTATTATGTTTTTTTGATTTGTGCCAAAACAAAGAAATATTTTACGGATGGAGATAACACTGATGCACCATTACAAAGTAATATTAAAAATCTAACTTACTCCTCCTAACGGCAGGGCATCATACAAATAGCAGAGCTCCCTTGGAAGGAGTTTCACTTTCTGGATATCTTTTTCTTCTTCTAGAAAATCTCTGGGAACATCTGGACAAAAATTCTCACTACGTACATAACTTCATCTTCTTTAAATTATTAAATAAACAACAATTTTATTCAATTCATACATTCATTTAATAATATTCTTAAAGATACTAAAGCATTTTATGTATTATTTAGATATTCCAGGTATTCCTTGTACCAAAATATACATTACCGTTTGAGCTTTTTAGTATTGGTACTCATTGTATAATTACCACTTGAGAAGTCTATATGTAGCAAAGTGTCTGTGGTCTGCTTGCCACTTCTGGCTAATGCGAAATTCTTGAAAGGAAGACACGCTGGCACCATATATTCTAAGTAGAATTATAACTATGATTAGTAATGAAAAAAGAATACCCTGATGATATGTTATATAAATTGATGGTGTTATACTTTTCTCGCTGTAAATTATTTGGTCTTTATTAACCCGTAATTCACCCTAACCCTCGTCCAATAATAAGGTGTTTTTTTTTCATTTAATTTGTCAATATTGATATTTTGTTACTCACGAGATTTTACAGGAGTGATCAACTTCAGTAACGCTATACTATGTTTTACTCCAAAATGTTTATATTCAGGGTGCAACAATACATCCGCGATTGGCATCAGTAGAACGGCTGGCTCACATTCTTTGCCTGAAGCTAGCTCTTCTAGCGTTGTCTTGCATTCCAATTCATCTCTTTCATAATCGCCAAAGACTACGTTACCTCTGGAAAACAGAAGTTTGGTTGTTTAAAGAAAATCAACTTATCCCTGACCATGATGATGATCAATATGATGACTATGGACATCAAGGTGGATGGGAGTAGACTCCACGGTCAAGTAAGTAAGTATATATAGACCAACGAAATGAAATTATGATTACAATGATATCAATGAAAATTATGGTTTTTAAAGACAACTATATAAATGAAGATTACTTGTTCATTATAAGGAACAGGGCTTGTAAGACCAGATCCTCACTATAATGCCGTTCATATTATTCGTTTTCGGTCCGATCTCGTTCAGTCAAATATTATCTAAGTGTGATTTGATCGGCACTTAACTGTTCCATATAGTATAAATTATTACATTGTTTTAATTGAATAATAGTTTATCAGAGCAAGATCGGACTGTGAACGCTCTCGGCTGTTGTAACCCAGATTTATATATAAATCAGAGTTTTGGGTTCATTTTCGAACGACTGTATTGTAGGTTGTAAAGAAGAAAAGGTCGATCACCCAGTTGCCTGAAAGAGAATTTAATAGATGTGTCACCACACATTAATAGATGATTGAATAAGAATTCGGTTAACATATACTTACAAGGCGTAACCATTAGGTATCAGAGCGGCGTCGACTGAGGTTGTCAGCACAAATTGTCGGCTAATTAGTACCACTCGAGGTACGCGGAAGTAATGAGGCGTGCCGTTTTTCACTGGAACAGGTGACACTTCATTAGTTTACTTTTTAGGTTATATAGCACTCATACTAGCCATCGGCACTGAATTAACACCGGTTGTTAACTTTCTATATGCTTAGATGCGTTTCCAGTATTATATAAGTGAAAATCTAGCCTTGAGCACTCTTAGATACCCTATCGTTATAGTGTCCACGATGATGACAGATTATAACATCATACAGCCATTTACAGGCTCTTATTAAACATCGTATCTAAAAGTAAAGATATTATGAAATAAAGAATGTTACTGAACCGACCGTGTATGTACTGTAATGCTCCAAGCCATGTAAATTGCAACTCGTCTAAGGGCCCTTCATCAGGATCGAATGCTGGGTCATCATGACAGTCCAAAAACTGACATACCGCTACTGCTGCAACTGAAACAGAAAGTTATACTCTAAATACATACTGATTTATTCTAATCGAAACTATTAAAAAACTTATTACTCAGCTGCTTCGAGTCATTTAATTTTTTATGAAACCTAAGACAAAACCGTCCATACAAAAGTGTACATATAAAAATACATAACAGTTCAAAAAACATTTACATGATGCCCCGAAAAACAGTCTCCACATCTCGCAATCATCCGAGAAGTGTTGATTTGCGCACGAACCGATTGTCTTAATAACTATGTCAATATTATGGTATCAAAGAGTATTTACGTAGTTTTTAGATATTTGAATTCAAGAATTTGAAACGGAAATAAAAATCTCTAAAATTCTCAGCACTCTCCATCCCTTATATATACCCGCAATATTCGTTATATTAAGACAATTAAAAAAATATATGTGTAACAGGGAATTGTTGGACCCATACAGCACGTCCCACTTGTTCAAATGTAGTACCTAGTACTGGGTAATTCTTTATTCTTTATTTCTTCTTTTCTTTATTTTGTCACCACAATCGATACATTATAGCTAAACTTAAAAGTTAAACTTAACACTTATACTAGGACCCGCTGATTGTGGTGGGTTGATACCTAAACTAGGAAATATCCTGTATCTTAGGTTATCAACCCTCCACCCCAATGAGTGGTTTGAGTTTTAGTTACAAAGATAGGTACAGAAAAGAAGAACAAAATAATTAAAATAGAAACAACAATATTGTGACCTCTACAAAAACAAATAAAGATCGGGTAGTCATGAAAGAAACCCATCTGTACGTTGGCCTTTGGTGCAATGATTAAGCGGTTAGCGATAATTAAGGGAATATATAAAGAAAAATGATTCATGATGATAAGACCCAGTTGGCGCAATGGTCACAGGGTCCCGTGTTCGATCCCCGTTACGTTCAACATTTGCATTATGATTATAGATGTTGGCTGTGGATATGAAAATGTTCTAAACCAAAATTTTATCAATCAAAGTTTCAAGGGATGAGAGCCGGGTAAGTACTACTTTTATGAAGTCGCAGAGTCGCTTTCCCGTTCTGTATATTCTATTCTAGAGTCTTGATTTTGGCCACGTCCTTAGAAACAAATGAGTAAGTAATAAGAAAATATTTAAGTAGACCACAAACACTATCGCATATAATGTGTCGGCACAGAACTGCTATTGAAATTTCATGGTATGCCCCGGGAAATGTATTCTACTATTAAATTATAAACCGTTATCATTTAATATTCAGTCAAAAACCCCAGTCTTTCCTGTCCTATATATTACTATGCAATGATTTGTTTATATATCTGTTTTAGAGGAATAAATTATAATAAAACAAATAGAACACGTAGTCAATCAAAATAATTCAAGGCGCCAGCTTGTGAAGTTAATAAAATTGGATGAGTTAATATTTAAAATATGAAATAATAAATACCATATAACATTATCTGATTTACTTTCTGTATTGGTATTCCTACATTCTTGCGATTAAGTCAAAAAATGTTATTATCTTAATACTTACCGTTGTAATCAAAATAATTGTAAGATTTGACATTTTCGATTGTATATCAATCTCCATTTCTTTGGTCAACGCACCAAGCGTAATCAAAGTAACAATTATGCCATCTTGTTACAAAATATGCTTTCTTTTAATGTTAAATTATATTAAATATATACATAAAAATCTATGTATATTGTACTAGTTGCCCCGGCAAACGTTGTTTTGCTATACTTGTGACTTGTAGCAATTATTTTTTTAGTTCAATAAAAAATTAAATAAAAAAATAGGGGTTGCTCGTCGAGGGGTAAAAATGTAGGGTTATTTGTATTTCAGTATCAAAGAAAAATAGAAAAATAAGAAATTTTCTCAAAATAAAAACAATTTAGGGGTGGACCACCCTTCCCTAAATTTAAGGGGATGAAGAATAGCCGATTCTCAACCTACTGAATATGCATATAAAATTTCATAAATCGGTCGAGCCTTTTCGGAGGACTTCAATTACGCACCACGAGAAATTTATATGATAATAAAAGTCATTCATTAGAAAACATTTAGAAAAAACATTATTATTTAACTTTCACGAATACCTTTCTTCACACACAATGTTTATAATTATTGAGATGCGCTCGGCAAATCGCAAATCGTTTACATCCTCCCAGTTCTGCATAACAATGTATCGATAATGATGCATTTGTGTCGGGGATTGGTCGACATGCATTATACATTTTGTATTACTAAATTAGGTTATATTATAACAATCACATTGATAGCCTACTATATAATCAAACAGATATCAATGTCAAACATTTAAAAACATATTGTCATATAATGTAACTAGCGACCCGCCCCGGCTTCGCACGGGTGCAATGCTGATACTCAATACACTACACACAGTGTGTGTAAAATCTGTAATATCTTCGAAAATATTCACTTAAATCATACGGTGTAAAGGGCCAACTAGATCTATATTAAATGAACAATGTATTCAAGGTATTTAACTGATTAAAGGTTAATGCTGTATTGGTTCAAATCGCTTCGAAAATTAGCCATTATTTGTCGTAAAAAGTAAATTACAAAAAAAAGTTATTGTGGATTATCCATAAGAAATAGACATATGCCATCATGGACTTTTCTGTAGACCTTTTCAATGTGTACAATACTTAGTACATTATTTTGATAAAACTCGTAGGGTACAGCCTGCGTTTGCAATGTAATTATTTACGACACCACATTAGAAACCTCAAAAATACAACAGTACTTCTCTACTATTTAATGGATGTATTATACATATAAACCTTCCTCTTGAATCACTCTATCTATTAAAAAACTGCATCAAAATCCGTTGCGTAGTTTCAAAGATTTAAGCATACAAAGGGACAGAGAAAACGACTTTGTTTTATACTATGTAGTGAAGAACATTTTACACGTGTCATTTTATATCCGAAATACTAATAGCGTTTACCTTAAAATACAGTGAAAAGCATCATATTAACTATATTTAGAATAAATTTCATAATTATGAAAGTAAGAGATAAAATGTGTGTATACGGATTAAAAAATTGCCTTAAATCATGTAGAGAAATGGCAATAACCGAGGAAAATTCCGCCCAGGAATAAATTTTACCATGACCGGGAAACAAACCATGGCCATCTTACCATTTATCGAGGTATCATTTCTCTACTGATTAATTAATAGGGGTTCTATCATAAGTTATTCAGTACAATTAGTTAAAACATAACTTACACATATTAACATACATTTACATAATTTTCCACCTTTATATATTAGCGATTACGCCAAATGCAGATTAGTTTTTGTTGCAGTATGTATGTAATAGTGATATTTGCTGGGATTTGTGCATTCGGTAATATATTGTGGTTCTAATATTAGTTTAGTACCTTATCTAATGTAATCTCTTTAATAGTGCTTAATTTCTATAATCTCCTTATTCATAAATGTAACCGGTAAAAATGGCAAATAAATATATTTTTAATAAGTAGAAAATGTTTAAGAAAATTTAATGTAAAGCAAGCAAGTTTTGTACGGAAATTGGAAACATGCGCTTAATTCACTGTAGCGTATGAAATAAAACTTTCTGTATTCAATTACGCTATTACTTGTGAGCGGGAATTTTTACGGTAGTTTTTAAAATAAATAATTACTAATGCTATTGTATACGCATTTAACACCTTTATGTCATGTCAGGATGGCCGAGCGGTCTAAGGCGCTGCGTTCAGGTCGCAGTCCACTTCTGTGGGCGTGGGTTCGAATCCCACTTCTGACAAGAACCTTTTTGCCATAGTACAGTAGATTAGATTATCAAGATTCATCCTTTACTTGTTTATGCTTTTATTTTAATCGGAAGTGTGGAAGTGTAGAAAATACTACTTGTTCAATGTTTTTATTGTATTTAAAATTGTTTTACATTTACTCGCTTTACTATTGTGTGGTGAATCAAGATGGTGGTCCTAACGAAAAAATAGTTAGGAGTTAGATATTTCTTTGCAGCGTCAGCCGAATTCTACGCATCAGACAGACGGGATGACTGGGAAAGGATAGTGGGCGGGACGAAAGCGGCAAATGGTTCGGCACCTTACCAGGTGTCTCTCCGTATTTGGGGAGTGAGGCACTTCTGCGGGGCATCTATCATCTCACCACGAGTTATTTTGACAGCTGCTCATTGTGTGGATAGGTATAATAAAATATTTTCCTTTTTTCCCGATTGACTCTCGTCTAAAATCTTATTAATGCTCTTGTTACAAGTCGTATCAGTAGCACTGTTGGTTTTTTTTTGTTTCAGTGTAAAACACTTAGATTATTCAGTTGCAGATATTAATTATAAGTTATTTTAAGATTATTATCATTTAAATTTATAATATATAATAATTATAATAGGTACCTAATGTAAACAATAAATATTCTTGATTTCAGACTGAAGCCTCAGTATTTCCAAGCAGTCGTAGGCACAAACCAGCTTCGAACGGGCGGTGCAGCCTACACAATTCGTAAAGTGGTTCAACATGAGAAATACGACGATGACCTGATCATCAATGATATAGCTATCATTTTCACTGATAAACCTATGGAGTTCAACAGTGAAGTTGATGCCATTGAGTTGAATGATGAACCGGTTGAAAAGGATGAAGAATTGTTGTTGACTGGGTGGGGAACTACATCTGTAAGTAACAAATGATACCATTTTTTCCAAATTATATTGGAAAGTAAGACACAAGTACAGCTGTTTCGTGTATTTTCCAGTTTATCTAGTAATAGATGAGCCTGTATCCTTAAATAACACACTTGAGATAACACAATGTAATTAGAATTACTTAGTTTTACAACTGTTTTAGTATCCTGGACACCTGCCAAATGATCTTATGCAACTGCAGCTGAAAGCTGTCACCTATGAGGACTGTAAGGAAGCCCATAGCACTGTCAATGCGGTCTTTACCACCCAGATATGCGCACTCACCAAGGCCGGTGAAGGAGCTTGTCACGTAAGATAATGATTACTTAGTCACTGTTACATATTTAAAAAGTTACTCGTACATCGATTGCCATTTTGCCCCCCCCCTCCCCCACCCCCGATTTGTATAATTACTCTTGCCCTATTCTATATATTAGCCAATTGAGCAGAATCTGAGTGATGCAGAATACTCGAGTGTTTGGCACAAGAACCTCGCAAACTTGGTGTGTTATTAGCAACCTTATTCCAGGGTGATTCTGGTGGTCCTCTCGTAAGAGAAAGAAGACAAGTCGGTGTCGTATCCTGGGGCGTTCCCTGTGCAAGAGGCAAACCTGATGTTTACACGAAGGTATACTTTTTAAATACATACCTATATAGCAATTGTGTGCTTGCTTAATTAAAATTTGTAGAATCAAAGAGTCCCGAGAGAGGTAAATATAAAATGTATATTATATTATTGTGCAATAAAATTATATATTTTATTATATATAAGGAAATATTCGAGAATTTTATGATTAAGCTATTTAGCCCATACTCCAAGTATGGTGCGCATTTTTTTTATTTTAATGGTTTTTCTAGGTCCTAGGCCAGAAATTATATGATTTGTTACTAACTGATATATGTTTATAATTACTATTAAAGATCTTCTTAAATGAAATCTTTACTTTATCTTGTGTAGGTTGAATCTTACATGGACTGGATTGAGAAAACTCTGACTGATGACGACGAGGATCACTGGATGTACATTAGCAGGAGAAAAAGTAACAAGCATTAAAAAACAGATACTTTGAAAAAGCAGAAAAGTACCTTCGAAAGCATGACATCAAAAATACTACTGGAATAGTGAGATTTAAGGTTACAAAAATAAATTTAAAAACAGAACTTGCATTTAATTAAAAAAGCGTGTTGTATAAACTTATTTATTCACCAAATTATGCTAATATCACAGAGATCAATTATCTCATTAGTATAGACTTCTGAAACATTTGAAATACAAAAGTACAAATGCTATATGATAACGCAGGCATTCAGAATATTTTTGTAAACTAGACTTATTAATCGTACACTGTCTTAAGTACCGAAAAACGATATATTTAAATCTTAATGATAGAGTAAAATAGAGTGCATGTTTTAAATATGTACTTAGCATTGGTCTCTTTAAATTAATAGTCAGGGTACTTGGTACTAGTTAATTTGAGAATCCGGTACTTTCGACAGGTGGACTTATAAAAGACAAGTAATCATAACTAGATAGCGAAAAATTTGCATTTTGGGACAGCATTATTATTTTACTAGCTACAATAATATATTGAAAATATATTTGAAAAGTCCCTGGAGAATAATCTTCAGGGTAACGGAAATTTGGCACATACTGAAGTAAGAGGCCGATCCCAGTTTCCATACAGATTATGAACTTACATATTTTGCATAAAGTACCAAAACCTATGATAAAAAATTAGATATTTTTAATAATCAAAACCATTTTAAAAGAATATCAGTCTCATATTGTTTAATAAAATACCTTACCTTACCCCAGATAAATGTATAACCTTTGTTAAATGCCAATGAACATTACAATTTACAAAAACTATAGTGAATATATTTCACATCATCTCCAATATATATATCGAAACGATAAATATAGGGACGCGCAATCGTATCCAAAGATAATCGAAGAATTCCCGAACATTCTCACTCGATATATACGATGAAAAATCGAGCAAATTCTCGCTGTGATCATCGATTAATTGATCAATGCTGATTATACCGAAATTTAATACATTATCACATTCACGGATTTCCATATTAACTTGTCTCTCGAAACCATTTTGCCGGTAGAATTTTATATTTTCATTCATATCTGTTTGTGAAATTGGCAACTGGATGGAACCTTCACTAAAATTACCAGATATAGAGATCGTTTTGAAGGTGATATCAGAGTTTCTTGACCTGAAAAATAAATAATAATTAGTCATTTGGAGTAGGGGGAAACGGGTATTAGAGGTCAGATAATGACAACTTTATATTTTAGTGCTTCTGTATTATATATCAGGACACACACACACACACGGTCATATTGTCCCATTTATGCCATATATCACCATAGTACATTATAGTGTTAGTAACATTGGTGATTACCGCCAATGTAACACACTTGTTCATACGTTGAGAGTCGAACCGAGGGTTAAGAGAGCTGAGGACGGTAATCGTCGATACACATGTGTATCATACAAAGTTTTTATAATCTGAACAAAATTATAACAAAAAGTGTTTTAGTTCCAACAATGAAAACGAGATGAGAAAATTCTTCGCTATGGCGGGAACAAATAATCAAATTTCCTATGCACGCGCATAGCAATCGGCCACAGATTAAAGGGATGAGGTTCTTTTTATTCTCTGCACGGTTTGTGCACAATCTATCAGGTAATTTAAAGTTTTCTTTTGCTACAGAGAAAACAAAATTTAAATACGAGTGATTGTTTTATTTATTAAAAACGTACAAGTTACAATTATCTATTTCAAGTGTATAATATAATATAAATATATTTGTTGTATTGTGCAAAATTTTTTGAATAAAAACTTCTTTAAGAACAAATCAACTCAACCAACAGAATTAAAAAATAAATTTTCCTAGTGACCACACTCACAGTTTGATTGTATATTAGAGCCACTTTATGAGCAAAGTGTGTTGAAAACATATATTATAACAGTTAATATCAGACAAATGTACTTTCTTCGATAGGGTCGACAAATTAATAAAAAAACCCACCTGAATATAGATAACTATTGCAAAACAAACCACAGAATAAAATTCAGAATTAAAATTAAAACTTACAATACAGAGCAAGATTGATCTGATCCTGCGTAGGCGATGAGGGCACAACCACGAGTGGCAAGTGTTTGCGGCCCTAAGTTCATTGAACCGGTATGAACTCCTAGACTGTATGACACCTTCGATGTTCCTTAAAATGTACCATTTTATCATAATATAGTTTCGTTACAAAGATATGTTGCATTCTAGATATATATTTTAGGTTAATCTATTCATACAGTTAGAACAGCTTAAAATAATAATAGTAAACATTTTTGAATCATCCAATTATAAAAATAATGTCACTATCACGTGTTGCGCGTTAAAAATTTATTTTATCGCGTAATATTTCACAAGCGTAAACAGTATAATTAAGTAAAACAACATTTTTTAAGTGCTTTATAGATTAGTATAGCGAAATAAGCCGAGGAAAACACCTATAGTACTAAATTCAAAATATTTATTCATACTATTAAATTATATGAAAAAAAATATATCCGCCGTCAAATCAATGGAGTAGAGTGGATGGGAAAAAGATTAAAAGTTTTTTGACACGAATCCGGCGATTCAGACGAAACAATTTAATGCTAATTACAATACTTGCCTAACATCTTCAAAAACAATTAAATATATACTAATATTGAAGGAAGCGTGGGGTCAAAATAATAATTTTATATTTTAATAACAATCAATATTGCATTTAAAGCAAGATAAAGTTCTGTACCTTCAGTACTTAGGGTGCTTATTTCTAATTGTAAACGTGTTTGAAACCTTACCTTTTCCCTCCGTCTTTATATAGAATCGACAACAAAATTCTTCAAAGCAAATGATCTCTTTAAATCCTTGCGTAGCCATTTCCAAGTCCAGCTTGATGCTCGGAGCCAAGTTAGTAAAAACAAATGGACTACTTGTGAAATTTGGTTGATCTGTAAGTTTATTTTAATTTACAAACCAAAAACGGTACAATTATTATAATTTAATTATTTAAAATGCTATTTAGATGTAATTTACATAATATGACATGTAAATTTGTCTGTATTTAATTTTAAAACTACTTAAACTGCATCAAAATACTCCTAATGATTATAATTTAATCAAATTATTTCAAATGCTCTTTAGATATAAATTACAAAATATGAAATTTGTCTGTGCCATATCATGTTTAATTTTAATACAATTTAAACTGCATCAAAGTATTCCTTCTTTAACTTAACACTTTAATAGTATACTTTAACATAGTTCGTTAATTATAAGAAACTCACAATTTCCATTGTTACTGATTTCCTTCACAATAATGTTGTAAGACTTTATGGTAGCCCCAGTGTTGCCATAAATACCGTTTACCGAGATTAAATTGCATTTATTAATAAAAGCCCACGATGATTCCAACTGCGACACTGAAAAGTATAATTAAATTATTTCAAATATATATATATTACTAGCTGACCCGGCAAACGTTGTTTTGTACATGTGAGCAATTTCAAGTTTTTAGTTCAATAAAAATAATGAACAGCTTTAAGTGTGCGGGGATATGCTTATAATCGAAAGCGTTTTAAATAATAAAAGTATGCTTTATTTAGGTTAATTAATATTTTATGACACGTATCTCGGTTTGCTATAGCAGTGCCTCCTATTGATTACTTACTCAATCCAGTCGAAAAGTATCGACATCTGTTAGAATCTTTTGCAGTTAACAGATAACTGTGACTGTCAATTAATTATAGTGAAATAATTTGCTATAAATCAACCAGACCAGACTGCTTACGGTGTGCCAATTTAATTTAAAATCGGTTAAGTAGTTTAAGACCCATCGCGGACAAACATCGTGACAGGAGATTTAAATATATTAAGATTATAGCTTTCAAACGAAATATTAATTGGCTTACATGGACGTTTACATTTCAAACTTCAACACAAAAATATCAACTACAAACCATTTGACTCCCCGCTTTTATATGGCCATGAACCCAACACGATATTATCATGATTTACATGTTGAACATTTAACATATCCTCTTCCATCAATACTTCAAACGTAACGCCAAAATCAGTTGAAAAGCTAGCACTGCTGGTGTATGTTGAATTACAATTGGGATTCTTCAATGGTTTTCTAGACCTGTAATACAATATATTTCACATCATTTGTGTATGTATTTATATTATGAATTTTGTTTTCAAAAAACACTAATGAAAAGAAGATTTTTATTTATGTCCTTATGTCCGAAGTCTGAACTCTGAAGTTAGAGGTAAGAGATGGCAAAGCAAAAAGCGGCCGTTTTTATATCAAGCGTGGATGACGCCGCAAGAGTCTTCGAACATCAAATGCTTTACATAATATTATGATACCGACACACAGTGGCCACAGTTAAGTGTTTTTAATATGGAACTTGTAAAATTATCCTTTAACTTTTATACACCATAAACTTACACAGAAATTATATCTCCTTTTCTATTGAACACCAAATTACTTCTGACAATATCTTCATTTGTATCGCAAGTTATTTTCTCATACATATGGGCTGCTACGTAGATGGCCGCTTCCTTCGCAGCTTTTGCAACCGCCTTCACTATCTGAAAAGAGCAACTCGTAAATTAGACGACCTTCGATGTGTGGATTTTTTTAGTAATCATATAACAAGTATAATTGAAAACTAATGCTATTTTTTCTAAATTAAAAACGTCTTGGATTTTCTAAGTAACAAAGTTATGACAAAATAATTTATTATATTTAGATAGAATTTACCCGGCTTTGTTGGGATTCCCCGGATTGTTATATTAACAACCTCATATATTGTTTTGTTTTATAAGTATTCTGCATATTGTTGATGCAGGTGTCAGACTACACTAACGCAATCATATTTTTAAAGTTTCATAAGACTGGCGTCCTACCGTATTATGAAATTATGACTGAAACATTGACAGATTTTATTTCATTTAAGTTAACATAAAACAATTAAGGTAAACTCATTTCGTTATAAAAATAATTATAGTGATATAAACCACGCATCGGAATGAAAGTGAGGAAGGAAGCTTGCTATGATATGCTAATTTTGTATTTATAAGGAGGATTCCTTTTAATTTTTGACTTATAATACCAGTTATATTGAATGTAACTAATTTTAACCTTCGGTTTTCATACAAACATGACGTCATTTTGAAAAAATATCTCGCTTTTTTGTGAACGGGGCTGAAAAACTAGGAGAGTTTTTTTATCAAAATTGAACAAATTGAAATAACATGATTTGATAACAATGAATTGTGTAATTTACGTCTAAATTGTATCATTCAATGTTGAAAGTGTAGTCATAGTCCTAAACAATTAATCTATCATGTTGAGCTATTACAGTAATACTATTGTAAGATAACCTGCCTAGTTAATGTAATAACCATTTTATGAGTTTGCATTATTCATACAATTGAAGATAATATTTTTTCTGGCCTTGATTACGTATTACACTTATCACCGACATGAAAAACTTGCGATCAAAAGAAATTGCTTCAACAATTATTTTTAGTAGGCAGACATGAGTGTGTTTGAGTTTAATTTTGTTGATTACTACGAGAGCTGAATGATATAGGTATTTTTGTGATGAAATTATTCCATACCATTTATAATCCGGATAAAATAATATTTATGCTATAAACGTAGCATAATTTTTTAAAGCATTCGAAACGTCGGTTTCGAAATTTTTCATAAAGTCCATTAAATATATTTAATTTTTCAGAAATTCACCAATAACTTAGTACATTTACTTAGATATTAAAACTGTCAATACCTCATCGTAATTAAGACATCGGTCACACGATTCTAAGTTGTTCTTGTCGTCCTGAGTTTCTAATACAAGTATATCTGCCTTCTGAAAAGTAAAAATTATTTATTTATTTCCAATCAGGTGAACATATTTAATTGTAGTGAATATCTAGGTTACACATTCTAGGTAGAAGATGTCGCATGCATTCACGGGTTTGGAAATAAGCAAAAATGAAGTAAGTATATAAATTTTTTTCAAATTTAATCTTGTTTATAGATTATATAGACTAAAGTACTTAAGTAGTTTAAATTGGTGCCTTAAAAAAGATATTGTATTTTATAAAATATAAAGAATTGGCCGGACTTAAGACACCATGTTTACAATGGTGACAAAGTCGGTATCATCTTTAAACGACAAATATAATTTACCATTTTGGCTGCTTCATGTATAAGAGATGCATAGTTTTTAGTGTTGTGGTTTTGCTTGCCGTTGGGGGTTGTTATTGCTGCTCTGTAGAAATCCTAAAAACAAATTTAATGTTAGTTTAAAGATATCAAAATACAAATAAGGTTTTCTAATAATTTTATATGACGTAATCCCTATCTGATTTCATATTGAAAACGTCCGCGTTCCTACAAAGGGTCCATAATATCAAAAACATAATTGAAATGAGGGTATTGGAACTTTTAGTTACTTGATAAAAGGCAGTCATTTCCGGCTTAAAAATGTATTTTAATATCACATTATCTTTACTTACAACTGTATTTTATCGATATCAATTTTCGGCGATTTCGTCGATCATCGAGAGTATTTTCACTTAAAATTATCAAACAGACACATGCACATTGAATGCATCTAAAATCGTCAATCATTCACCACGTGCGTGACGTACTATCTCTTTCTCATATAGGAAAACTACTATCTATTACATTATCCGGCCCTTCATTTTTTAAAGGGCTCAAACGAGCGCATTGTCACGTACGAACTTGCGTTCATAAAATCAGTACTGGTTGTTTAATCACAATAAATTGTACATGACCAACAATGTCTTTATTTAATGAAACAATTGAGCAAATTGTTTATTTAGGTATTCAAGTTAAACATTGCCAATTTCTTGTTTCTTTTGTTCGATAGTTCATTATTATTAAAAACTATGTTCCTGGTGTTGAAATCTATATTGTTATTGTTTACCTACTCTTATTTATCATGCTTTGTACCTATTTTACGTATAGTTTACGCGGTAATATTAACACCCTTTTACCACACAGATTTATTTTATTAAATAAGCATATATAGTAATAATATACATTATAAAATTTTCTAAACTGACATAATAATTTCATTACGGAAATTGTTTTTTTTTTCTGAGGTAAGTTTATAGATATTTAATTTAATCGGGCAATTAATTTTAATGTATAAATATATTATCTGAAATGTTATTGTTACCTTACGAAATATTTTAATACGATCGTATATATTCTTACGAAGGTACTTTTAATAAGAAATATATAAAAATCTTCCTTACACTCAATACAGTAATTTTACGCGGCTGTTGTTTTTTCAAGTAATAAATAGACTTACCTGAGACAAAACCAACTGACCACAGATACATAATAATAAAATATTAAATAAATAGAAACTCATTTTAGTACGTCCACCCCGCACAACTGTTGAACGAAAATAAGCTTCGTCTATGCGTGCGCGCTGCGTGACACTGACTACACATTAACTCCATGAATACGCTTAAAGGATAATTACTTTGAGAATCATAGACTTAACGCTATCTTTTGAGCCGATTGGATTTTGTATTGCATTTAACATTATATTTGGTACTATAGTTACTTCACAATAACATGTAACGTTAGGACAATACCCCAGGTATTGTTAAACCAATATTTACCATACTGTATAGTATGTATCTGTATAGTAAGTATTCAATCTGACTGGATTTTTAAATTTTTAATATAGTGATGAAAAAACTTTAGTCTTGTGTCGCATTCCTAATTCATTACCTTTAACCGTGAACCTCCGAAACCTACCCTTATTACATTTCCAATTTAAGTAGTGGTTCCACCAAATACAGAGTAGGTTCCTACTTACACATATTATTTAAACAACATTATTACTTTAAAATTTACCTTATCCATACCAATATTATAAAAGTATTTGTACTTTATAGGCTTTAAAAATAAAGAAGACCGATTTCTTTCACCTTAAATACTGCTAAAGCGTGGAACTTATACGGTATTTCAGGGACTTAAAGCGGATGAAACCGCGTTCCATTATAATATTAAGTTTTATCAACATACAGAACTACATTAAAACAACATACAGAAAAAGTTCACAACAAAAGATAACTGAACATATATCCAACTGTTTTGATATCGAATTATATTTCAATTATGTCATGAATTACCTGCGTGTATTGTCCTTATCCGATGATTACGATGACCGATAAAGGTAGGTCGACAGAATTATTATTCCAGTTATAGTCCGGTCAAATTAGACGAAAAAATAAGAGTAAAGTTACATAAATTCCCACCAAGCTGAAAATCGGTAAGATTGCTTAAAATATCATTAAAAACAAAACTTGAAAGTTCCCCATCTTTCCCCTGTAAGGAAAAAATGTTATTCAAGGTCAAAGGTCAAAAAAATGAGTTTTTCGCGATTTTCAGCAAAACGGTAAGTTTTATCATAAAAATACCTTAGACAAAAATTGTAGATTATAAAATTATCTACAAAAACTAAATTAATACTTTTTTTCTACGAGCCACCGTTTTTGAGATATAACGATTCAAAAAGTTGTAAAAGTTGTAATCGTCATAATATGCACACGTTTCCTCGCCACCTATGAGGTAGTGTACTTGGCGCGTTTTATTTTTACGTGGTTTCCCCAGTAGGCCTATTCCACCGGTCAGTTTTAATCCTGTTGTATTTGAAACTATTGAAAAATAATGGATTTTAGCAGAGATTGAAAAAATAAAGGCAATTTAAGTTAAAAAAAATGTAGTGAAATTTAATCGTCCGAGTCGTAACTGTCAAATTCTTTTTCTTGTTCTTCTTCTTGATCTTCTTGTTCTTGTTCGTCTTGTTCTTGTTCTTCTTCATCTTCATCCTGAGTGCATGTAAACTGCGTTAATAGCGATGTATCGCATGTTGCCACGTTGGAATCAAACGGATCCTCTTCTGTTGGTGATTCAATATTAGAACACGACCGGCCTTGACAATGCGTACATGCGGGAGAACAAAACAATCCGACTTTTTTGCAACCACATTTAGCACTGCATCCCTTTTTGCAGTTGCAAAAAATCGAGTTCAAAAGTTTTTCTGGCGCAGGTGGAAGTAAAGTATGCACTGGTTCCAATAAATTGTTGACCAACTTCCAACCCCAGTCTGTAGGGACTAGCTGATAACCAAGCCACACTTGAACTTGGTAATACACACACGCAATAAGTACACTTGGTACACGCAATAAGTGGCTGTGATACGACATCTGCATTTTACAGGAGGGGAAAAATAACAGTTTTCAAACTATTTGAGAAACAAAATTTAATTGAATGTGCTGAAGTTTTTAAAAATAGTAATTCTACTCGACAAGAAATTATTACCAACGGCATTCGCTTTCTTCTTTCTATGTACGGAGCTCCTAAAAAAAACTACCTGCTTAGATAAGTTTAGATATGCATGTTTCGTTAGAAACACCAAAAGTAAAAAACAAGTACAATTAGCTTGTCTTCCTCCAACCTTAGTTGCTGCTCATCAACATCTTTTTAGAGTATATTACCAAGTTCAAGTGTGGCTTGGTTATCAGCTAGACCCTACAGACTGGGGTTGGAAGTTGGTCAACAATTTATTGGAACCAGTGCATACTTTACTGCGCCAGAAATACTTTTGAACTCGATTTTTTGCAACTGCAAAAAGGGATGCAGTGCTAAATGTGGTTGCAAAAAAGTCGGATTGTTTTGTTCTCCCGCATGTACGCATTGTCAAGGCCGGTCGTGTTCTAATATTGAATCACCAACAGAAGAGGATCCGTTTGATTCCAACGTGGCAACATGCGATACATCGCTATTAACGCAGTTTACATGCACTCAGGATGAAGATGAAGAAGAACAAGAACAAGACGAACAAGAACAAGAAGATCAAGAAGAAGAACAAGAAAAAGAATTTGACAGTTACGACTCGGACGATTAAATTTCACTACATTTTTTTTAACTTAAATTGCCTTTATTTTTTCAATCTCTGCTAAAATCCATTATTTTTCAATAGTTTCAAATAAAACAGGTTAAAACTGACCGGTGGAATAGGCCTACTGGGGAAACCACGTAAAAATAAAACGCGCCAAGTACACTACCTCATAGGTGGCGAGGAAACGTGTACATATTATGACGATTACAACTTTTACAACTTTTTGAATCGTTATATCTCAAAAACGGTGGCTCGTAGAAAAAAAAGTATTAATTTAGTTTTTGTAGATAATTTTATAATCTACAATTTTTGTCTAAGGTATTTTTATGATAAAACTTACCGTTTTGCTGAAAATCGCGAAAAACTCATTTTTTTGACCTTTGACCTTGAATAACATTTTTTCCTTACAGGGGAAAGATGGGGAACTTTCAAGTTTTGTTTTTAATGATATTTTAAGCAATCTTACCGATTTTCAGCTTGGTGGGAATTTATGTAACTTCGAATGTCTAAATTGACCGGACTATTATACCGGAATTTTTAATTATTTTCTTAAAATAATATTGCAAAATATTACATTAAAAAGGCAAAGGAAACATACCGAAAATGTTAGAAAACGTTTCAGTTTACTGTCGCAACACATATATTCAATATGAAAAGCAATTTAACTATATTATTAGGCTAATAAATAAATTATTATTGGAAGCGATCGTACGATCGATAAAATAGGATATGAAAAAGAAAAAACTAGGAATCGAAAAAAAAATTATTTGAATTATAAACCAACCTCCAAACATGTCTCCTCTCTGTTCCAATGCAGGTTGAGAACGTAAAACAAAAGGTATCGTAAAAACAATGCGAATCATTTTCGTTCACTTGTGAGACGGTTCATAGATAATACGTTGTCGTAATAAATATCTTGAATACGAAGATACAACAATTAAATGATGTTTTTTATGTATACCCTCAAAGAGTGCATGTAATATATAATGCCATAGCAAGAATTAGATATTAGTTCTGTGGTGTTCATGGTTTTGAAGAAAATCAAATTTTTAATCTTAAAGCGCAGTCGCAGTTCCTATAGTCATTTGTAAACCTCGATACTATAAGGATTATTGACATTGATGATTTGATTATTCACATGCCTTAACGAAAGAATTTTCATTTCGGTCATACTTCTTGGAAAAACATTTTGCCTGCATTAAATAAAGATCCCCGTTCTGTGTAATTAATCTTCACGGAAATTATCGCAACTATCTAAATAATAACATTAAATAGCAAAATATTATGTTTCACTTATAAACACTAATAATTATTATTGCGTCACGACGTAGAAGTTCAACGTTGTTATAAAATAAATAATTCATGTAGCTATTTATACATTGAAATGTTATCTATGGACAAAACGGCCTAGAGGTTAAGTCTTCGATTTTTAAACTTGACATCATGCATTCGAAAGGCACTAATATATTTTTTTAATTCATAAAAATTGCGATCAAACTTCAGTAATACTTTGAGAAACTTAATTTGCTAAAAATAAATTTAATATTAAGAATAGTATTGGAAAAAACTACTTATAGCCTCTACTGACAGTTTGCTAATGTATTCTTATATATTAAGAGATTTAACACACTACAAGCACTAAAAGATTCTCCTTTCAGTCTTGACAATAGACAGATGGTGTATAGCAAATGATTTTCTTAAAGATACCTGTAACATCCATCATTCTCATCTCCATTTATCTATGTCCCTACTAGTCTCATCTGAGCACACCAGAGAGATTCTACAATTTCTCCGGAGAATTTATTTGGGAAGTATTGATTTCAGTGTTAATTGGTTACAGTATTACTCTTTACAACCCCATCAAATAAACATATTCTTAAAAAAAATGTTTTGTTATTATAGACCACACACAACAGATTTACTCTAATGATCATATAAACTATCTTGTAGTGCCCCAACTTACAGAAAATTTAAGTAAATAACACTGTATAAATATAGTAACTATATATTTATTATATCACATATGACATACAAATTATCTAAAGATATTCTAACTTAATTAATACCAATATGATGTTGCTGGAACCCGGTCCTCTTGAATACCCATACTTTCCATTATTTCCATTTCAAATGTTTGAAGTTTTGGTGAAAATGTAATCTTAAACATAAAAATATAATTATAAGCTTCAATCTCCTATTGATACAAACTTGACTGGATTTTTTTATTTGGGATTTTGTTTTTTTTTTTATTTAACTGTATATATATTATTTTTTTAAAAGTATACAGTTACATATTCTTATATACCTTAGCAGCATCATCAGCAGCAGTATCCTTATCAGGGTTGTCAATATAGAGCTCCTTGCTTTTGTAGTCTATGGTTTCCTCTGCTGACTTTGGTATTGGTATAATTCTACTGCTTGCTTTTGATACACGCACCTACAAAAACATTCTTGTTCAAAATTATTCAAATATGTAAGTTATAAATACATTAGAAAATTATTAACCAAGTTCAGATTTTTATAGAATTTGTATATTTTTTTCAATTATTTAAACGGTTTATGCATTGTTATTTTCAGAATTTTTAAACAAAATATATTTTGCTCTTTATTTATGTGTGTTATAAATTAAATTTACAAACCTTTTCACCATCTTCAGTGTATCTCCATTCAATTTCTGTAGCTTTCAAGCTCTCTGGATCAACAAGTTTAACATCAGTAGTAACTAATAATGGCGCCTCTGATTGTACAACTATACCTGGAAAGTCTTTGTCTTTCCCCACCTAAAATAAAGCAGTTCTTAGTAAGTGGCCTTATTTTTTATCAAATGCAGAATGAACTAATGATTTCTATACTGACTTAATAGGTGATGCTTCCAAAATATGGTGAAATTAAAATCTCCTATTTTTTTTATGAATTACCCACATTAATAAAGAAAATGGTGCATTTCAAAAACCTTGTTCTTTGATTTTCAATATTATCCATTAATTAATTAGAAATTGACCAACATAATATATAATAAATTTTTAGAACATTTAATAAGGAACGATTGAACAAATCATCATAAGTTCTGTATTTCTTTTAATGTTTATGCTGTGTACACACCAAAAGATCTTCAAATGAAAAAAAATATGCTTTCAAAAGGTTTCATGCATGCTTTCTTGTTTCAATAGTAAAGATGTTTAAATATAGTAGATAGTAAACATCATCAGTTTTATAATATTAGTATAGATGCATGTTTTAATTTGTTTTAAACTTACTACTCTTAAGTGTGTGTTAAGCCCTTCAACAATGACCCAGTTTCTTTCTTGTATTACTTGCATAACAATTCCTTGCTTTCCTTTATCCCTTCCAACCATAATTTCAACCCGATCACCCCTAGAAAAGTAACAAAAATAATACAATTTGTTCCATCCACAATCTGATCTATCTCACTGGATTAATTATATTAGTGGATATGTAGGTCCTTGGATCACAGTACGCACTTGAAAAAGCTCCATTCTCCAATTGGTTCAATAAATACTTTTTTCCTAATAGAACCACGTTCATTCTGTCGCGCGAATTGTAATGTCCATGGACGATATGTTGTAAAACGATATTTTTTACGTGCTATTTGAGCGTCGGCATATTGAGGATAGCCTTTAGGATTTTTCCAGTAAACCTGAAACCAGTTTATTATTGCATATTAGGTTTTACAAGAGGTTATATTAAGTTCAAAACAAATAGATATTAGATAATATGAGGAATCTCAAACTTACTTGCTCATAACTTCTTTTCACGTATGATTCAGGAAAATTCGAATATTTAATAGTTAAATCCCCAACTTTTTTGGATAAAAAATTAAAAATGCGCATTTTGTTGTTTAATTACGAAAATCGAAATTTACGAAATTAAACTTCACAGAGTACATACCATATGGAATCTCGGCACAGATAAAATATTAGATTGTACATAAAATTGAAGGGTTATTCCATTAGTAAAATTTTCGGTTTGTATATAAATAATTAGAAATATACTTCATCTATTACTATTATGTATATGTAATAAACTCCAATATAAGAATAAACGTTGAATTCAATTACCCATTCTCTTAATCTATGATTTGATGTCAAAATCTACGGCTAATTGGCTGTGTATTGGAAGAGTCAGTGTTACTAACGTTTGTAACGGTATGCACCGTGCTTGTTGAAATTTTTAGCATAGCAATAAAGTGAAATTTATAAGTAAAAATGTCAATCAATAATAATGTAAATGTAATAGCTTATTAAGTTTTGAATAGTTTCGCCAAATATATCTTTGCTCTTTTTATTTTGTTCTTGTCAATGTATATTTATTTGGGAAAGTTGTTCAATTTCAGCTGTATTTTTATCCTTCCTCCGATTAAATAATACCCAGTTTATATTAGAAAAACCTAGGTAGGTGTGTACGAAAAAGCTCGAATTATAATAAAGTGAAAAAAATGTTAAAAGTTTTCTATCCTAATTCGAACTTTCCCGCACAAGATTGTGTAATGCTAGGAAATCCCGGGAAAAACCTAAGTTTACTTCATAATCCAGCATTATTCGTACACATTTTACTTATATACTAGTTTTTAAGTTGTTATATTGTTACTTTTTTGTTTTTGTGCTATGGTGTATTATAATAAAGTAATAAATAAATACATAATATGACGTGTGAGCCGGAAGCCAGTAGACAGTAATAATAATTATTAGGTATCTCAAAATTTGTTGACGATCTCAGTTTTTTGACATCCCGCAAATAACTGTTTCCAATTTATCCATAGACAACTGACGTAAATCAGCTGTCCAACCAAATTGGTTGCTGCAGATGGCAGCACATCATCACGTGAATTTTCATGGCGGTGTTGTAGGGCTAGTCCCGTATCGTCTTGTGATTTCACCAAAAATCTGCTGTTTCAGATATTTAGTGTAAAACAGCAATAAATTTTCTTTGTTGGTAAGTAATATATTCGTAATAAACCTAATGCAAAAGTCTTTAACGCTGGAGTGAGTTTTACGCGCTACTTTTGTTTGTCAAAGTAAATTGAAGTGATGGGGTGTTTAGGGGAGGTTTTGGGGTGTATTTCTTTGCTTTACTAGTACGGCGCCGGGATGTCTAACCACTGAGTAGGCGCCGTCAAATTAATTTAGGTGAATAATTTGTAACGTCGCTTACTGTCTTGGAAGATGAACATTAAAAATCGATTTTTCACACAAAAAGACGTGTCTTAAATTAATTTATATGAATATTTACTCTACAGAAGTTAAATAATTTGTAAAGAAATTATTTAGCTTAAAATTTAGTGTTAGATAATTAAATTGATGTCCTATTTTTAGTGATTCAGGATGAGTGAATATTGGGTGATTAGTGCCCCTGGCGACAAAACCTGCCAACAAACATGGGACACCCTGAACAATGCCACTAAATCTGGCAACCTCAGTGCCAATTATAAATTCCCAATTCCTGACCTTAAGGTGAGAATACAAATATAATAATTTGGTAAGAATCCAAATACCAACCATTTTCTATATTCTTTATGAACTCAACTTATTAAATTTTATTCAAATATGTTTTTTAATTTAGGTCTCTATTAATCTATTGTCTTATGTCTTATACAGTTGAGTTATTGATATTTAATAATGTGAAATTTTTTATCATAGTATATCAACAATGTTTGGGCCAAACTTGATAATTGGTTATATGTTTGGCCTTCAGCAGTAAAATGAAATTCCTGAATAGTAAATATTTTAATGTGATTCAGGTTGGAACTTTGGATCAGTTGGTGGGGTTGTCTGATGATCTTGGAAAGTTGGACACCTTTGTTGAAAGTGTAACCAGGAAGGTTGCACAATACCTTGGCGAGGTAAGCAAAAATTGTGTGACATATAATAAACTATTATGGAAAAGGTAATATATATGGCCTATATACAATTTTATATGTATAACTTTTATTCAATGACTGAAAGTAAAAAAAAAGTCTTATACTAAACTCATGCATTGTAACATGCAGTCTGTTATTTACGTTTAATTTCACATGAGATGATACCATGGGAATCTGCAATTTTACAAATGTCAAATCTTATTTCCCTATCATAAGTTTACATGCTGTTGGTTTATTATAGATAAAAATAGGGATCAAAAATATTATAAATATGATGTGCTATAATAAATTACCAGTTACACCAGCAGTTAACTAAATTTTAAATATTTATTATGTCAGTAAGTAACATTTATATATAAATTTCAGGTACTTGAAGATCAACGTGATAAGCTTCATGAAAACCTCATGGCAAATAATAGTAAGTACTTATTCATGTTAATTAATTTTTACTTGGCACTGAACATTCAATCTATTATATGAGATTATAGTTAAATTGATAGCTGTTTAGTGCCATTTGGAATTTAAGAGAGCCACAGGGCTTGCATGAGAAAGTTATGATCTTAGACAAATTAAAGCATGCGTGAGATAATAGAAAAGCTGTATAAAGAGGGCGAATTCGGCATGAACGAATAAACTAATAAAATAGGAATGATTTAAATAGATTATATTAAAAGCACAAGAAAGTGCGAAACATTTTAGCATGTTCAGTTTCCGTCTTTACATTTAATTTTATTATTTAAGTCTACATATTTATTTTTATTTGCATGTATCTTTATTTTATTACCGATACGGTGTTCTCTTATATATTTTTTTGCCGTTTAAAATTTTTGTATATACCATTTTCTAAATATTTATGTATTTTACCTAACACGTTCTCATTTAAATTTCGCACTAAATGAGTACCTATGCGATGGATTTTTAAATGTCTTTAAAAATTCATTGATTTTTGAAGCTAAGAATGCTCAGTGGACAGTGTATAGTTATGGTTCGTCTACATACGACTATTTCGAACCTGTTTTGCATCCTTGTGTATATATCAAGTAATATGCACCATTTTAATGTAAATGTTCTCTGCTTAAGTCGGTAGTGTACTGGGACTTGCCACTTTTGATACTTTATTTTTACTCGGATTTTGTTTATAGCAGTTGCCTTACATTAGGCGTGTTATTTTAAGGAATGTTTTAGATTGAGAATGCTAGTTTTGTCATTGCATTTCAGTGTCTGAAAAATGGAAAAAAGTTTGCGGAAGTGAGTAATTATTGTAAATGTATGTATTGAGGTGTAATATGTTATAGAGCTTATTTCCATTAAGTTAATGCTTATGTTAAATACGTATACAATAATGTTTTATTTAAATAATTTGTAGACGGCAGGCTTTACCGAAGAATGCTTGTAACTAGCTTCAAATAACTTTATAATATTTGAGGAGGTTTATAAGATGTAACCAGAAAGGTTACGACTAGCATCTAACTGATAATAAATGATTGTGTAATCTTTTATCGGGTTATTCGTGTATGTAAAAATTGTTTTACGTAAGGGTCACTTAGGCAGATAAGGTTGTGTCATACAATGATTGTTGTAAGTCGAAGAAATGTAATATACAGTGTAAGTGCGTTTGCACCACGGTAATGCAAAATGTACCACAGATCGCAATCACTGCCTCACAGACATTCATAGCTTAGCCATTCCGAGCTTCCATAATGTTCATGCTTCGTGCTTCTTATTTTATTATTATTATTTATTTAATTTTATTTTTTGATCCTCTCCTAACCAACCTAAACGAGGCAAACCATTTACGAAGTATCACTCTGCGTGTTTTGCAGTGTTAGTACAATCGATCGGAAAGATTTTTAATATAACTAAAAGCAAAATAAAAGAGGCAAGCGCATGTTACGTGCCGGCTGCAGGCGTGGACTCGTATGGCGACCCAGGGGGCGGGGAACCTCCTCCTACGCCAACGTCGCCTGTCTGCGATTCCGCCTTCTCTGAGCACCACGGGTGCTGGCCGTGCGAACACCGCGAGCACTCCGACTGTGCGACGCACTCGCAGCCTTCCAGTGGCCGAAGCTCCCCGCGCTGGGACGATGACGAAGAGGACCGCCATCACATCTTGAACCAAGGTTTAGGATACCGTCCTGATCCTGATTGGCATTTGAGGCTTCTCTGCGGCCGGACGCGGATACAGGATCAGAGATTTCTTATATTATCCTATAAACCGCGAAGAAACAGCCGCAGAGTCCGGGTCACCCGATGCGCAAGGTGCTTACAGATTGCGGCGATCACCATCAGGTGACCGGATGAAATATTTATGAGAACTATGTCATTCAAATGATACATATTTACGTCGCAACGGATACGCCTGTTGATCCGCGTCTGGCCGAAAACTAATCGAGTCTCAAATACCAATAGCGCCCTGGTAGGAATAATGCTAATTCCCCGTTTAACTGGCGCTGCCTGTCTTGAAGCTTAGGTATTCTGGAGGCAGTGATTGCGATTTCAATTTCATTAGCAGGTGGCGCTAGTGTCGATTAAGCGCCATCCTGAATTTGAAGTCGTAAAACGTTTTTGAATTTAGGGTGACGCAAGTAAGCTAGGTGACCTAATACCACTTTGTTGTTCGTGTCCAACGCATAATCGCTTGGCTATCACTATGTATTGGTTAATATTTTAAAATACGAGAAAATTGCATTAGACCGTGCACACTACGTATTTTTAGATATTACCAAGGTAGTGAGCTAATTATATTGTAAGCTAGAAAATGCTATGTAATAAATAATCCCGTTTGCAAACAAAACGCGTTGCTTCTTATTTTTATTTTGCTTTGTATTTATATATTAAAAATAAAGTGAACGTAATTTTATAACAACATGTAATTTAAAATTAATTAATTGTAATATTACAATTATTTTTAAATCCTAGCTTAGTAAAATATAAAAAGGTGAGGTCTGGTAAAGCATAATATTTTGTTAATTCTTAATGATTAAGCATTAACAATGCTGAAATTATTATTCTGGTTTTAAACCAGATAAACACCCTTGAACAAAAATATATAACATTATTTAGGTCTGTGAAGACTTTGTGACACATGTATTTTCTTTCCGAGTAACAGATGGATTAAGTTTCATACAGGACGATGATCATAACACCATTTTAAGTTGCTGTCACATCTTTAATAATTTCCAAAAATACAACAAACTTTTCAAAATTGGAAATTGGAAAAATATCACTGGAAAGGCTTCCATTTCTCTAACGGAACGTGAGCCAGAAAATTAAGTGCTACAAATGAAACGGCAACGAACTTCAGTGATTGCATGTTGCACGAATTAGATGCATGTTTGTTATATGTGCCTCTTACTGTATCATCTTTGAAGTACAGAGAAATTTACATCAGTTTTTTAACAGTATATAAAATGAAGGTCATATAAATTATATCGTGTCATGAATTTAATGGAGTTATTGAATCATTGAGAACCCTTATCTACGTTTAAAATACTCAAGTATTTTAAACGCCATTGATTACTTACTTAAATTATTTATATATGTTTGGACTGCGTGAGACTAAATCGTAATCAGCAAAACTGTCCCTTCTGTCGAGACAAGTTATGTCAGTAATTTATTTTTTACACGTAATACGTTATTATTAAATAAGTACACAATATTAAGTTACATTTCATCAAAATGGTTACTAGTATTATACAAAACAAGACAAAACATGCATTAAGAGCAATCACAATTATCAATCATAGGCATTTAATGGAAGAAAATAGATATTATATATACGAGTATTGAACGCTTCGTGCGATACAAATACTACTAATATTACTATAAAAATATTGAATGCTACGATATTGTAGTAAGAATCCTTAGAGTAAAAATATTGCATGTCGTACATTTTTTGAGTCATGTTTTGAAAATGTGTAGCGTAGTACCTAGGTATGTTTTGCATGATACCATTAATTTTTTTAACTGTTTTACGTTAGCTTCTTTGGTTTCTTTCACATATGTTTTAGCACTTATCCCAAAATTCTAGATTAAAATACTTTTTCCCTTTGAAATAAATAAGTCTTTTAATTTCAACTAGAACTTACTAAATTGCATTTCCATAGACAAATGGCTTTCATAAACGTGGATCTAGTTTAGTTTTGGAATGTATTGTTATATATATATATATTGTTATATATATTAGTATTGGGAAGTTACATCTGCAAAGGTTTTATTTATTATTTCATTTAAATATTCCTCATCATCTCAGCGATAGACGAACCCAAGGCAATTTATTTACAAATTTAGTTACTTATATTAAATTATTACAAACCCTACAATACGATTATTATTTTTTATTTTTGCATTATACATGAAATCTATTAATACGGCATGAATCTTCTGCCATAAAATTAGGAGATGACCTAATTTCATGGCAATTCAAGTTTTAAAGTTCATAAAAATTTGACCTACTATGTGGAACTATAACGATGAAATGTTAATTTTAACTATCACTAAAATGTTCTTCAAAGAATTGCAATAAAACATTGTTTGTCTATGGAAGATGTTTAAATTCTGTAACGATAAAGAGTTTACAGATAATAAATAGCTACCAAGTCTTAAGAACTGTTATTTTTGATACAACTGGTAATGCTTCACAGTATTATTAAAGTATAATTTTTTATCGAAGTTTGAAAATCTTTGTCAATTTTTACATTGCTTAGTATCCTCTTGATACCCTCATCCTTTCGAAAAGTAGAAAAAGTCGAAGTCTTTGAAGTAACAGCTTTATTTGTACAAGCACGAGGCGATGCCTTTCCGTGACTCCTCCTGGCCCTCCTTGAAGACTTTTAATCTCTCAGTATATTACCCGCACATATAATTTGCTTCTTACTTATTTCTGAATTCTCTACTGTGTATTTTAAAATAAAATGTTATTGTATTGGTATTCCAATTTTGACAGTTCTTAATTCTTTCTAAACATTAGCTACCGTCCCAATAATACATAAGTTATAATGAATTGTCGATATTTTCAGGTGACCTGCCCACTTATTTGACCCGTTTCCAATGGGACATGGCCAAGTACCCAATCAAACAGAGCCTACGTAACATCGCTGATATCATTAGTAAACAGGTAAGCATTACTAATTAATCTATATTCTCTTTCAGATCTTGGAAGTCTAATATCATAAATGTTAGATTGTGTAATTAAAAGTTCTGTTGTAATTTTGATAAAGTTTTTTCACTATAGTACCTTTGGACCTTGAAATCACGAAGAACAATAACACAATTTTGAAATTGGGGTCGCAAACTTCATTGCTGTAGGGAGTTTATATTAATGACAAATGATACAACATAAAAATCGTTTATAATTAAAGAAAAACACTAACGGATTAAGTTATATATTTTTACAAAATTTATATTATATTATTTTAAATTTTTCCGACGTTTCGCGTACTTTACAGCGTGCGTGGTCACGTCTACCGTGTAATATACTTAATTTAAAAAAAAAACATAACTTAATCCGTTAACCAAGTGTTTTTCTTTAAATAAGTAATAGTTATGTTAATAAAATACAATATTATCTGTTATAATTAATTAACGAATAAAAATGTTTCGTGACAATAACTGTACAATAAAGATGTATTGTACATTGCTTGATTAAAAATTTCACACATTTGTGAGCAATCTTATACTAGATCAAAACATTACAATTGACAAAATTATGACTGTTTCAGGTAGGTCAAATTGATGCCGACTTAAAGGTGAAGTCTGCTGCCTACAACGCACTGAAAGGAAATCTACAAAACCTCGAGAAGAAACAAACGTGAGTGTGTAAGAATTGTATTTGTGGAATCGGTATGTTTGTAATTTGAAGTTTTAAAATCTTGGCGCCATCTAGTGATTTAAATGAAACGTCGTTTTGCGAATTGACATTCTTATGCGAAATTCAAACTTAATTTACTTTATTTTTATGTAAAGTATAACTTTATTTTACCCAATAACCATATTAATTCAATGTTCAGGGTTAGTGGGTAAGTTGAAATAAAAAAAATAGATCAGATTGATAAAATGTGGCCATATTGCTGCAAAGATAGATATCCTATATAGAGATATTTTAGAGATATAGATGTCTAATTGTATATTTTAATTTACAGCGGCAGCTTGTTGACGCGTAATCTAGCAGATTTGGTGAAAAAAGAGCACTTTATCTTGGACAGTGAATATTTGACTACCCTCCTCGTTATTGTGCCCAAGTGAGTAGTTTCTTTTTACTATAAGTCTATTTAAGCATGTAATTTATAAAAAAAAAATCTGTGAGATAATTCGAAAAAAGTAAATTCTAAAAATAAACAGATTGATCGAAATCGATGAAAATCTAGAATTATATTAAATATGGATTATTTTAATCAGACGTAGGTCAGATTTTTTTCAATAATTTTAATATAATGCTGTGTTACATATTAAAATGATTTTATAATAAATATTTTATTAAAAAATGTAGAATATTATTTATAAGTATTTTTTACTATATATGCACTGATTACGTCGTTGGTTGAGTCATAAATCAAGTGGTTTCTTATGAAGTTTATGTTAACACTTTCTGAACTCACGATTATCAAATATTTATTCGAAATTCATTGTGTACAAGGTTAAGGATTATAAATGCGATATATGAAACTTGTATTACAGGGCGTTGTTCAATGACTGGAACGCGAATTACGAGAAGATTACTAACATGATAGTGCCGCGTTCCACGCAGCTCATACATCAAGATAACGACTATGGCCTCTTCACTGTTACACTCTTCAAGAAGGTTTGTTTATGTATACTTAAAGAGTGTCTTATAGGTGCTCTGTGGACCTAGCGTTGTTTATTTGTGAGCACAATGCTCGGACGAAGGAAAGCCGTTTGATCAGTCAGGACTAAAAACGGATGCAGAGTTAAAAAATATAAAGATTTTGTCAGGTCAAAGAACTGACTATAGTGGTTAAAATATTGATAGACTTTTACAAATGGGAGACGAAATTCTATGAAAAGATTTTAATGTTTCCCATTATTAGAATTTTATTATTTTAACATATGATATTGAGAGTATGAAAATATACAATAATAATTGAGGATAGTGGTTAAAATATTGATGGTCTTCTGCACCAAATGGGAGACGAAGTTCTATGAACGAATTTTAAGTTTTCCCATTTTTTCAATTTTATTATTTTATCATGTGTTTTTTAAATTTTGAAATAAGAATGATTGTTTGCAGGTAGTGGAAGAATTTAAGCTGCACGCCCGCGAGCGTAAGTTTGTGGTTCGCGAGTTCTCGTACAACGAGCAGGATCTCGCTGCGGGAAAGAATGAGATCACCAAACTTGTGACCGACAAGAAGAAGCAGTTTGTGCGTATATTTTTATATGTACCTAATTATTGGAATGTTTAAGATTATAATAACCGATTTATCCACTTTTTTTATCTATAGCTTACAATATTAGATCTTATTTGATACAGTTACTTCAGGAGAGGATTATTAAATGCTAGTAAATTTCATTTATTAAAAAAATTGTGAATTTTTATTTTTTTGTTCATTAGTAAATTATGTCTAATTTTTAATCAAATTTCAGGGCCCTCTCGTCCGTTGGCTGAAAGTGAACTTCTCAGAATGCTTCTGCGCCTGGATACACGTTAAAGCGCTGCGTGTTTTCGTTGAGTCCGTCTTAAGGTCTGTATTAATATTATATCTGAAAGTCTACCAAAAAATAATCGTATTGGAGTTGAGCAAGAAATAAGGACCTTGACTCCTTAATTATATTATATATATTTTTGCATTAAACTAAGGATAGTTTAAAATAATTTATATATATTTCATGATATCATTTTAAAGATTTCATTAGTATCTAAAGAAACCAAGAAATCAGGTTATATAATGTTATATAACTTATTTTTTTACTAATGGCATTGTTACAAAGTAAACCATTTTTGTTCACTTATGAATTAATAAACATTCCAGATACGGTCTCCCAGTAAACTTCCAAGCGGTAGTTATGGTGCCATCTCGTAAGAGCGTGAAGAAACTCCGGGATGTGCTGCAGCAGCTGTACGCGCATCTGGACCACTCTGCCCATCACCACTCTGGGGCGCAACAGGAGGTGTTTATTACACAGATATATATCATAATCAAGAAAGTTCTCCCGAGATTCAAATTTGATTTGAAAACAAAAATTATATCCATTGCAAAGGCAGTGAACAATACACAGCTTGATTATTTAATGGCTTCGTGTTAGACTGATTTTTTGAAACATTATTTACACTTTAATACAAACATCAACACTTACAAAACTATCGGGTATTAATAAGCTGATTTTTGGATATTGGCGGCGAGTCGTAAGATTATTTTAAAGAATTTGGCAAACCCGAATAGAGTCAAATGCGGGAGCGGATATGCTTTTCTACATCAATTTTGGTGTAAAATTAATCTGTGCTATAATTATACGTTTGCAAAACATAACTACAAGCACCTCAATTTTCAGATGAAATGGGCATGGTCACTTATTGTTTAAAAAAACCTACAGCCTTACATTTTCATAAGTAAGGATTGTATTTTGGCCAGAAACAAATTTTTATTTGGTCGAAATTAATCCTTCTGTATTGTACAAATATATGCATGTCATGGTTTCTTAAGATATTTATGAATGCGGAGTGTATTCAGAATCAGGGATGGACTTTAGGAATGTGCATGAAGGTAGTGACCTTCATGCACATTCCTAAAGTCCATGACGCGTTCTTTTACTGGGTGGAGTTCACTATCTCAATTGTGTTTGACTTTCCGCTACATATAAGAGCGACATTAGACACCATTGTACAACGAAGTTAGACTTTTTTTTTTAATTTTAGTTGATTGCCATGCTTTGTGACGGGTAAAAATTGTTAAGTGCCTTTACAAAATTGTATTAATAAGAATTTTTTAATAATTCTTAAATTCCAGAGTGCTGAGTTAGCAGGCCTAGGTTTTGGTCAGTCAGAGTACTTCCCATACGTGTTCTACAAAGTCAACGTTGATATGATTGAAAAAACCGCTTAGAGTGGCTGCTGAATGGCTGTTATAGGTGAAACATTTTTTTTATTCTTTAAACAAAGCTTTTATTTTTTTTCGTTGTATTTCATTGATGCACAATCATCAATCTCAAATGTTGTGAGATTTTAAACTATTTATAAACAATTTTTTTTCAATTTATTCCCATTTTTGTTACAGGTATTGTTACCAAGTTCTGTGCGTGACCGTTGTATTGACAACTAGCTGCAATATCACCGTGTACAATAAAAAATATTTGTTATACATTCTAAACCTATTGGTTAGTCATTGATAAATTTTATTCCAATTATATTTTTCTATGCAAATCAAACGTGTGTATCAAAGCATGTTGTTTATTTATATTAAATTTTATTTATAATGTTGCCATTTAGAGCTTCAGGAATTAATAAAACGCAACAATTTTGTTTTTTCAGTATTATGTTGCGTTAATAGAGTAGATATAACAACTGTTACTAAATGTAATATAATGTTCAATAAATTATATTGGTATAATGCAAAACTGTAAATAAGAACATTCCTCATAAAACTTGTGTAGTACATAATAAATATTATTCAAGTTACTGTTTGTTGTTGAGTTTCAATTTTCAAAACAAAGATTTGTTTCCTGGAAGAAGACCTCAAAAATGAAATAGAAGACATTTCCATTTATAATTATTATATAATATGCATAAATGTGTGAGAAATAATGCAATATATTAGTTGCTATAGATAACAGATGTTTTTTTTTAACATAACAAATTTGGTGACATTCATCACATTTATGCAACTGCATTGTAGGCTTTTCAAAAATATGGCCAGACTTCCTTTTTAACATCCTCATATAAGATATCCTTGCCACGCTAAAAATACAGTTATGGCAGATGGAATACGATAGTTGATATTAAAACATTAAATACTTAACCTCATGTTTCGCCTATAGTTAAAACTTTTATTGTTTTATTTTGCTTGCCGCACAAGACAAATCACCTTATTATTAAAACAACCAGACAAGTTCAAGTCAGATTCATGCACAAAGGATTACATAGCTTAATAGAGGAGGAAATCATTTTATAGGGGTATAAATAACATTTGTTTTGTTCTTTAGTGTTGGTATAGCAGCAACAGAAATACTTCACCTCTGAAAATTTCAGTCTATTAAAGTTCATGAGATACAGCTTGGTGACAGGTGGACAGGAATATCTCAGTAACTTGAGTCCTATTTTTACTCTTTAAGAATGCAACCCTAAAAATATAATTTACAACCATTTAATATTTTGGATATAATATATATCAATAATATATAGCAATGGTTAAGTACAGTATCACATACTAAGAAAAATATAAAGTTTTTTACTACAATTTTCTCAGGATATTAAATTAAAATCATCTATAATTAAAATCTTTACTCTCAGTAATTCTTATAATATTTTTGTATAAAGGTTATAAATGTAAGCTTCATTATCGCATATTTCTCAATGAATTGCGTAGCAATTGTAAAGCATGTAGTTATTTTTTTCATTTCCATTCCTCATTTTCCTCACTATCATTATCAGGCTCCATCATTTTTGACAACATACTATCACCTTCATTCATTCGATTAAACAATGATGTCAATAACTTCTTGTTTAAGTCGTCCGTTTGTGTTCTTTCACGAACTGGGACTTCGGCCTTTTGTTGATCATTGTTTGTCTTCTCTTCTTGTTCTGGCATATTAAGTTTGACCATTTTTTATCACTGTAGGTTCAAAAAAAAATTATAAGTAGCAGTGTTTCTTCTGTTTCAATTTCTCAATCTCAAGACTTGGAATTATTAAAATGTTTGCTTAGAAATGTAAAAGCTCTTGAGTGACTTGACAATATTTTTTTTAATTCCCCAAGGGGCAAGCCAAAGTCTTCCGACCATATAGCATAGCCTTAACAATTTTTAAAATCTGACAACTTTTTCAGTGTCGAATCTATCTTTGAAAATTGTACTGCCATTGTAAATTGCCAGATAAAATTTATTTAATAACTCGGCTGCACGTTGCCGGCTTAGTTATGTAAATTATTACTTACTAATGAGCTCTTGATATTCATACAATATTGTCGCTGGATAAAAGATATTCATGAAATTTGTATTGAAAATAAAGCAACTGTCAGGATTTGCTTAGTTAGGATATTAATTTTCTATTCATATAAATTATTCTGAAAACTTTATTAAGTTCCGTGGGATATAGTGATATAAAAAATTAAGGTATTGCCAGTTGCAACTGGCAATACTGTATATTAAACGTCACCGTTTGTCCAAATTCAATCTTTCCGACCAGCGACATTTTCTTGGACTGGTGATAATTTTTGTTCGAAAAACTAAGAAAAGTTAGTACTTGTCGTTTTTATAGAGAGTGTTTTAAGTTCTTTATTTGAATTTTTGTTGAAATATCTACATGCATAAAAACATTACATGTGTAAAAGTCGGCGTTAAGTGCAATCCTCTTACATAACATCACATAACCTGTGTTGGTTATCATCTGATTGTAAATTTTGGGATTTTTCAGAGTTAAAATGTTGGGCCGAGTAGCTCCGGGTGTCTGCGCCCAGGTGACCATGGTGGTCAACCACCAGCAGAACCGTAACATGGCTACTTTGAAGGCCATTTCAATTCGTCTAAAATCAGTAAAGAATATTCAAAAAATTACCCAGTCCATGAAGATGGTGTCAGCTGCCAAGTAAGTGTTTGAATCTTGGACAGTGTTTAATTAAATTTAAATTCAGAATATGAAGTTGCAAAACTGACATAAGCTTGATTATAGTATGATATAGTTATCTTATATGACAATATAGGTTTTTATTAAAAAAAACTTTTAAATAAAATACTTATGTTGTTGTAAAACAGTTTTATGTATGTATATTATTCTAATATTCAATTTACAAAGGAAGTTGATTTTGGCTTGTCTTATTTTAGAAAAATACAGATAACAACAATATATTGATTCTAATTAATCTGACTTAAAGACTACCTTTAACTGGAAGAAATTTTCATAATAGTTATTTCAGTATTAATTATGACCTTTAATGGAATCAAAATTTCAAATTTTTCAGATACACTCGTGCTGAGCGTGAGTTAAAGGCTGCTAGACCATATGGGGAAGGTTCTGTTATTTTCTATGACCGTGCTGAGGTTAGATAAGTTACAGTATTTATATATATATATATAAACTTTGTTTTTTTGTTATTTACTTTGATTCAAAAATCATTAACTAATCAAATAAACCTAAATTTTATCAGCTACAGATGTAAGAGAAATTATACGTTTTGTCTATAGTATTGCTTATATTTTTAGAGCCGATAGTGATTTTTTCGAATGAATACTCTATAATATGTATATTGTTATTTTCCATTAAATAGTATGAAATTTTATTTTCAGGTATCTCCACCTGAAGATGATCCTAAGCAATTGTATATTGCTATGACTTCTGACAGAGGTAAAGCTTAAGTGTTTATTATGGTCCAAATTGGGTAGAGGTAGTTAAATAAAATTTTTTTTTAACAGTAAATGAAAATTCACTGTGGTTAAAGAATTTCATGATGAGGTTATTAATGTAATTACAACTACCAGTGTGAAATTTATCATTATTTGTATAAAAAAATTAAACATTAATTGTTTTATTAGGTCTATGTGGTGCAGTACACACTGGTGTCTCCAAAGTAATCCGCACTAAGTTGCAAGAGCCTGGCGCTGAGAACATTAAAGTGATCTGTGTGGGAGACAAGTCCCGTGGCATCCTACAACGTTTGTATGGAAAGCACATCATTAGTGTCTGTAATGAGGTAAATTATAAACAAACAGCCTACAAACCTTTGTGTGATATTTGATTTCAAAATAATTTAACTTTGAGATAGCATAGCAAGATAGTATAGTTAGTGGCACTGAATAGACTATCCAACACTAAAATGCTTTTTTATGTGTACCAATTATTCCTGAGGTTAGTGTGTACAGTCAAACAAATTCTTCAGCTCAGTAAAGTAAGCACATATAACAATGAATCTTCTTTTCATTTCAGATTGGTCGCTTACCACCTACATTCAAAGATGCTGCAACAATTGCCAATGCTATTCTTAACTCTGGATATGAGTTTGGATCTGGCAAGATTATTTACAACAAGTTCAAATCTGTTGTCTCTTATGAACAATCTGACTTGCCTCTCTTCAGCTTGAAGTCTATTGAGGTACATTACAATAACACTTAATAATAATTATGTAAAATTGGTAAAAATATTGATAACTGGTACAATGTATAAGTAAAATGAAAATATATTAATATGTTGCAACAAGAATTATGTATTTAAAAATTATATACTCTATACTATACTTTTTATAACTTTCAGAGCGCCCCAAAACTGTCAACATACGACTCGCTCGATTCTGACGTGATGCAATCATACATGGAGTTTTCTCTCTCATCTATGATTTTCTATGCGCTCAAAGAAGGTGCTTGCTCAGAACAATCGGCTCGTATGACAGCTATGGACAACGCGTCCAAGAATGCTGGTGAAATGATTGACAAACTCACGCTCACCTTCAACAGAACTCGTCAAGCCGTAATTACGAGAGAACTTATCGAAATTATCTCGGGTGCCGCTGCTTTGGAATAGACATGAAAATGGAAATCCCGTCATTTATATATTAAATGTTCACATTAAACTGTCACTAAAATATATAAAATTTCATATAATTTCTCAGCAATTAATCATGTTAAAATATTTTTTCCGTATTTATGACTGCCGTAGATATACAGTGCTGACATTACCGATCGAGTTAACTGAGTACATGTAAACACACGCAATACGTAACTGGCTTTAAGACCTTACGTGTATTCGGGTACATTCGTTCGATTTTTGGCCGTATTCGTACTTTATAAGGATCCAGTGGTGGTTAGGAATAAATAATGTATAGAATGTTTTGTTTTATTTCTTTGATACATATACCAAAACATCAAAGTGCCTCAGATTGTGACCAAACAGTATGGACATGTGTTTGTCAGATATTTACAGTTGATTTACTGGAACCTGTCTCTGAATCAGAAGTGAGAATTCGACTATTATGAATTACATTTATCTTTTAAGACATTTTTTGCCATGCTTGGATAAAGTTTTTAAAATGTTAAAGTAATATTTTTATAATTAGACGGTTTATCTATCGGCGCAGCTCGGTATCATTGTTACTTGATATCAATCGGTGATATTGTCCAATATTTCCAATCACCAAGAATTATATTTTAAGAGACATTATATAATAAAAATACACGTCGAACTGTAATATTATTTTTAAACAATATCTAGACACTATACTGAACTCCTACTTCCTAGGATAGTTATGCTCAACTTCTGTATCCTTAAGGTAACCTCAGCTATCGCATATCCATCTAAGCTTATAAGAACTTTTTGACCCCTTTCAATCTCGTCCTCCAGTAATAACCCTACTGCTTCATTAGTTAAGGTTTTTAAGAACATTCGTCAAGGAATACAATTTTCTATTCTCACAATAAAGAACAACACATATCACAATAATTATTTATTCTAACATCATTCATGATATTACATAAGCAGTCTTAATTTTAAAATTATTCTAAAACAAATGAACATGTCACACAATAATATATTTTTGTTTTTTGTCAAAAAAATATTCCTCTATCTAGACCTTAAAATATCTAGAATAAAACAAACTATTATTGGTAGCGAAAACGAAAATTTTTGTACCATACAAATAGGACAGGACATATTGTGACGTTTCGTTCTATACTTTTGGACAATCCCAGCTAAAACAAAAATTTCTAATAATTTTAATAACATTAGATGTTACAAATGGGAAAGAGTTTGTAATGCTGATTCATTTCAAATTTATAATTTATTAGAACAAGACAACATTAGAGATGGAGCAATCAACCAATATAATTCAGCAGACTTGTTACATATAGTGTATAATAATATAACATCTAACTTTACAATTAAAAATTAACCTAGAACTTTTCATTTTCATAGTGAAAATATAAGTGTCCGACCTCAATATTGAATACTTATTTCAACAAAAATTCCATTATTATTAAACTATAGAAGTGCTACGGTGGTGTTGATAATGTTTTGATGGTCAACATGATCCACTACAATAATTTGTCTGGAGATTTAAAAAACTAATAAAAATATGCATTGAAGCTATTAAATATGTAATACTCAAATTCATAATCATTTTACAATATAACGTGCACACTAGAGTAAATCAATAATTATATACATTCGCCGCCTGCGACTTTCTTCATGTGATGCCAGACCAATATCTGAAATTGAAAATATGTCATCAATTTTATTAAATATATTTTATTTATAAATGATTATATTACGTCTATATGATTTATATTGGTCAGTTATTGACTAATTCAATAACTGACCAATATAAAAAACATTTCATATAATTTCGATGAACGTTGGGTCTTCTAGAGGTGTTTTATCATGCCTTATTAAAAAATAACTCTTGATCTATACCGTGCCCCTTAAGGGGACTCTTCAGTCAACTTACCTGGAGGTCACTCGGTAAGCGCAGCCAATCTGCTTGGCGGTGTCCTCCAGACCGCTGAAGATGTCCGCTTGAGCCTCGCGCGGTCAATGGACGGGAAAATCTCCCGAAGATCCGCTGTCTGTTCACGGACTGAGAATAGTTTGTCTATGTCTGACGTCTTCAAACGGTCCTGAATGCTCGCTTGGCGGTGACGATTCTGGGTGAAAATTTAAGTTTTAATATTATAAATATAAGTTACAATACAATTACCTTCAGTGGACCGATCATCAAAACATAACACAGTGAATAATTTTCTAAGATAAACATATATAAACTATGACAGAAACATGCAAATTCAAACAAAACTGATAACACAAGTTTAATAGAAATCACTGTTCCGGGATTGAGAAAATAACAAGATATTGTAATTTGTACCATATCAAATAAGAAGGTTTAAATAATTCTATTGCTGTTACCTTAGAAGTAGACCACTCAGGGTCTTGCCTTCGTACGGGTTCAGCTTCTTCATCAGAGTTCAGGTACTGGAACCCTCCTTCCATGTAAACTGGCTCTAGTTTGTACTTCTGTGGTGTTGACACTGAACAGATATTTTGCATAAATTTTAAATATTGGAAAAAGTAGTCAATAATAATAATAGTCATTCTAAGTCCCAGAAATTGGAGACTATGTACAAGTTCCATTTACTTACTTTTTTCATTTTCCATTTTCTGTTTCATCTTTAATTTTTCATGGAACTCTTTTTTCTTTCTCTCCATTTCACGTTCCAATAACGCGGCTTCTTTTTTAACTCTGAAATATCGAAACTATATTTTATAATCTTATTTTTGTGTTACCCTATTCTCGAAACATATTGTTCATAAAATTTGTTAAAAAATTAAAAATAAAATTTATAATTTCACAAAAGCAAACGTTCGAGTGAAGTATGCGCGTACTGAAGGCGTCGATGTATATTAATGTATCTATTTAAATTCATATGCAATGTCAGTTGAAATCGTGGGTTACGAAAACTCGAGAAAATCTGTACTCACACGTCGGCCTCCTCTAGCTGTTTCCTTCTATCTTCTGCCCGTTTCTGTTCTTCTTCAAGCCTTTGTTGTCTAGCAGTCTCTTCTGCGCGCCGTCTTTCCTCCGTCTCTGCCACCTTACGCGCGTATTCTAGCTTCTTCTGCTTTGTGCAAAATGTAATGTATTATATGATCGGAATGACAAAAAAATAGTGCGAGTTTTTTAATTCTAAAATAGCAATAGTATTATTATGAGGTAATGTAAATTGTAAATAATGCTATTTATACATTGTAAACTAATTCGTTCGTTTGTTTCTATGAACAAATCTGTTTTTAACCATTTTTGTAAAGTTATTACTGTTTCTGAGCAGTAAAGTGACCCAGTGAAAATTTGAAAGACTTCGTAAGCGGCACCTTTTCAACCTCCTTCAGCCTCTCCTGCTTGCTGACATCAGCGTGCAGCTGCTTCTCCTGTCTCTCTCTGGCTGCAGCTGCCAACGCAGCTCTCCTTTCTCTCTCCGCCGCCTCACGAGCTGCAGCTGCTGCTGCCATCTTCTCCTCTCTTTTTCTTTAAATCATGTTAAGTAATTAATAATATAACGCAAATATTAAGTTTTTAGTAATTATAATAAAAATAACACTAATAGGAATGCAATATAAAAGTTCAGTCAATCAAGCTGAATTTATAGACAGTATACGTAAGTACATCGATAGGTCAAAACGTTACAGCTATAGCTTTGTATCAGTTTAATTTATAAAATTTACATAAGAAACTCATAACTACCTCTTATGCATCTCACGCTTTGCCTCCAAAAGGGCTTCCTTTTTCCTTCTCGCATCTTCCTTCTCCCTCTTCTGTTCTTCGGCCTCTCGTGCTTTATTGATACCGCTTAATTTTGATGTTGAAGTAGGGATTTGAGATTTCATAAAGGAAGTGTTTGCCGTCGGCTTCGTAGCAGAGTTGCTCAGCTGAAATTTTTTTTTCGTAGACTTAGAAGAGAAGTTTATACAACATACAAAAGTAATTTTGTGTCATATTTCTCATAACGTTTGAGAGAAGTATTTATTCCCAGCACTCATTTATTTTTGTTTTTCAATAAATGGACTAATAAATAGGTTTAATGAAACTATTATAATATTTCGACCTAAACTTGACCAAGTATTTAATTCTAGTTCAAGAAATTTATTGATAAACACTTTCCTTGTTCACAATGAAGCAAACTTGTAGTTCTAATCATAAAAGAAACACAATTGATAAATTTATTTTGATACTATACATTACCTGTGGCATTTTTGATTTAAAAATTAAGTTGTTCATTTTGGCGAGAGTTTCAGATGCAACACTAGATGGTATTATTTTATCAGGTGGGGTTTGATTTTCTGTAGACTCCTCCTGTAAAAAAAATCATATTCATATATATTTGGGCAAAACATTGGTTAACTTTCCAAGACAAATTCTTCAAATTATATTTTTCATGCTTATTAAGTGCACAAATAAACAAAAAACCATCTAATTTTAATGACAATTCTATTCAATTTATTAGGGCTTAAAAAATAACCTTCTTGGCCAACGCCCGTGTTTTCGTCCTTGTAGTTCGAGATGCCATTTCCTCGAATTGTTGAACTTTTTCTTTTACTGCAGACCTGAAATAATTCAACCTATAAAAAAAATTGTTTACTTCTTGTGAATAATAAAAATTCAGTTTAAAACTTAAGAAACCGTTATACAGACCATATGCCTGCTTGTGAATATAATTTTGAATCGGTATGGGCATGACTAGCTCACGGTTGGTCACAGGACCCATGATTTCAAACCAATTAACTATTAGTATATGGTTTGTGGTATTACGTTGGATCCTAATTAAGGCCTGATTTCCATACAAGTTTAATCAACGTTATAAATAATGAACTCACGTGGGCTGTGGGGGCGGTTTGTGAGGTGGCGTCTTTTCCTCCACTGAGTCATCGTCAGTCAGCAATGAATTGTCGTCGGTTATATTTGTAGGTTTCGGATCTGAAAAGGCAATTATTCCAAATAATTATTTCATCATAAGAAATTTTAGTAAAATGTACTTTTTAATATTATTTAAGGCCAGGCCTGATCAGATTTTATGCATTGCATGTACTATTTCATTATTACTTTGTATTCTCATTGAACTTGTACAAAAAATATAATAAAATCGAGAGACGCCCAATAACGTTACATATAAATTATCTTCATAAGTTCCAGATAAATTACAAACCTTTGTCCAAGACGACGGTGGCGTCCATAATTTGTTTATTTGCGTTGTCCTTTTCAATTACTACTGTTTCGTTCATCTTCTGGAAATATTATTTAAAAGGATTATGAACAAAACATATTTTATAATTCAATTTAAGAACATAATTAAATCGTCTTTAAATATTTAAACATTCTTCGTCATGGAATATGCCACACATGTATAAAAAAAATGTATGGAGTTTTTGAGATTACATTTGATATAGCTTTATAACTCTTACAAATAATACAACTACGGCTAGTTGTAAATCATAATTCAATTAAAATACTTTTTCGTCTCTTCCTGTCGATTTATGTTTATTCTGTAATTCTAAGATACTTTAGTTAAAACCCTACAGTTACCGATTTTTTAACTACCCTCAGCCCTTATAATCTCAACGGTGTAACGCATTTTCAAAATTAAATTCTCGATTTAAAATAGTAAAAGCTCTTAGATTTCGATTCTGAATGAAATGGATTGACTGTTAACAACTAATGCTAACTGTCTTTTGGTACAACTAACATATTTTGATAGCTATACTCACAGCGTTACCCATTTCAGGGTGATTATAAGCTCCATTCGGCAAAACCACAGTTTTATCCAAATCTTTTGATAGAGTTACTGTCGCATTCAATTTATCGATAACCCTGGTTTCATCTAATGCTTTGGTACTTGAAGCTGTTACATATGTCTCGTCTATTCCCTCACTTACTTCAAGTCCATTGATTCTTGTACCATTATGTACCTCAATAATACCATTAAGTTTGATGATTCCATTTTTATTCTTAGGTTTATTATCAATATTGATACTGTCGGATTGTTCATCTTTTTTCTTATTGATTGATTTTTGTAAAATTGGTGAATCTGTGGTTGTGTCTGGTATTGATATTCTTTCTTCTTTCGGAGATATAATTTCTGGCACTTGATCATTTACTTGAGGCGGTTCTTGTTTGTCTCTGAAATCAAAAGAATTGTTGATTACAAGAGTTACACTTTATATGCTTTCTTTGTCTGATTATAAAAATCTAATGGACATTACACATGCTGCACAGGTTAAAGTATACAGGTAAATAAAATACTTACGAAGCTTTTCGTCCGCGTCTAGTTCTTTTTGGGCGTTTATCTGCTGGGGATGCTGGAAAAAAACATTAACAAAATATAAACATTCTGGGACATTTGTATGTAATGTTTTTATGAAATCAACTGTTGTTCACTATACTATCAATATTTATTCCTTAGGATATTTTTAGAAATTTTCAAAAAAACATAGATACCTATTGAACTGTCTTCTATAGTTTGGCTTTCCTTCGCATCCTCAGTTATTTCGGGCGTTACCTGTAATTATTAAAGAAATAATTATAAGTAATTCAGAGCGTGCTTTGCATTATATATAAAAGTAATTTGAAATTACATTTTTATTTCATTTCTTAACCTGGCTTTATATTTAGTACTTTCTGGAAATGAAAAAAATTGTATTGCTATTTTAAAAAGTAAGCCATTTTTATAATCTTTGTTATAAATTTATAAAGATTTCCATTTCCAAATTTTAATATCAAGTAGATAAAGAATTAAGAAAAATTTAATTGTTTTTGATGATTTAAGATATATATGTTATAATAGCTACTATCACCTTTAAATTATGACTTGTGCACATATTAATTATATTTATTCAATCATCGGAATTCTTTGTCAATACTACACTGGTATTGACAATAGCTCCTTACTTTTTAGAAGAATTTCTATTTATACAGTAAGTTATCGAAAAGATAGCTTACTTTTTTAGCCCTGGTCCGCTTGGGACGTGTTTCAGCGGGTGGTGGAGCCATTTCTTCACTGTCTTTTTTTGTGGCCCTCGAACTGGCTCGGGTTGACCGTGTTGACGCTAGAAATCAATAATAATATTAAAAATCTAGGTATCAAGTTTGAAGTTGAAATGAGACAATACAAACTGTACTTCTATACTATGGCATATTATAGAAGATTTAACACATCTTAAATTGAACATTGTTTTCATATTTTGGTTTGTAACGTTCATACTAAAATTAAAAATGGCAAAACATATAGTTGCAATAAGTCTAGAATATTATATTAATAAAATTTCTTCAAATAGCGAGAGATGAACACTTCTAGAATAGAGAACAATATAAATATTAAAGAATAATAATAATATAAATTATACAAGCTATATTTTCTGAATAAATAGTTACGTTTATATTCATTATAAAAGTTTTACAAAAATGTTTAGTGTCTGCCTAAAGCAAAGGCAATGGATAAGTATAGAACAATTACCCCGTAAAGGCTCATCCGGCTGTTTCTTGGAGCGAGCGCTTCTCCTCTTAGGTTCCTCTTCACCATCTACAGACTTCTTCTTTTGCGCCGCTTTGCGTGACTCTGTAAACAAATGTGAGCTAGTACTAAAGTAATTATGCATATAGTATTTATTAAATAAACTTTTTACATTTATTAAATAATTTGAACAGGAATTCTCGTCTGATTCTTCATAGTTGTTTCATCTAAAGGCTGAGGACCTCTGCTTTATATACACTGATCATGTATACTGTGTGAAATACAGACTTAGTCTATAAATATTTTGTTTTATATAATTATTGTATACTTGTATAGGTGTTAGACATAAATTTAAGTAATTTTATTTTTTTATATTTTTCTAATCTTACTTGGCATAGGAATAGCAGGTGGTGGCATAGCAATGTCATCATGATTAGGTTCTTGTTTGATTGGAATGTTTACTGGCAATGATTCCATCTCCATCTCCATCGCCTCATTCTCTGGTGGAATGGATACCTTCTCTTGTTTAACTGACAAATAAAGAAATATTAGTCCAGTGATTGGCATCAAACATATGTATCATTACATGATTTTCTGTGTGTACTCATTAACTATATAATTATAAATAGAATGAAATATTATGTTGAATATATTGTGGATCGATATAATCTCTGTAAATTGTTTACAATAACCCTATTTTTATTAATTAAAACTTACAGGATAGAGCAATTGTTGGTGTTAATCATTATAATATTACTATTATTTAGTGCATTTGCAATATTTGTTATACACATACAGAATATCCGAGTCACTTACTCTGTACAACAGGTACGGGTTCATTGTTTTCTTTTTCATCATCTTTACCACGCCGACTTTTTTTCTCAGTGGAATTTTCTCGGCGTAACTTTTGAGTTAAGTTCACATTAACCTGAAATATAGCTTATTTTGAATACATAAATCATACAAATTATGTTTATGTAATGAGTTATAATTATTCCACCAAAAGTCAAGTACTCTGTAGCCCACAGCCTTATAAATTTTTTGTTAGGCACATAAACATAACTTAAATTATTAAAATGATAACAAAGTAATCATTCATAAAAAATAAATCACTATGCACTCCTTTTTTTAAGTACTATATTGATTTGAGTGAGACTGTTGTTCAATAAAGATACACTTTACTTATAACAGTTATAACAATTCTGAGTTATTTTTTATGAATATTGGTGTTAATCCTTTTAGTAAATACATTTTATCTTACTTTTACATATTACTTAATACAAACCATGCATTTTAAACTACTACCAAAAGGTTTATTAATTTTATTTTATATATATTTTTGAGACAATATGATAAAATTCATAACTGTCACTATGTTGAATAATATCTACCCCAATAATACAAGTATTGTATCTAAACCTCCTCAACCATTTCTTAACCATATTGATTTTTACATGATAATAAGATCTAAAACAACAGCTTTACTTTAATTGAGAATATTGCTACTATGGTAGTTAATAAACAAACACAATTAATAATATTCTTGATACCTCAGAAACAAAAATGACACTGTCTTCATTTTTCTGTAATAGACATAAATATGAAAAAAAAATATTATTTTCTCATTTTAAGAAACCACAATAATTTACTATTTTCATTGTCTGAATGAACAAAATACTTTCAATAACATTATAGTAGACATTTAATTTTCTAGGTACAGATAGTAGAAGCAACTTACTTGCTTGCTTATAATGCTTTGTGCTTTAACTGATGCATTCCTCTTTAACCTTTTATCTTGTTCAGGACTTGACATACCATCCACTTCATTTTTACTACGTTTTTTAGATCCTCTGTTCTCTTTTCCACTCTCTGTGGAGCTACGTTCGTCACTGAGTTTGGGTTTGTCAGTAGATTTAGGTTTATCGTCTATAATGATAATTATTAATATACATGATTGTTGCAATTGATCATGTCTAGTTACGTCTCTAGTTAAATACTAATGATAAAGCTACATTATGTTAAGATTTCCATTAAATATAGAGGACAACTACATTTCATCTTTGGTCAAAACAAATTTTATAAGATATAACAAACAATGGTTTTTACAATTTCTCTTCTTGTTTGTTACTTTAAAATGCAAGACTTTTAATTATTACAATTTAATTAATATTTATTTGTGATGTTTATGAAGGAATATCATCATTAAGGTTACTATAAATGATATAATTGGATATATTATGAATCCTTATTTTAAATATTTACGTTAAGCATATTATATTATTTTACCTTCATCCTCAGTAATACTTTGAAGAGTTGTCAGGGCATTTTTGTCTTTTAGCGTCCTTTCACGAACTGTCGCCCTCCCTTTTTGAAACTCCTCTTCAAACTTATCAAAACTATCGAGTGCAGCCTGGAATACAATATGTACACTTTATATATATTTTTTGCGTTAAAATTACAGTTAAAGTTGTTGTGCAGAATAAAATAGAGAGGTTCTCGCGATTAACACTTTTCACTTGTGGATTACCTTAAGCTCGTCATTAAAAGTTGTCACATATGTCTTTTGTATTTCAAGAACTTTTGGTAATATAAGTTCATTAAAAATTGACATAGTTGGAAATATACACTGTCTTCATAAAAGTTTCATAAAATTAATTTAATCACAAAACATCGACGATCAAAAACCGTTTGAAATTGAAAATCAACCACAGATTCAAACAAACCTACTTTCAATTTACGTCATAGACAACATGGATACCCCTCGTTTCCGAAAAGTATATATTCTATACAGATAAATTTGCGAGTGTTATTACAGAATAAACAAAATTTACTTGATAAATTAGAAAGTATGTTCACTTATACGTTGTGTTAAATTTTATTATAAATTAAGTTTCTATTAAATGGTTATTCACAATCACAATAACCTAGCTGTCATACGCGTTTATGGTACGTTATTATATTTCGACGGTTGACAGTGAATAATATAGAAGACTAACAATTTGTATACGATTTGAATATAGAATTTTTAACTGAATCAACAATGGACTTTCAAAGTCTAGTCCGGTCGAACTTATTCTAAAATTTTTGTTTTGTTCTTACCTTAGATGATATCAACATCAACTCGCAATTATTATTACCTTACTTTTTTACTGATTTTTCTGCTAGAGAGTTTATTATATGAAATTACGATCCTATAAAATATACTATATAGAACGGAATACTAAGTGAGTCATCACTCATCTGTTACAGACAAAGCTGATCTCTGTCATATAAGAAATAAGATGGTGTCAAACAACATTACACCTTAATGTTACCCATTTAGAAATTGGCTATACATGTTTGAGAGGTCTAAAGCTAAATTTAGAGATTTTTAGTTTAGAGAGTGTCCATCAGAATCGCCACTAATGTATGGGTTGGATTTGTATGAAAATGAGATTATTGGTTGAGAGAAGTTGTGGACACGTAATGTCCTTTCATCACTTTCATCTTAAACAATATGTTATAGCATCTTGATTAGGCCGCCTGGTAGAAAAACTGCATCATGATCTCCATTGAAAGTGGTTACATTAAGAAACATTGCTAATAACATTCCTTATAATGCAAGCATTTTTAAGAAATGATTTTTGAGAATGTTTCTTAATGAAATACAATGTTTTTATTATTTTATAATATTATTTAATATTATTTTTATAATATTGTTTATACAATAAATATTATTTAAATCTGCTCTACTAATACTTTCCTTGTCTCACGCGCTTTTTTATATTCTGTAAATTTGAGAGATGTTTTTAAGTAATGATAGATATTCAAAAGGAAAAACTAATTTTTACTTTGAATAATCAAAATAAATAAAATATAATTGATAATGTAATAAATAAATCATTCTATTACAGATAGTGGTTTCAAGTATCATGGTAGAAGGCAAATAAATTTCTTTCATAAGTTAAAACTTTCAAAAGTATTGCCAAACAGTCACAATTGACATTGTTCTAGTTGGTTCAACCGAAGTTTGAAACTAAAGACAATTTAGTAATGTAAGCGAAGTCGCGCCAAAATAAAATGCAATAAAAAACCTTTATAAAGCAGAGAATCCGTTCAAGGAAACGCGTTGTTGGTACAGTCGCGTTGAATACAAAAGTAACAAGCATATATAAAATACAAATATATCCGCGTCTGCTAAAAAACTATGATTTATAAGTAAAAAGATAAAATAATAAAATCAAATTAAATTCTTTAGCGCGAGAAACATCTTATTATCGAGTATAAGTCTGAAGAGATTGTTTAGTTGAAAGTGCCAATCTCAGGAGTTTTGTTGATAGCCAATTTATCGAGTAAGAATTATATTTAAATTTTTTGACGATTTAAATTTAAATTGAAGTAGCTGGGAATTTAGGGGCACAAGTCTTAAATCAAAGCAGGTGTAAACGTGGTAAACTAGCTGTGTATATGTACATTATTTACTAATTTTACATTATATTGAAAATTTTTATTTGATAAAGCCAATTAAAAGAATAATAATACGTATTATTATTCTTTTACACATTATAACAACTCTATATACATTTTAAGAACTCTATAAATATTCTTATAAAATTAAAGATAAAATAACCTTAGCAAAATTTTCTACGTGACTGTATCCTGGCGACAAAGCGTCGCGTTCCTATCGAGCGAGGCACCCCAATGTGTTGCCAAAACCACGCAATCTTTACTCATGCTGATATTTACTTATAAGATCTTTTTGCATAACTATGAATAATGCAATGAGACTTTGATCGACATGTATTCGATTGACCTTCTCATTTTGAATTTGGGGTGTGGATTGTCACAAGAAAATAGTTTTAGCTTCCAATAGGTGGTATGGCTTAGGTAACACTTAAACGACTCTGAGATTTTTTTTGTTGCTGTAAAGTGTAATATATATATACACACACACATATATATATATATATATATACTCTGTATAAAAGGATATATATATATTATAACACCTTAAGCGTATACATTATTAAAATTCCAATTAAATAATAAACAATGAAGACGTCCCAACCTATTTGCAATTTGTGATTAAAATTTTATCACCACATAAGTAGAGCGTGCATTGGCAAAATTGTGCACGGTTATAAAATTAATTGCTTGGATCAAAGTGATAGTTATTTACTTAGAATTCGGTGAGCATCGTAATTTACATAATATAAGAGGTACAACCCGAATATCCAGCATACCCTTACTGCGCCTCGCCAAATAGAATTTTTCCCCGGATATCTATAAAGTTGCCATTTTTAAGAGCTCATAAAAACACATTTGTATGGAGGTGAAAACCCAATAATATAATTTAAATACTGTATAATAACTGTAATCAAAACTTATACCTAAAGTACGTGAATATGGATTTATTTTTGAGTAGATACTTAGATTTTTACAAAATCAGCTAAGTTCAACAGTTTATAATGTAATCGCTAAATCGACTTATAAATTTAAACTCGTAGTAAAACCTTTACATAAAATTAATAACATAAAAATATTATTGCGTCTTAACTAACAGCTTTAGATAATTCCATGTAGCCGCGATGCATTCGCAATGCGCTGCACCATTAGATTTACAGCCAGCCGACTCAGCCGGAGCCCTATATACTGTGATATACAGCCTTTCGCCTTGTTTACATGTAAATAAAACAAAATGCCTACTTTTCAAAGGGTTGCGGCAATGAACTAAAACAATGTTCGTCTTTTAAATCTCGCTGTTTAAATTCAAAGATGGCTTATATGAGCGTTATACTGAAATTGTATTACGAGGAGTATCAAAGTAGAAAGCTGGTATGCATTGCCCAAGTATTATATAAAATAATAAAAAAGGTATTCAATTCACATGTGTTTCAAAAAAATAGAAGTCAATTATTTAGGTCGTGGGAACTTGTTCTTAAAAATTGATGGAATTGAAGTTCTAGCGATAATATGATTTCTCTGCTTGAAACGGAGCCAGTTAGTCAAGGCTTGAATGCAACATTGTGACTTCTTCTACGGCAGTGCGTTGGTGGGCTCAATTCAAACGAAGAAGAATTTCCATTAACGCCGACTCTCGCACGTAACGTCTTACTTGTGGTTCGCTTCAAAATGACGAAAACGCCCTCTAGTTCACTATTATGAACCCATAAACTAGAAAACAGTCCATCATAAGATAGATATTCGTTAACACCGAGTAAACTTAAGGCGATTCCATGCACTGGTAAGATGCATCTGTTTTTACTGGGATTATATATTTTAATGGAGCTGCACTTTTGCATGAGACTTTGTAACAATAATAAATACCAGAGTTTAGTGCGGCAACGGCCTGGTAAAGTCACTAAAGATCTTCACTAGAACTCACTTGATGATTTCTTATTTCACAAGGTAAGAATGCACATAGGCTAGGGGGTAGGCATGCGATGTTTAAATAAATCAGGAAATTCATTTTAAAATGCTTATATTTTTGCTTAATCCAAGAAACTATTTGTTTCTATTCATAAATAAATATATTTTATTTATTAAAATACATAATCTATTATTATTTGCACTAAAACACAAACATTTCAAAGCGCATAAAAATATAATCTGCTATTAATGATAATATTAAATTCATCAGCTTAAACTATAAAACTAGTTTATAGCGTCGCCTGTCTGGAACCAGATATATTATTGTTGTAAGACTATAAAAGTGCCATCATAAAATATAAAAATAATGGGTAATATTGAAGCGTATTGAAATTATTGCATTGAATGCATTACAATATCTTGTCAAGTAAAAGAAAATAGGCATAAAAAATATTTTGAGATTGAATGTTGTTTGCACCGCCAGCAAAAGCATTAATTTCGTTAACAATTTTATTAATCAGCTCAGGCGAAGAGCCTTATTGTGCTTAACAAACAGAAAACTTAATATTTTTACTGGAAATTAAGCAACGCCTGTGTGTTTTTCTCGATCCTTCATATTTAGTCTGAGTCAAAAGTATTTCTGATTTTTAGTTATTGTATTCATGTCAAGTCCATTTATTTATGTACTTTTTAACTTGACTTCCCTATTATGTTATAATCACCATAAATGAATAATATATTTTATGACTACTATTTGTTATGTCTCGAAATCAACAATTGAATAACTAAATCAAGTTTAAGTTGAACTGCAAGTTACGAATCAGACGACACGTCCGTCCCGAATAAATTACCCTGGATTCGGCTTTTGTGTAAATTGAAAAGCTGTGTTAGCAGACCTAGGATCTACCGTTAGCCCAATTTACTTGTCCTACATACAGGCTATTCACAAAATGCAGGTTTTCGGCTCAAAATAATGTATTGTCCAGATTTGCTTTAAAGTTATTGTTTTAATTTGAATTACCAAATGAAATGTACATTTAATTTTATTCAATTCATTAAAATTGGCCCAGTTGTTAAAATTATAAGCTCTTAATTTACTTATAATTCACGAGTATTTTTACACCTAGCTGTAACAAGTTTCCGGATGACGGCTCAGCAAGAACAAATACTAAGTTCAAATAATCGATCATTAAAAAGTATCGATACATTTTAAGTACTCATACACAATATATGAATATTGCAATTCAAGTTATGAACATACGCTATCCATAAAGATTTGCTCATCTCGAAAGAATTGAACTGTCAGCTTGCATTGTGTGTTATTCAGCACAGTAAATTGGTGCAGACGGTGCAATGTACTGTGACGTTATTTTATTTTTATTTTATTCTAACGGACAGAATCGTTGTTGTTACCTGAAATCATGGGTCAAGCGGGTAGATAAAAACTCTGATGAAAATACATTTAACTTGTTTAGAGTTTCAATGAATAAGTTTTTCTAAGTATTATCATTCTCAATCTAATAGCTACGAAAATGTAAAAAAAAGCTAACATATTGTCCCATCGTAATAAATCCTATTCGGCATTTAACCATATTCTCAATATTAGAAATCCAACCGTCTAGCTGGAAAGTAAAATTTGTTTAGTGGTTAGTCTTCAAACTACTTTTATGTGAAAGTGAGGCATAGATTGGTGAAGGAGATTCGTCTGGATCATAGTTGAATGACGAAAGAGATAAGTATGTATTTGTATGTTTTGTTCGTGTTATTTTTAATTAGGTCCTACGTGTTGAAAAGTTTCAAACGATCTTCTCCATTGAAGTTATGGTTGTGCTATATCGCCGCACGTACTAGTCGTTGATAGAACCTATTTATTATTTTGTGAGGATTTTTGGTTGTAATGTAATGTTTTGATTTGTCTAAACTGTGTTCAGATACTGCTTGACTTGGAGTAACGTCTGTGTTTGAAATACGATGTGTTCCTTAAGTAGGTTTGAAATGACGTAGTGTTTCAAATTTAAATAGTTGCGCTACTTGTGGCTTGTTACTGCCTCGGTGATGCTGTGGTACCCGTAGCTTGTTATCGCGAAAACGGTGAGCTTATAGCCACCCCATTCACTTTTGTGTAGATATCATTATTCCAACATTAGGGAGCCAACTTTTACAATACGTTTAGCAATTTTCTAATATGTGTAAATATTCAAGTGGCATATTGTGTTCTGATATTATTTTATCACAATATGTAGTTGGAAGTAACCATGGAATCATTGTCCGATGACTATATATTTGAGTGCGTTGATGAAATGAAAGGAATCCTTAACCTGAGCATCACTGATCCTTCTGAGGTTGTATTATTTTTACTATCAGCATAAATAATGGCAAAAATATTCCCAATTTTCATGCGTTATAATTTGAATTAAATGTGATACTCGCGTTACTAAAATACATTAAAATCCATTTGTTGTTTGGCCATTGATGATTGGACCGGTATTTGCATCGCACCTATCGGTATCTACGAAATAGTACAGTACACGTAAGCACCGTATACAAATCATATATATATTTTAAGTAATACTGCGGTGTACCTCTACAGTTGCATTTTTTAAATTATTACCGTTTAAACGTATTATTGAATGTTTCTTATATTTTTTACAACAACAATTTTCTCTAACAAATTGGACGCGCAAGACAGTGTGGATTTGTATAAATTCTTGTCCATAAATTTTCCAGCAGAGTGCAGTGTAGGGAAACAAGATTATACGTGAAGTTACGAGGTGTGCATGTCGCTATCAACAACTCGAGTCATGTCGCGAACATTGAGTTTACGATATATAATACTAATAGTATGTTTAAATACAACATTAGAAAATGTTGACAGTTATTTGAAAATCTCCTTTCTACACATACAGGCGGGAATAGAGCAGAGTAGTTAATTCTTCAGTTGGATCAATATATTTTAACGTCTACTATAAATAACACAGTCAAACATTTTAACCCTTACACAAGGTGTCAAAACCTACCAGAAAAAGTATTATTAATATGAATATATTATTAAATATTTATTAAAATATATATATCTGGAAACTATTACAAATTGTATCATAATAACAGCGACATGCAATACACCATTTAAATTATAATTATAATACCAGAGGATATTTGTTTTATATCTTTTAGTTTAAAAGAGTTCTAAATTAACTAGGGCGCTACGCCGTAGCGCATATTGAAAACTTTTATTAGAACCAATTTTTACGGGAGCTATCATTTTCAACATTATTCATTTTCAATTAAACCAGTTCGTTGATAAAAAATAAAGTTATCTAGCTGAAAGTTTTATCTATTATATTAGGACCACAGCAAATATTCCTCATTTTATATGTACCAAATGCATGCTCAGTTGCTATAAAAAGTCCTGCTGTTATTCGCTAAAAGCAGGTAAATTTAGTATATTATATTACCTGTTGTAAATTGTATTAGTATGGTAATTCCGTCCTCAGTGCCGGACTAGTCAATTTAATTAGTTTCAAGAGAACTTCGACCTCTGTTTACTGTGCTCTCTATTCCTACGGGTCTACCTTTTATGGAATTAATTTTAGAGTGTCTCATTTTGTCATACTCGTTATTGGTGTCTTTGGAATACTATGGCTAATCATAAAAGTAATTTAGTATGAGCTTTATGAAGCATTAATTTTAACGTACGTGTCAAAATTACATGACATGCTTTTGGTAATTTTGTTGACCGATACCCAAAATCCCGGAGGAGCAGAGGAGAGGTATAAAATTCGAAGCTTATGTTTTTTTAGGTTACAGAAAGTAGTAAGTGAGAATAAAATATTTTGTCACCTTTTATTTTTATATTTTTAAAAATTATGAATAATCTACAAAAGATTTCTCATAATTTTCTTATCTAAAACAGAAAAATATGTAAAACGTAATACTTGCATTGTATGAGATAACAACACAGATCTTGTTACTAAGTTTAACGTAAACAAAGCTACGTTTGTATTCTAAAACCATCAGTTGGATTGACACAGCCCGAGTCAAGAGATGTCGCTGATTACTATTACAATAATAGTAAAATAAATTGCATCCAATTTAATTTTTATGAATATATATAATAGTTACAATTACAATTGTAACTGTAATTTTCCATGAAATAAAAGGCTTTTTTATTTTTTTATTTATTTGTATTATATAATAGATACAAAGATAATACTATAGACTCATAAAACATTGTTTACTAATTATACGAATATTGAGTACAAGCTATTTAGGAGCACGGACAAGTAGGCAATCCTAACCTGTTTCAAGTTTAGTTTTTAACAGCCCCAAATAGTGTAACATCGAATTACATCCCGACTTCAGCACGTTGTAATTCCATATGTAATTTCAAACGAAATCGTAATCCTGTGACTTGTACTACAAGCCTTTATTTATAGAACAGCTTTTCACCGTTCCGATCTATCTGTAAGGGCCTCGATTTACGTAAATCCAGTGCCATACCTGAGCTACCTTACCGTTTCTATTTAAATTCTCAGCTTAATTAAAAGAATCAATACGTCGCTTTCAGATAATCAAATTGTCTTTAAAGATTTTGGTTGGCCTTTGTTACTGTGCAACTTGAAAATCTACGAGATTTTCTCTCTTCCAAGCGGTATTTATTTAATAATCTATATAATCAATGGCTGTGTAAAAGCACAGCCTTTTTATTTATTGGGTGGTCACATTTTCTTTTATGAAATTGTACAAAATGTCCTTCACCGCCTCATCTATCAGACTTTTGAATTCCTTACCCAATTCTATTCGTCAAGCTCCTACCCTTCCTTCTTTCAAATCGCGTCTATATAAATATTTTGCTGCCATGTCTTTTCCCTCCAAACAATAGTTATGTATGCTGTTCGTATTAATTATAACCAGGTCTCTCTTAATGTTAAGTTTAAATTATACTTTTTAAATTTATATATTTAGTGTAATGTTAGCTTTAGTTCTATTAATTGTGTGACACGCCTCCTGCAAAAATTCTCCTTCAATACCTTCTCCTTCACATGGGTTGTCTGGAAGAGATCGCTCATAAGCGATAAGACCGCCTTTTGCATTCCGTAATAATTATGTTTCCTCTACTCTCTTTTCTAATTGTATCTTTGTGATTGTTCTATTGCAAACATTTGTTATTTCATGTATGTATGGTGTGCACTAAAATGTAAATAAATAAATAAATAAATAAATAAATAAATAAATAAATAAATAAATAAATAAATAAATAAATAAATAAATAAATAAATAAATAAATAAATAAATAAATAAATAAATATGAAAAGTGGTACGAATGTATCCCGATATAGTTTCCTGTTATTTGAACATTGAGAAACAGTCTTCAAATTTACTTGAGTAACATACATTTATGTAAGATTTATAAACCTAGTCTTTAGGTAGTTCATACTATATATTGTAAATTTTATTTCATGAAACTAAATAATATTTGAACGTGTTCCAAAGTAAGGTAAGGTTGCATTTTGGAAACTTGTTATTAACATTACGGTCATACAGTTGGAGTAAAAAAAAGGTGGTATTGTAACTTATTTATATATTTTCACATTTGAAAATCCTTGGTACAATTTACAGTTATGGACTTATTGAAATAAACTAATTTTGATGATTTTGACATAAATGGATAATAGAATACGTTGAACTGCATTCAAATAAGTAATTGAAACGTGACAACTTATATAGTTCTATTTTAAGCAACCTTTTGATCTAGTGAAAACATATTCGTCCAGGTACTTCTATGAAAATAAGAAATAAAAAATAGCCTTATTATGAATGCAGCTTTAAACATTACACGCTTTTATACACACCTTAAAATATTTCTATTAAAAAAAAACTTAATGGCAACGACGTGTTGGTACCCTATTTTAGACTCTGTCAGTATAGATATAAGATTTTGGCAGTTACTTTGATAATTATATGTCAGTTTTAATCTTTATTAGGACTGATAGTTATAATGGACATATATTATTAAAGTTTGACTATGAGTTCATTCACGTCTACGATTATTCTTTGTAAAAAAAAGAAAATCGATAAATTTTAACTTAGGTTAGGCTTTGGATCCACTCGGCTAAAATTTAGCGGCAAGCTTGAACTAAATTTCACTCGGACTGCCAAAGTAATTTTAGCCTTCAAAAGTTTAGAGAACCTTACTTGTTAACTGGCAGTTATATTATTTTTGTATTTGTCTCTAGACAGTCCCCAAAGCGGCAAAACATAGTCAAGAGTTTTACTTACAAGGATTTTAATTTAAAATTGAGCGAATGCCTTACAAATAAAATGAAATGAACTAGTTTAATTTAGTGTAGATTGCTACTTTGTATGTATTGGATATGATTAATGAATTTACTAGCTAATTGGATAGAAATTATAGCGTAACTCTTTAAAGCAGGAAACAGTTACAACTATTGATATTAGCTTCCACCGTTTTGGCTCTATTCTGAGTCGATTAAATGAAAAATTCATTGGTTTTATTTATTAAGTATAGATACCGTTCAATCAGCAACAAAAGTTGCTCTTTTAACTGGAGACATTAATAGTATGAGGGATATTCGCATTCGTAATTTTATATTAATTTAAATAGGAATTTTTAGAATCTATGGTTAAAACACTGCTTTAAAGGGCAATGAAACTGAATGAATGAATGATAAATTTTTATTTACATACATAAGCGACTATATTGCTTTGTTCGTTCGATAGGTTCAATATAAATATTATAATTTATTAGTAGATTTGAAGGATGAATGCGATGTTTGTGCCGTCCTTTTTTGTATGAAATTAACAGACGTTATTTTGTTAAGCTTTCTTAAGGAAAGGAATATGACTGTATTTATACATGAGAACAACAACAAACACCGCAAGTATCATTCAAAATAATCTATGATTGTAATCGTTCGTGTAATCAGCACATTTCTAACACCCACCCACACTCCCACTAAAACTTTGCTAAATTGACAATTTTTTTTAAAACTTTTCCACGCAACTGTATTTTTCAAACACGTCGCTAACAATTTGGCAATTTTCTCTAATTCTCTATACATTTATTGCATAAATATACTTTTGTGCATAATATTACTGATAATACTAAGCGTAGCACGGGTGCTTATTTACATACTAAATATATAATGTACAAAACATTGTTTTTTTCTAAATATTTTTTTCTACTTAAAATTAAATTCGAACTATATTTGAACAATTTACACTTTAAATAGAGGATACTTTAAAATTAAACACGATATTTAATAATCTATTTTTAATATTTTAAAGTTGTCTTGTTAAAATGCAGTTTTTGATTTACAGTTCATTACAATGCTTTTGTAAATACCATGAGGTACAATATAAATTTAAAATTTAATTAATTTTAAAGCGTTCATATACATGGAATTCCTTCACACACACGGATAATTAGGTTTCATTAATAGCATTTGTAAAACGGGCTTAGGATCACCAACCTCAAACCTGTCTATATAAATACCTATATAATGTTAATCTTCTCAATAATATAATCTCGGACAGCATAAACTATACAATTCTATTAATGGAACCTATTCAAATAATACTAGACACTGGCCAAAAATACTTTAGTAATCATTTAATGTAAATAAATAAGGTGGGTAAAATTTGTATCGCCAAAAATGGTACAGTCACGAAATACATAGGAAGATAATGTTTAATTCTAATAGAGGACTGCTTTAAAACTCATTTTTTATTGTTTAGAAACAAACAGACAGAGAGCAGTTTTGGCGATGCTTGACAGCTCTTACGCCCATTCAATTGTACCACTTTTGGCCTTAAGTACATTTCAAACTACGAATACAGAGTAGGTATAAAACAGTCTATTTAACCGTCGCAGGTTTTGCAACAATGCTCCTTGTATCGTCGTATTGCGCACATGTTCATTGCGCGTACGTTCTCACAGAAACGAGACGTGTCTTTGCACACGCCATCTGTTGGTCGAAATTTAAGAGGGTTTAAATGAATTCCTTTTTTAGATTCATTAGCCGCTTCTGATGGTTTCAATCGTGGACTATGCATATTTTGTAAATTCAAACAAGTTATATTTCATAGGTTTCGTTAAAATCCATTCAGTAATGTTTTCGAACTATACTTAATAGGCATCCATTTTTTTTACTTTTGTATTTGTAATAAGCATAGTACTAAGATTAATAAGCAAAGAAAGTATTATTAAGAGATGAAGCTACAGGTAAATAGTGTGTTTAATAACTAGTGTTCATTGAGACCTGCGCTTGATACGTGGAGCGCACTAAAAGTGTTCGGAATAAATAAGAAAAAAAAAAAAAAGAATTTATGTTTTTCAAAATCTCCCCTTTTCGTAAATCTTTTTTTTCTACGCATGGCTATTTCTAAGGATGCCCAAATGTCATGATATATCACATTTCTATCGGTTTTAATCATACAGCGCATAGCTATGTTTTTGCTGTTCTAGCGATGGACAGGCGACTATCGGGAAATTCATCACTAACATTTATACGACCACACTTTAATTCTATAAACTAAATCCATGTTATTCACTAATTTTAGTTTAAACACGCAATTTTTAAAATTACGCCGAAATTTAAAAACAATTGAAGGTCAGATGAAACAAACTGCGTTATAAGAGCGAGTTCCATTTTTGAATGTTATAATTACTTTTCGATTATGTTTATAAAAGTGGCCCGTTCCGGAAACTTTTAGTGTACCTATCTTTAAATACTGTAACGTGATACATAGTTCAGTTCGAGGAATAAATAAACACCAGGTACCAAATTTTAATTCATATAGCCGAACCGTATTAACGACTTACCTCGATAGCAAGACGCATGACATTCCCTAGCGACATCTGGCCTGACGCCAGTGCAAAGAGCAGCAGGACGCTCTTTCTTGGTGCGCCTACGCATGTCTGGGAACCGCCATACGCAGCGCAGCACGCGATGTTGTCTGCCTGCCTCTCCACAGGTTCCTATGCACTACAATTTTAACAGAAACAACTGTAGAAACTTGGCTCTTTTCGTGGAAAAATCGAAAACGTGGATCTATTTAAAAAGGCAACATGGCTTTAATTTTAGTATAGTCTTGTCTTTTTAAAAGTTGATCACCATTGCCTGTATCTAGTGTGGCAATCTTTTGGCCAAAAGAGTGTTAGATATATATATATAGTCTCGAAGGTACGGTGTATCAAATAAGAAAAGTTCAGCAGTCCCGTTCGTTTATTATTTTTAACTCGGTCTTATTTTGTGTCTAAATTTTTGAGTTTGTCCACAAAAGAAAACGAAATTCATTTATTTATTCATTCATTATTTTTTTTTAATTTACGACAAGGATATGTTCGCACGCCAAGCTACTGATTTGACTTAGCTCTTAATGGTGATTTAACTTAAAAATACTTCGTTTAATTTCCCAAAGCAATTAATGTTTCACGTACATGCAAAAAAAATCTATTTTGTATGAAAACTTGGAACAAATTGTCTGAGAATATGAAAAATATTAGAATAAAGTTCTGAAAAATTACTAGGAAGATATAATAATATGCCATTCTTTGACTACATCAAGCAGTGATAGTATAATAATTGTATGTTCATTCTGCAAATAAATGTAAAAATGATTATTTTACTATATATTATTAAACTATTATTTTATGAATTTATAAATCGGCTTATTAAAAAAATACGTATATTATATACGTATATAAACACTGCCTTTATATTAAGGTTCAGGTTTAAGTATGTAAGTATTTAACTTAAAGTGAATAAGTTTTATAAATAAGAAATACGGTATCCACAACTGTAATGGATATAAAAGCAAGTTAATAATGTAATGTAATAAATTTTGCGTATGCCATTATTGAAACTGCTGTTACCTTACTCCATGGACCCACGACCCAAACCGGCTGGCACCTGGCTGCCTCCCGACGGATTCTCTCGGGGCGTGACGAAAATGAGCACGCGGGATCCGCCAGTATGGTCCCATTATCCGCAACACATTCAACTCGACGACGAGATATTGCTAGTGAATAATAACGACATAATATTACACTATGCTCTTACAAATCGGGCTAAGTTGTATAATAAATATTAAAGTACGCAAGAAGCGGATTTATATTTTCTTGCAAATATTTAAAATTGGAATAGGGAGTGAGAAATTACATTTCTTCTTACAATTTCTTTATGTACTTGATGGTAATGGATATGGATAAAACGTCTCGATTGACGTAGGTATAGGTAAGCAAGTAGAATACAGAGGAACAAAACTTCTTTTTAAGTTTCAAATGTGTTCAATTTTTATTCTTAAGAATAGAACATTTTATATCTATATTTGTTATGTCTTACCAATTCCACTAGACAAGCATCGAATCGGGGACCATGAAGAAATACTCCAAGTGGCACAATTACCGCCAACGCATTCTCGAAGAACAGTCGGTTGTGTTGCTATTCTTTTTAAACATTCTTCCGTCTCCACTGTTGCCGTTTCATTCCCTATTTTATGCTGAAATGTATTTTTATATTATAACATATGAACTACGATTACGATAAAACCAATCTGTGCGTAGTACATTTTTCCTATGTTATTACTACCTTGTTATTAATAATAGTTTCTTACTTTGTAATAATATACAATTACGTCTTAGTTGGAAATATTATATAGAGACTGATACCTATTTTATTTAATGGCATAAGTGCATGGAGCCAGTGAAATTTTACAATGTTTTATATGAAACCAAGACGATATGTTACCTGACACGCGGCTCCCCTAACTTCGTGACCTGTTGCACCACAGGGAGCATTACACGGCGACCAGTCACTTGTCACCCAGGTGTATTCGTGGGCATCATTTGGGATCAATCTAAAAATATATTACAGTAATAAAATATATTGAAATTTTTAATAATTATAATATCATGACACATTTCTTGAGTTATTTTTTGATTTAGTTTTAATAATGTGTATTAGGACTTACCTTTCTGTAGCTGTTGTAGATTCAATCAAATCGCCGACATCTGGACGGTCATGTATTGTATTCTTTTGGTAATCTTCATCAACTATTATAATATCAGAGTCATCGTCTTCGGGAAAAACTATTTGCTTATTATTAAAGTTCACCATGCGAACATTTGTCGGCATCCCGTAATTTTGATAAATCACTGCAGGATCTGCCATTCTTTGTCCTCTCGAATTCCCCGTGGTCTGAAAATTCCAAAACATCTGCACATATCAATTATAGCTGTCCAATTATGATATGATACATTGTCCATGATTACAATCAATCTATGGTTTATAACACCACCAGTAGAAAAGTAAGATACGGAAACAAATTCAGGTAGTTAATCATGCGAACCCTTGTCTGCTGTTAATACCCAAGGGGGACCGAAATAAACACCTGTTCCAGACATGGCATGCTCTATTCTGGTAACTCCTCACCTGAAGTTGCATGACAAGGAAATGCAGACACGGCAAAAGTTGTGATGCGCCACTGCTATTGGGTGGGAGCATCCGGGATGATATAGCACTCTCCTTAATCCAAGCAGCGTGGAAATTGTTTATAGTTATTGCTTACGTTAACAGCGTATAAAGTAGAAATAAATTATTGTCCATTGGGAAAATGTAAATAAACGTTTTATAACCAAAAAGTGTTTCTTAACGTGTTGATAATTTAATATATTATATTCAGTAATAATAAATAAAAGGAAACATATATAATGTTAATAAATTTAATAGGTATATTATTTTTATTTAGTAATCACATAACACTTATTTCATCATCGCAATATACGTGAATTTGTATGTGGCACAAATTAGTGTCATCTATACATATCTCAATTTGTTTTAGGACTTATATAAAAAAAGCCAATATATTTTTGAGAGAAAAGTCTAGTGTTAAGCATTTAAATATATTGAACGTTGTTTCTGAAATGTTATGTTTATTTTGCACGTAGCATTTTCCGCGTGATGATTTCTCTATTTTGTATTGCTTCAACCTGCTTATGAAACAATATTTCAAAAAGCATTTTCTTACAATGATATAATAACTAAGAGCCCTAGTTTTCTTCGGCGCTGCATTCGGATTATTAAACGATATATCAACACATCCACTGCATAATATTATCGCATAATTTGCATAGTGACTCATATATTTTAAAACTTGGTTTTTTTAATTATATTTTTATGTAACTTGTATACAGTCAACATAATTAATATATTAATTTTATCATAACATGTTTATTTTGGTATAGGATATGTATCCTCGTTATTGGATTTAAATTTGCGTTTCTTGTTCAAAAAAAGTACATATGAGCTATATGCCGCTATGGTTGCAGACCATTATCTAGGTCTCTAAATAATCTACTACATTAATTTTCATATTGGAAGGTTTTAAAAAAACTTTGCAGTTACTTTGAAACCATGGCTGACACTAGTGTCAGCTAGACTAATCCCGACACGAGATCTCACCAAAATTGTCTTCTCATGTTGTAGAACTGCTCTATTACATAAAAGCCGACAAGTTACAGTGATTAGAGTGTACAAGCATTTTCCCGCTATAATAGCCAGAAAAAGACAATGAATTGTTTGAGACAAAATAAAAGAAAATTTTAAAAGTGAATGGGTAATACTCTAGAGATTTTTTTTAATGTTTAGTAAGTAAGTATGTATGTAATGTATGACGGATGGGCATTTAAATTTCAATAAATTTGAAAACTGGAAATTGTAAGGGACAAAATTATGTGTTTTTTGCAAATAGATACTACTATTATTATTTGATTAGCTGAAACATTCGTACGTAACTTTTAAAGCTTATTTAAGATGACCTCAAATGATTAGTAATCCCTAGTTCCCTAAGTTTAGCCGTAAAATGGGCAATAAACTTCATGCTGCCTTTATGGCTGCTGTAAAATTATTATTGAATGTATTTCACTCGGGACCACAAGGTTTGCCAAAATATTTATATTGTTTCATGATCCTCATAAATATCAGTTGAACTATGTTTCCCCTCCATAGATTAATGGTGGTATTTATATATACAGCTATTAAATATAAATATACTTAGAGAATGAAAGTTTCATAAGAATTACACAACGTTTCATACAATATAGCTTAATTCTAATAGGTAAGCTACATGCAAGTTTTTTAAAATTACCATTACGTCATTATTTATTTCAATATTGAATCATATCTTTCAAAGAAATATATTCTATTAAATTTTCAAGTCACAGGAAAATACCTCATAAGTGTAAATATAGATGTTGTCTATTCAATTGAAATTTTTACCTCATTTTCATCATATATGTCCCGGGCCTGCGAGTTAAAGCTCGGCGAAGCTTTTGTGCTCGTACTTGCACCCCCATATAACGCGTCTCGAACTTTATCCACTTTACCTAACCAAAATAAAATTTATTTTTCTATTAAACTTTCATAAAATTTTCACTGGAAAATAATAGATTGAATTTCTGAAATGGCTTTTTTTCGTCGCATATTATTCAGTACTATTAAAACACGTTTTATTGGTGGTGTTGCTTTAATCAAAGTATTATTCTTACGTTATTTTATCAAAGAAATACACAATTGGATAAAATCAGTCAAAACAGAAAGTTAACATCTCCAAGGACATTTATTTCCCTTGGAGAATATACATTTTTATGTCCACAAGAAGGATGTCGTGCAGGCGATAGGTAAATAATAATATAAAGCATACCTTTTTGTCTGTTTTTATAATTTTTTTTCTGTTCTCCCGGTCTCTGTTCATGCGATTGATCGTCCGATCGTCCGCCGATCATTGCTCTATAACGCCCATCGGCCCTGTTTATAAATAAAATGTTAAAAGTAAACTGATCTGAATAGAAGGCCTCCAAGACCTAAATATAATGAAATAAAAGTATTTTTGTATGACTATATAGGTAATTATAGTCAACAACAAATAACTTAACGGAAAAAATATAGCCTATAATTTGGAAGCTCATTCATATTAATTATTTATTCATAGGCGTTGTCGTTTATTTATAAACGTACTAATCATAAACCTGTTAAGTTTTTGGCTTAGTTACTCTTAATAAAATTTAATATTCTCTTTATTTATATTGTTTTGAATAAAAATTATAACAGACATATTTTGGTTTATTGTTTTAACAATCACTGAATTTGTGTTGATTCGCAGTTTGTGGTTTTAATTCTATAAAATATTTTAAACCAATATTTCATTACTAAAATAATTTGATAACGAAATTCCGGTGGACGCCATTCGTCGTCATTGAAATTTATTTTTAATTGTTGAACTAAATTTAATTAGCGAAAACGTAAAAGATTTCTTAAAGATGGACTAAAAGATAAAAGTTGATAGCTTTTCTTCTAAGAAAATAGAGCAAATAAGATATTTCTAAAGAAGAGGTCTTAAGTGAATAAACGCTCCAAAATACATTTAAATAGCTATTTGACCGTTTCTTAAATAAGTTGTAAATTATAAACTATAAAAGTAATTAACTCTGAACTTGAGATATTTGATTTGATATGCACTAAGAGACCAAAGTTTTAGAGTTTTTTTATATTTGGTATTTAACTTATCTTAGTTTCATACAAATAGTATCGTAAAAATAACCGATTCTAAAAAAGATAAAAACTAAACAAGGAATATACAAACCGGTCTGCTAGTGGTGAAGAGGGCTCGTCTAAAGCTTTGTGCCTTTCAATCTCCTCGCTGGAAGGAAATTCTCCAGGCCTCGGTTTGACTAATAATGTAAGGTTTGCACTTGATCGTCCAGCTACGCAGGTGTAGACTCCATGATCCCGTAGTGACAACGACGTTATTCGAAGAGCACCCTAGAAATGTGCATAAACGTTTTATTATTTAATAAAAATAAGATCTTTATTGTTAATGTTGATAGCAGTTGTTGATAGTCGTTATGTTCAATAAATTAACACTAAAATACTTTTTCGACTCAAAGCAGCTTGCTGGATCCTATACTCTTAGCCTTGAAATATTCGCAATAAATTGTTAAGACTATTTAAATCAAGATGAATAAACAAAATTAAGATGACTAGGGTGAACCCTCGTAATCTTAAATTTTCGTTTTGTCAATTTCTTTTTTATATGTTAAAACATTGATGTTAATCCCAGCGACAACATGGAGACATCTCTTAGTTAATAAGTATTTTTTTATAGTATATTCTTTATTACGTCTAAAATATACCTAAAACTTTATGACTGTTAAAAGTTACAAGTAAATTGTTATGTATTGTTATAACGAGACGTATAACTAATTAAGAACTTAATTAAGATCCCTTAGAGACACCTGCGTTGATCTCGAATATAAAAATTTCTATTAAGATACTTCATAATGTAAGTGTTTGTAGCAGAAAATGGCCACTTGTTATACATTTCCCTCCTGCTTTATTTTGAAATATTACACAAATCCTCCGAGCAAAGTGTAGTCTACTCAGTCGAATGCTTTTGTTTATTTATGAGATGAACAACAGAGCCCTGTTGTTTGCTTTAAGGCAATAGTTGGCAAAAACATTGAAACTAATTGTGTGAGTTGAATAAATTTGAATTTTGAAACTTTACAATTTTATAAGCGAATTGTGCCGAATTAAAAATGTAAGACTGGAGTTGAAGACAGTGTAGAGCAAGTAATTGTCTGCGCGCTCTTTAGAGAGTTGGAAAATAAAATATTTATATTGAAATAACTCAAACAATCGCGCTATGGTTCATAAGATATTCTTTGCATTATATTTGTTATACTCAGCATACTTTAGCTACATATAATACGTATTTAATTAGAATTCTTTACCTTTTTAGAGATTTTATACTTTTTTGACTTCGATATTATTTGGCTGTCCTTGGCCCATTGTATTTTGGTTCGATTGTATCCTTTAACTGGACATTTGATTTTCACTTGGGTCCCATAAAATATTGTTGCTGACCCACCAACTTTTACTGTCACCTGTTGAAAAAAATCTTTTTATAGCAAATTTATTATAATAATATCTTTAACGCTCTTAAAATTTGAAAATTTAATGCAGATGAGAAAATGATTTACTTTATTAGTAACCAGGGACAAAAAGTAATCTTTAAATTTAGATTATCAAATGATTTCCACGAAACTGTTGACTAAAAATAATTTTGAAATATTATATTCAAAACATAATTTTTCATAACATATTTTCGCTCTTGCCAACGGTCTCACCCAACTGGTCATGACACCTACGCGAATTCCGGACAGAGCTGATCATCAAGCATCGCTGTTAGACCTCTTGATGACGTCTCAGCCCGACAACTATGAGGTAAGTGTAGATGCTCCTCTTGGGTCTTCGGATCACTGTCTGGTGCGAACAATGGTGCCAATTAGTCATAGATCTCGCCCGCAATTTTCTGCTTGTCGTCGTGTCTGGCATTATAAATCGGCTGATTGGGATGAAATGCGCCAATTTTTTGCAGCATACCCTTGGTCAGAAGTTTGCTTTAGGGAAGGTAATCCTGGTACCAGCGCCGAATCTATCGCCGATGTGATCGTCCAAGCAATGGAACTCTATATCCCTAACTCAGTCATCCCCATTCGCGGCACTTCTAGGCCCTGGTTCGGTCACTCATGTAGGGAAGCTTCTCGTCTTAAGCAAGAAATGTATCAGACTTGGGTTCGGGCTATGGCTCTGAATGATCCGGATGTAGCCCGTTATAAGAAGAAACTGAACGCAGCGTCTCGCCATCTTAAACGCACAATTGCGAGAGCTAAATCCGATCATATCGGCAGGATTGGTGACAAGCTCGCGAAAATGCCGTCTGGATCCCGTACTTTCTGGTCACTGGCTAAGGCAACTCAGGGAAACTTCTGCCAACCTTCTCTGCCATCTTTGCGAAGAGAGGACGACACAATGGCTCACTTAGCTAAAGAGAAAGCCGAGCTCCTCTGCACGCTTTTTGCGTCTAATTCCACGCTTGATGACTCAGGGACCCCAACACCTACCATCCCGCATTGCGGCTATTCCATGCCAGAAATTCGTTTCGCACAAAAGGATGTTCGGAAGGCATTATGTTCCCTCGATATCCACAAGTCAAGTGGGCCCGACGGCATTCCTCCAATTGTACTGAAGACATGCGCTCTTGAGTTGGCTCCGGTACTTACACGGCTCTTTCGTCTCTCGTACAGATCTGGTGTAGTCCCTAGCTCATGGAAAACTGCTCAAGTCCACCCTATTCCGAAGAAAGGCGACCGCTCAGACCCATCCAGCTACCGGCCTATTGCAATCACTTCCTTGCTTTCCAAATTGATGGAATCCGTTATTAATAGCCAGCTTCTGCGATTTCTGGAGGAGAATCAGCTTATTAGCGATCGTCAATACGGCTTTCGACGGGGTCGCTCGGCTGGTGATCTTCTAGCTTTCCTCACGCATAAATGGGCTGATGCTATCGAAAGTAAAGGAGAGGCTTTGGCCGCTAGCTTGGATATAGCAAAGGCGTTCGATAGGGTTTGGCACAGGGCTCTACTATCGAAACTACCCTCATATGGATTGCCCAAGGAGTTATGCTCATGGCTGGGTAACTTCCTTGTGGGACGTAGCATTAAGGTTCTGGTTGATGGAGCTTGCTCAAGTCCTAAGATTATTAATGCAGGTGTTCCCCAAGGGTGTGTTCTCTCGCCCACCCTGTTCATTCTGCATATCAACGACTTGTTGAAAGTCGGCGGCATTCATTGCTATGCAGATGACAGTACCATCGATGCAATTTATACGGGCCACTCAAATATGTCTCGATCTGAAGTGGATGAGAGTCGTAGCAAACTTGTGTCCGAAATCGAAACTATACTGGAGAAGGTTTCGATGTGGGGTAAAAGAAACCTTGTTGAGTTTAACCCTACGAAGACTCAGGTTTGCTCTTTTTCCGCCAAGAAAGATCCCTTCGTCGTATCTCCTCGGTTTGATGGCACTCTCCTTAGTACCTCACACAGCCTCAGTATTCTCGGTGTTGGCATTTCGAAAGATGTACAATTCCGCAGTCATCTGGAAGACAAGGCCAAGCTGGCTTCTAAAAAGCTGGGTGTTTTGGGTAGGGCCAAGCAGTACTTCACTGAGGTTCAACGTTTGCAGCTCTACAAGGCGCAAGTACGTCCTCATATGGAGTACTGCTCCCATCTCTGGGCCGGTGCCCCAAAATACCAGCTTCTTCCTTTTGACCGAATCCAGCGGAGAGCTTGTCGGATTGTCAATCTGCCCTCGCTTACTGATCGGCTTGATTCTCTCTCCTTACGCAGAGACCTTGCGTCACTCTGCGTTTTCTACAAAATTTACTATGGTGAGTGTTCATCCGAACTGTTTGGGTTGATCCCCGCTGCATCGTTTCATCATCGCACGAGCCGCAGTAACTCGGCATTCCACCCACACCATCTTGATGCATGGAAGTCTTCCACAGTTCGCTTTACAAGGCACTTTCTATTGCGAACATGTGAACTGTGGAATCGTCTTCCAGCGGAGGTCTTCCCCACGGGATACGACCTACGTTTCTATAAAAAGAGAGCGTACTCTTTCCTCAAGGGCCGGCAACGCATCCATTGATGGGTGCTTATGGGCTGCGGCTGTTCCCGCTTGGGCCACTCGCAGGCTCGTTTGCCCCCCCCTATTTTATAAAAAAAAAAAAACATGCCTTTGGCGAGACAAGACAGTAGAATTCGTTGAAACATCGATTTATTTGTATAATAAACTGATCTATCTATGTATTTGATACAGTTTTTATATTAACAATATAGTCTTCGACTATGTGCTATAAATATAAATAATTATTTTATATATTATACTTTTATAATTAATAAAATTAAAATGTGAGTTTTTAAATATTTTGCCATATTTTAAAGTTTAATATTTCTACATGCCTTCTTCTTTTTGGGGTCATGTTGAATATATGATGAGTTAGCCAAGGATATTTCTGGTGCTGACGTATCCAATAGACAAGGTCGACTATTGCAGGGTTTGGTTGAAGCAGGTCGTGGAGAGCTACATTGTGAGGGTGGCCGCTCCACCACGTGTGATTGTGCCATTACTTGTTTACATATAACCTAGGGAAAGCAAAATACGATTTAATAAATCAATTAGCAACTAGAATATAACATACTTTGTTCTTTTTATAATAAATTGATATTTATTGACTACTAATTACGTTAACATATGCCATTAATTGCCTGCAAATACATATAAACATTACACAATATTTTTAAGTAATTTTAATCATTACTAAAATAAAATTTAGCAAAGGAAAATTCTTTATTAAGTATAAAGCTTGGCATAAATTGCATTATACCGAGTCCCACATACAGACAAAACTAATTAGCCTTTAAGCTAGACGTATAAAATAGGAAGTACTGTAGGTTTGCAGTTAGTATATATATAGTATTAGTTGTTTTATATACTAATAAAACAACTCGTCTCCTACACAAAAACAGTAAACAAACCAAATAGATTATACAACCCCAAATAATATAGGCAATACAAAAAATTAAGGCGTTTAAAAAACATCAATTTCTAATATTGCGAAATCGGTAAGTTTTTGAGTTTGGTGTTGCATAGTAGTCAGAAATGGTAGAACATACATTTTCATCCTGTATAAAACATAATACCACAAAGACATATTTAGTTATATCTGTGGTATTCAAAAAGTGTAGTACTAAAAGTACTAAAAACTAACCTCAATAGCCATTAGCCTCAGGATTTGTTAAACCGAAACTGCGTAGATTTGGTTACGCAACTTACTAAATATTTTTGCTATTATTATATTTTTGTTGACTACCTTTATCATAGCTCAATGTTATAACAATATTTTAACTAAATATTCGATGTTTTGAACTTCCGTGTTTTTTAATGTCACGAGTATGAAACTCAGATGTTTCTAGAAAAAAGTCCACTACTTTTACCTCTCTCTGTTTAATCCCGCCTCCGCAGGTTTTAGAGCACTTGGTCCAATCTCCACTATGCCATCGTACAGGACAGTCAAGCACGTTGCAGTATTGGCGATCGGGAGGCGGTGGCTGCGGGCACATACTGTTGGGGACCACTACTGTGTTTGTGCCCCCCCGAGTCACCTGAGATAGAATTTAACGTCTATATTTGGTATATAACGTTCTATTTAAGTTTGAGTATGAACAAGCATTTTCAAATTATTCTAAAATCGAATTATCGATATATTAAAAAAAAACATTTACATGTTTGATTAAAAGTTGAATTCTATTATTGCTTATTCAATAAGCAAAACATATATATGTTAAATACTAACCTCATGAATGCACGTGACTTCCCTCGTCTGAATACCGATGCCACAAGACTTTGTACACTGAGAGAAGTCCGTATAGTTCCACCTATATTTAGAAATAATGTCGTTTAAACTCAATTTGAAGTTTTTATTTTCATGAAGTATTTTTATATTATATAATTAATGCAGATTACATCAAACTGTTCTTCGACTCTCTTAATCAGGTACCGTAAGACGCTGATTCACCAATCAAGTTGCAGTGACGTCTACGTAAAACACGCACTTATAGCTATTATTTACGTAGTAGGATAATGCAAAATAGTAAATTATATTTCAAATTTTAATAGACAACAAATGTGACAATTTAAACAGAACATCTAAATCGTACACTTATTTTGCAAAAGTTCTTTTAGCGCCACACATTCGTCTAAAATGTGAAAATAAGAAATTTTAAAAGCACTTTATAAATGAGCAACAGTGTTGCCAGTGTATTTAACGGTATTTTCACGTGTTGAGTGTAACCTAATGTGCCGTGAACGTGTTAAAGTATTTCTACCCTCTCTCGCTTTTAGCTCATAATAAAAACAAACGCGCAACACTGATATAATAACCGGATATTCCTGTGATGCCTCTGCTAGTGCCATAAAGAATTTTATATGAGCGGCATGAGGTGTTAAATTTTTATACAGATAATCTATACGCATAAAATAGTATTTAAGGATAAAACGTGCACTAGAAATGTAATTATAGGTTTTTAACTATTGGACATTGGTTAGGGCACCATGGATTTTTTTATTTATACCTGGGCGGGCAGGGATGATCATTGCAGGTTCTGACTCTATTTTCTGGTTTCGTAAGAGGATCGCACATGTATGGTGATGCATTTTTACCATCCTCGTCTCTGACACATTGAATTATTAGTTCCTGTAACAATTATTATTAAGTGTAAATATAAATTTAGATTAAGACTGGAATAATAAATAATTTTGTGTTACGTGTAATGAAAGCTATAAATAATTTCACTGAAGACTGACATTTTAAGTCTATGAATTATTTATCCGCGTCAATGAAGCGTGTCTACATCGATTTTCTCATTTATTGTGGTAAACTGGTTTAAAGTAGAACATATAGAAAAAATGTCATAAGGCATTGAAAATGTAAGTTATAATAGAACTAAGGCTCGATTATGCTAAATAGCGGTACCCAAAGCGGTACAACCATCTTTGTAACTATTTAGGTAACTATCAAAAATTTATTACCAGTACCTAAGTCAATGGCAATAGTTTTTATTTTTAACAAAATATGATGATATTTAGAATTATTAACTAATATATTGATATTTTTTTGTTATTATCTATATTTAATACTTAAGACGAAAACGATTTAGTTATAGTACAAATAACTAATGTTTAATAGCAAAAAGGTAGAATTATTTTTCCTTACAATCGAACAAGAATTACAAGTTGATAAATTTAAATCAATGATTGTTGTATATTACAATATGATTTCCGCAGCATTTAGGTTCTGTAACTTTAAATAATATACTCAGTGAACTGTTTAATGCCATTAATAAAAAACGTCTATGAGAAACTATCGAATATTTTTACCTGAACGCCACTAAGACAAGACGCACTGCAACTTGTATATCCCTTTTCTTTCCACGAGTAAGATTTTCCTGGTGAACCAGGTGCCACTCGGATGTTACTGGAGGTGCCAAATATGAGAGATCTACCGAAAAATATCACGTGTATTTAGGACATATTAGTTATATTAATTGCGGGTTTCATTAATTGGAGATTATTTTTGCATATATATAAATATTGAATTATAAATAAGAGATATTTTCAAATCAATATTTGTAAGTGTAATATTCTGCATTCATTTTATTATGATCAAAAGTACTAATGCCGATAACATTCTCGTATAAAATTCCCAATACAAAAATAATCTTATCATAATAATTATCTGATTACGGATAAATGTTTACTGGATATCGTACACAATGTCTCTTGACGTCAATGTTAGTGAACCGGATGAATTTAATTGTACGGAATTACATAGTGCTATAGAAGATGTTGCTAAATTAAGAAATATTGAAGATTTCAGTTACCATGTCGATTATTTAGATGGGAATGGGTATATCGCTAATATATTCAGAGTGATCCTAATAGAGAATAGAAGTGATAAACGTATAAGTGTTATTGTTAAAACACTTATTAATACCGCTAGAAAAGAATTGTTCAGTGAATTACATTGTAGGGAAGTGAAAGCTTATTCGCAGATAATTGAAAAATTTTTGATACTACAAAATGACCTGCAGGAATCTAGAAGATTGGTTTTACCAAAGTGCATATATTCAAGTAAAGAAAAAGGGAAAGAACTTCTCATATTTGAAGATTTACTGGTGAACGGATTTACAGTTAAATTAGATACAGAAAATAAGTTATCCTTTCGTTGTGTAGCTGAAATTTTATCAGAGTTAGCGAAGTTTCACGGATTGTCGTTCGTGCTTAAGAAAAGCAATAGTACGCTATATGATGAACTTGCTGAAGATTTTAAAGATTTGTTATATCAATACAGCTTTTTGAATAAAACCCAACTAAAAGATTATTTTTTAAACTCGTTTGAAACCTCTTTAAATTATATTGATAATTTTGAAGTTAAAAAAGGATTGGAGAGTATAAAACCTAAGTTATTAGCGTTACTTCAACATTTTGTGAAACCCAAAGAGGTAAATGTATTTTGCCATGGAGATTTTTGGATCAACAATATATTGTTTAAAAAGACGGTGAGTATTTAATATTGAATATTACCTTTAAACACGGGGACTTTTTACAACTCGTCATATAAATTACGTATCTAACGTATTTACGTATTATGATCAAATTGTAACTTCATAGTTTCTAACATGTTCGAGTTTATTAAATTTGCTGAGATAAAAATCCAATAGCTATACTATTACATGCTCAAGGGGTTAAAATAAGGTTAAGTTAAGAAACAGTATGAGACTAGTTTATAGCTATTATTATTTTTATATTTCAGGACAGCGAAACTAAATTATGTTTGTTGGATTTCCAAACACTGAGGTACACAAACCCAGCAACCGATATTCTTTACTTTCTGTACCTATGTACAGATGCTGAGTTCAGATCCACCTACACAGATGATCTAATAAAAATATACTACGACAGTCTCAAAGGATTTTTATCGACTTTTGACATTAATGTTATAAGTTTATATACAGAAGAACAGCTAAGGGATAATATCGAAGCATATAAAGTTTTTGGCTTTTTAATTACTTTAATAGAAGTTAAGGTGATTGCAAATTATTTTGAAGAAGTCAATAGTCATGGAAAAACAGAAATGGATCCCGTAAATCTTCCAAAAATAGGAAAAGACAGTATAATTAAAGCAAGAATTATCGATGTCATCTCAGAATCTTGTAAAAACGGTGTAATAGAGAAGCTGTTTGATATTGCTCTAACAGTGTAAACAAAGAAATGTAAGTAGCCTAATTTATTTTTTAAGATTTTTTTCAAAAAATGCGTACTACGCCATAACATGATTCCTGAGGATAATTTACGCGAATAAATGATCAATGGTAAAATAAAATGTTTCCTATATTACAATTACCTATCACCTCCGTATGATGGAGCACCGGAATCTCCAAACGATGTTCCGTATGCCATCGAGCAAGGCTCCATGACACATCTTTGTGTTTCTTCTGTAGGCTTAGGTCCCATACACTTGCTATCTGGTAGTTTCGCTATCGTTCTACTGAATTCTAGAAATATCTTGCAGTGGACCTCCTTTTTTCGCCACCCCTCTCCACAAGTAACACTACATGGACCCCATTCATCATCTTTAATGTAACTAAAACATAATAAATTTAGATTAGATGAATAAGTTTATAAAGGAAGATAGATCATTTAGAAATGTAGTTTAAAAAGTGTATATTTTGAAAAAATGTATTTGAAACATCAAGATTAATCGATTTGTAAAACCTTGATATTTCAACAGTTTAATAAATTATCTATTTACTGAAATAACTATTATCATTCACTCGTATTATCACATGCAAGGTGTTAAGGGCGAGAACATACGTTAACAAATCTACCAATCAGATTTGGCTGGCATATGTAGAAGTATGTGCACCAATGTATGTATGTCAATTTAAGTATAGACAGTAGATGCCTGATCTAATCAAATGTTTCAGAAAATTTTCCTGGAGATTCTTTGTCAGTATAAGTGCCAAATGTTTAGTATCTCTGTGTATCGGAAAAGTGTATCGAAGCTAAAACAAAAAATAAAGTTTTAGTTGGTGTATTATGTGCAAGGAAATACAAACTTTATTGTGCAGTGCATAGAGTAGAAAAAGAAAATGTATACAGTTGAAGTCAATGGTCCGTGATAGAATGAAGGGTCCTTTTAAAAATCGAAGATTACGTACACTCAAAACTGACCAGTGCGACAGAGGAAATAAAATAAAACTAGATCAAGTTTCCTGTGTTAAGTGTAAAAACCTTAACACTGACTTTCAAGAAATAAACAGAATTAACATTTTAATAAAATAATCGATTCTAACAAATTCAATCGAATATTTAAAATCGATTATTGAATGACGAAGCTAAAAACTCTACCAGCCATTGGATTTGTGTATAATGAAAGGGTAATGTCATTCCTTGTAAAATGTGATGTTCTGAAAAGTGAAAATACTGGAGTCGAAGGTACAATACCTTACATACAACCAGCCACACGCAAAGAATATTTTGAAATTGCTGAAAACAATAACAAAATACTCTCAGCTATTGAAGACACCATTTTACATAACATCATGCTGTATAATTCTAATAATTCTTATTGGATATTTTAGCGTCATTCAATTTAAGAATGTATGTCTAGATTCTAGATTATTCAAAATGTATATTTATATTGTGTCATAGTTTATTATGTAATTTGTGTAGTTTCGATGCTTTGCTAGTTTAGCCGGCATATCCTTTTTTAAGACTTAATATTATTATTTTAGAAAACTATCCAATCTCATACAGATATTTTTTAACATCGATCATAAAAGTTTAAACTTTAGTTTAAAAATGTCAGAGCTTTTATACAAAAATAATGATTTTACGCCGAGAAATTAATAGCGAGTATTTTCTATGACATTGGATAATTAAATATTCGATATAGATAATGTATTTTAATATTATGTGGACCCATTAGTACAGCTTAATTAACTGTAATTAATGTTTGCACTCGTAAAGTAAATTATTCATGAGCAATTTTTCCTGAAATGTGAATGCGTCGAAGGTTGAATTTCTGTTTTGTGAAAGCTTCAATAAAATATTAGTAATTATGTCAAATTTATTTTTTTAAATGACTAGCGTATCCCTGCAAATAGTGTTTTATTATGTATAACGTTTTGATATAAGTTAAAACATTTTATTCAAATTATGTAAAGTAGGTATATGTATTTAATTGTGTATATATAAGAGACATAAAGGATGCGAGGCTAAAGGCTTAAGCAACATTATTTCTCTTTTCGAGTTTTGTCTAAACTGTGACACATTCAACTGTACATAGTATAAAAATGTATGCATACAAAAATAGAGAGAACATAACAATATTTTAAACAAATTATATATTGATCATTTTAGTGAATTACTTTTATATTGTAATAAATAGAACAATTTTATTAATTTATATATGTAATAGCAATTAATATAAAATTATTTTAGCACTTGCAGATTATATACATATTAAAACTTCAATACTATAAGTTTTTAATACGTGTCGTTTATTTCCTTACAAAACTTAGAAAAATTATACTATTCGTATAAATAATATAAGCGAATGTTGAAACTTAAATTTGTATGGGTTTTTAGTTTAAAAATATAATAAATTACGTCTTTGTCACATAAAAGTAAAAAAATACGATGGTCTCCTTATTGATAATCGACCGAAGTCAGAATTGATACTCAGAAAATTAATAAATAATGCCTTCGCTGTTGTATACGACGATGTTATATAACGACTAGCAGTTGATCGCATACAAATATACCATTTGAAACTTACGTGGCCTCTACTGGAACATCTGGTTCTCCTATAAGTTGTTCAGCCTTCGCCTGGGGTGGTGGGTAAGGCTGTATGAGTGGTTGGGTATGATAAACCACCCCTGGAAGCAAATCTTCTATGTCATCCTGTAAACAATAGTATTATTGAGTTATACAGTTTTTAAATATTTCAAGATATAGTTAAAATGCGTAAAATTAAGCATAAAACAACATCGCTTCCGGTTTGTATGCTAAAATCTCCTAATCCACATTCTTATGTTTGGTGCGAACTACGAAACGAACGAAATTATTACAACTAAAGTACTTGCTAATGTTACACTCATAAACTAAAAAAATATAATAAAATAAATATAGAAATGCAGATAAAAGATAGATTTATTTTCTATATAAAGGGATAAGTAAACAATGAATGGCAATATTGTTTACCTCTGGTAACTCCACTTGCCGATACGCAGGACAGCTGATACCAGTCGAGCATGACCTCGAGATCTCAGGCCTGGTAGAGGGATCACACATTTCACCAGAAGGGGAGCATTCCACGCCCCTCACTTGTACTCCTTCCCCACAGGATACTGAGCACTGATGATTGATAAGATGATAATGATACCAAATATTATAATACCAAATTTATACACATGTTTATTAGAGAGTGTACTTTTGCACTACTAGTAAAATATCAACATAGCCTATGTACAAATCTTTTAAAAATTCTATAGTTCTTCCCGATATTTCCACGCTAAATCTTGATTACACATACTAGTATGAAGTATGTTCTAATTATAAAACACTGATATTTTAAAATAATTATAAAGGTTTTTATAATAATGTTATAAAGTTAAAGTTAGTACTTCGTAGTTTGACTCACCCCAGACCAGGCGCCAGCAATCCATGTTGGGCACTCCTGCTCATTACAGTCTTGTGTGGACCGTGGAGGTGGAGATACACAACCCGGCTCAGAGCTGGATTCTAGAAATATCAAAATGATCACAAACTATTATTAAAGTATATTATTATTATTATTATTATTATTATTATTATTAAAGTAAATATTATAAAAGGACTTTTCGTGCATTTTTTTGGCGAATTTCTTGCCGGCTGTGATGAACCTGACAGTTACGCCGAGGCTAGTTTTGTATTTAGAATTAAGATCAAGTTGATATAACTGTTATACAAAACTTTACTGCGATTTAATTAACGTTTCGTAAATCGGTAAATTTTATGAAAAAATATACTCTTATACTGTCAAGGACTATCATAATATACATAAGCTTTATGTTCATTTTGTAATGTAATAATTGATTATTTATAGAGTTTAAGCTCGTTACTTTGTTCGTGTATATTGTCAAATTATTGATAATTGGTATTTAATCAATAAAGTCTCTATTCAGTTAGCGTGTATAATAAACGAAAAAAAAATGATTAAAGAATATATATCCTCGAAATATCTCATCTTATATATATTCGCTTAATTTTTTTTATCAGTACCTCAGAATTTAGAAATTATCAATTTTTAATTGAGATATACCTGGATCGTAAGTGTCAGCCCTTGTAACATTCGCTGACCTGGCGCACAAAACTCTTCTCGTTCGAACTCCACCACCGCAAGTCACACTGCACGATGACCATTCACCAACGTACCACCTGGAATAAAAAGTGTTAGTAGTTTTGTTTGATATATTTTGTATATATCAAATATATATTGTACAAAAAGTAGTAAAAGTACGCTATAACTATATAAATAAGCGCGTTTGCTACCATGAATAATGAATATAAAATATAAAAGACAAACAATAAATTAAACTTTTTATGAAAAATTCATACTAGCTTAGATTTATGTAAAATAATTTTATAGTCTGTTCCATATTTGAGGACATAATATTAGAAGTGGAATTTGCTTTGAACTTTTCTCTCCTAAGAAGAATAACCTTTTAAGGTGCTTATATTAAATAATTCCATAGATACTCTCGCTTTATTTTTAATAGATTGTTAATTTATACTTACTTGTACGGACATGGATGCGTGTTACATCGCACTACGGATGAGGAAGGCTTGCTTGATCCGTCGCACAGTTGTTCCGGAGCATCTAAGCCCGTCAATCGATCCCTGCATACAGCTAGTGACATTTTATACCCTGAAACAATTATGACAAATATATGAAATATATCTTATATATATAACTGTCACGATGTTTGTCCGCGATGGACTCCTAAACTACTTAACCGATTTTAAATTAAATTGGCACACCGTGAGCAGTCTGGTCCAACTTAAGAGATAGGATAACTTAGATCTTTAATTATAGTCGCAATTTTATTTTATTTCAAATTATTTATCTCTAATTAATTGACAGTCACAAGTGTCTGTTAACTCCAAAAGATGTCGATACTTTTCGACTGGATTGAGTAAGTAATCAATAGACAAACGTGTAATATAAAGATTAATTTATTAACCTAAGTAAAGCATACTTTTATTGTTTAAAACGCTTTCCATTCTAAACATATAAAGCTGATAATTACTTTTATTGAACTAAGAAAATGATTGACTAGAAATCAGACGGATGGCACAACATCGTTTGCCGGATCAGCTAGTTAGATATATAATTTAATTATAATTTATTGAAAGAAGGATTCTGTTGAAGCTTCATAAAACGTGTAATCTTTCACTTAAGATACATGTATATTATATTCAAACGAAACATAAAATTCAAATATCTATTAACGAGAAATCTTATTTCACTTTGCTTCTCATAGCAATAACGATAGCAATAAAATCCAGTTCTTACGATTTTTTTCATAAAATATAAACGTTATTCGTAAAATTTTATCTAATTGATTTCAATGTGTTGTTTCGAAGAAAAGCCTTACCAATTGCTAAGGTCGTTCAGTGTTTTCTATATAAATATTTCAATAGAAAATCTTTACTTAAACTTAAATTAAAAAGTAATCTCTTTAAAAATAAAAATCCTGGAAACAGGTAAGGAGAGAATGAAAACCTGCAGTGTTTAAACAGCTATTAGGCAAAGCACTTAGGTTCAAAATGAACGTCGACTGCACAACATTGGATAAGACGTGCTTAAGAGAAAAAGTATTAAATATCTTAAATAAAAGTTGAGAAATAATAAAGATTAGCTGTTCCCTGCCACCCGCGTTAATACAGAGAATCGTGCAGTTCGTAAACTTGTGCGTTGAATTTATTATTTTGTTGCAGCACTATTTAAAAGGCGCGACGAGTACAGAGTATCTATATAGTAGAATATTGTCAAACCTATGATAGAAATATACTGTCGCTGAATAATTTTGTTTCACATCATTTTTGCGTATCATTTACCGTTTACATAGCGTACGCAAGGAACCTTTGAATGAGGTTTTTTTTCCATTTTGCAACATATTTTTATGAATGCTCCGCTCGTAGTAGTGGTGAGATGTTTTTCAATAATGTTACAAAATATTTTTTCAGTTTGAACCAGTAACATACTGGCGCATTCTATCAAACAGTAAATACAAACAATCCAACTCTGTATTTATATTTTCTAGCGCCTCTAATAGAGTTAACATGTTGCCAATGTTAAGAGTCCTTGGGAGTACTTTACAGAACTAAAATATATTGTAACAAAAAATAATATATATTTGGAAAATAACTGCAAAATCAAGATTATAGATATAAATATATATTGTATATGTAGTAGTTTTCTTTTTTAACTTTACTTTAATTGTCAGGAATCGAACCCGAGGCAACAAAGAAAGGTAAAAAGTAAAACAAAAAATTTAAAATACGTATACTGTACAGGAACTAAAGTGAAGAATTAACATTTTTTAACATTAATATTTTTTATTTATTTAAACAACCAATCGTTATTGTTTACGCTAGTTAATACAAGTAAAAAGGTATTCCCTAAAAATAACAATTAAGTTCTATAATCCATTCCTGTTCTGACCCTTTTCAATTGTTAATGAAGTGCCAGTGGAATGACGAATGAGGTCCATCCGAGGGCCAGAGTGACTTACGTTTTCTGGCACTGATAAATGCTTGTAAGAAATTAATTTATGATATTTCCTTTAAAGGGAAACGAGGAATCATTGTGTCGTGTTTCATCCGTTAAGCAAGTATGCTGGAATTCAAATTAACTAATTTACACGAATTATATTTATATATATTTTTATCGAAGTCATATTCAAACCAACTTTTTTTGGTGAGGAATTGCGTTGCTATTCGAGCTTAATATATGTTAGTAGGATATCGAACTTAAATATCATCATCGTTCGAACATGGATGTTATCTAGTTAATATTTAAATCGATAATTATATCTTATATAAAATTCTCGTGTCGCGATGTTCGAACTTGAACTCCTCCGAAACGGCTTGACCGATTCTCATGAACTTTGAATTATTGAGTATGTCTGAAAATCGACCAACATCTACTTTTCATCCCCCTAAATGTTAAGGGTAGTCCACCCCTAATTTTTTGTTTTTATTTTTTATGACACATCATACAAAAATACATACAATCCTAAATTTTCACCCTTCTACAATCAACCCTTATTTTTTATTTACTAATTGAAAATTTAAATCACATGTATGGCAAAACAACGTTTGCCGGATCAGCTAGTATTTATATATAATTGGTCTATAACACGCATTTGTACATAGGCCACTAGGGCTTATACTTCCTCTACCAGACCATCTATTCATAGATAAATAAACTTTAGTGACTTTGAAACTAAACAACATATGCGTACTTCTTCTAATTATAGTTTGAGCTTTAATAATATGATGAAAAAACGGCCACAGTAATATTTAATGTTCGAACTAAAGTTGTATGTTAAATAAAAATATTCTAGTCTATATTTTATACAAAAACTGAAAGGTAATCAAATTAAGTTTTTGAAAACATTTGAACCAACGTTTGATCAAATGTTTCAATCAAATATTGCGGTCCATCAGCGAAATTAGTTCGCCGCAGAAACCAATTCTTATCTTCGTTTTCATCGTTCACGTCTTTTCTTAATTAGAATCGCGAATTTTGTATAAATCCTTGCAGACTCGCGACTTTTGTGCGACTTTCTCCATGTTAAAAACACGATGCAATTTGCATGATTAGGGAGAGAAATTGTATTTTTATATAAATAAGAAATTATCATCTTATGAGAGAGAGGCCAACAGGGAAATTCCAGTTAATAAATAACATAGGAGTTACAGCGTCCGGGATGGGTCTGGCGTGTGTACAGTAATATGTAAAAACCATTTCTTTACTTTACTTTTTTTATTTATTGGACATTCATCGTATTAATTTTTACCGACAAAAATAAAGACTTTTTAATTTGAGTCATACAACTAAATGAGATGTTGTAAAATTCGGAACATTTGAAGGTGTAGTTGCAAGTATGCCTAGCCCATAATATTTCAAGTACTGTTTCGTAACACGATGTAGACAAAAGATTCCCCACTGATTTATCAACAGCGTAACGGAGATTCCGACGTAAATAACGACGCTCCCTTACAATTAACGACGCAATTCTCAATTCAAATTCAAATAATCTAATTACATTTTAAAATGAGCCATAGCTTGCGCATTCTTAGAATTTATTACCTGTTATTATTTGGATTAGATTACATTTAATTGCCTGTATAGGTTACAAGGTACTGCAGGAATTATATATTGAAAATTATCTAAAAAATGCCAATCCAGATAATTTGCACCATTATTAAGACAAAAACTTAAAATATTAACAACTAACAAAAATGTCACATAACAAAATATAAACATTATCAATTCTTAGTTGCAATAATGTTCAATTATTATTGTTACAAATATATAATCGAAGTTGATTAACGAATACAACACAAAGAAAATGAAATACACAAATTCGTATTTGCGAATTTCAAATATTTGTAGTAGATTCGCTCTAGTGAGTGTCAAACACACCTTCTAATAGATAATCTATTATGCTAGAATTATCTTGATTATATCCAACCAATGTCTATCGAGCGAGTAAATTATTGCTAATGCTTCAATTCACTCGGTACTTCATTACTTTGAATACCAATTCGAATATACACGAATGTCATTGTTTGAGTTGCCTTTATTTATCGTGGAAGTACTATTATTATACAAGGGAATTCCAATATGAACAAAGTTTTAATGAATATTGAAAAATTGGGAAATACTGCTCCTTTTTTGAGCTTCCGTTGCGTACGGACAGTAAACAGTTAAAATTACACAAACAGCATGTATGTGAAAGTACACGCTATTTATAAAGTGGGAAAAGCCGCTATCCTTATATATGATATATATTTCATAAGGAAACTAACAGAGCAAAGGACACGGAAAGTTTTTTGGCCATTTCATTTTTACAACATAATTTAGCAATTTTATGTTCATCTTGTTACAATGAAATGAAGCGGTATTACAACAAATCTCAGAGATATTGAAATCTATTATATATTTTAGATAAAAAAAATCACTTTTCATTGCTTGCTATAAAAGTACATTTTTCTGTATATAATGCTATTTTATATTGTACTAACCTCCCCCACAAGTTGCAGAACATAAAGACCCAGGTGTAGACAGCCAATGATAACGCGGCCGTGAGCACGACGAACCGTCGCCGCCACAAACACCGCATTCGTCCACTCGCCGGGTCGACCCGACCCGTAAATCACAGCCGACGCGCTAGAAATGTAGTATATTTATATAATTATATTATTGCTGCAAATCAATATTTACAGGATTAGAGAGTATTGCAGAGCATTTGTTTGGCGAATCCGCACGAATAAACTTTTTTAAAATTAACTTTTTAATTAAGAGCTGACCTATTAAGTTTTTATATTTTTGTTCAAGTTTTGTATGATATTGCCTTTTTATATGTATTATTAGAATGTCGATACAGTCTCAAAATATATTAATCATACTTTATTTTTAACGAAAGTAAAAGTATAAACTAAGTTTCTTGATAAGGCCTCATCTTAATCAGACAAATATCATCGATTTATTATTTTAATAATTTTTGCACCTCAACAATAATATTCCACTCACGCCTTGACTCATTGTGTGATAGAAGCAAACACGAACAGCATCGCACCCGTATTGCAAGTTTAAACAGGTCACCGAGAAGTGTTTATCTTGTTGCAAGAAAATGTATAAAATGTACATAAAAACGTCGTCGATAAGTCATAAAAATATTTCGGTTTAGTATGTAATAGGTACCAATTTATTAAAATAAATTTTAGTAATGCTTGAGTACGTGTTGCTCATCCCTGTCTTAGAGCATATAAGGAAAACAACGCTCTAAATTACGACACTAAACATTTTAATGTATTTACTTCGACATATATTAAGAGTAAAAGGTTAATTAAAACTTATTTATTAAAAACTTTTAGAACAATAGTTATAAAGTTTAATTTGCGATGCACTTAGATTATATTGTAGTGCTACGAAATTCTACTATACATATGAGCGTATCGAATATATAAGGAATGCCCCTGTTTCGTCATATATTTATACGAATAAGCTCTTTTCTGTTTGAGTTACATCGTAGCACAGTTGCCGTAGCGACATGGGCATCGTAGCTAGTTCATATGACTAAAATGTATAATGTCTCGTAATCGACGTCGCTTTTTTAGGATCATGGCATGACAGTTCCTCACGATATCAATCAAATCAAATCATTATACAAGAATTTTTATATTACGGAAATAAAAAATTAAATATAAATTTAATTTGCGCACAGTATTATACTATAGTATTTGATCTCAGTACCTGAGAAACTGCTTTAGGTATTTACTATTCATAAACTAAAACAATACAGTTAATGCATAATATTGTAATAGGTATTATACCCACTTATATAGAACATCTAAAGGATATAGGTACATCATTATTAAACTAAGGGAATATCAAAGCCACCCACAAATCAGGCACGTAATCTTCAAATTTGGCAACTAATAAAGGAAATGTCACTTAAATGTTCTCTACCTTTCACCGATGTCAAAATCTCACTATAAATCAGAAATGTTGTTAAAATGAGATTATAAATTGGTCCAGTGTATTGAGAAATTGTACATAAATAAATCTCTGTAGTTTGAAGTTATTTTATAATTCAGACAGGTATTTAAAAATTTTGTAACCTAGATTCATTCCTTGTTACTAGCAGAAATTCGATGTCCATTTTATGTGGCTGAAGGAAGAAATTCTAGGTTATTAAAATATTTCTTTGCAAAACTTATGGATTTTTCTGTTATGCTCCTATTAGAACCTTTACGGTCACAAACTGACTATGGTACTTAATCTTCTTAATATAGAGTTATATAATTTTAATTTTAATAAACGTTTGAAGGATTACCCAATTTGTTCCGGTAATATAAGTAGTATTTAAATTAAACTGGCAACTTATTATAACCATACTAAATTATGGCAACAAAATCTTGCAACTGACAGCAACCCTTCTAAGTTCGTAAATCAAGTTTTGAGTTTGGTCTTGTTAACCCATATGTAGACAACATAGATAGTCTACTATGACTAGCATTATTATATAGTTGGGACTATTTTAAAATATAAATGGAAAAACTGTCACTTCAAATAAAAAGCACAGATGGCGAAAAACTTGAGAAAAATCATGAACGAATGATCAAAGTTTCAAAGTTATTGAGCGAAATGGATCGACCCAAACTTACCACTTGGAAACCTCAAAGGCTGTTTTTGTTAAACGTGACCCAATTATTTAAAGGTAAAAAGGTTTTACTACCGATACTTTATGTTTTTTACTTTTATCACCGAGAGCTTTAAAGTTTTTAACAAAATATGACGTTACCTTTGGTAATGATTAAAGTTTGAATTTTTATGTTATCTTCTAACTTTATTTTATTCATTGCAAAATTAGTTAAAGTGGTAATCAAAATTACCACCGGTATAAAGTATTTTTGTAGTAATAGTGTATTGAAATAAATGCAGGCCCCAATTTACATAAATTCTTTTATCATTAGTTACGTAGACATCCACTATAATTTTCATTTCATTTACAAGAGAATCAATGAGCTTAAAACAACAATGATTAAAGCCTTTTCAGACAAACAGTTGTGTGGCTGAACAAAAAAGATAGGGATTGAAACCTCGTGACAATGCCGGATGCGACCTGACATCATCAGGGAACGCGAAATAATAAGGCATACACTGGGCTAAAATGGAAGATGAAGCGAGCATCTCTCATTATTCTATAGACTAATGTATCTGATGTATTTTGTAGTCATGGTTTTGAATAAGAACTATTATTGTAAAAGGAATATGAAAGCGTAAATAGGCCCAACAAAACTCATATATATTGTATTATATTATTAATAAATAGGTACTTGTATTAATAAATAGGTGTGTCCCTAATAATTTGTATAACGAAAGAGGAGCTATGGGATTTAATAAACTGTCCTTACTAGAACAGATTCTAGGGTGTTTCGTATAGCTAAGTAAATCTATATCATATCAAGCAACAATTGCGAAATAGCAGTTTTATGCTCGATTCCCTTGATTTACACAATATAGGATAAGTGGAATCAGTTTTTTACTTTAGAATGAACTTTAGATAATCCCGACTATTAACGCTACATCTTATAACATCACCCGAGACGTACCCAGCACTCTTTGTCTGACTATGTTTGTCCTCGTTTCTAAAATTAAAATATGCACCCGTAACATTTGTTTCGTATAATGATATTATAATACCTTGTAAGTGTTTTGTTTATATTTTAAGTATTAGGAGTAGCACTGAAAAATTCAAGATTTTTCATGTAAAATGTCTTGTTGAATTATTTTTGTTTTGATGTTATTTGATGAATGTTATTTGATACTATTATCAACCTAAAACCCAACAGCAATTTTCAAACACTGCGTCAATGTATTCAAAACACTTTAATCATAACTCATTATACATTATACTTCTAGCCAGAACAAATCCGATTATTTAATACAATATATATTCAAATAGCAACAAAATCACAAATGTATTATTCAAAATCCAATGCATGACTGACAAAAAGTAGACGTTTTAAATCACTGCTGAAAAGTTCTATATTTGCGTTATATAAGCATAGACTATTCGTATTGTTTTTATTTTTGGTTTTTATGTATTGTGACTAGATCTACTTGACTATTGAAGTTTGGAATGAAAACACCGGCTTATTTGTTTGTCGAGAGGCAATACAGACTCGGATTTTTGTTAGCTATTGTTAAAAGATTATTTATAACGAAATTATATCCACGGTTTTGGCTTATTCATAATAACTACATTTGTAAATATGATTGATATTTTTTTAAAGAAAATAGAATCGTGAAATTTTTTATACTATGTTTTATTATGCTTATTTATGATATTTATTTCGATTACGAGTTTTATTTCGTATATTATTCTTATCTCGCATTTAGGATCAAAAGGGCGCTTTAAAATAATCATATATTTTATGTTCTTCAAAGTTTAATTAAATACAGTGATATATTGAATTCTCCCCGCAGGCAAAGTAGGAACTGCGCTATATTAAAGCAGGGCCAAAAAACGATACATAATTTTATGGTTTCTACACACAAAAATAGTACCAAAGTGATGAAAAATCGTCACATAATATACTTCGAAATTATTTGATATCCTAGAAAAGGAACTAAACACATACTTTACTAATGATAAAATTAGCTTGTAGCTGTGGCAAATGACCAAGCTAGATGTTTTTTTATTTCTATGAACCTAGCACATTGTCTACCTTGAATATTATCACGACCGGCACGGTGTGGATATGTCTAAGAGGTTAAAAGGATATTTTTAAAATAGCTACATACTGAATGCGACTAATAAAATATAGTTAACTTCACTGGATACATGAGATATCAATCTGAATCCTTTAAGTAACATGAATTACTTTAGGGACCGGGATAACTATTTATTATAGCGTATTTTACATTCCTTCTATTTTCTTATGTATTTATTCATAAGAAATTCCATCGTTATCGTAAACGGACCTGTTTACTTTCATGATATTTTTTATATCACTTTGTTAATTTAATTGAATTAAAAAGTAAGTGTACAAAATAGGCATATTTGAAGCTTAGCTATATTTGATGTGCCATGCAAAAAATGTTATTCAAACATAAGCGTCTAGCCGGAAAATATATTCCTTGAATATATGAACTGAAGAAAAACGGGATTCAAAAACCCGTTTCCTATACCTAATATAATTCTATCTACTATGCAAAATATCAACTGCATGAAAATTATTAAGCGCATAAAAGCTTTCAAAAGCACAGTAATCAGTATTCAAAGTGTTATTAAGCCCAACTCTTTCGAATACTGAAATACAGGTATGCAGGTGTTCAATGAATGGGGATTATACTGTCAATATAAACGCGTTTTAATTACAGTATATTAAAACACGTTTCATTAGAATTAAAAATAGTCTACGTTGTATTTTAACTTATGTACATGTCGCAACATTTCAGAGTCTAAGTTTTAGCGCAGGTGCAGTAAAACTCTTTCAACGTTTAAAGCGAAATTTCTTGTGTTTTAGATGTATTTTTTTAACGATTTTCTTTATCTAAATAAAATTGCAAAAAAGTATATAAATAAAATTATATTTATATTTTCATTAGATAAAAATACCAAAACCTCGTACTTTGTCTTTTGTGTAACGGCACAGCGACTTATTTCATAACAGTATGCAGAAATGATATCAATCTTGATGTAGTACCGGTGAACACTATTCGTAAAAAACTTTGTGGTTCCATATTAAAACGTAAAACTTGCTTTTTTAGGTTTGAAAACCGCGTATTTTTAAAATGACAATAAATGAAATATGGGGACACATTAGCGGTTCATTAAATCTGTCTGAAAATAAATCAATGTATGATTTAAAAATAAGATCAACGTATCCGTACCTTGCTCTATCGTATAAAGTTTTAAATGAAATTCGTATAACAAAAGAAAGCAGCAAACTATTCAAATTTAGGTACGAGAAGAACAAATCTTAAGTCAAGTTAAATCTCTTAAAAGTTTCAAACGAAACTATCGGACCCACGTCAAAAAGTAATCTTTACCGTATCTTATGATGTTTGTAAATAACGGGAACGACTACTGATATTTTTTTAAAGCTTTTTTACTGTTTTTTTAAGATTGAGTTGGAAATAATCTCATCTCTAATCATCACAATTCATTTCGTTCTCATATATAAATAAATAAATAAATAAATATATAAACTTTTCCATTAAATCGCCAATAGCTACTGAAAAATACATTATATTACATCCAATACTTCGAGGTCACCAGTATAATGTTGGAAAGCGATGCAATAAGTTACTTTATATTATGCTAAATCTTACAATTAAAACAAACGATTGGAGAAGATATCTCTATTCTAACGCCTATATCTTTCATGAGAAAGCAACCAATGAGAAGGAAACTTTTCCGGGGGTCATGGTATCAAAGTACTTAAAATGAAAAAATAGCAACACAAATTTATATTCTTGTACGATAGTATTTATTTAGAAGTAAGTTATTTAGAAGGGTTGCCCTGTTTATTTCCCGGCATCTAGTAAACAGTGCGTTTTGTCATAAACAAGAGTTATTTTAGTGGTGGGGCGTGCCTCACATTTCGGGAAAACACTTGTCGCGCCCGATTTAATCCCGTTAGTTCGGAGTTTTGTTTTAACAGAACATTTATATTTTCGAAAAAGTTTTGCTTTTTTAAACTATATACCTAGTTTGTAGAACAAAATTCAGCGCCATTTGAGCGATATATCGAGTCTTTAATCAAAAAACATTCATGATTAAAATTACCTGGCACCGTCCATCAATGCACATGTCTAGGCTGCCAGGTCGGCATCTTGTACCATCGGATACTCTTGGAGCTAGAACAGCCACCACTACACGATCCTCATCGTCCAATGTAACCGTCTGAAAAAAGGTAGATATTACAAGAACAGTTTGGTTAAATAATCCTCATACTCGTACTTTCATACTTATAATCGACTAAGCCAGTGTCTCATAGGAGTAATACTTATAATGAGGATTTATTTATAAGACCAATTAACATTCACTGGATTTATAATGGTACGTCTCATTTAAAATTGAAAATATGTAGTTATTGAATTTATAATAAAATGAGTAATAAAACTTTTCTTCTAAAAACACGTAACGTAGTATAGGAAAAACTTCTTTATTATTTCTTATAAAAAAATTATAGGTCAAATCGGATTCGTTAACGTTATAATATATTTTGTATAAAATTTCTATGGCAGATATCCTTGACCTACTTAAGTTAGTAAGTTACATAAATTAGCGGTATAAAACCTTTTATTCTCAATGAAACTTCAGAACTTTCCTCAGTTCATTACTAAAATGATTTAAATAAACAAGTGACGTAATTGGCATAATCACAAAAATGAGACGAAGCAAAATTTGGCTTAATTTTCCTGAACTAATTAGATAAATTCAAGACAAGTCTTATAACGAGACATTTCCATTCAAATATTTATCTACGTTCCAACGAAATTCGGTTTCTCAGTCTTATAGAACAGTATTACAACTAATTTAATAAGGGATGTTTGTAAATGCGTTTGTTCTTGTTATAATCTAATTAATGTACGTTTATATTAATTATTTTACACATTTTATGTTTTATTGAAAGTTCCCTATCAATTATTTTTATAGTGTTTGAGAGACTGCTCCCAGTTATTCCTAATTGACCGGTTATATTTATCGGCAGTGGCTTGCCTTAATTGAGTTTATCATATTAACGAAAATGGGTCTCTAGGATTCGTTCTTTTATCTGTCAGTCTCTTTGTATCGGAATAAAGGAAATAAATAAATAAATAACTAAATTTCTTTATTGACCTACTATTATTAGGCGGACCGGTCAGAGGATGAAACGTAAAAATGAAATATTAAAATTAAAAAATGTTGTATTATTTGTGGAATAAGAACAATTAACATTTTGTCGGAATATGTTGATTTTTTGTTTTTATTTGCAGACTAATACGTCTAAAACAAGACATTTAATGATGATTATCATGAAATAATTATGTATATTTTCCATCGAGAAAATTTCATAAAATCGTGTATAAAATTATCTATGATGTGTGAAATATGAAGATTATAATGCTGGGTAATGAGTATAATGTGTAAGAAGTAAAGTTATAAAATAATAAAAAACATTCAATTCAAAATTACCTTCTTAAATATGATCTATAGCAAGGAATCGTTTTAAAGCAAATATAAAACACATTACCGGTTCAGGCTTTAAGCCGGAATGTTGTGGAGTGCCCCGGCACGTCAGCGCGCAGGGCTCTGCATCGTCACGATGAGCACGCCAGTGAAATAGCTCACCACCGTAAGGGGTATTGTCATGTGCACTGCATTGCTGCTCCCTCCATATGTCTTCTTCTAGAAGTGATACATTCGCACGGCATGGCTGTGGAAAAACATTATTTAATGAACATAACTGTTAAATAAAAATATATTTACATTAAAATATATTTTACATTATTTTAATTTTTTTCTGACGTTTCGCGTACTTTACAGTGTGCGTGGTCATGATAGACCCTTAGAATTTAATTAAAATAAAATACTAATCTGTGAAGAGACCTAAATAATTATAAGACTTTTGTAGTTTATGCGATGTTTCATTAGATCTATCGCTCTAATGGACTAGACAAACAGTTACATTCTATAGTAGAAATGATGATAAGCCAACCAAAAAGCATTGTTTTGCCAAAGTTTAGACTGGAAATGTATCTGACCTGTGTCCTATGTTAATTAAAACATCCGAGGAGCTTAGCTGGGTTAGTTAACTAATAGATTAGAGGAGGCACTTATGCGGCTTTCGTACGCCCCAGAATTACACACGGGAATTAACGAGCTTAAATCAATGATATAAATTCTATTCCGCTGAAATTATAACGGAATTCTGTTCAATATAGTATAATGTGTCTTGATAACCCATGGCGCACGTCTCTGCGTCTTTGTCATCTTACATTTTTCGTAAGAGGTAAAAGGGCATGATGCTGTGCATACTGATAATAAGGCTTATTCTGTTCATGTTTTTTTCATAAAACCATTGAGGGGTGTGACTTGTATGTATTGACAGCTACACTTCAATAATATATATAGAGAAGAACAAACACTCTTTGCACTCGGCAAAGAGTGTTTGTATTGTTAGGTAATGTTTTAGTCATTATTTATATTGCAACGTATTAAAATTATCTTACTTAATTAGCTAAGAATTTACTAATAAGGCAAAATAAATATAGCTGACCTATTTCGAATGTTCAAAGGAAATTGATTAATCTAAAAGTTTTAAATATAATAATGATAAAAAACGTATTATGCCATTGCAAAACCACTTCACCGATTTATCAAATTTTTGGTGTTCATTTTCTTAAATATAGTCTATGACCTCATAGGACTATTGTGATAATTTGTATAAACAATTTGTATGATTAAACAATATTCAACGTGCCTACTCATAATGATGTCAAGTATACAATTCATTACATTAATGTTGCAATAACAATTCTTGACATTTTGATATACAGAAAACATCTATTTTAACTTTTATAAGGAGACGCAATATTGTACAAGATTTAAAGGCCATTGTTCTGAATCCATTTGCATAGAAAAATCCTTCAACAAAGTAGAAATAGCTCGTTGGAGAAACAAAGCATGCGCCAATCAGATTTAAAAGCGTCAGCAGTCAATAAAGTGGGGGCAAATAACATTTCTTATTGTCATTCATTCGGTGTCGAAGCCTCCCTCCCTAACGCCCTCTTAAGGAAGGCTTTCATGTTTCTATAACGTCATGGTCAGGTCATAGATGAAATTTATAAAATTTTTAGAAAATGAATCCTGGTGATTATAGTTAAAAGAATAAAGATTTATTTCGTAGTAACTCAATACAGTAATTCAAATATTTGTGAAAGATGACTCCTGTAATAGCTCTGAGAGCTGTGTTACAGAAGCTAATGTTACATCCAATGTGCGAGCATGTACTCTTGTTTAAATATGTTCGGGGTATAACATTTTAACTTATTTAATATAACGTAACGTTCGTTTATCTATGAATTGTATTTATCGATTGAAGAGGAAATTATATAAGACTTTTTGAAAGCCTGACATTCCTTTTATGCGCCTACAAAGGCTAAACAGGATATTTGTCTAATATATATATTTATACTATATGTAGTGCGAATTTCATTAAATTAAATAATCCAAAAGTCAAAGCATACTATTGTGCTAAGATCAAGTAAAGGAATGTTTGTAGTTTTCTATCAGCTACGAAGACCAAAAGCGAACGTAAATTAAAAAAATAATTTTACCGTTAATTTATATCTCTTTTTTAAAAAAATTTTTCGCTCGCCATGTAAGACCAGATTTTAAGGCTCCGTCGCGTCTCAGCAGGGAATTCACGCCGATTAAAGTCATAAGTAGCTTCGGACTGGACGCTTTGTGATGTAAGGGCTTTACTTTGATTTTACGTTTTAATAACTAGCTGCTCACTTAGATAACTTACTTTCTTTGCCGACTGCGAAAGGATGTGGCTTAAAGGGTTTTATTTTATTAAGTAAATGTTTGGTATTATTTTATATTTTTATGGAATACACGTGAAATAAATGGGTTATATAGTTATTATATACGTTTAATAATTTAAAATTATTTATTTTTCTCTAAAAATAATAATATTACATTAAATTACTGAAGAAAAACGAATATGCACCAAAAGTTTGAGCCTCAGTTTGGGATTCCTCTTTCTATGGGGAAAATTAACATTTCAGTGAATAGATACGGAACACTGAATGATGAGACTGCATGTATTAGATTATATAATTGTAAAACATTTGTATATTTTATATTGTGGTTCAAAATTATATTTTTAAAAATATCCTCTTTATATTTTAAATAGAACAATAATATATATTTCCCATATCATATTACGCAGCAATATGATATAAGCTTACTATGAAGAAATCCAAAGTACTGCGATAGTTTCCTCTCTTGAGTGTATTATATAAAATGAAGCAGGGGCATTATTATATATTTGGTTTCTTATACTGAATTTTTCGCAAGTTCGTAATGTTTTTCAAATATCTACCACATTATTCGTAGTTACATTTATTTTTAATTATTTATCTGAACCTCGTTTTATTTACAAAAACATTCAATGTATATTATAAAAATATTGATAACATTTAATCTAGACCTTTAATTTTATAAAAACATTGCAAATTTATGTACCCAGAATATATTTTATTTGAATAAACATCAAGACAGAAATAGAAAAACTTTCAACAAAAATACTCAAACAATTTATTGACTTCAGAAGTTGAGAGGCAAATTGCGAAGTTTCTCGGCTGCTAAATAAATTGTGAGAGGACAGAGGTCTATAATTGTGCTGGCTATTAGTTGAGTGCATTCAACAATCAAGTTAATTGAAACTTCGCATGTATGATATTGTATCATAGTGGTTTCTCTAGCCATGATGATACATCATATTTCGTACGTATATATCATCTGTATATACCTCTATAGTCTACAGGTGCCAAGGAAAAAGTAAACACAACTCAAATCAACGTTAGTTTAACTTTAGATATTCTCATTATTTTTTTTTTTTTATTATTATTTTTTTTATAATCCCTAATCGGCCTACCTCCCCCGGCTTTGTCACCGGGGCCGTGGTCTAAGCTAAACATCCATCCGTTCTTTCATCCATCATCAAAATGAGTACCCACAGCGTCTTTATTTATTTAGGGTTATTTACAAAAATTGTTTATAAATTAAATAAATAATAATTTTAACATACTTTCCTGCATTACATTACATTTTATTCTTATTACTACCTATCACAGAACTCGGCCGCGATGCGGGCGGCCTGCACTTTTCCGTGAGTATCCTTATGATATTCATTGGTAAGTGCGCCCCGTCCGCCTCGCGGTCCTCGCCCCGGCCTTACTTCCGTTGAATCTCGCCGTCCTGTTTATTATTTTTCTACAAAATTCCTCCAGGTGCGTCCTGTTACTGGCGAGCATGTCGGGCAATCCTTCAAGACTAAGCGACATGCCGGTGATCTGTTCCAGATCGCACCTGTAGGAAGCAAATATGGGACAATCTATTATTAAATGTTGGACGGATTGTTCCACCCCTCTTTCGCACTCGCAATCGGATTTTTCTTTCAGCCTGAAACGGCACAGGTACTCGGCAAAGGGTCCATGACCTGTGAGGATCTGTGCCATCTCAGGACTGAATCTTCTCTCTATTATAAGTTTATGCGCGTCTGCGATATTTTTTAGGAGTAATTTCGTAGTTCCAGCTGTTTGACCTTCTTGGTATCGTCGGTCCCATTCCTTTAGTGTTTTCTTCCTAATCTCTTTCTTTATGTATGATAGCGGGTACTCCGTGTGGGCTGCTTTTACTTGTAATGTCTCCGCCGCAGCTCTCGCGAGCTCATCCGCCCTCTCATTTCCCTCCGTGCCGATGTGCGCTTTCACCCAGTGAAGTTTTATATTCTGGCCTTTCTTTTGGCTCTCCACTAGGTGTCTGCGGATCTCGACTACTCGGGGGTTTCGAGAGCGGCCGCCCACGATCGCCTCTAGCGAAGATCGCGAATCACTATAGATGTTCACGATTCTCATTATTGTTAAAATTTTAATTATATTTACAATAAATTTTTATACGTTCAGTTGTATTTTCAAGTGATAAATCATCGATTAAATTTAATACTCGTTTTACTTAGATTAGTTGAGGTGCTTAGTGTATTTGAGTGAGGGTTCCTTACAGATAGGTCGACGATCCTCTTAACGTGTTCTAATTAACACTCAATTCATTAAGTTATCCTAGTAAAATAAAAAGAACAATTATTTTACTGAAATTACAGTTCTGTTTTTAAAATAATTTATTTCACAGTGTTGAGTGGCACGAGGAAGAAAAAGAATTTCTAATAGATGATTTGTGCTCAGATATTTTTTTCATTTGATGCCGAATCCTGTTCAGTTTATGTATTTAACTTTCTATAGAACAATTTACCAGCAATTCCTAACGAGCAATTAAATACGTAATGGTCACGTAAATCATAGGTTTTTATGTGAAAACTAGTTTAGTGGCCCATTCATTTGAGACCTTAATAAATTGAGGTCATTCAGTTGTAACTATAAATCAATTTTGCTAATTTCCTTAACGTTTTGATGCTGGTAAATGTACTCTTAAATTAATATTTACTTAATATTGTCTTTTATTAACATAGCTATCACTCATTTAAAGTAAAACACTTTGTTGATGTAAGTTATGTATTTTACAAAATAATCATGAGTCTACCGTGACCACGCACGCTGCAAAGCCCGCGAAACGTCGGAGAAAATTAAAATAATGTAATATACTTAAATTTTGTAAAAAAAATAACTTAATCTGTTAACAAAGTGTTTTTATCTAAATTAATATTTACTTATTTAACTGTTATCATTCTTCTTGCATATGTCGTGATTGAATGCATTGTTCTACTTGGTGTTTGTTTTTCGTTCGCACTATAATGTGAGTGGCATTTCACTAGGCTAGTGGTATTCAGCTGTTTTTATAAGAATTTTTGTGCATATTTGAAGTGATTGTGTAGCAACCTTACAACCCTTACTACAAAAAGTAAGTATGCAATTGAAAAGAGTGGCAGAAAGTTTCTTGCCAGTTCTTCTCGTGTCATCTACGACGTCTTGGGACCTAGTTGTAAATGTGAATTTATATTTCTTTTCATTTGACTTTCACCATGAATAAAGATTGTTGAATTTGTATTCGATCTCATAGCTTTGTCCACTTACTGAAGTCTTAATAACTCCTAATATGAATCTAAATATCTTGTTAATATGCCATAATGATACATATTATTCTACTAACTTTAATGGACCAATTCATTGTTTGTCACGTAATTAATAATGTCACCAATTAGTTGTTCTTATATTGACATAGCATATACATAAATAGGTTAAAATTATAAATCTATATTAAAGGGACATTAACATTAATAAAAATATTAAGCTTCTTTTTTTTAACCACAGACATACCTGCATATTACATATCTTGTATCGCACTGGTTCTCCCCTGCATCCAACAGGTGACGAGCAGGTTCGAAGTTGTCTAGAAACGCCTCCATCACATGTCCTTGAGCACAGCGACCACTCACTCCACTGTGACCAACCAGCACGCTCCTTTAAAATAAAACATGTATGTATCATTATCAATTAAAGTGGGTATGGTTTAATGTTTATTTCATGGAACATTTTTGTGCTGATTCTGTGTGATAAATATCAGTATATGATTTTTTTGACTGAAGCCTTTTTTAAATAATTTATTTGGCATAAGACTAATTTATTTATATCTAGCCATAATTGACACAGAGTATACTTGAGTACGCTTGAAACTAACTTACAAATAAAAACTCCTTCCTATCATAAATATATCCTGCTCTGGTCCGGATTTAATACATTTGTTAATATTGACACCTTCACGGCATCACTGATTTCTGGCGGATGAAAGTTCGTGAGCTCCACTCTGGGAATAAAGGATGCCCCTGTGACCTGAAGTAGTTTATCCGAAGCACACTCGTACAGTCTGAGTAACGCTAGGACCAGCTCCCTACAATCTATTTTATCCCATATGACTGCAAATTTAAATTTAAACAAGCATAGTTCCCTCCGTAGTTCCAGCGATTCAAACCTCAATGTACCTAACAAGAATTTAGGTGGATATAAGAAAGAATAATATTAATACGCCTATCTTTATAAAGTTTTTAAACTACTAACAATTTCGGCACTTTATCTATCATTGGATGACAATTGCTCTAAGGGCACCTACAAGACATACTTACATATACTATAAATTGAGAATTGTGCAAAACGAAGCCTACATGCTTATTAAATGTTGGCTTGCTTTCAGGTATATACTATCTATAGATAATATAGATCTATTGATAATAGACAATAGATATGTTATCAGGTCTATCATATTAGGATGATTAATTAAAGATATTTTAAATAATAAAATTATTATTTAATTTGTTACTAAAACGAGGAGTAAGGCAAATTATATCAAGATGTTAACAAGCTAAAACATATGTCATAGTAAAATATATTCTTTAGTAATGTTGTCGTTTTTCAGTAATGTTCTTGCAAATATCTCGGGCAAAATGGCGTAGCAGCGCTCATAAATTACCTAATGCGTTACTCTTCATGCTTACTGAGAATTTCGCTAAAAAGCTCCATATCCCTAATTTGATTTCCGATCAGTGATTTAATTAATTTTCTTATATAACCTTTACAAGTTTTCTCAGTAAATTCTAGTATATTTGGGCCGGAGCCAAATGTTATGCTAGATTAGCCCAGATTTCATACTGTGGATAACATTGTCTAGGTGAAATACCAAGTTAAGAATTTATGATCCCTCTGTCTATGTTAATCTAAGTCAATACATAATTGTAACTTTAAGTAGCACATATCCGCTAAATACACTATTGTATTTTAGGTTGTAGACTACTCTATGCGCCCTTTGATAAGATATATGAACATCGTACATATTTTTGTACATATATCTTTAATTAATTTAGTGTCAGAGTAATTTAATATTCTTTTAGCTTGAATATGCACTGTATTTTTAAGCTTTTATCATAATGATAGTAAGAGTAATAGATATAAAAATAGAAATAAAAAGCCTGGTATTTTTACATATTATAATTTTGAATGGTAATTATAAAATAAACAAGGTGTTATTAAATATAAAACGGTCCTACTATTTTAACTGGAGGCACGTTTATATAACGAGTTAATTTTTATGCATGATACAGGCTGATTGGATTCTTAAATGTTTTAGTTAAAGTAAATATTTGAACGGAAACCTTTATCAAGGCAGTATTTCTAGAATATTAGCAACAAAAACATTGGATCACAAAATGTTACCTAAACGATAGAATATGAAACTTAGATATTTATATTTTGAACAATATAAGATTTTCATCACGTGTCCGTTTTGCATAATACTGACCAGAATAACAATTATTCTTACAAAGTACCTTACGTGGAGTTTTCATCTATATGACGGTCGAATAAAGTATATAGTCGCTTGCAGGATCACCCACCATTTAGTGAAGATTTCCAATATATGCGGTAAAATATGGAAAACGGCTAGGGAATTACGTTTATTTATCATGGTTTAAGACACTTGTTTGGGGAGGAATAAATTTTGCACGTTCTTAATATAACTAATTTTTACAATTGATTATACTATAAGGTGCGCGTATGCATAAACGCGATAGTTTTGGAAACGTCTAGTTAGAATTGTTTTATTAGTTATTGATACTTCTATAAATCTATACAAACATAAAAAAAAGTAGGAACTACGGGTACCAGTTCAAATTATTTTATAGTCCATGTATGAAGGAACATTTTAATCTTATTATCATCAAGGAGAGCGAAAAATAAATGAACAATGTTTGAAAGGGGGAAAATGTATGTTCGAGGGTAATGTGTGGGTATTTAATGAATTCCGGCGAAACCGCTAGAAACAGGTACTCTATATATATTCTTGTATAGTCTAGTTCCTTGTTCTTCAACCTGTGGGTCGCGACCCCCTGGGGGGTCGCGAAGCTTCTGTAGGGGGGTCGCCAGAGGTCGAAAAAAATGGGTACTTTAGTAAAAAAAACAAAATTAAAGACAATTAATATTGTTAATGGTAATACTGTAACATACACCTACATACATGATAAAAAACCGAAGTTCAAGGGGGGTCGCGAAATATTTTTTTTACACCAGGGGGGTCGCATCATGAAAAAGGTTGAAAAACACTGGTCTAGTTAAAATGACATCTGATATAGACTACTACAATAATGGTAAGTAGAGTCATATTATTCATAAGAACAGATATTTTTTTATCTTCCCATTCGATTATATTTATATGATATCTTGTAAGTGACAATTTAAAGAGGTGTGATAAAATATACATATCGCTCAAAATATCGTAATAATTATATAGATATGAGGGTACGAGGGTTCATATTTCTTTTCCCTACATAAACAAAATAAACAGGATAATGCAATTTCCTCACAAATATCATGGAATCCGTGAAACAGAACATGATACAATTTACATGAACACAAGGAGAATGGGGAAATCAGGAAAAATTAGCTTTTAAACTTGCTAGTAGCGATGTTGACATTTTATCGATATTTTTGGCGCTATGTTAAAACTTATATCGATGTTGAGATTATTTTTTTCGCCGATCGTCTATTTGCCTTTATGTCTGTTTGTCCGCCTATCAGTGATATCAGTGATAGTTAGGATGTTAAATTTTCAAAAATCATGTGTATATGATTATATAACGAAAAATAAATGATCTATTTTACTCGATTCATGGTACCGAACCCTCCGTGCGTGAGTACGACTTGTGCTTGTCGGGTTTTTATTTATTTCTAACTAATATAGAGAACTCATGAACGAAAGAGTAATCTATTTGAACATGCATAAAATAATTGATGAAAAACGCAATAAAACAATAATCTTGTAAGTATATTAAAAATAGCCTTCAGCAAAAACGCTCACTTCAATTTCAACCCACAATTAAAAGCGTCTATGTTATGTTATGTTACGACAGGAGAATATTATACATTTGACGTCATGGTCAAAATATAAACAAAAAACATATATAAATGTATCGTTAAATTGACAACACTAAACGTAGCAGTTGACTCCTGTCTGACGTTATCCGATTACAAAGCTATTTATTTTATTCATCATTTTTTAAATATCTCTCTGAGTTTCTGTACTGAATTGTAATTTTTTCTCAAAAACCTTAAAATGCCATGTAATGATATTTCATTGAATTGAATTGAATAAAAAACAGTATGATTTAATGCTCGCAGTCGGCATCATATTTCCTCCGTCAATGCTATTCGAATTTCAAATGCGTTCATGTATATTACCACCGTCAAGTATATTATTTATGATAATAACTAGATGTTTCAGTCGTGTTAATTAAGATACACACACACACACACCGTACGCGCATGTTACACTTATACAAAAATAGTTATTTAATGGATTAACACATAGGTACTAAAATTGGTATGAAGAACTTCCTGCATTTCAATTTTAGTAGGTAGTTTAAGAGCGAAGACCTCATACTAGCTAACATAATCTTTCGCCTTACTATTAGTAAGATAATGTAAGTTTATTTCTGTGTAGTATTTTTATTCGATAGTAAATAAAAATATTAAACCATTGTTAAATACTATGGAACTATTTTAAATGCCCTGTCATTTAAAAAATTCTATTTAAGACCGCGTTCTAAGATATCAAATATAAAATAACACAGCTAGTGTGCAAATTATTTTTCGTGTTATAAATAGTGTTAGGAAAACATTAGCAATTTATAAGTTGCATTTTACCTAAGTGGTGGTATTGTGACAGTGAAGTAAGCAAAGAATCTTTCTGCCTATTGCTAGTATAGCCTTATGAATTTCAGTTTATGGATGCAATTGGTATAAAACATATATATAAAAATTACACAAACACAAATTTATTGCACCATTACAAAGCTCGACGTTTCGAGTGCCTTACAGTAATTGTGGTGAGTGGGAGAGCTCCTCTGGCTTCTCTCAAGTTTTATTTAAATGTTCGATATACCATAACCTGGTTTGATAATATTCAAAATACTGTTAGTTATTAGTAATAGGTTTGAGTATTATTATACTAAAAGAATAAATAAAACCAGTAATATATGAAAGGTGATGCAATTTTAGTATTAAAATATTATATAATTAATTATATTTATATATATTTTATTATATTGATTATAGTGGTGGCGCATTTTATAGTTGTCGTTAGCATGTAATTCGGTATTGCATGTTTCATGCACGAACGTTTTCAGCATCGAAATTAGCATTTGACTTTAAGCGTAAAATCGGAAACTAGAATTGTATGCAAAGTCGCATTTGTTGAGCACGTTCAAAATATTTATGAAAAAACTTAATCTCAAAACTAAACCTGTTTAACTATAGTAATCTTTCACAAATTACTTTTAATAGCGCTCTACAAATAAATATTTTAGCAATCGTATATTTAAGAATTAGGCCTATGCGGATGTTAAGATATTATAACCGTGAAACTAATTTTGTTTCAAGACTTTCTTGTTCCCAAAAACGTATGTTAACCATATTGTTCCTAAAATATTAATATTATTATAAGAATTCATTCTTAGCCGAGGGTCTTTCAAAAAGAATATACCTTTTATTCTACTTCGACGAAATCTCGTTCTCTCCAGCTATCAACTATCGAAATTACATTTCGCAGTTGTTTATGACCAAACCAATATTCATTACTCAAAAGAAAAGCGAAAAAAATTGCCACGAAATTTTCTAAGTGAAAACGGCACAAACCCTTAAACGATTTTCAGTTCGTTTCACGAAAAACTTATTTCATATTACTTTGTCCCACATATGCTTTAAGAAAATTCTTGTTTTCCCCGCACTAAAATGTATTTGTATTGTTTCATAGTTGAATGCTATTTTTATAAAAGCGCACTCTTAAATAAACTATGTCAGCTCTCTCAGCAAGTACCTCGTTAGTTATTTTTCTTTAGATGCTACAGTCTTATCCAACACACTTTCCTATAGCAAGGTAGCATAATTTAAATTTAATAAGGAACTGAACTAATAAATACTGTTTACAAACACGATTATATCTTATTCAAACAATGAAGACTTCTATTTATAAAAGTATATCTAGTAATGATCATCGTGAACTGCTTAGCGAGAAACTTTAGGTGTGAATTAATATATTTGCTATCGATGCTATTATGATAAAGGTAAACAATAGCTGGAAGCCGTGAAATTGAAAAAGTAAATTACGTTAAGTTTTTATTTGTTTTTTAAATTGTTATTTAAATTGAATCCTTAATTATCTTGTACGAAAGTTGGTATAAAGATATACAACGTATTATGGTGAAGCGCAAAGGCGAGGGTAAAAATAGGCCGCGCGCCGCTTAGTTTGAATTTACAATCACTCCGGAGGAAGGGTTGTCTGTGGTACAAGGTAAACTTATGAGGTGAGTGTAAACAAAAAATGCTTTTTGATTTTTAAGTTGAGTATTATTTTGTATATACTGTTCTATAAGATCAAATATATTACAAAGAAATATTTCTCGATGGCCAAGTCCAGGTAGTATAGATATGAGAATAAGATAGATAAGAGATCCAACCAAATCTCCTTAAAAAGTCTTTGACTACTATGTATGTAATACGTATTAATTTAAAACGTTATAAAACGATATAAAAAAATACTTAAAATTCTACAATATGTTTCAATGAATGGCTTATGTCTGACATGAATGTGGTAGTGTAGTGCTACATGTAAGTAATATAAGTCTTTAGTTCTAAGCTCTAACTTTCACTTGGACCAGCACCATGCAAGCTCAAATAACAGTGACATATGCAAATTTCGACACCCGCCCGCTACCGAGTTTAATTTATCAACCTCCCACTGTTTTTATTTGTTTAGCTCCAAATAGCACTTAATCAACTCGGTTAAGTTCAACAAAGTGGAAGGAGTGATCAAAATACGAACGTGAAGGCCTCTTTACATGTGACTTTGGTTAAGTATTTAACAACTTGGAAGCGTTACTGAAAGCTTTATATTTCAATTTGCTGCTCCCCGCGTCAATTAAGAGACTCGTGCACATAAATATACATATAATAGTAGAACATAGCATATATATGAAGTATTATACTTATATACATATATGTATAACACGTTAAAAGCGGCTAATCCAGAGTTGCTTCCTGCATACCAAATTTTACCTAAACTCTTATATTACAATAGTCCAGCCGTTTGCGCAAATAAAGACACAAACTTTTGCCGTTTGTAAGATATTATATATTAATTGGTAATTCTGGCATTTTAGAAACATTTTCAGGTCATGACTATGGTCTCAATCTCTATTTTAGACTATGGAAGTACTAGGTGAACGTACGTACCAGCTCAATCGGTAATAAAGATGAAGATGGATGAATAAGTAATAATGGATTCTATGTACTTTTGTTTGTTATTAAGGATAACGTGCCATGTTGGATGGTGGGCTTATATATATCAAAATGTTTTTTACATAACATCGTCTACAAATATATATACAAAAATATTTTATTGAATACAATATCAAAGCAAGAAAACATACAAATATGAAAAAACACATAAATACAAATCCCAAAATAATTTTTTACTAAATGCCAAAGCCATATAACAAATCGGCTTATTATTATTAAAAGTTTTATTTCTTAGCTTACCTTGCCATGATGTGTTGTGTTATCATGGTGTATATCTGCTAATTCTGGATCTTCGGTAGTAATGTCGTGGCCATGTCTATGACTGCAGCGTCCCGGTATCTGTAACAATCAACATTGGTATGTAGTTCTATATAATTGTTCTAACTAAATCACTTTAATTATTAGTGTTATTATGGTTTTTTTTTAAGTTGTAAGTACATTTAGTAAAGATTTATTGTATGAAACAATTGTCCTTTTCTTATATTGATAATTTCTTGTAGTCTGTTTCAACCCGAAAAATATCAATCACATGAAATCGAATCCAGGGTCGGGCTCTGGATTAGATAAAATAAAATTTCAAAAATTTAAAAGTTATTTCAAGCACAAGTGTATATTTTCTGAGCAATTTATCAGCATCTTATCAGAGAGCCGCGGACAGAGCATTATCCGAGCCAGTGAGCTTCGCGGTACATTAGTGCGGGTACATTAGACCCGGCTACCTAAATGTCCGGCTGTCGATAACATACTATAATTGGATTAATTTTGTTTGAGATTTTTATTTCTCTCTATGTATGCTATTGTTTCTTATTTGGTATCGTGTGATGGGTTTATTTCCATTTGAAACGTAGTTTATCAATCTGCCGTCCTCAAATTGTTCCATATAATTCATATGTCAAGACTATGGTTGAGCTAGAAATCCTGAAGACCAAGGGAAAGGCTTCAAACTGGCACATAATTGCTTCTTTTGTTATTCATTCTCTCTCAAAAATCAATAACCTATAGATAACTGGAATATTTTAAAATATGGTTAATTTAAATGCATAGGATTCAGGGTAATAAAGCGCTCAGGCATAATATACACGTATTACTGCGATAAACCATTAGAAAGAATCGAAACTTAAGTAAGCTATATTCAATATAAATACTTTACAACTACCATATAGATGTGCTAAAAAGATAATTCTATTCGCGGCATTCACGCTACTTTGTTGCTATAGCAACCTATGATAGCAACGTTTGTTTTATCAATATTATAGACTTCGAAGCAAGTAATTGCGAAATTGTGTAAAAAATGGTGATTTTTCTTGTTAAAAGAGGAGACGAAAACCAATTTCTCTATGACACAAACGTTGAGAATTCAGTTGATGATGTAGTGAGGGATATCGTGGCGATATTCAACGGGAGGTTGAAGGTAACAAGGATTTGTTACGAGTTAGAGGAACTATGGAGGCATGGGACCTTTTTACCTACTGAAATGCAAGGACTCACTGAAGAGCAGGTAACTAATATACTTAAATTCTATAATATGCCGTTCCATATGTCACTTGTCATTACCGACGGAACTACTTTCGAATCTATAAAATGAGTAAGTAACTATGTTAAATTTTAACCTGATCATGAATACAAATATGGTCGACATTGCTTATTTTTCAAAAATACGTAAAAACAATAGGTTTTTGCCCTGAAACATTTTACTGGGTATTATGTGCTGAAAATTGTATAAAAGCTTAGTTTTATACTGAAATCTTCAAATATTACGTATATTTTGTAAAAATAGATAACTTAATCCTTTAATAAAGTGTTTTCTTTAAATAACGAAGTTTTTTTCAATTAATACGTACAATGAATATCATGGGAGATAATTCACAAACATAATTTAAAATGATTATATAGATAGTAGAACTAAAGTTAGAAGATCCATGGGCAAAACGGTGTGCCCCACAAGGGTACGTAGTCGCAAAAGATGAAATGGGACGTCGCTGTGGTCTGGCCCCCCCACCAAATCTTCAGGAAGTCCTTAAAAAGTCTGCTGAATTTGCTAAAGAGACGATAAGTAAGAAACATGTAAGTATTTTTCTCTTTATTACCCATATTAAACTATAAATCGTATTCCGACTTATTGCAACTGTCTGACGTTATAAGGATTTTTTTTTAATATTTACATTTATGATAGCCATTTGTAATGAATAACAGATGTGAGATGGGTTCAGGGCACCCATCTCACTTCAATAAAGAGTACTTTTTATCAGTATACAACGTCTCAGTGCTCACTGTCAAAATTTAAGATGGCGTTTCAGCTCCACTTAACTAACATATGATTAGTTGAAGATTGGGCATATCAATATAAATATTTTTTTATTTTAATTTATATAGTCTGCTATATAACTAAGTAAAAATGAGGTCAAGATTTTTAAAAATAATCGAGGCTAAACAAATAGCTTGAACAATCCTACACTGGTGGCTTCCATACATGTTACATTCGATACACATTATTAACCCTTTTAAATAGGCATTCCAAAAATAGATATTTTTCAGGTTGACCTTCGAAAGTGTATGACTCAAAAAGACGTAGCACGGGCCTTAGAAGAGCTTCGTGGAGCCACCAAAATCGTCTTCCCTGCTGGTCTTCCTCCCCACGACCCTGTTAGGATGGAGCTGGATAATGTTGAGGATCTGTCTGGCACCCAGGCAGCCAATGAGGTGATCGACCCGTCAAGGGCCTGCCTTTGGGCTTGCGGAAAGAAATTTATCAACGGAAACAAGCTTAGTGATCATTTAGGTATGAATTTTGGTTTGATAATGTTTTTAAATTAAATTAGATTTGTAGTTTGAATGTGTTGAGTTGTGGCATATAAATTTTGCGCTAATAAATTGGTAGCGAGGCTTACAGGGAAAATTCTTGGTAATGCAATGTTTCTGTAACGATGATATAATAACATATAATAGACAATAAAGTTATATAATCGTTTTAACGTACTACAAAATTCACACATGATGACGTTAAATACGTCTTTACTCTTGTTTTGCAGGCAAAAACGACAAATCTAAAGTGACGGTGAAGTTATGCAGTGCATCAGAGGGTGCACCCGGAAGGGAGCCGATACTTACAGAAGAAGAAAGAAAGCAGTTAATGCTACAAGCGTACAGGAAACAAGAAGAATGGAAGAAATTGGAGCAAGATGATGATGATAACTATTTGAACTCCAAGTGGGCTGATGGACAGAATCTAAAGAGGCAGTTTCATGGTCTTAATAACATATCTTGGAGACCAGGCGGAAAGTAAAATGAAATCTGAATGTTTTGTCTTTATAAATAACACAGTTAATTAGAAGTTTCTTTACTTTCTTTAAACACTTTAGTAAGGTACGTTTAATGTTTTTGGAGATGAGGCTTGCTAGTATATAACATGTATTAACTTTGTAATTAGCTGTTAGTTTTTGAAATATTATGTGTCAAAAAAATGGGTTTTATTTAAATCACCCGTATCGTAAAATAACAATTATATAATTCGTTTATAAACCCCTACGCGCTACTTGTTACAAAGTAAATGTGTAAAGGCACACCGTTAAGATGTATAAGGGTATCAAACCCACCATTCACTCTTTTATTAGAATGGTACTAAAATATTTCTATATTTAATTTTACATCACTAATGAGCTGGCTTATATTCGAGGTCTGCGACTGAGTATGGCATTGACATGCTTCTTATAAGCTGATCATTGTAAAAATTTACTAAGTTTTTTCAAGCTTGCAAATATGGACATAGGAGGTAACTTATGGTAGCGACTAAAATAATATATCATGACCTCTTTTTGGACTTCTTATAAATGATTCATTAAATCGATGGAGAAACACCAACAAAGTTTTAGTATAATCAGCAACTTGAATGAATGTCAACTCAAATGTAAAATAAAATCGAAAACTGTAGCAGAAACTGGCCTTCAGTGAAATAATTTACGTATCCTAATGTGCCTATTGGAAAACTGTTTTAAAAGTTTGACTAAAGTACACTGTGTAGTTTGCAGATGAAATTATCAACTGCCCTGAAATATTTTCATTTTATATGGACAATTTAATTTAACTGTGATTACTTGTGTTAATAATATCCTAAAGGATCTCTATGAAACAATCATGTATTAAAAATAAATGTGTATTAAAACTAAATTTATTCAATTAAATAACTACTAACTACTAACTAAACTAAACTAAACTAACTAACTAACTAACTAAAAAACTAACTACTAACTAAATTTAATCGAAGCAAAAATATTTTTTTTTTTATGAGACTGGGGGCAAACGAGCAGGCGGGTCACTTAGATTAGTGCTGGCCGCCGCCCATGGACACCTGCAACGCCAGGAGGCTTACAGGCGCGTTGCCGGCCTTTTAGGGATAAATATGCTCTCTTCTTGAAGGCACCCAAGTCGTATCGGCTCGGAAATACATCCGCCGGCAGCTGGTTCCACAGTAAAGTGGTACGCGGCAAAAAGTGCCTAAAAAAAATTATAAATATTCATAATTTATATAATATCGCTCGCTTTAAGCGACTTTTAAAACCGAAGAACAAAGTTGACCATTTAACGTGTATTCTTTTGGATTTTCAAGCATCATTCAGCCGCAGTCCGTGAACCGATATCGAGGTGTCAAACGATTTGACTTTGTAAAATATGTAATGGTCCCGTAAGAAGGGTTATGTAATGGATACTTGTTAGGATTTTAGCTGAAATTTCTACATTGACTACGTTGTGAAAGTATAATGTAAAGCTTTTTTCACTTTGATATTATACTACAATCGAGAAGTGACTGACAAAGTTATTTCTTCTGATAACTGCTATGTCGAAGCGTTTAATAGATGAGCTAGTTCTGTGCTTCATGCACACATTATCGAATCTAACGTTGGACAGAACGCGTATAATTACAAATTGTTTTGACTGCTAGACTTTTTATCTTTCAAATAAATATCAAATTATATGCCCATTCTTTTTTGATGGAAGCCTGTTTGTAATAATTGCTTTTTATAAATATATCTGTATAGAGTTCTGTTATCCTATTTAAAAATTATCCATTCGTTAAACCAATTTAATACATGTAATATTTCAATGTAAATAATTTAATTCCATATGAATTTAATATAATTCCGTACCCGATACGAATAAACTGTGCTTGACAAGTGTTTTCTCAAAATTCGAGAGTTTTAAAGCGTTTTGTTAACAACAAAATGAATTCTCTAACAATTACAGAAATCAAAAGTCAGTAGGCAATAATTATTCTACAATTAACAACGTTAACGAATTTTTAGTCTTATAGAACAACAATATTGGCCTCGGACTATATGTAGATATAAAATATTCCTGCATTTGTGCCTGATACACGCCATTAAATTTTGTGGCTAAGCCAACTTGTTACCGATATTTGCGTTTAAGATAAAAAATAGATAAATTCATGAAGAATATTTGTATGCACGGTCTTCCGGTGACAGTCGCAGGGTTAATCCCATATACGTACAGCAACACAACGACAAATTCACGACAGCATAAATTTACCTGTCCATAACCAGAAAAATCCTGAACCCTCATACTCGTAGATATAACATGACGCTTTCATAATTATATCGCTCATTAGTGATGACGGGCCAAATCCATTCATCCGGGTCGCACATACCCGGGTCCCTTACACTCGGCCCGTTAACCGGTTGTAGTTGATTACAGGTATTACCGGATTATCCGGTGATGGATGCACTGAGGGTTTATGAGATAATTGCTCTGGTTCTGGTTATAAAAGTGTGTATAATTCCCTCTTTGTAACAGAAAATTGATCTAGTGGACTAATTCTAATTTATTATGAGTACACAACGACAAATATGGGAAGTTAAAATAATTTTAGTTTTCCATGATGTAATAATTTAGTCCATACGCCTCATATAAAATGTACACTGCATTAAAATTCATCAGCCAATATTATTAATCTAAGAAATTAATTGTCAATTTTTACATAGCGTCAGTAGGATAATAATTGTTGCAAATATGGAATGTAATTGGCCTTTCCTTATTTATTATTTTAAGCAGTACTATATGTTATATATAAAACAGACCTTTAGTATACTAAGCACAAACAATTAAGGAGCATAAATTTTAACTGAATCAATTTAATCCCGCTGTATGTCAAGTTCAAGGTAATAGAACTGGCGAGTACCGTGCGTAATACACGAACCGTTTGCAGCCATTTTTTAGCCCCTCATAACTCAAAAACTACTTCATAACCACACTACGCTCATACGGGGGGCGTACTTAAAGTTTCCGAAGTGAATAAGCAAAAAAATCTATCAATGAATCAAATATGCATTTATTGTTTATGAATATATTCTCCGTTTGCGTAAATGTAACTTTTTCATTTCTTAAACCAATTTTTAAAACTATTTTGACTCATTTTCAATGGAAAACATTTCTTTTTTCCATACTTCACGACGTTCTTTCCTGGTGAGATCGTTAACCGGTTCATAATTGGTTCTTTCTGGGAACAGAAAAAGTTACACGGCCAGACCGTGTATGCTCGGCTTATAAGTTCTACGTTTTTCTAAGTTTCAATCAAAAATTTGTTTCACTATCAAAAATTTGGTTTGGTCAAAAGTTTCTGGCTGTGTGGGACTTGGCAGTGTCGTGGTGCAAGATAATACGGCGTTTAAGGTTATTTTTATGGAGTTCGTCAATAATTTTTGGCAAACGGTCAGGTACAAGGCACTATTTACGGTGCAATGACATTTTTAAAGCAACTGTAACCACGAGTTCAGCTATAAAAAAAGGAGCAATCATCCTCTTAGATGGCCTATTCATGCGTGTCATTTTGGTTGGCTTCGAATCATCAGAAAGACCCTTTCGCTCGATGCTCCTTTTTTTGGGACCAATAAATCCATGTTTTGTCACCTGTTGCTATATTCAACACCAAATTAAACGCATCAACTTTTATATACACATCTGAAACGATTATTTAGATTCACTTTTATTTAGATTATTTAGACCCACTTCTAGCCAATATAGAAATTTAAAAACTTAAACTTATTATAAAATTTCGCATAAAGTTTAACTTAAGAGCAAATTCAATTTTCAACTTAATTTTATCTGGTTAGTTCAAACGCGGCACAATCTTGGTTATTACCTGCACATGTGTTCTGCTGACAATAGATTTTTCTCAGAAGAGGTTTGATATTCTCACACTCTAGTGCCAATTCGAGCTATTAAAGTAATGGCTGATGTAATGAAGGAGAGTGATGTAGATTCCATTAAACAAATTACGTACATTAGTTGCCTTTGGCGGGAAATTGGTAGAACTTTTCTGCAGCGATAAGAGAAAAATCGTCAGTATATATATACTGACGATATATATATATATATATAATAAAAGTAAAAAAATATTAATTTTCTAGATGCCTTTGCATGTCGGTGGCGAACATAGTAACAGGTGATAAAAAATGAACGAAACAATGCAGCAATCGAGCAGAGGCTTCTAAAGAGCCGAAACTAAAGCGTCGCACGTGATAAATCTAAGCGGATGATTTCTTGCTTTTTTTATTAAAACTGAAATCCCTGTGGCTTTTTTTCTTTTCCCAAAAAAAAATTCGCGTTGTTTTCACCAAAAGAAACTGACGATGAGAATTAACATATATATCTTATTAAAAAAGTAATTAAAGGGGTAAGGGCTTCAGTCAAAATTATTTATTCCATTGAAACGTTCTGATATAAATAATTCTAATAATACATTTATACGACTATATTGGATTAAAATATAATACATTTTCAGGCATCTTAATATTGAATGATGTTCAGCCAATCAAACAATGTCATTTAAAAGAACATTGGTTTCAAAGAATGTATATTATCTTGGCATTCCCCTCGCAATAATAGGAACATATGAGACATTTCAAATAAAGCACAATCCATCAATTTATTTGTCGTCATATAGGAAAACCTATAATAAGGGTATGGCTGTTCCATTAAAATCAAAATGATGATGTGTTTTTTGTTAATAGTACATCAATATTCATCGATGTCAGAATTTATATGAGCATCATATCATTATCATTCTACCCGCCACACAGGATTATAAATGATGAATAAACATTGCTGTTAATCATCCTATAATATTTGACAAATACTTTTTTGTTACAAAAGTTAAGTATATTAACGCGAATTACGCAAAAAATAGTTTGGATTTTAAATCAATGACCAAATACCATTCCTAAGAAAAAAATATTCATGCTTAAATTAAAATTAAACTGAAATACACAACAAATACTTCCTACATTCAGTTGCGACGGTTGAAAAACTAGCAGCAGTACGTAGCAAACTTAAACCATTTGCTATGAACGCTTCTCGCTCGTAGCACTTTTCAATTCTCGTAGCTTTGAGTCATCGTGTAGCCGACAAGCTCATGAGGATAAAACATTTAACGATGTCCACAGAAGTTGATCGTTGCAAATAATTGACATACGTAGCATTCCGTTTTAAAGCATGTCATGTATTGTTGCTGTTCCCCGCGGTTTCATTCGCGTCGTTGAAGAATAAAAGATTGACATAATATGCTGATCCCGGACTTTTTGTGAGAACCAAAAGTGGATTTTTTTGTTTTAAGTTTTTACATACGTTCTAATAAATGCTCATATTTATAGTATCGAGGCATTACATAAGCTACAGATTATACAAGCACAGTAAGAATGTTTCAATAAACTGCAATAGTTTATATTAATGCGGTTAGCTAAATAAACAAAATTTTAAATATAAATATTTTGTTCGAACTAAAGAGTTGTCAATCAAATTACTTATCCTATTTTATATGACACAAAATCTCAAACTTAAACATTTCGTTATCTCAGTATGTGACTTTATTGTCACCATTAACTTGATACACTCACAATCAACCTAAGATTACGCTTTATTGTTTTGATGTTGTTTTGTTTTATGTCTTTTCAAATCTTTGTTGTATTTGCGCATGCTACGAGTATATTTTATGTTGAGCGAGAGAAATGATAACTTTATCTCTGAGTACTATTGTTGTGAATATTCATTCGAAGATTCGCAGTTTTATTGATGATATTCAGATTTTTCTTGTTATTTTTATTAAATACCGCAAAATGACCTATTGTCCAACGACCGAGCAAGTTAAAATATACCGCCCGTTTTGTTAACATTTGACCGTGTTCGTTCTATTTATGTTTACCCAGCATAAAGCCCGGAAAATTTACTGCCTTATTTTTATTAGATTTTGCCGTATAATTCCAGTACTTTCAATTCCTAATAATACAAATCTTAATTTTGTATAACCCGAATCATTTGTTTCGCTTATTTTGTAAAATAGTAAAGTTAGTTTTTGAATAATACAAAGTGTTTGATTGGAACACGTTGATTCATTAAATCAATTATATTATAAATATAAGCTAATAATAGTGTATAAGCTAATTTGAAATAACGTCATAAATGTTATGGTACATTTGATGAAAATTGTTAAACCATCTAATATTGGATCGGGAAACGCGAAGGACTTATATTTATTTTAAGCCGCAATCATGTGGAGCGTGTAATGCCACACAATAAACATGGAGGCGCAATAAAACGCGGACTCTCAATAATTCGTGGCACCATTTCACCAAATCAACACGCTTTTGGGGTGCTTTTAACTCTGTAGTGACCCCAGGGTCAAATCATTGAAAATAACTATATATTTGATTATTTTCAACGGCAGGCTGATGAAGAATTAAAAATAAATAAATAATTATTTGAGTGTTCAATATTGTCTTTTATTAACATAACTATTATACAAAAACACTTTGCTAACGGATTAAGTTATGTATGATTAAGTTATGACAAAAGGCCTTTTGTCTTCAGTCTAAAGTAATGTAATATACTTAAATTTTGTAAAAATACATAACTTGATACGTTAACAAAGTTTTTTTCTTTATTTGAGTGTTACTAAGCCTAATGTAATCATAGTATAATGTTGTAATGATGAAGATTTTTGGATGGTATAGTTGAAAGTTAGGCCTTTCTCTCATTACGATACCCATAGGTAACTCGAGTTTTGGAGACTAATTGCTACGGAGTATCTCACATACATTATTATGAGAACTCGCACACTTTGAAACTAGTATCCTGCGCGACCACGACTATTTGGTCGCCCCCACGTCGCCAAAATGGCGGCGGCGCAAGTAAAATTATTTCGAAATATCATTTCGAAAATTGCAAACTATTAGTATTGATACAATTATATATATAAGCCAGATTACATGACAGAAATGTAATGAAACTCCTTATGGTAGAATTTGTAAATCAGGTTTGTATTATTATTGTTTTTATCACAATTATTATGTTTGTATATAGATTTTTTTGTAGACTGCAAGCGCTTCTTCGTCACTAATATCAATCGCCATGATGATTTTTGATGTTTTAATCACAAGCGTAAACATAGAGTAAAGAAATTATTTCATTTTCATTTACACGGGTCGCCAACTGGTTTTTATCTAGTTTTCAGCTGGAGTATCTTATGGATCTTGTAATGAGAGAAGGGTCTTATATTGTGGTATGTATAGTGAAAACTTCGCAGAAAAAGTTTTATTTTTTTCTAATTTGGAACAGAAAACACAAATAAGCCATGTCATATAAACAGTGATGACGTAACGTTCCAATTTCAGTAAATCGACATTCGGGCGTTAAGGATGGCGTTATACCACAAGGAGCCGTAAATATATTTCATATTACATGATTTAATGCAGTTTATGGCTTCATATTTGGATAAGTAATGGTTTATGGTCACATTTATGACGGTTTCTGATTTTATGTGATGAAAAATACATTATAGGAAAAATTTATTTGCTGCGCATTTGTAGATATGTTTTAGGTCGGCAACGCTACAAAGTTACATTTATCAATCGCGAAATAGAGAGTTGTTAGGAGATTTTAAACAACGAAACAAGTATAATATTATTAGCCTGTTGTATATAATTTTGACAATTTTTATTTGTAAACCAATCAGTTTTTTATACTGTTTTGGAGCCCACGAAATAAGATGATTGGGCATCCCAAAGACTAATGAATTCTAACCTAAATCCCAAATCAGCAAATAGTGTAATTACACCCAAATACATACACACAATATCTTAAACATCACACAAACCGGAATAATAAAATCTCTTCTGTCTTAGGCAACTTTCTCATATATTTAGTAACATCCGCACTCTATAGAATAAATTGCTTATTATCGAATCGTGAACTAAACCCTACAAAGCAATTATATAAACTTTTGCGTTTGAAATAGCATCTCAAGGAAGTACGACCGGAACAAATCACAATAGACTGTATATTTTCCTTGAATCAATTAATCCTAGTTTCCAGTAAGTGCTCAACTTTATGCGCGCTTCAGACTTCAAGAAGCGTATATATCTGAACTTATTTTATATTATTTTATCTACTGCATTGTAGTTGCAACAAAGGCGTTCAGAGAATACGTAATAGGCGCAGGTGTTTTTAAAGATATAGTGCGGTTAAGGCGATTGAAGACGAATTACGAGCAAACACTAGAGTAAAGTAGAAAGAGATCTAAATAGACTATCTTTAAATTAGATTAACCAAGATCAATCGGATATTTTTTTTAATTTTTTGATATCATGTTTTAAAACCCGAGGTGAGTTATTTATATGTTCTCATGCTCATAATACTTTCGCGCATTAAACATGAGTCCACAATATGATTTACTAGATCAATTAGTGATATTTTTCTTATGTATATTAAGTTTTAGCTCAATACACATAAAAGAACATCTCGTCTCATTTGTTTTAAAATATTCAAAAGGTAGATAGACTTTTGAGTTGAGACCTCAAGTCTTCATTTGTGAAAATGATGGTGCCAATTCTGATAAGATAGATTTAATATAGTTTTGTCTTCTGAAGTATGGGTTTATTTCTGAATTCAAACGTTTAAGAGAAATAATATTTATTAAATTTTCCTAACTTTCGTTCAATAGAATACCCTTATTAAATTAAATAACTAATATAAAAATGGCTTAAATTAATTTAGAGAGTTGAATATCAGGATGAACACACATACACGCTTGTATATATAATAATTTAAAACATTCCGCATACCATCATCCAGTTTACGGTGATATGACGAGGTCAAGGAATCCCCGGACATAGCAATATCCTTTACTCGCCGTAAATAACGATCCCCGTAAATATTACATCGCCACGAGGCAATCTACTGCGGACATTACATTAAGTGTTATTGCTTCTCGGTCCTTTATGATTATAGGATATGAGTGAATATGTTTAAATGGGCGTTTTGAAGCGGAAAGACACAGAAATGAATTTCTGAAAGGATAAGACAGTCTTTTGAAGAGAAGGAAACTATTTATAACTTATTTTAATTCCTTCTTAATAGAACCTATCATACCAGAAAAATATACCTTACCGGAATTATGTACATCCGCCGAGGAACTCTTCCGTTTAGCGCAAGATTCCTAACGTTTTAAATTGTTAACAGCCAAGCTTTAGTAATAAAGGGGCACCAGAATAAGAGAAGAAGATCATACTAGAGTTAAGTATGCATTATTAACAATATATGACATGACAGCCTTTAGTTAAAATACCTAAATAGAAAAAGAGAAGGAAAGAAAGTTCAGAAATTAAGACTGCAGTTATTTGTTATCTTAATAATATGAAATTACATTTATAATACAAATTCGTGGTTTAAGAAATATATATAATATCGATAATTAATTTAATCGTAATACCTTTAGATTTTGGATGAAAACGTATCAAGGCTTTATATAAAGTTAAAAAGTTTTTATATAAGTGTTGTAGATAGCAACTGAAACTGAAAATTTTAAACTAGGATGCATAGGTCAAGAGGGATTTCAGTAAAAAGCCGGAATTAACATCCAAATTTAAATAGACTGCAGCCCACATTATTAGGGTATTTCGTCAAAGGAAAATGAGCCCTGTGAAAAGGATTTATGTCTATGCAAGATCATGTAGATTCTAGTCATTTATTTTTTATATTTTATTAGAACCAAACGAATGAGATTTTTGCAGGCAATTAAATATAAGTATTTAAAAATCTATTAAATTGTTCTATATACGAAAAAGTTTCTCAGTAAAATAGTTTCTATATTGATTATATTGTTACCATAATAATAAGAGATATCACACTAATACCATAATAAGATAATTAATTATAGGCATTGAGCCGAAACTAAATGAGGGAGTATGAAACATTGAATTTAACTACCTTTTTTGAAGTGTGTTAATATATCAATAAATACTTGTGACGTTGACGATTATTAGGACGACATCGTTTTGATTTAACGATTGTCAAACTTGCTCGTTCCTACGGGCACATTGTTGCGAAAAGGAACAATTTTCCAACAACAGCTTCCTTCCTTAAGACAACATTTTAGATTTATCCTATATTGATATTAACGAGACTATACAGCCTTTCTCTATAAATGGACTATTCAGCACACATAATTTTCCAATTCATACCAGTAATTCTTGAGATTAGCGCGCTTAACCAAGCAAACAATGCTAGATCTCGTCCTTTTCTGTTTGCTAAATTATACTTCCTTACTGGTTTAATTTTTTTATGAACAAGTATCTACTGTCAGAGCTGCAGGGTAAAGTCACGACCACAGACATGAGTGAAATAAGCGTACCCATGGAGGGATTATGTTTAAAACAATAAAAACTACTGGCCTTACCACAAGTGCTCATTCAATATTCAAACGTTTAACGTAAGCCATGTGCTTGAATAATTAAATTAGGTAACGATTCTTTACTGAATGACTATTGATTTTAATAAAATACCTTACAATGGATTACACTGTGATTTATTTTTCCTCTTATAAATAATAAGGGCGGCAGTTTTAAATGCTTTTTAGTCACGGCCATTCATAGTTTGACTAAGTCTTAATTTCTTACTTAGAGAAATCCATTTACATTCCAGTTCACAGCTTGCATTCAAATAGACTCCAAAACCATATTTTCACATCAAATTCAGATAGAAATTAATTGCAATCTCACTCACAACAAAACTGTGACCAATTTTTCCTCACGTAAACGATGCCGCGCTAACTCTTAATTAACATCCGATATTTCGTTCAGTTAAATCCACTTTTTCAGCGAAGTTATTTAGAAATCAGTTGCAAACATGTTTCGATGCACTTTACCAGGGTTTTTTGCGTTTAAATTATGCAGAAAAATGTATGGATTATTTAAGCTGATAAAATTTTTGTTATAAGTTTAATTTTTTCATTAAGTTTCTGTATTTCAGAACAACAGCGAGTGTAAAGTAAAATTCAATATATTATATATTATTTCAACTTATGGATTTTATTTAAAATGTAACACTAATGCTGTGCAAGCGAATTTCCTATTTTCCATTAAAATGAAATGTAGTAGCAATTTTTGTACGCCGAATTAAAAATCATTTTGCAACATAACGAGTAGGTTATGTTAGGTTAAGTTATGGAACTGCTTACCTAAAAACTGTAATTATGAGTTTGTTAATTGTACAAAATCTTTGTTGCCTTGTATTAAAGAAAATCAATTAAGGAATCATAGGTAAAGACAAGGCTATCACTTAAGCCTACTGCGGTAACCAGTCATTATTTTGCTACACATACATCAACTTGATATCCTAAATATTAAAGTACTAAAAGAAAAACGGGGCTGTTTATCAAAACCCGCCTCCTAAAAAGCAAATAATTTCACCGACGTAAATCACTATACAATAAAGGATTTAGTAAACTTTGATTTATGATCCAATCTGCTTGCCATTTGACAAGCCTTTGTGCCTTTACTATTCTGAGCTTTTAATTTGTTTCGTAAGTTCTTTGATCAGTCGGACAAGCTATTAATGTAAGGCAACATTATGATAGATTATTCGATTTTTAGTTCACTAACGACACTCTTACACCATACTAAGATTTTTATTCTATAAAACAGCTGCAAGTAAATTAAACGCAAGAATACATTTGTGAATTGTTTCATGAAAGCAAACTCAAATATGAAACACAAATATTTTTTACAAATTCGGTTTTAAATGTGGATTATGTTGAAAAATGCTACATTAAGGCAGGTCACAATTATACTGTATACATTTCGATATTAAAACACATGCTTAGTATGTTTTAAACTAAGAACGAATCGCTAAAATAAATAAAAAGAGTCGCTGTTATATTTGCTAACGTTTTATTCAAATATTTTAATTAAAAGTACTAATTAATGTGGCATGAATGGGGACAGTCCATCTGTCTTTACATTACTCGTATTAAGAAGTTCTTATTTTTTGATTAAATATACTTATAAAATATGCTTAAAAATAATGTTGAAATTTCACAGCTCGCAATCAGAGAGCGTCAGTTTATTCGTGAATTTTCATTTATCCATACCTTCTTTGGTTGTTTTTCGCCGCGCAATCAAAAATCTGTTCGCTTTCACAATGCTTTTGTAAGTTCCCAACTTTTATACCTTTTCTGGAGAACGTGTTGCAAGAATGCAGCCAGCATTTCAATTGCTATCATATAGACTTGTTGCAATTTGGTTTGAGCTATAGGTTGGTATACGCTACAGCTTTTCTCTTTCTAGCGAAGTTTATTCATGAAGACGCTATATATCACGTGACGTCACTCGGTTCAAGCGCCTTCTAAGTCTTCGTTACTTTAATTTATATATTATAGAAGAAAGTGTCCTGCAACCAGCAAAATATCTCCAGTGAAGTTGTATACTGCGGTCTGAGAGCTTCGTTAGCTGGATACAAGGTTACAAGGCATTGTGGCTACAGTGGCATTCGTAAATTAATATTAACTATTTCTATATAATCTGTGAAATGGTAATCACATTAAGATTTTATTTTAGAATTAACACATCACATACTTTAAGTAGATTTTGCCGTGATTTAAATACATACTTTAAGAATCTTTTACTTGAATTATTTTGTATGAGGAAAACGCTTCTTTCTTTATGTTCTTTCACATTTATGATTATATGAATATTACAAGCATTCGTGCGTATTAAAAAATGTGATAACATTTTTTATACGTCGTTAAATCTTTGTCTAATATATGAAGGGAAATCTAAGGAAATTGCGCACGTTTCTTCAAGTTACAATAAAATTCGCAGAAATTGAAATTATTAATTAAATTAAAATATATTAATACAAAATTAAAAACTTCCTAACCATTGGTGCCTTTTTTCTTTTCTTTAATTAACGAAATTGTTCGGACAATTTATCAGCATTGACTGCGATTTAGGGCTTTCTTAATAAGCGTCAGATTTGTCAAAATTGATTGACAAGGGCCTTGGAGGTATACTCGTACTAATCAAAATATGTCAATTAGACGGTTTCTGAATTTGCTAAAAGAGTATTATTTTTCCATTTGCTGCCTATTAAAGCCCTTTTTGTGTAACAAAGAACAGAATTGGCAAGTTTTAACGAAAATACTAGGCTGAAACATTTTTCACTATCTTAATTTGACAATTTATTTGGAATTGAAGATTATTTTTACTGAAACCAAAAGTATAACGGCACTCAAATTATGTTTTTTTTGTGGATTTGCTGAACAGAACTGCTTACCACTTATTATTAATTATACGAGTATAAACGATATGGTTTTTTTATATTATTATTTATTCAGTTGAAGAATAAATGTCAAACGTAGTGCATAAAACACACCTTACTGACTTTGTTCACGTCATCAAAACCGCATCTTGCAAGGCAAAAATTAATTTCACACGTCTAAGTGCAACAGTCTTAAATGAAAGTTCTTGTAAACTCAAAACAGTTTATAATAACACTTGGCGGTACCGACTTACAGACCAAGTTAAGAAAGTTCGTAAGTGTAGCATGTTAATTTTAGTTAAATTGCCAAGTGACGAAACTGAATATACATTTCCTGCATACTGTTTTATCGATATACGAGTATCCCTGTATTTGTAAATGCATATATTGTCATTAAAGGATCGCTTTTTAGAGTAATACAATGTTCGGTTACATAAAAAATGTTTTGTATCGTTAATGTTTGCAAACACTCGTGAGGGATAAGGACACTCTTCACGCAATCAATTTATGAATACATTATGATATCTAAAGAACTGCGATAATTTGTATATAACAGTTGTAATACTTACAACCGTCGTCAGAACCACCGCAAGGAAGATGAGTCCTCGCGCCATCTTCTCAAATTACGGCCACAGATGACATTATTGAATTACGTCATAGTCCTGTAACAAAATAAAGTGGGTTTTAAATAATTTTGACGTAGATACAATGTAGAATTTCAGCAGAAAGGGAGGGAAAATGTTAAAACGTTTTAACCACCACCACCAATGCCAACACTAGATATTTGTCTTAAAATATTTTTTGTTCGGGTACTCCACTTTCTCTTCAAAACCCCTTTTCAATTTCAATATTTTGAATATCATATTGTAAAGCATTAATGTCGTTTAAGTTAGTCTAGTCTTAGTATATAGAATAATAAGCGAGTAAACCTTCTTCTTATAATAGGCAACCGTTCTAAGTTGTTCGTCATCAAAGCATTCCTGAAATATCGATTTAATATTCTTAAAGATTATTAGATAGGGCATTGTAAGAAATTCCATAGCAAAATCTTACCCATTTTCTAAGGAATATTCTTTTCTCAAAATAAAGTCGGGTTTTATTATGTTTTATTTAAATTTACTGTTACTCACGGTTTAACTCACCATTGGTAATTAGAAGTCTTTTGAATCAAATAGGCTACCTCAATAAAGGTACAATGTAATACAAAAATAATTTATTAATTAAAACCAAGAGTAAATGGGATTAGCGCGTTCAACCAACAATCTACAGATAGATAAAATGTATAAAATCTAAAGAGTCTATTCATATCATAGTCCTCATTACCGTTTCGGTCGCCAGACTTCAAACATTATCTAGATATTATACCAGGTATTAAAAAAAATTATAAAATCTAAATCCGTACATCTGTACGTCATGTATTCGTACGTGACATAACGTAAAACAATATGAAACGTTTCGATTTGTACAGCAAATAACTCGCTCGAGCTGATTTATCGCTAGCTCTAGTTTGCTTTTACGATTTGTAAAATCTGTTACAAATTTGGGCTTGAAATATTCTGGTTGTCATAACTGAAGTAATTAAAAACAAAATTCATCTCTATGCATGAATTTTGTTTTAGGATAGAATTAACGTACTCTATAACATAACATATAACAGTGGAGGCTACACGTCCTGTATTAAATGAATGGGTAAGCCGAAAGACCAGAGCCCTCACATTTCGTTTGGTCCAAATTTTATTTGGTCATGGGTGTTTTGGGCACATATCCCCGTAGCCTCTGTGCTGCGGGTTATGGGAAAATTGCATTTCCTCCTCGGTTATTAAAAAAGGGGGCAAAAAGATAAGGTGATTGATACACACATTTCTTTAAATGATTCAAAGACTACATTTGTGTCTGAATATTCGTTTAAACAACACAGACACTGTAACCTTTTTTGTTCAATCTCCAATATTGAATCAGGGTCTGATAAGATAATACTTTATTCTATTTAGAACCACTACTACGGAATTCAGGTTTTCTTTATATTTTGACTGTAACTCAATTTTATCCCGTGGAACAGTAGATAATTTTATAGTTAATTACTACTTAATATAAGAACCGTAAATACAGGACGGTAAAATTGCAGTGGATTGTATTTCGCTCACCACGGCTATTATACTTTCGATGTCTGAGTTAAAATTTTCGATTATATCTGATAAGAAAATTTAGCGTGAAGGCCATTTAAGGTCAAATCATATAATAAAGGAAATATTAGAACATGTAATAATATCTGTTAGCGTACGACTCAATCTATACCAATATCGTACGTCCCATTAAAATGAAACTCGAAGAGGAGGTTAACACGTTCCTTTATTGTGTAAGTAAGTATTGTGTAAGTTAGTCACATCGATGGTAGCTAGTAACTAACATCCGTTCGGAACGGCTGCGCAAATCTATCTAACATTTAAAATTAAACTTAAAACTATGCGTTGCAGATAACGGGACCTGCCGACCATTCTCATGCCCCTTTTTCTTCGAAACACATCTGGTCGGCAGATTCGTTTATCAGCTTTCTAAGCTACAATGCCCGTTGTACGTAACAATGTCTTATTTCAAATATTCGTTTGCCAACCAACCAAGATCTCTCCCGTTTTCTCCATGTTAGTAAAGATATATGTGACTTTATACATTATATTTAATGTTACATTAGTGACATGAAATAGAATAGGAAATTGCAAATATTCGGTGGATAGCGTGATGGGGTTGCGTGACCCAATGCTATATGTCTTTCCTCTGGCAGTGTCTGCCGCGCTTTGTTACTGCCTGTAAAACTTTTTATTTCGATTCAGGAATAGATCGGAAATATCGTAAGGTCACACTGTATCTAAAAATTGTACTCAACAAATCAATGTTTGTGTAAAATACAATTCTGTAAACAAATAGTAATCGTTCCAGTGATCCGCCGAAACCGAAATTATTAAAAATCGCGGCGTAACAATTACAATATGTAAATACCTTTCTTATTTTTTACGTCGGCTTTTTTACTCTTGTTCCTTTTGTTTATGAAGGCTTTATATTCTTCTGAGTAAGTGTAACTTAGCCATTACAGCTATATGTATTACTGACCGCCACCTCTTACTATAATTAGTGTATAGCTATCTCTCCTAAAGGTAGACGAAATAAAATACTCTTACTATGACATTTAATTTGACAGGCTATGTTCTCAAGATATTTTTAAGGACAAATGTTATGTTTTCAGCGCATATATCCAGTCCTAGCAATAAATAATATTATCCGTTATAGCCATTAATGACATTAATATTAGTTATGTTAGTTTGGAGTGTCCTATTAAGCTTAGTTGTACGCTTATCACCTGTTTGATAACTTGTTGATAGAGATTATCCTATTATTGCTGAATAGGTAATCCAATATAAATGTCTAACCTAAAATAAAGGTTTAGCTGGAATAAATACAATAATTTTGAAATGCAACTTGTCATTTTAGGTTATAGTTTATCTAAAAAATAAATGCTGTTTTATCTCTGTGATTCCTGTAGATAAGAGCCAGATGTAAGTAATATTTGTTTTCAGACTTTATGTCTGTAGTTTGTACAGTTTCGTATCAATCTGAATACCTAAGTATCGTATTATGGTTCAAAGTAAATAAACTTAACGAAAATATTACCATGAAATTTTATCTCTTAATAACTGTGTCAAAATTAATAAAACTCATTGTCAAATGGTAACCCATAAAAAGAAATTAAAAGACCATTGAAAAGCACTCCACTGCATCACAGACGAAGAATTGAAAACAAAGTTTATTGTAATTAAAAATACTCTTTTACACTCGTTAAAAATGTACAAAATGCAAATCCGCGCCAAAAGAAAGAATAGCAATTAAACTAATGAATTTAAAATCTCCTGTCTGCAATCGACTCCAGGACAATTCACATTACAGGGACTTTAACTAACTAATTAACGAATTTTTATATCTTAGAAAATTTGTAAGTGTCGAAGATTATGTTATTAGGTATGTGTTGATTCGGTATCAAAGATGAAGATTACCAGACTACCATGTGATGTATTATCCCTGGCTTATTTAAGCTACAAAAAGTAATAGTGCAATAATAATCACTTCAATTTTTAAATAAAATCTTTATTAGAAAAGATTAGCCTCCCTAAAAGACTACCCGACAAAAATTAAGCAAATTCTTATTTTACATAATGTGTAATTGTGCGAATTAAGCCATATTCTCACAGAAGTCGTGTTTGGCATAAATTGATAACGTATACGAATATGTTACGTTACAAATGAACCAGTCAATATGTAACCGGGCCACGTACACAATGATTGGTTTCATTGTAAAATGTAAAAGTTTCAATTTTATTTTTCTTTATTCTCAGCCTGTTTAATTATTTCGTTCGCTACACAAAGAGTTTCGAGCCTCGAACCAATTTTCCTTTCTCATTCGCTTTGTAAATAATTTATCTTATTGCACACATTTTAAAATTGATTAATCTTGATTCTTGCTTTCAGAGATTTATCCGTGAAGTCTTGGCAGCTCATTAGTGAATTTGAAAATAAGTATAAATATGTTACTCATAGATTGATATTTTTATTATGTTTTGTTATTTTACGACACATTTAAGACATAAGGAAGTTATGTCTTCAAAGAAATCGTGTTTGCATTGCATTGTATAACTTAGCATACCAAAAGGTCCATTATTTTCAAGAAAGGTAATATTAGCATAAATATCACAGTAGCTAATAGTACATAATGTATATATTAAACGTTCGAATAAAAATATTGCATATTAAACCTTTATCGACATAGAGTCGTCACACATTATCGTAAAGTTACAACTCAGTAACAATTTTAACAAGTTATGATATCGATGTAACATTATGATATCACGCCACAAAGGAGATAATATCATGTTATCACGAGTGTTATCAACGCAGTTCAGCATTATGCGTGACATGGTACAACATATTTATGATATGAGAATGTCACTTGTAATAAGCTTCATGCATTTGATATTAAGTATGATGGGTTTTAGTTTTTTCATGTATTGCTAATTACTTGTGTGACAGGAATTGTGACTGTGTTTTTAGGTGAAAATATAGTGCTGTGTTTTCTATACTAGTGTGATTTCGCTAAAATAAAACTATATCAAGTATTAATAATGTAATTTAATTAAAGAAAATATATTAAATGAAGATGAAAGTGTGTTGTTTTGACAACAATGACCATACAAAAATATAACTAAAAATGTATTATAAGTTTATTTCTAGCAAACGTGGCAGTCTTAGCTTCCATCCAGCTTACGTTTAATTTTTACAACACCTAGCTCCATTGGGTGATTGAGTTAGTCACACCATAGATTATTGGATGATGGCATTAACAATATCAATCACTGCTATTCAATAACAGATGGCGCTGCACTTTGGCACACTGCCAGCTCTACAATTGGCCGCTTGTCTATGGACAGCGTTTGAAATATTTATCGCTGTATACGCTAATTTCATGTTAAAAATCAGTATACACCGTCCTTTGTATTCAATTGACAATGTTATTTTTACATACTCGTAGATTACAAAATATAATCGTTCCAACTATTGCAATAAAGTGTACTACTATACATTGGTGACACAAGATACTCCATCTTATCATATATCTTAGATTACTATAAATTTTTACTAAATACCTAACGTATCAAAGAATTGAGACACTAATAGTTTCTTGATTAAGAAAACACACGTTGACATAATTTATTTCTGTCCACAGTTATTCCGTTTCCAAGAATGAAAACAATAAACGACTTTCAAAGAAATAGACACTTGACAACCTACTTCCCTTCAAATTAGCGCAAAAGGATATACGTACTCTAAGGACTTGCCTGTCTCACTTAAAAAAGGTACTCACCTTGTCCTAATTCTGCGAAACAAAATGCTATGTATGAACTCGAGAATACATAGCGTATGCCGGCGTGACTTGGCAATCGTTAACGACGAACGGGGTCGAGTATTTGTATATAGGAGGTGGCGAGCATAGAAAACTATATTTTATCATGACAATCTTCGATAAAAAGTTTTGAGAATACATATCTTTTCCGACAAGAACAAAACTATTTGATAGAACAGAGATGAACACGTACGTTACACTCAAGTACAAATATAATAATGTCCTCATCGAAATTTGAGTACATCTTAACGAAACCCACTCATACATAAAGAATATTTAACCGTCCCTGGGAATGGAAATGGAAATTCCTATATAAATGTGACTTGGATATATTTATTTGAATACGAAGTTATTTTTGAAATAATCGCTACCGCTTATACCCTAAATATACTACTGGCTTCAGGGCATACCCAAGGTAAGCCGAGCTGTGATTCACCATCAATCATATGTTCCGGATCATTATTTGTTCCGCGTCATGTTTTCCTCGGGTTTCCACAAACTGACTCGCCCACCCTATGACTATCCCGCCGATATCAATAGTAAACTATTTATATCAATATTATTACGACAAGTTTTGTTTGTTTATATACTGACGCTTTTAATATCCGAGAAAGAAATACTTTATAAAATAAAATAAGCTCAAAGTACAACCAATTTAAGAACATTTATAAAATTATATCTATTAACTTTGGCTGTAGAGGACTGGCACAGCTTTCTGCCGGGACACTCAGGGTTTATCACATTTATTTGAGTTTTATAAAAAAATAACTTAAACAAGAAAATACTTACAAATTATACGTTTAACGAAGTACAGATGGCGACCCTGAACATTATCCATACCTCTTAAATCGAAAACATTGATGGTATGTAAGACTCTACAACAATTTCTGCTACTCATGAGTACCGAACAATTTAAAAGAGAGACTATCGAACATATAAACACAAAATTAAATATTATTAATCTAGAAACCGTTTACTTTTAAGCATATTCCGATCAAGGGTCCTAAAACATTGCAGGTACTTGTGGTAATTAACCCTTGTCACTATCGACTGCAAAGGGCCGGGTCACATCGTGAAGACGCCATTGTGCACCGGCCTATTGTCTTCAGCTCGGTTAACAACGACGTATTGTTATAGAATTCAATTTTGATTTACAATTAATGGTTTTCGGGAATAGGCAATAGGCAGGGGACATATATGATATTTATTGTGATTCAATGAATGCGCTTCCCTATTTTTTTTAATTTTTCGGTACTATTATGATTACTACAAGCAACCAAACCGAGACTGCTCTGCTGGCCTATTAATAAAGTATCATTGAAACAGTAAGGGTTAATATTGTGCACTGTTTTACAATAGACAAACATTTAGCATTATGACCCCGTGGTGTATTCGACTCAAATCTGAGCTGACCAGGTTCGATTCCCGAGATATACACGATACAAACTTACTTCCGAAAATATTAACGATAGCAGATTACTTCAAATAATTTAATTTTATTACTGTAACTCAAGATCATCCTCTGAATAATATCATAGATAATAATATAACATTCATTATATCGGAAAATTAACTTCATTTTTAAAAATCTGTCGCCGAGGTGCGGGTTCACACGGAGATGAAGATTACATCGCAAAATTTTCCCTATCTATACAATTTTTCATCCTCCTCTCTATTGGTTATAGTGTTATTTTATAAAGCAAATATAACTCAATGATAATGCATTCTAACTCGAGATAGATAACAAATCTTTATAAATATAAAGAACTAGCAAATATTTAAATCTGTGTGGTTTTTTAATGTTTAGTAAGCCTACTAATATAATAAGATAAGAATAAAAATATTATGTTAAAAAAGTAATTAGCATAAAACCTGCAGTCCACGTATTGATCGGCGAAATAAACCTCAATAAGGAAATTTTAACGTTATCAACTTTTTGGAAGCATCAGGCCATAGCAGTTATTGATATCGGTTAAATCGCAAAGTTTAAACTCTTTATGGCGTATGTGAATTGGCAGTGAAGATTTGAGTCTCGTTTGGCACGAGAGCGGCCCGTCCTCGCCAACAAACTTTTAACGATTGTGATACGAGTTACGATTGGTTGGAAATTGACGATTGCTACTGGAATATTTAATTTCTATGCAAATCGAATGATTTTAAAACTATTTCCAATTTGCCGACATAATAAGGTCTCATGAGCAAATTGCATATAGCCCCTTCGCTACCGGATGCAATGCGTAGTTTTTTGTTGATAGTATTCAATATTGATGAATATTTCAGGTATATCGTGGATTGAATATAAAATAATAGTCATTTGACCATTATTATCACTAGCGCGTTTACAAGTTGCATTGGTCTCTTTGTTAGCACGGGTGAACAAATGAATTGTAACCAGGTCCTACACAGTACCAACTAAGCCTATTAACTACCTACCTACGACCAATATTTTAGTGTTATACACAATAAAATTGCTTCGCTCTTGTTGGTGACTGAAGAAAAAAATAAATGAAGAAAGCAGAAATAAAAGCTTTGGAGGCCAGGCAGGAATACTAAGAACATTCAGTTTTGAATTATATTTTAGCAAAATATATGTGAAGATTGTATATTGACGATGAAAAAGTCAAACACCTAAGTTATATATTCAACAGAGAGCTGCTATTTAAAACGTCTAGAGTATAGAATAAATGAATTTTTGTCTGCCAGTAATAAATAAACAATCAATGCAAAGAGAAATGGTGCGGAGGCGGGGAATCAGTATCGCTCGAAGAATCTACCAATTATATGGGGACTAAAGGACCACAGAGCTTATATACCACAGAGCTCTATAGACCGGAAATTGTTCTTTAAATCGCTACATGATTGGAGACTTTTGTAGCCAAAATGGTATTATTACTTTATATAAGTTTTTATTATTTAAAGCTCTCTTTTGTTCGAGTCAAAAATAGGTTATGTCGCTTAAATTAATTGAATAGAGTAATTTCTAGTTTATAAAAAGATTGAATTTCAATGTATAGGACAAAACTACATTAACACTTAGTTAATTTTTATATTTAACTGACTTTATTTACATTTAACTGTTTTTGCTGCTAATTAAAAAATAATAATTACAATGTAAGTATTAACTCAACTTACTATGACTATTGTGAAATCCTCGTTTATATAAAAATTGTATTTATAACAAAATAAAAAAATACCTAAAATTATTTCTAAATAGTTGTAAAATTGCACATAAAGGTTATACGAAATTAAATTATTTTATTAAATAAAATACATATTTTTAACACAATGTTTTCGTGGCGAGTGTATTTATTCATAGCTCTAGCCACCATACATCAAACATACATACAATCGAAGCGACTAATTAAAATAGATGAGCCATTTACACACTTACAGTGATTTATTGCACTTTTTGTACAACAAAAGCTCATGATATAACAGTATTTTTTACTAAAACATGTTTTACGTGGGAATTTCTTAACTACTAGCTCATCATTTATAGCATAAAGGGTGAGTGGATGCAAAAGGAATACGTCTTCTCCTACATGTTTTCAAATTATAAATGAAAGAGCCGGGTTTATTTCAATGTATATTAGCTCATATCTGCTTTCTCAATGGTCAAAACTTAAAAGGTAGTCATGAATTCGAAAGTATCTAGTAGATACTATTGGAACACTGGATCTACTGCTTCGAATTTTTTTTTTTTAATTAAAAATCTTGCGAAAACGTTAAAATTGATTTCCTTTTGTTCTGCGATGGGTAAATATGCAAAAATCTACAACAGCATATATTCTTTTATATCGTAAAATTATTTCTATTGTATATAGCAGCTATTTGATAAATAGGTCATAAATTGTATTTTAAAAAGTATTGCAATGGTAATATATTAATTCAGAAAGTAATGTATAGTTTTTTATTATAAGTGTATAATAACACATAAACCGTACCGGGTCAATCCTTTACAAAACAATAAGCATTTGAATTAAATTTCCGCTAAATTTGCTTAAGTGTGTAACACAACAGTTTTAACTTAAATATTTATTACACAATTAATTAAAAATGAAAAGTTACTCATGAAAGTTAATTTAGATAACAAATACAGGGTGATTTAATTGACAGGTATGTGATTGAACCATCCATTTTGTTAACGAAAGATGCGTTAACTACGTCCTTTGTTAGTGTTAAAATTAAATGTTAATTTAAACTCATTTTGTAGCTTGTTAATGTGAGGGTCAATATTTTTCAAACTATTCTTTTCTTGTGGTATAAATACGGCAGATGATAAAAACTTATATATAGAGAAAAGCCAGAAAAAATAGGAATATTCAATATGTGTGGTATTCAAGAGACCTTAATATTTGCACATTTGCGTTTTATTTTAAAAGCTTTTTATTTAGCTAAAATTAAATTAATGAGAAACTTATAAAGTTCTATTTAAATTTAATTTTGGATCGTCGCGTCGCGGAAATCTGCATAGCATTACTGTTGTGTTGATAACATCTTAATTTTGTACAATAAACGAGATATCTTTCAAATAATCGATACATAAATCCGATTAATTTTATGTTTAAATTCTTATTTATCTTACTAGTTACTCATAAATAGAGAAAATATAATTGAGTTAAGTATCACAAAATATGGTTAACGGTATTACTTTAACAAAGAGACGTTTGGGATTTTACCGAGCGAACATTTCGCAGAGATAAGTTATTCTTATGTACACATGCACAAGAACAATAAAAAATGAAAAACGGTAATGAATCTTTTTTAACTTGCCGTTTTCTTGAGGCAATCCATGTAACGAGAGTGTGTTGTTAAATATTTTGCATGACATATTTGGTGAAAATATTCGTTTGAAAACCTCATGCTGATGTTTTAAAAAGGTGCAGAATTTGCATCACCATTGCATTATTATCATAATTCACTGGTAAGGCATAGTTTAGAATTCCAAGAATTATTTTTAATAATACTTCATATTATGACTGATAAAATGTATTTATGGTTTCATATACGTATATATTATTATGTTATGCATTGTGCTATTCTTTTAGACAAAGCTCACCTGTTAATATTTTAGTCACTTTTAATATTTAATGCTGTCAAAGCTGGATAAATACACGAGTCTGTTCTAAAAAGCTTGCTTGTTACTTGTTTTTATTACTTGATTCTCTTTCTAGTGATTTATTTTAGCTTGAGCTATAGGTGGCGGTTCGTCTTCGCCGGGAAATGCATATGTGAAAATGGCACATGTATTATTATTAGGTGAAAAATGACTTTCATACAACCCGACTTTTTGGATTGCTGGACTTTTTAATTAGCATATTCACTTTGCAGAACCAATATATTTTAAGCTAATCGTGTGTGATATTTTTTTGTAGCATAGGTAGAAAATAATATATTATGTATTTACTTTATTCCGACTTCAACTGGTTGAAAATGAAAAATCTTAAAATTCTGTTAATGTAATATTTGATTAAGTAAAATAAACGTTCAATAATACCAAATAAGCCTCCAATGCTAAGGACTGTTTTGTCCCATTGTCAATCAATGACAAAACATTCTTTAGATGTTTGAGGCTTTGTACGTCTATAAATGAAATGGATACGGATTATAAATATAGCGTAAAAATAGTCAATACAGTGAATTTGATGCCATATTAAAATTAAATTATTTAAAGGTTTATTTTTTATGGTACAATGCTCATGATTCCATACTCATTAAAGTCGTATAAACCCATTTGCATCACGTAGTTTGTCTGTAACTAATCATTGCCCAATAATTATTTGCTTAGGTTATGGGATTTCACTATAACCTTTCAACAAGACCTCAACGACCTCAAACATAACAAAAGAGCAATAATCACGAAAAAGTAAAATAAGGAACATTTCGTTTAGAATCGCTTAGAATCAGAGGGAATGGTTGGATCGCGTGTTTCACGGAACTATGATTTGAGGTTTAACAAGGTTTACCGAGTTCTTGTATACCTGTTAATGTTGTAACAATATCGTGAAGTTATAATTAATTTAACACATCACAGTATGTGAAGCTGCGTCTTAATTTCGCATAGTATTCAATAAATTACTGAAAAAAACTTCGAGAACCAGGTAGCTACTAAAACTTACAATAATTTGTGATTAAATACAGGCGTCGGTAGCGCCAAATTAAAATCAACATATTTTATTCAAATTGTATATTCCGTCCATCCTTTTATATCATTTTTATACCTTGCAACACCACCTAAGCTGGTCCCACCGCTTCGATATTATTCGCTGTGTCGCACGCGCCGCAAACTGCACGCAAAAAAAGTAATCGCGACGCTCTCGAAAAACAGTAGTCATAATGCTACTTGTGAATGGGTATGGTTCAGCATGATCAGCAATGAACTGCTTGATCGAGCGGAGAGCCTGATAAAGGCAATATAACAATTCAAAACATACACGATTGATTAGGTATAGAGAATTTGGAACGAACGATATGACGTTGAACGTTGGAACCGGCGCGGCTGCCCACTTCACGCGTTAAAATTTGTAAAAATTGCTGTCGACAATCTGTTGTTACAGCAAAAAACCACCAACAAGGCATACTTTTGATAAGATGGAGGACTTTAACTTTTGACCGGCGAATTGAAAATAAAATTGCTATTATTATTAGAATGTCCTTTCGAATACCTGTGAACGAGTTTTTAAAAATGACACCAAATTATCGAAAGTAGGAGTTTAGACACGCACAATATTTCAATCTAAATTCTTCCACTCAAAGTAAAGAATAATAAAATCGCCAAGTTATCCAATTTTAAATTTTTTAATGCACTAACCGTGCTTGAATATGTGTGAATAAGAGATTCAGAATAAATATTATTTCCAGCGGATTTACTACTACCACTGAGGATTATAATTAATCAATCATTTGATTTAAATTTGAAGTAGCTAGCATGCGCTTGTCCTCTCACTATCAATTAGCGCTTGTAAAAATTAATAGATAGTTCTCAGCGCACGGTGATATAGCTGCAAATACTAACTACATAAACGCGATATTTTACCTAATAAATAATACGGGCGCTCAGAATCCGTTACCGGCATTATGCAATGAATACTTTATACTTTCATTTAAAACAGTTCTCTAATAGCAGTATTTGTCTATACTATACGAGTATTTAAATAATTTAATTTAATTTAAATCTGTATAATTTGAAATAAAGCTTCCTTTTTAGCGTTTAAAATAGTGAATTGGAAATTAATTTTAAAGACTTTTATCAGCCTTTTTAGTTAATATTTTAATAAAAAAACATTTAAAAGTTTGGATTTAATTTTAATATATTAACCAAAATGATATATATATACACTTAAGTTATGAAATAAAATATATTTAATTTAGCGCTACCAATGTCTGTGGCCAAATAAAGATGTTTTTCTGTAGGTACCTAGTTTTTTAGTAATTTATTTAAGCTAAGCAGCTTCACTAGCTACTTTGATGAGAGTAATGTTTCGGGTATGAGATGACTTACAGGATATATTATGACATGCCTGCAATGACCTTAAACTTAGTTTGAAAAATGATTATATCTTAAATATTATCCGAAAATCATTGTGCCACTGGAATATGATTTTATCAATCAGTTTATCGCAATCTAAACTAATATAAATTCAAACAACTAATTTGCATCTATATTTATTTCGTTGAAGTTTACTTTAGCCTTGCAAAAGAACCGAATACACATAAGAACATTACGATAAAATATGCCAATTTGCATGATAATTTTACCATCACTTCACACGTCCAACTCAAATTAATTCTTTTTTCAACACCAATACGTTAACCCCCGCTGAGTAACTTAACAGCCATGTAATTTAATCTGTCATAAGACAATTTTTTTACTTATTCCTATGTTGTTATGGTTTATATTCGGATAAACAAAGAATCTGTATTAGCCGTTAAAGACTTAAACATATCATGTCATTGTGAGCTCTGTTACTATTACAATTAAATGTGTTTTTAAATAGCTAAGTTTTAAAGATACATCCCCCGCTGTGCGGTATAATTTCTTCGAGGTCCTGTATGGAATTGTTTCTGATATTATATAGCCTTTATAATTGCCGCAAAGGATGTAATGAGAGTTTTAAATGACCTATGACCATTTACGATCGAAATTACAGTTTCTTATAACCAATCCGATGTTTTTAATTGTACAATTTGTATATAATGTTACATATTTTATCGAGAGTTTTTGACATTATCATGGTTCGATGGTGGAATTTAACATGTGTTAAAATTAATGGTTTTGTAATATTCTGATATAATGTCTGATAAATATAAGTATAATCTTGAAGATCTTTCCAAAGACTGTATTGTTGCTGGCTTATGGCTGATAAAATCTTCTATATACTCCTCAGAAAGCCTATTGTTTTGGCCAACAACGTTAATATTTTTTTTAAGTTATAAAAAAAACTCAAATTTAAAACCCTAATACAAACATTCGCTAGTTGCACTGTAACTTTGAATAAAACTTCAGTCTTAAAACATCATTCGCAATACGGAGCTTAAATCAACAAAATGTAAAATTCAAAACAGAGGTCGGACTAATATTTTGCGAGGTCACTCAACGTACGAATGAATGAGAATATTTTCCAATGTTTTGTGAGTTTTTGTAAAACATTCTACGAACGATGTGCCACAGTTTATATCAGTCGAATGGTTTTTTTAGTTGTGTGTGAAGGTTGATAAATTATTAAAGCCTTTCTTTATACTAATAAAAGCAGATACTATATACAAACAAAGATTCCAAATTCTGAAACTGTAGTCGTAGTGCAATTTAAATTCTGGGACTCGAACTAAATACCTCGAACTGACCGCAACGGATACATGATGAAACTTATCCCAAACCTAAAAATGTAAGTTTTGTCTTTGACAACAAGAAATATTAATTTGCCCTTAAGTAATAATTAATAATATTAATCTTATTTACCCTTTCAGAGGTCTCTTTTATATATATTATATGCGTGTTTAAAATACAATTATGCTATCATTTATCTAATTATAATCTAGATCATACAATTGATAGGATTTGTGTCAGTAATTTGAACGAGTGTCGTAATATTATTATTCGATTGTCACGTTTGCGAAATATACGACAGAGGTGCCCAAACGTTAATTCACGTAAATACATTTAATTTTAGCTTAAAAAAAGTCGATACATTTCAGAATATTAATAGTTTCTTACATAGCTGAAGTTGTGGGTAAAGGTGAAATTAATTATAAATTTAGAAGTCATTCAGGCTGTAGTATAATTATAAAGGGTTACCCTTTGAACTGGTATAGGTAACTTATTCTAAACCCTTTCAATTTACAAACTCATATATCAGATCATTTTTTAAATATTTCTCTCTATTCTATTAATTATAATTTGATATTACTCATTTGAACTACTTTAATTCCTACTAAGCGTATACAAAGGCGGAGATTTAATAGCGGTATAGCAGTTAAAGCAGCCATTTTGAGAACCACTGAAAATAGCAAACGCAATTGAAATCATAACAATATGAATGACAAAATTCAGTATCCGCTAGTAACAATAACAGCGCGCGCGCATCCGTACATCATGATTTATTTGTGTATTTTATTTATTATTTGTGCCGCGGATGCTACTAAATCTATAAAAGGTAATATACTATACATTTACAAAAAATTAGTTGATGGGAGTTAGGTAGTCACAGAAGTTAAGTTTTTGTGTAATCTGATTTTTCGATTTCTAGAGAAACCATTACCTTGATTTAAAACATAATTTTTATATAGAAGATATAAATTAAATAGTTTCACGAAAAGTATATTGTAATATAAAATACAGTACACAATACTGTCACAGTATTCCTAATTTTGTTTCAGATAGTTTAATATTAAGTATTAGTGATCGATGCCGCAGGCCTAGCTCATCCTATACAAACAACTTTAGTAGTGTTATAATGTTACGTATACAATAGTTTGCGAATCGAAAATATTTGCCACTCAGCAATTCGGGACGCTATTGTCAACATTGTGTGCCTTCCATTGAAACTTGAAATACTATACTTTCAATTGAAATTATTACACAAAGCTGAATGTATATAAGGCAATTTTACAGGTTCAGACTTTGTAGAGAGAACAATATCGTGTTGGGGTTTCGTTTTTAAAATGTAGGTAAAATGGAGTTGAGTTGTTTGTATATTATTTCTTAGGAAACTTATAATTTCAACATAGTTTACGGTAGTTTTAATACAATTGAAAAAGTTTTCAATAAGATTGTTCGTAAAATTAAATAAAAACTATAATTTTATACCCTTATGATAGATACTTTTAATAAACGATGTACACTAATGAAGTCTGAGAAAATGTTATGGAAAAATCGTAAATACAAAGAAATAGATAAAATCGTCTCTAATAACTTATTTACTTTCATGTTATATTTATGTTTATTAAGTTTTAAGTCGTTGCGTTGGTGTTGCCTCCATAGATTGCTAATAAATAAATTTTTTAACCTGATGAACTCATATTGTTTTAAAATTTGAGATAACATCATATAGAATAATTAGATCAATTGTTGTATTGTTTCAGAGTGACATAATCAAACAATATAAACGATAACAAACTACAATCAGTATAATCAATAAAAGAAATTTAAAAGATTAACGTATAAATAAATATTAGTCCACTGGCTTTTACTTGTGTTCGCCTTTGTATTTTATTATTATGTATAAATCAGGGTTCGGCATAGGCCTATACTTAAAAACTAATTTTATATGACCTCAATAAATTTAAATTTCTCGTGTCATAATAATAATGCTCTTTATCCTAACACGGAAAAACATTTAAAAATATTAACGTTAAAAAATATATATCGAATAGAACAAACTGTATGTGAGTAAGTTTTATATATCAGATTGAAAATAAAAAAAATGTTATTTGTAACTATCTGATTTCGATATTATGAATTCCAGGTTTATACTGTCAGGATCCAGATACGTTCAAGCTCTATCCCGTTAACGCAACATGGCCATCAGTAACTTTTTGTGGAAACTACACGTGTAAGTTAAGAAAAAAGAACCACACAGAAACAGAATATGTACCGATTACAAAAATCAATATTACAGACAATTATTTCTTTAGAGATGTAGATGATATGAAAACTAGCCCAAGTGATAATTCTTTTGCTATTACAAAATCATCACAATCAGATAAAGGACCTGTATATACAGGAAATAGTTACTTTATTACGAATCCACCACAAATAGACGATCAAAAAGATAGATATTTAACAGACGCTGAAATAAAGGCAATAACTGAGATTTTACATACTGTTAAAAAAAGTGACCTACAGGCAATAATAGAAATATATAATTTAGCACAAGAATTTCATAAAGAAATAGAAGGTGCTACAACGGAGAGTTTAGTTAAAGAAACAATAAAAACACTAAAAGAAGAACAACATGAAAAAAAGAAAAAGAATCACAAATCATATTTTTATAAGCCTCTACATCAAACACACATGGAAAAGAATTTGACCGATATGGATAAAGAAAGTACAAGAGTACCACCACAAAGATACTACCCATACCCTTTAACCTATTTTAACGGACCGACGGCCAGGAATGAATATGGAAAAACCCCATTCTATTACCCTATGTCAAATTTCCAGCGCTCAGCATCATATATTCATAGGCCTCATTTGCCACCTTATTTACCACCTATGCCACCAACTCCACCTCCACTGAGGCCATATTCGACGCCAACTCGACCTTGCTTGAAGCCCAATACTAAGCCCCACGGTTATCTGCCCCCCTGGTACAATAGATCAGTTATCAAGCCGTATGTAAACAAACAGCACCTACCTAATCCAATGCTATTACCATATCCATTTTCCTATATTCATCATTATAACTATAGTTCATACCCTGCTAGTTATTACTATAATAACTACCCTTGGGCCCAATTAGATTCTTATAAAAAAGCCCCGTCTCATGTATACCAACCTCAACTTGCACCAGCAGACACGAATGAACCAATAGTCGAAGAGAAAACTCTTGAAGCAACGAACAATGACGGAAGCTCCGAAGTAGAAAGTGACACAACTGAGTGGAAAACCAAACCTCTCAGTGAAAAGATTTTAGATGGAGTAAGAGCGAATTTAGATAAATCTAAGTTATTGAAGCCATTACGAAAGAAGGTGAAATTGGAGAGGGTCGGCAAAGTGATTAAGCTGGATGAACTAAAGAGGGAAAAACGAAGTGTAATTGAATTCAAAGGTACAGCTGACGCTTATGAAGCGTATATTGATACTACAAAGTAAGTTCTGTTTACTAACTATTACTAAGTTTCAGTAGTTCTAATCGTTTTTCACGTTTAGTTTTGGGGGAATACGTAGGACTTGAGATTCTAAGTATCTCCCTCCAACTGTGTCAGTTTGAGCCAATAAGCAGAATTATACTATTAACTATTACAGAATTATACTATTATAGAATAATACACTATCAACTAACACTTAAGTACTATACGCGTTGAAATAATAATTACTAAATTAATAAAAATATATTTTGACACGAAAATTTATGTTTCTAAATTTACTTTGGCTTCATCGTAATTCAACTTAAGACCTCTGCAAGCTCTCTCAACCGGGTAGGCATTCAAATCCGGAATTATTTATGTCAAATTCCAAAAAGGTTGAAATGAATGCGGTGCCCTAAAAAGGTGACAAATTAATGCAACAAAAACCAATGGAATCTGACCTTTTGTCTTGACAGATGTTTCCACCCTTATCATTGTAACCGTGATAAAAGACGCATTTCTTAAGATACTTTATTTGAAAGTATTGTTTTTCAAACGTATGCCTTAATAAAAAAAAGTAAACAGTACAGACAGTTTCAGAAATTTAAAAACTTCCTTTTGTAATATAAACCACTATTAAAAATCTCCCATAACGTAAAATGTTCGTCGTGAAAGTTACCCGAAAACATAAAGCAAAAAAGGTTGAAATTTAGATAGTTATTTGTTTGCATGAAAAACTTTTAATTAATAGGTATGAGGTAGTTTTTAACTTTGCGTCTCGTTAAGGATTGTGACGAGTTGGTACTTGCTGCATTAAGAATGGAACTTTGTGAACTTTTGGTACCAATTACTTAGTTGAGATAGTTGGAAGAGTCTTAAAATATCTTCTTTAAACGAAAACGTCTCTTCAAGTTCGTCAAAGTACTTACAATGTTACTTTTTAAACAAAAAAAAATCACTGGTTCGGATTCAAGACAAAAGCGTTTCTTATATGTGAAATAATCATTTCTTCATTAATGTGTGAAATATCATTAATTAATTTAGAAACATTTTTTCGGAATTCGAAGCACTCAAGATTTTTTTAAAGTGTTTCATAATTTCTGAAATTGCCAACAAAGCGGGAGATAGAGTAGTTGAGTTGCTCTGTTATATGAATAATTTTTATTATTACCTGACTTATACTATAATTTAATCAATTACTGAGTGAGGCCGTGAGGGTCAATATAGACTCTTCTCTATGACAATCTGATCTAATATGAAATAAATTGTTTTTAAACACAAATACAAAACTAATATCTAAATACATTTAACATGTCTTTTTCTCTGTTATAACAGTTAATTTCGTTTTAACTAGGAATAAAAAGATCTCTTTAGATAAGGGATTTTTTAAACGGCTCTTCAAATAGAAATATGATAAATTAGAACGTTTTTATTTCAGATGTGAACCTAGTATCACCCCCGGTTTCTTCAGAGTCGGAAATTTAAGTGCTCCGTTTCCAGAATGTTGTCCCCAAAGAATCAGCTAGAAATAATATTTCTAATTTATTCAAACTTTTGAGTTTCTGTGACTTCAAAGCAAATCATTATTATGTTTTCAAAAGATTCAAACTAAAATCTCTATATAATGTTTTGGAAGTAAATACATTTTAGATTTTAATAATTGTGTATGGCAGTAAGAACGTATTAAAATGTCCAAACAACAAACCACTAGTCTTAAGTTGTAAATATTGTGCAATAAACGTTTATTTTCTTATGTATATATGATTAAATAACCTTTTTTAATCTAGAAAATGGGGCACACACGTCAGTTATTGATAACCATGAAAACACTTGCATGTAGCAGACGCTGACGATGTGAGTCAATTGTCCATGTTAATGCCTAGTATCCCTTACCTCAGATAGTAGAAAGCTCCGATTCTAACAAAAACGAATGTTCCATTTCGTAGCAATAGTCAAAAGTCAAACTTACAAATAGTAATTTGACTAAAACTCTCCTACCGAGCACGATTTAACTCAAAAGGTCACAATAATTAAAACATCCTGCGCACATTCTTCTCATTCGAGGGATTTTATCAAAGGGTCTAATAAAAAAGGACCTTTGTTAAAAACACATTAGTCAATCTCCGGGCCTCCAATTAAGTCTGTCTTACGTGAGATAACCCTAATTTAAAATTGATCACAAAAATATGTTAACCACAAGCGTACGATCTTTGTTCCGTACTCATTTTGAAGGAGCATATATTTTTGCTGTTTTTATAATAACCACTGATTATTTATTTTATAAATAATTAGGAAGTTGAGGAAAATTGAGGTTTAGGAACACTTCTGCGTATTCGTAATGATAGTTTTTGAGCTTATGATGTTTCTTTTAAAAGAAGTAAGTAATTCAACGCACCGAATAAAAATTATTTTTACCAGAAACGGTTGATTTATATTTTGATTCCAATGTTTAATCACTATGATGACACTGCTAAATGTAATGACACTATTATTGTAAAGACATATATATAATATGTATGTAATATGTACAACAGTAGATTATTGATGCTCTGGTCAAGTTGAACTATTGTTATAGGTCGTACATACAACTAAGTAATGCAAGCGATAAAAAATTGTCGCACAATGTCACAAAATGCTTTTTATTTGATATGTGTACAAATAATTTCTTTAATTATTTTAGATATTTAAACTATGGAACCCTAAAAGCTTCTAAATAAATCAGATAGGGTGTGAGTTGCTCTCACACATTCAAAAGCTGCTTTGACTAGTATTTTTTCCATATTTACGTATTTTTATGAACTGGATCAACAGCTCAGTGGGAGTTTATCAGTTTATTACATTTCAGTTCAGATGAGGTCTAAAATGGTCATCTATAGTATATTTTAATATTAACAATATTTAACGACAAATTCAGCTGGTTGTGCTCTCTGTAAACAGTGGAATGAGGAGGTTATCCATCGCCTTACAAGACTTTCAAATATTAAAAACGCGACTGAAGGAAAAGTCTATCTAAAGTTTAAATGTATAGTTACATAAAGGATACTAAAAATCAACTTAACATCCATTAAATACAAATAAGCATCAGTTAGGCCATAAACGTTACCTAATGGAGCAACCAAAACATTCCCTTTAAGAACTCTTGGAGTTCACTTAAAAAGTAATTTTCCCGACTTGTCCTCGTGAATTATTACTAGTGGGACAGAGATGGAAATGAGGAAACACCGGCGAGTGTAATAAGGATGAGATGGGAATTTGAATTTTTTTATCGACTCGGAGATATGTCGTATCTAATGGTAATATTACAAGTCCGTGTTACGCATTGTAATGCTGTAATAATATGCAGGGTTTAAGGGACGCGTAATTTTAAATGTTCAGGGATAAACGGTTTACAAGGTACAGTCACCAAAAATATATTTTTTATCTCATTTTAAGATTTACGTAAAGGTTTTTTAAATAAGGATGTACACCATTATACGAAGACCACCAGATGCAACATGTACCTGTAACAAATAATAAACATGTATCAATTTTAAAAAAATGGGACAGGTGCAGACGAGACTCAACAGAGTGGTAACTGCTAGCTCTGGTACTCCAGGAGTATTCAAGGTACTAACTAGTCCCTCTGCAACACATGTAAATGTGCATCCAATTCAATTATAAAAAAACAGGTTTTCTGTATTTACTATCCCGAAAAACCTCCTGGGGATTTTCGGTTATTTAACATGTGTTAATAAAATTGAACTACGGAGGGTAGGACTAGAGTGTTATACACTGAAATAAAAACAATAATTTCTAGAAAAATGCAATAAATTAAAACCTTAGGAACGCGCTTTCATAAAACTCTACAACATTGAATTAAAAAGGATTGAAGTGTTTAAAAGCTTTTCAATGTTTTAATTACGGCAGACCAAAGTTGGCACGTTCTTTGTATTTAAAAAATCCAAGTTATAGGTAAGCCCCGCGGATTCTTTTAGCTTTTAATTGTATAGGAATTACACATGTGTATTTTATTTTATAATTATATGTATATTTAAATAGTTGTGCTCAACCCAAGTGGCGTAATGGTCACCGTGTCGAACTATCGAAGACACCTGGTTCGATTCCCGGCACGTTCAATATTTATGTGGTGAGCATATTTTTTGGCTGTGGTATTTATATATATACATTTTTCTAAATTAGTATTTATTCATAATACAAACTGTGTATGCACAGGTGTGATAATTTTTCCTGTGAAATTACAATTACAATTAAAATCTATTAAATAGTAAAAAAAATCGGACAAGTGCCACTCGGCTTGCCACCCATGATTACTTCTTAAAAAATATGTTTAAGCTACCATTGAAGCTTTCAATGCAACTCTTGAAGCGACACTACAGCGCGACGCCGCTAAATCAATTCTAAATATGGACCGTCTATAATACAGATGTGTATTGAAGTTTGTCCTTAAATGTTCTTGAAGTTTAACAGAATATTATATAACCAAATTCCATAGTTAACGTTTTTGCGGAGCTGTATTAGCTATTTTAATACAATAAAAGAAATATACACGTATGCAAAGGAAATAATTACATACGAGGGAATGATTTAGCTATCAGTCTAGAACGACTTTGAAACTGAAAACATTTTACCTGATATTTTGTGCACACCAAAGAGGTATAGGTACACTCGCATGTAAATGAAAACTTTTAATTCAAAAACATACTCATCTTGTTTTGAAGCGTGTGATAATTTTATCAAACAAAGTTTATATTTGGAAGGGATTACAATGTTTGTTCTACCTTTTACCTTTGATAACGACATACATCATGACGGCTTACTTTTGGAATTCCGTAAACTAAACGTATGAAAATAAGAAGGTTTATACGCAACGTATTTATCATATTAAAAGGTTGAAAATTTTTGTATAAGTAACCTAAGCTTTTTTATAAAGGAGGTAAAAGTGCACGAATGTAGCCCCGCGGGCGTATGCAGTCGTTTATGCGGACTGTGGGGCTGGTAAACTCTTGAATTCCCTCTGCTAATCAGTGGGGAGCTACCTACCCAAAGAAACTTCCTCCGAGCCCTCCATACCTGTGGCACCCAGCGACATCCACCAAAAGAGGGAAAGGCACACGGTACCACATTGCGATTCCCGGGGATCCTAATCTAACCTAACCTAACCAAACTAAGTACGACTTTAAGTGTAGTCTCGTGATGTTAGCCGAGTGTAGATACTAATTTAAATCATTTATATGGACGTCACCAGCCCTTGTTTCAAGTTTACATTTAAGACATGATATTCTAGTATAGAGTTGATATTTATAACTCAGAGTATTGAATGAAATAATTTAATCACCCTCGTCATTAGTATAACCCCGATACCGAGAATAGATACATTGTACCCTAGTTACTTCAAAGAGCTGTCAGTTTTGATAATTGCCTTATACGTAAGCCAAACAATAGCTCAGGTTTGGATTAAATTTGAAATGAAATCGTTTAGGTTAAAGCTTTACAATGTTTATAACTAAAGCAACTAAAATGGCGGAGAATTAACAAATTATAATAACAATTATTTGAAAATAGTTTATTGTATATATATTGATTGATGTACCAGGTAATATATTTCATTAAAAATTCAAACAGGACCTTTGATATATAATAAATACAATATGGATTACCCAACAGTAAAATAACTATGACTAAATCATTTTAACAATCTTACGTCAGCTTCATTTCTTAAAAGATAACACCTCAAACTATGACAAAGTTTTTTCAAACAAACCTGATATGACGGTTCTCAGAAGGAAGCAGGTGTCCTGTCACATATCAAAGGACCACCATGCGGCTTTGATTAAAACTTAAGACTGTAAAAGATGAACTTAAAAAATGTTATAGCAAAATAAAGATTTATTATGCGTTTGCATATCGATATATATTACGTGTGTATATATTTAGTATTTCTACTTATTGTGCCTATTGAATATATTTTTAACATATACATCGAGTAACCACCAACATATATCAATTAATAGAAAGTCCACATTCCATCCATATCACAGATTGTCACGCGTATGATTCATCTTCGAAAAATCCCAGTCATAATATATTAATGGAGAGAAACCTCAGAATTCAGACTAATGGAATGTTATCAATATAGAGTACGTTTGATGATCATTATTTTATTTATACAGAATACAGATAGCAAGAGGTTAGTCATGTTCATGTGGAATTTAGATTTGTCAATAAAAATTAAGATTGAGATAGAACAAGCCCGTCTGATACTTAACTGAGGCTAGGCTTCTCAGGCGCAGGTAGAAAATGTAGCAGACCCTTGGACTGTACTAGTGCGATAAGAGATAGTTCTTATCGGTGTGTACCTGGCTAACACGCACACACGGGCATATTTTAGTGTAGGTATTACTGATGATTATTAGTCTTAATAGAGGTGATCATTCTAGTAGAAAGAAAAAGTAAGTAAGAAATATTTGTTATGTTTTCTTAGTGTGTGTTAAATCAGTGCAACCTAAGACTCATCAGACATTTGTAATATCGTAATTAGGGTGTAAATAGTGTCTTTATTAATAACCGAATAATGAATAAATACTTGAATTATAATGAAACTCATTAGTCACTTAAAAACATATTGACATTAAAAGAAAGAAATATTATTATAGTTTGAAAAGGCAATCTCAACAGAACTATTTTTTTACGAATAATGTGCATTTGCGGAGAACAAAGGCGTTTCCACATTTCGTTCGTTCGTTTCCTTTTTAAATGAACTCACGGCAACACGCTACTTCCTTATTAACAGGGTTGGATCTTTTCACGTAAGCGTAAATACAACTGCTAAAATTAAGATTCCATTAACAAATTAGAGGCATTTTACATACAATCCGATGTTCACATTATTAATGAAATAAATTAGCCAGTAGGTACAGCGTGGCGGATTTATTAGCAGTGTAATACCATTTATCTAAAGTAATGGTTATTTAAGAGCTTATTGTATTTGTTAATTTATATTCATACCTTAACAGAAGCTCTTCCGTCTGTGGCGTCACTTGATGTGAATATGCTGTTAATCTGTTGTAAGAGATTTTTGTGAAATACATGAAAATATCCAGTATTCTTGGTAGATAAATAATCCCAATTTACTAGAATTACTAGCATTCCTCTATTATGTATATGTGTCATTTTAATTATAGTAAAGAATTAAAAAAAAAGTAAATATTAAAGGTTCCAAAATTCTCGTTTTCGCGCACGCCAGTTAAAAATAATTCTTCTATAGAACTGGAGAGGGTTGGAAAATGTAAGTGACCTGAAAACACGCTGCCACAAAACGTGCAAAGGAGCTCTACTGCGGTCATTAGCAGGTTAGAGTGCGGCCTCTGATTCCGCGATTTTTAAGAATATATTGTAATAAATCGCTAAATTGAACTTATTTTACTGCACAGTCTGTCTGTAGCTACACTATAAATATAAATAATGTCGAACATACTACTTATTTTACTGCCACAAAGCGTTACCAAATTTATGCAATGTCAGTGGAAGTTTATTACCTTACGTTCTAATTCTCTTTTTCAACCACAGCTATTATTTCCATACAATGCCAATTACTATAGTAATATAGGCAACAGCGATTTTTTTAAATTTACGTGCATCGTAGAAATACGTAATTGATTTATTTATATAATTTTAATATATAACAAAAAATTAAACGCACACACTCATCACCGGGTAGAACGTTCCCTTAAAACTCACTGCAGCTTATGATGAATAAGTGAGTGGGCTCGTACCCGTGTCCCTTGAATTGCGACCAAAAAGATCGCTTCTGAAGCATATACACTTTGCAAATACGATAATATTTGATCTGTGTATAAAACTTATAGTATCTGAAAGTTCCAATCACTACGTATAAAACCAAAACAAAACAAGGTTTGTTCGATTGGACTATTTTTACAGGCTCTTACAATGAGTTATCCAACAGCAATATACTGGGACTGCAGGTGCTGAATAATCTTGCTCGGCCTGGGAAACGTCAGCAAGTCAGGTGCGTACAAATTTGATTGCTGAAGCGGCGTTCATGCGTGTTGCGACGTCTAAATGACATTGCACACACATCCAAATGACGGCCTTATGTTGTCCTCTGATGGAATTCACAAGGATTGCAATTGCGATAATATGTATTTTGATATATTTGATGTATTTTGTTCTAAGATAAAAATTGAAATTCTAAAAATTGGTTATGGGTATAGACTTATATTATACTAGCTGACCCAGCAAACGTTGTTTTGCCTTACATGTGATTTCAATTTTCAATAAATAAATAAAAAATGGGGCTTGATCGTAGAGAGGTAAACATTTAGGGTTGTATGTATTTTGTATGTTGTAACATAAAAAAATAGAAACTAAAAAATTATGTCTAGAAAATGAAAAAAAAATTAGGATTACCCCTAACATTTAGGGGGATGAATAAAAAGATGTTAGCCGATTCTCAGACCTACTCAATACGCTCACAAAGTTTCATGAGAATCGGTCAAGCCGTTTCGGAGGAGTATGTGAACGAAAACTGTGACACTACATATATATGTATATGTAGTGTGTGATATACACTCGTACTTCACCCATAGTACGGATATGTAACTGTACAAAAACTACGAAATGTGTTGCATATATAATTATTCTTAGGTTTTCCTCATTAATGTAACAATGTTATTCTCATTTTTATTAAATTTAGTGGCCCAACATGTTTTCCCATTACACACCAAGGTTGTTCGCGATTTTTCTTTTGAACAAGGTGCTTTCAGTTTGTAAAATCTTGTGTCACTATTTCTTGTCCATTTTAACATTTTATTCCAGAGTTCTGTAGCGTTTAGTGCTTCTAATATTGTAAGGTATTTTTAAAGAACAGTTTTAAAATAACACTTACCCATTGCTTGGTAACAAGTGGAGTTAAATATCTTATAAAATACGGTGTAAATGACGTACATATATACGATGCGACTTAACTCATTAGTTCTAGTACACTATTTCGTCTGATATCGTCTTCATATAACTGTCTCTAAGAATACTTATATAAAGTTTTCATAATACCTATGTTCGTACATAGGTATTATGAAACTGAGAGCATAAAGCCAATTATTTATAAGATTCAGTTTATTTCAATTTTTAACAATAAATAATTTGAATTTTTTTAACGATTATTGCAGTACACACGAACGAGTCTCGAACAGTGTCGCCACACTTATGTTTTTGTTGAAACACTTTGCTTTTGAATATTAAATATCGAACGAGGAATTTCCTCTGGGAGGAAAAGTTTAATTACTCTCAGACGAGGTAGAATATACAACCCCAATGGAAATTTTAAGAGACAACGTTGTGTAAGAATTTTAAATTAAAGACTGGCTAATTAAAGCGTACACACATTAGTGATACACAGATACATTCTAGAAACAGAAGTGTATTTCGAGATAACGATTTTTTTTGTTTTAAATATTGTATTCTATTTGAACAGCACCGGCCTGATGTACGTTTAAACCTTCATAAATTGAATGTTGATCTGTGTATTAAATTATCACATAATTATAATTATTAGAAATCTCTTCTCATATACTATTTTAATAAACCATACCATTATTAATAGATGCTTACGATTCTTAAGTTATCAAAATGTAAGTTTCTTTGAGATCCTCGCGCTAAAGCTGTAGTCAAATGTACACGTCAGCTTTTCTTAGCTTAGAGCACCGCGACAATTGAAGTCATTTCCCACGGAAACTGAAGTACGGTGGCCAGTAGACAGCAGATGTTAGCTTACTCGGAAAATAATAAAACTCTTTCAAAATAAAACGTATTTACCTATGCCTGTTTGTATATTTCATTTTATTTTTTATACATAAAATCCTAATATTGTCTTTTATTAACATAACTATTACTCATTTAAGAAAAACACTTTGTTAACGAATTAAGTTATGTATTTTTACAAAATTTACCGTCTAATCGTGACGACGCATGCTGCAAAGCACGCGAAACGTCGGAAAATTTTTAAATGTAATATACTTAAATTTTGTAAAAATACATAACTTAGTCCGTTAACAAAGTGTTTTTCTTTACATAACATCCTGTTTGGGCTTAGCTATTTTAAGTCTTAGAGCAGTATGAAACACACAAGTTTCAGCGAGCCACTATAAAAATATTGGGCTATATCCGAATATAGACCGAGGAATGGCTTCTTACGATACTTAATCAGACTTTTATTGTATTTCAATACATTATTTACATTATTTTAACCCTTTAGGACTTTTTCCTAGTACATCATACGTCTCTCATAAAATGTGAATAGTCGTTAGCAAATTCAAAATGGCGCAATTCAACAATCTCCTGAGCCTGGGCGCGGTTGCTTGACACATTCGTTAAATATTCAAGGAGGTGCTAATGAAATCGGCTATACACTATGCTTATTCAAACGGAGTATAATAAAAAGACCAAGAATTTCGTTTCAGTAGACTTTAGAGGATTCCTAATAGTGGTCCTATAGTGACGTTAAAGAAACATGTACTTCAAAGCAAAGTGAGCTTTACAAATTTAAAGACACACATGAGACTTATTCTGGAAGGAGTAAAATTTAATTATCAATTTAACTTAAAGTTCAGTTAACTGAGAGACCAAATCAATCCGAGTCGCTTAAACGTTGATTAGACTAAAACTTAGCAGTTTGTGGTTGGGTTTAAACAGCAAAACCATTTGAAACATTCAAAACATCGTTTGTATTTAAGTAATCTTTAAGGTAACCTGAAAGAGATGTTTTTCAAAATCCTACTGGACCAATCTATAAGCCCGCGAAAAACCCACAACTTCTCGACGTACGTAAAAAAAATCTTACTTTAAGCTATGACATTTTATAACAAAAAAAAAGAAAGGTCGAAGTCTCATTTCCAATTTCAATAAATACAAAACGATTTTAAATCAAAATGAGCAATTCATTTCGAAGATTTTATACTTTCCTTGTTCGATGCAGCTTTCATATTAACTGTCCGATCTTAGAACGAATATTCACAATAAAATTTTAATTATTAGTCACTTGTTTCAACAGTAGGATAAAAACCTTATTTGTTTAAACAGACATGTAAATTTAAGCTGATAATATTTATCACTGCCTATCGTTTTTAGTCTGTACTATATTTTATCCGATTTGTATGAATAGGCCACCAATTTATACTTTGAACTCCATTTCAATAGAACTGGCGTTTTTAGTATTTTACCGAATTATTCAATTGTTTTTACTGTAAAGAACTCGAGAGGTTGATATTTAATATCAATTATAAGGATATTAATTACTGTCGTGACGCTATAGTCTGTTAAAGTTGCCCTTCATGAAAATAATTTATAAATTTCTGCGCGTATTTACTATTTTTCGTTACGTTGAAATTTATTGTATAAAACATCACCTCAACAAATTTTAATGTATTATGTAATAATTTAACCCATGTTTATTAACATTAGGTTTCATAATAAGTATATGTGTTAAGTTTGGTCCAATTATCGGAAAGATAGATCTTTTAAACACAAAAATCAGTAATTAATAATGTATTTATTGTAAATTGATTTAGAGATGAACTAAATTGCTATTTCTGAAGTTTGATTTTGGTAACGGTGGTAAGGGCGGTACTGGCTTGGCCTGGTTTTAGGGAAAAATAACTTAAATTAGATATATTATGCACCTGTATCTTTATAAACACAGGTGTAGCTGGATCAGCTGGTAAACGTTTTTTACTTTGTTACTAAAACACTCGTATACTGAACATTCCTGATAAAAGTCCAGTCCAGTTAAGGACCAAATCTGCTCATTTTTATTGAATATTTTTCATTCACTTTCGTTTTAAAAAGTTCATCATTATGATGGTATAGATAAACAAAGACGGCTTACAGAGGTTCAATGTCAGATGCCCTGAACACAATTAGGCCGCAACGCAAATATTTTCACCCCAAGTGGCTATCAACACACCGTAAGGGACAATGATGGTCACTTAATGTCATTCTCACCCGAATAAATACTTAGACCTTACAAAGGGCATTACAAATTAAATCAGATGGATGTTTACACCGATTTTGCGAATATTTTCTGGCATTACTTGATGGGAACGTAAGGTTTTAAGCAGTCTTCGAAAGATTTTTGTCCTATAATGATAGATTTACCTTATTCATGTTAATATAGCCAAACTGATGCATCTCAAATAATTCTCAAATAAATGCATGGAGGTTTGTACGACTACTTCTAATTTTATTTCGGTTTATGTGCAAGTCGCACAGCCAAAGAGAATAAATTGAAAACGCTACCATAATTTATATTTTATTGTTTGAATAAATTGCAAAGCTATATTTGTGGATTTTGAACGTGTGTATATTATATATATATATATATGTATGTGTATTTTCTGCAAAGCCTTTGAAAGTTAATAGCTGTCAAACTCAATACTTTGAGAAAAATTACTTTTAAGAACATACTTTTTAACGACCTATTTAAAGACACCACTTAAAGATTTAGAAGCAGTTACCTATTTTCCATTTAGCTATGGTATGGGAATCACCTTTCGGACTTGACGTGTTTTTTTGGTGTTTGCAAAAATTTTTAACACTAAACTTACATTATTGTAGGAACCCAACCCCTTTCTAATTTTAACGTACAATAATTCGTGTACGGTCGTGGTCCTAATAAATAAGTACCAAAACGTAAATAAATATACCCTTACTGCTGTCACGAAGTAGCCCGAACTCAACCGAGTGACAAATACGAGGGTCAAGCAGTTGACAGCTAGCGGCGGGAAAAAAGAAAAATGGCGGTTCAAAATGGCTGCACGATGTGTACAGCATAACTATGAAATACTCGTTAAATATATGAGTAATTGAATGAATTACGAAATAGCTAAGTTTTATAATCTTTGTAAAACATAAGAAGCGTGGTTTCCAAAGACTAGAAAACTCTAATCGTACTTATGTAATGTATTAATTAAATTCTGTCAGTTAATATACTCTATGCTCAGCAATCTTGAGGTATAAAAATGTCTAAGGACTTCATAATCATGCGAAAGCCCTTAGTCTTCGTCCGCATAGTTATGAAGATAACCTTTATAACGTATATTGCAGATTGCATTCTTTCTACCGAATTTCAACTTCAGGTGGTATTCGTTATAAGTGACCAATATTAAATTTTCAAATAATATATTATAATAATAAATATTCTATAAAGAGTGTTATTTGACCTAAGAAAAGCACTCTCGTTGATTAGAAAAAGTAATATTACGCTTGAATAGTTCTTCGCTTAGAACAATTTCATACAATAGTTGTAGTTTATTGTTCCTCACGTAAATACGTCTCGAAAGTCTCTGAATAAGATCTGATTGAGAATCGAGATGTTATAGACATATGTACAAAATGATTTCTTTGTTCCAGAATAAATATGATAGATGTATTGTAACACCCCAGTGTTGTAGTTATTTAGGTCGAATGTTTGGATAATTATGGTCGCCATTTTAATACGTGAGGCGCACGAGAAATTTGAATGAATAAGAGAAAAAAACTAGTAAAGATCAAAAATGAATTAAATGTTTCTCAAATATTATCTTTCAATTTTTCTTTCGATTAAAACAATTTGCAACAACTGGTCGCTGTTCACAGTACAATAATTTTCTAAAGCAACAGTATCCACATGTGTTAAAAAGAAGCAATCATCCACAAAAATGCACTTTTCACGTAGCACGTGGCGAAGCAATTTAGACGTAGGCATGCCATTTTTAAAATGGCATGCCAAGATATAAAAATACTTGTGCAGATGAAACTGCATTCTACACTTAAAATGTTATCTATACATATAGTTTATTTTTTATTATTGCTTATATAAGTGACGGACATAGGTTCCAGACATTTTAAGTGTGAGCAATGTCGTTGTCAATGGTTGTCTGTTTTAATAAAACTAAGATATTATCGTGGATCAAATCACTTTCAAATTTCGAACTGCCTCAAGACGACTAGACTCTTCAGGGAGCACGCCATTTAACTCCAATTGTCTATAGGCCAATGTAATCCTGACTATATTCCAATTCCATTTGACAGCACTCTGGGGGCAAATCGCAGTAGGGCTCTTTAACACTTCTTGAAGCTTTATCAAGATAAAGGGTCCAATAAATGTTAACGGGCTGGGAATGGTTATTACATTTAAAAAGATTACAAACTGTTTAATTTGAACTTATCGATGTCTACACTAAGGGCGGGATAATTTTATTTAATGTTTGAATTTGAAAGCCGAATTAAAAAACATTTTATACATCAAATCGTAGATGTCTGTAATTGTTTTAATTTTCTTAGGTAAAATAAATAATTTTTCATCTAACGCTACACTGTTATGTGATAAGCGTTAAGGCTATTAAACGCAAATATGATTTTTGACACTAAAACCGACGGAATATAGTTTTAGCAAAGAAAGAAATCTATACTTTATCTTAGATGAGTTCTGTACCTATTAAAATTCATCAGTTATCGATGACAGCATGCTCAATTACCTCCTTACAAAGTTCTCCTTAATAGGGCGAGCAACATTATTTACACAAAGAAAGCAATGAACAACCTGGGATCCAATTACACGCATTCTCAATGTATTCCCGCTATTTAAAAATGCAAAACTACCATTAATAATTGACTGAAATAGCTCAAAGCTATGCATAATAATGATTACTCCTACGTCATTTATCTAATTGTTGTGTATAAGCTATTGGTTTGGATGCGAGCTGTTCAGATAAGCTGTTGCGAAATTTAATATTTTGTATGCTGTTTGGAAAGCACGTTTGTTAACAATATTGCAGACAAGAACTAATTTATAACCTTTGTTGTGTTGTGTACTAAATTATTGGGTGTTTATGCAGTTTAAGTTTAAATGTTTAAAATAATATTGGTTTGATAAATTGTTGTATGAGAATAGGAATGGCTGTTTAGAAATTATGTTGATGTAAGCATACGTACACTGAAACTTCAATGTTGATTTGAAAATTATTTTACACATGTTGGGATTGAATTATTCAAGCAGCTCTTACTAGGTTAGTACTTGTTATGTTTCGCTCTTCTGCCACTTTCCCTCAGGAATTTCGCTAGAATTCCTAACAAGGTTAACGAGATTGCTGGTTATCAATTAGCCTTTGCCCTCAAACTATTAAAATCTTCAGCTAATACTTTGTGCAACTATATATAATAATAAAAAATATTAAGCGAAGGAATCATATTGCGATTTTGCAAAATATTTCAGTTCCGATCATCTGAGCTTTGTAATTGCGTATTTATGTATACTAAATTTAATAAAGCAAGACAATCTAAATACAAAAGTTCTTCGAGGCATATTTTCACTTCTAACTAACCCCTAATTAAGAAATTAATTCATTTATTCCATCGATAATTAGTATTCGACCTTCGTAACATCTGGCCTCGTGTATTAATGTCCGGATCCCGAATCCCATACCCAATTTGTCGTGCGGTTGTTAGGGATCCGTCGTAAAGCCGGAAACAGAAGATTTTTCATGAAATAGAGGAGTTAAGAAGAGATTTGTCAATGTTATAAAATTTAAAATAATAAAATAAATAAATATGTCGATCACTTGAATTGAAGAATAAATCGTTGGTGTGGAAACAGCGAGAATAAATCTAGAACAAAATTGACAGTTCCGTTAAAATAGCCTTACACACTTATATACATAATTTAAGTTACTAGGTAAATTGGCGTTCGACATAACATAATGAATAAAGAAACAACGCAATATTTTTGCTAAAACTTTGAGGACGCAATAGATTAGTATGCCACCCAAAGGTCTATCCCTCATCTGGTTCATAGATAACTTAATAGTATTATTAATTCTATTATCTTGACTCCGTTTATAGATGTAAATTGTAAATATAACTTTTTTGGTGTGGGGCATACAAGTCGGAAGCAGAAACAGCTCAGAATGATACTATTATTAATAAAACAATATTAAAATTAAATCTTTGTACTTAAAATGTGAAACTTCATAAATATTCATCAAAATGACGTAATTTGTCCGTGGAGAGGACGTTCATTCTTGAGATCGCCTTAAATTTTTATATTAAGTTTAAGAAACTTTTTATGAGACAAAATTAATCTTTATTAGGAAGGATCTTGATTAATTTTTTCTTTTCTTAGTATCCTTTCAATGTCAATATTAATTTCGGGTTTGTCGGTTATAAAAAATATGTTTGCTGTGGATCTTCTTATATTAAAACGAGCAACATGCCGACTTCAGACAGATAATATTAGAACATTTATGTAATATTATTGATTTAGAATTGTAGAGCCCTTTTAATTGAGAGAGTGCTTCAAAGTAAAGACTATTTATATTATAATCTTAAATACAATTCGATTAATTCAATTATTTAACTTTAATTTCCTTCCGCCTAGCGCTTGTACGCTAAGATCATTAAAACCACGCTTTTCCGGGTGAACACGAACGCAATCAAGCCAGCGTTTGCTGGTACATACTATATTTTATTATTATTTATTATTTACGTTTATTTAATAAAACTTCTTCTTTCAATTGTCTATTCGGTGTTAAAAAGCAGTCGAAACAAAATAATATGAAAAATATATAAATTTGTATCCCAGACAGCAAATACAAAATGTGTGTGGGCTTGTGCAACGCTTATCAAGAATACACTAAATCCGCAGACTTATCTTAAGACATATCTCAGGTGGATTTTACTTTCATATTATCTCTAGTCTTGACATTCTTTGAAAGCTTGATTAAGTTCTTAGCTTTATATGGTCTTGACTTAAAACACTATATTTTCTTTTTTCGACACTGAAATTTTCAGTCAATTTAAGTAGGAGATTGTGTATATTATTGTGTGTTAAATTTATTAATTTCATATAATCATGATCAGCTTACCATACCATATTCCCTACTTCTTATGCAGATAACTTTCAATGTTTAAAGTTATAATAGACATTATTTGATTATATTTTTAAATGTATATCATAATTAAAAAAAAAAATACTACAAACTTTATTTATTTATACTGTAAGTTTCGCAGTGATATTATTAGTGGTTTCAAAAATTTAGACAGAGGATATTGTAGGTGTAGCGATATAAGAAATCCATAATAACTACGTAAAAAGCTAGTTAGCAGCAGAACGTAAACAGAATAACAAAAGGCTGTTTATCGCAAGTTCAATAAACAATTCTTTCACCAAACAATAACGCGAGGAAAATTAATTTCTCCGAGTAATCGCCTGGCCGCTGTGTTTGACGCAGCATTTATTATTTAGCAAACAATGTTGATACTGGAGAAAATTCGATTTTCAAACACGTTTTTGTATAACCTCTGCTAAGCGGTATCAGACCCCTATCCATTATAATCAAGCGATAATATACATTTGAAGTATTGTGAGTTGTACCCAACAGATTTTGCCCGTGCGAAAATATCTTCTATTTAATTATCAGAATATCGTGCGTATTTGATGGAAATATGTATAACATAGACGCGTATATGCGGGTAACATCAAAATATGAATGTATAACCTGTACAATAATGAATTTAAAAATACTTTGGAATGGTACGTGATCTTTACGACGTAATTGAAAGTTTGTAGGTTTTGTCACGTTCATTTATTTTGAAGACACTAGTATAATGAAGATAGTAAGAGTAACAGTTTTAATCTAAGACATTAATTCAAGCAACAATCTAAGTCTGCGGTCTAAGTGTCCAATCTTGTTACTCAGTAAGCGTAATTCGCATTATTGTAAGCTGTTGTGGGGTCGTAGGCTTGATAGACATAGTTAAATGTCGAAGGAGCCTATCCTATATCCCCAGCCATAATATTTAGATGTGTATACAAATAGATGGATGAGATAACTTAAAAAAATGATTGCTTATACTTTTACTATTTGGCGAGCATGGCATATAACAAAGATACCTCACTAGTATCATTTTTGGTTTACTTAAAGCGTATTATAATTCATTCGTTATTCATTTGAATGTAATCCGAAATGTCTCATGAAAACGCGGCGTCGCACTTATCAATGATTTATCTACCCTTTTCTACTTTATGAGACTTTTTTAAGGGAGTGGTAATCCTGTTTATATCAATGGCTTAGTGAGTAATGCATAATGTGTTCAATCGGACTTCAATTCCGAATAAGTTCTTCACGTTGTCTGTATATATGTTTGATCGCATATATATATTAAGTAAGTGAAACATAAGTTAATATGTACTGTTTATGTACACTAAAAGGAAATATAGTAATACATATATGACAAATAATATTTTGCATTTATTATTATTTTATTACTGTATTTTAATTCCGTCCGGTTTTATAAAATTTATTTCTTATAAATTAATATTGGTAAAATTTTGACTGCAATAAATCAATAGTAATAAATGGACGAAAAGAGTTCCGATATGAATCCAAAAGGATTTTATGGCGTTTTGCAATTGTCAACATTTAATCATCCCATAGTCCTTACCGCTGTAGATTCCATTAACATACATCGAGATCGAATGACGTCATAACACCGCCGAAAGTTATAAGAGGCTCACATAGATTATTGGGAAAAATACAGGCTCAAAGATTATACCAAGTAAGGTCATCAGAAAAATATTGCTTTTAGCAGAGAAAATTAGTAGCAGGAACATATACAAATTATAAGTTAGATAAATTTCCTAAAGGTAGTTTATTTTTACACTATATGAGCAATATAAATCGCCATTATTAACTTTTCTATTATCATCAGCCAAATTACTGAATGTTGCCATGGATATATTGGTTTCCCTGTATTTGTTTAGACATTTCAAAGCAAAAAAACCTCAGAATTTTTCGTTTGTGGTATATACTCCTTAATATTCCTTTTCTCTATTTTTTGTGATTTTTGTTGGAGTGGGAACATGCATACATGATTTCTGAAATTTCAACTATCACAGGTCTTCAGAAGTATAAGTAAGAGGATTTCGTTTTTATCCTTTGGGTACGGAACTCAAAAAAATAGAATGACAATCCTATTAAATCTGGAAATGGAGAGGACGCATAAAAATATAACAGCTAATAATTGTATGTTGCTGACCATACCGTATGAGTAGGGCCAAGCAATCAAGTCGCGGATATAAAGGGATGGCGCGATCCTCGTAAACTGTCCCGCGCTCAGATTATATGAGATTTGTACTGAGAAAATGTTACTCTTTTTTATTTATTTTAACGCTCGCGTCAAGAGACGAAAATTGCGCTCGTTACTATTAGCCGTAAAATTCGAATACTTTTCAAGTCAGATTAAAATAAAAGGGAAAAATCATAGTTGTGTGCTATTTAGTTATTTTGTATATAATAATCATTTATTTAATTTTAAACAGAGGGCGGCGGAAATGGGAAAACTATATACAATTTTTTTTTAATTTATCAAATTTGTCTGTAGTGATAAGCAACGCAAAGATCTCAAAGACGGAATGCGTCTATTGCTGGTGTATGCAATGTGTAGCTTACGGATTAAGCTTAAACATTTTAGAGTGAAGTTTTACGGCTAAGTAAAAACGGAAATGTAAACTCAAGTTACAGTTCTAAGTAATTAAAGCTAATTAGGGTAATGCTGATAAACACTGATACTAATCATAACAACGATCAATAGAAGAACTATAATTCATTCTTACGCTTAGTCCCTAAGCTAGGGGCACAAGTCAGAGACGATCGAGTATAGTATTTTATTAATTGTAACATTCTTAAAACCTAATTATAAAATATTGCCAAGGTTGAACTGTTTCATTTGTTTTATTAAAATGGATGAAAACTTTGGCTCTCGGATTTTTGTTTGAATTCATATCACAAAAAAGAGATGTCATAAAATATAGAAATAGAAATGTGATGTTTGGTAGGATATAGAAATGGAAATACGTTTTAGATTACGTTATGATACTTTGCATAAACACTATAACCAAAACATATTATTATATTGATGTTCTATTAAACACACTATACAATACAAAATGGCAATCTGTATTTGTAAAACCAAAAAAATATGTATCTCATAAATATATTAATTTCATTGTTATGGTTCAGTTACGAGGCTTCAATAACCAAATCTCAATAGTTAAATTTATATTAATTTGAAAATTAATATTCATAATCCACATTCTATCTCAATCAATATGTAACGAAGTCTTTGTTTCAATAAGGAAAAATGTGCTCAACAAAATTGACTCCGCAAAGACGTCTTACGGGTCCTCTCCAACCTAATTAATATATCCGGTTCATCCTCATTATTTCCAACAATCCTCTCAGAAATAGCGATCCAATTTATTTATTGATTTTACTAAGAGGCTTATAATACCATGTTTTGATTTCTATCATTGTTAATAAAATGTTAAATTGATTTCATAATTTGAATCGTTCCAAGTGGACTTTGGATGGGGTTGTTTGTAAATTGAATATAATGTTACTCACAGCCGTACTAAGAACGTTTCCTTCATTACGCTCAAGTACTTTGAAAAAGTTAAATGGAATAACATTTTAATTTTAATTTGTTTTATAAATAACAAAAAAATATTATAAAACAATCAATATAAGTAGGAAATTACGACCAAAACCTATAGATATTTACAGACATCATATTTAAATTACCATTTTCAATTGCAAAAATTTAAGGTTTTTAAAATTTGTTTAATGTATTCCAAAAGAGCAAGAGAGAGAGAGAGATTTTTACTGATAACATTCAAGGAAAGTTTTATATGTAATTTTTAAATGTCACAGAATCAAACTCTTCAGCTCAACGGCTTAAATACGTAGATGTAACTTGGTTCCTAGGTCCGCCAATTATTTTGATATAGGCACAGAAACTTAAAACGAAAAAAATTTAATCGCCTCCGCTTTTAACTTAATCACGTTTCTTGGAATTTATAGTCTGTTTAACGTACCGAACACATTAGTAAACAAAGTAGTGTTTAGGATCCAATTCTAATTCCAATTATTTATTATCATCACTCGTTAACATTTATAGAAGGGCGTTTATCATCGTTAGGCATTTTTATCCTTTATTTATGGGGTTTTAAAGTATTTATTGAGAAACTCAGAATTTATTGAATCAAGTAAATCATCTTACTATTTATTTGTTTCACTTCAAGTTAGATTAGAGATATTTCATTAAACATAACATCTTTTTAAATATTTGCTTAATCCAGTTTATTTTTCGATCTATATATACTGAGTATATTATATATTTTTGTAATATCATAAAATTTGTATTAATATATAAAATACTAGTATTAAATATTGTTCAATTAATTTCTTATCACATAACATTTGGTTAATGGAATTTGTAGATTTTTAACTTAGTTTACTTACTTATATACTCTATAAAATATTGGGCATACGTTAAATATTTATATAGTATTTAAAAAAGACATAACGGCTGCGCGCGTAACTCTATTAGACATGGTATAAACTGACCGTTTCACCTTACATTGCACAACGAGAGTTTATAGATTTAATTTACTTTCTTTTCTATTAAAATGCACCTATTTAGAAGCTAAGTGATGACTCGTTAGTTTACATTGTACGTCAAGTTAGAATGGTGTAGGCGTTGGTAGTAGTTTTCGACAGTTTCAAACAATCAACCTCACATTACTTGAGTTTAATTTTCTAAACTATATAACGGTCGACGTTAAAATTAATATGAATATGGGAACGAGTTTTGTATTGGGTATAGGGATGCACTGAAAGGAAAATACCTGCTTAAATTAACATAATTGTTCAATTTGCAGCTTATAGGCTATATAAATTATTTAAATGCAAGTTCGGTGTTGGAAAGCTCAGCAAAAACAGCCTTATTACAAACATCGCTTAAAGTACCATGGACATTTCTATTGAAGATAATGCTTAAATGTTATTAATATATATGTATTTGTTATCTACGATTTGCGGACCTTAACATCTAAGAAAATGCAAACTATACATCCAATCAATGATGGTAACAATATCAAATTTTACCAGAATTATTAAGAAGTTGTGTATTTAAGAACCTTAATCATCTCTCTGTTGACATAGAAAAAACAAGAGACGAATAGCTCAACAAAATGTAAATAACAAATCTTCATATCTGACAAACTTTTATGTCCTGCTCACACGATTTTATTTTTAAAGGAAAGAAAAGGAACGCTGACGGTGCCCAGGTATGCCCAGCATTTCGTAATAAAATCCCGCTTGTCATAAAGAAAAATATAGTATGGCGGTCGGTAATTTTTCATTGTTGAAACGAATTTCTTGATCTAGTGAGTCGATTTATGAAACAAACTGATTTTAAAAGCGAAACATTTTCAGTATTTTATTGAAAAGCCTCATTCGCATTTGAAATTATATTTTTGTAGATAAATACGCGTATTATAGACTAGAAGCAGTACTCTGCGATAGTTCTTCAACTTACTGAATAGCCATAAAATAAAAGTGATTTCCTCACTATGAATGGACCAGCTTTAATGGAGATAAAATCCTATTTAGGACAGCAGCACATCAGAAACGTAAGTATGGCTGTGATTACATTCAACCAAAATTACTCTGCACACCGAGTTCCGGTCATCATTTGGTGTAGTCTAAGGTACGAACTTTCAAAGATTTCTCAATGTTATTAAAATATTAGTTCGAGTGCAATATGATAATCAAATTAGTTTCTTTTTGTTAATTTTTCAATGGGCCTGTAAGATCCATATCGTACATTAAGTAGTTTTAGTATTTTAAGGTTGTATCGATCAATCAAGGCGATCACGCGTTCTCGCACACATTTCATCATTAAATCAAGTTATATCAATCATTTGTTATCGAGTAAAAGTGTCAATCAAAGACACAACAGCCTTTATGAAAATCATTTCATTATCAAGTTAAAGAAGTTGTCAAGCAAGGACGCAACAGGACCTCGCTTTATTACAAAATTATATTATATATATCTCAAAACCATTATATATATCTTCTCGCCATATATGATATGATAAGACGTAGGTATTTAAGATTGACATGCTTCATTATGCTTCACCGTCAAATCAAAACTAAAGTGTAGTTTCAGTACCTGCATAAAATATTGTTTATGAAAGACGCTGTCGCTTTACACATGCAAACATAATTTGATGGTTCTTAGTAGATTGAATGTTATTACCGCGATTCCGCCGCACCTAGAGTCGTTTACCCGCTGAAAGGGTGCTGGTGGATTCCAGCGATTTTAAAATGTCAGCTAATATTCCATAGTGGAAGTACGTGAAAGAGTGTTAAAGAGCTTTGAGCTTTCTCTTTGTATAGAAGATAACGGAAACTGCCTTAGCATGTATGTGTAAAATAAAATTGCTAATCCTGTTAACGTATTATAAAAGCAACCTTAGATTTTCATGTAGAAAACTTGTGCAGCGCACTGTGGGCGTGTTTGTTTCGAAGCATTGTTGTCCAATTTGTTGTAAACTATAGAAATCTAAAAAAACGTTTTAAAGTTTTAAATATTGTGTTTAATTTTGTCTGATATAAATATACATTGCCTGTGGTCTGGGTACAACAAAAACTACAAATACAATTAATAGAATCAGGCGTTACCCTGCAGACGTCCATTGTACAAAATCCTAATAGACCAACATAAAAGCAATACTCTGCGAAAAACCCACAACCACTCGACGCACGTTTTACTCCGACACCGGAGCATCATCAGGATATTGAGAGATGATGTCATGACGGCATGACATATATGTATATGTATATATATATACACACATTTCTATGTATACACTATTTATATACATTTCTTTTCCATCAATTGTGTAAGCACCAATAATACAAGGCAGGATTTAGGGGAAAGTTTGCGAAAACTTTGTCCTATTCTTTCTAAATAAGCCGATTAGAAGGCTATATAGAAGCTAACGAAATGGATTATAAATATCATAAATTATAATAAACACTTGTAAAAAAGTGTATCATGTCTGCTGGCACATGAAACCCGGACTTACAATATTGTCAAGGGCTCTTGGCATACTTTCCTTGTGTCTAGTGCTGGCCCTGAAATACATGCAATAAACTGATATTGCGAATATTTCTGCCGCAATTTCATCGGATATCAGGTTAGATTGAATAACTCACTTTATTGAAAATACCTTGAATTAAAATCCATATTCCGATATTTATTGGATAGTCTATACTTTGTGTTTCGAGAAATGGTAATTAAGAAGAAATATACGGTTGATTTTGTGTTACAATAAAAGGCGATTTTTGAGATACACGCCAAAATAATAGAATCAGGCGTTACCTTCCGGAAGTCCATAGTACAAAATACTAATAGACCAATATGTAAGCAAAAGAACATGAAAAAACCCACAACCACTCGACGTACGTTCGCCCCGACACCGGAGCATCCTCAGGAAGTTGCCTCTTCGAACAGCGCTCGATGAGAAAACGTCAAAAATTTTAGTTTGAAGAGACATTTAAATTCCAATAAAATAAAACCCAATAATTCACTTCATAAACATTTTATCTGAGTAGGTATAATTGATGCGATCGAAAACAATTAATTAAACGAAATGTATCTTGATAAGGTCGAATACATACAGAGCGGTTACAAGCCACTACAAACAGCGCGTTCGAAACGCCCACTGGTTATATACAGCCTGATAGAACCTTCTGATTAGATAAAGCTTTTGTCATACTATAAGCTATATCGAATCTTATACGAGTTCAATAATCACCTAAAGTGTAAAAATTTTAATGTACTACAACACGTTCAAAATAATAATTAGTCGATGAATTTTTTAATCTAATATATAAAATTCTCGTGTCACGGGGTTCGAACTTGAACTCCTCCGAAACGGCTTGACCGATTCTCATGAAACTTTGTGAGGGTATTGAGTAGGTCTGAGAATCGGCCAACATCTATTTTTCATCCCCCTAAATGTTAAGGGTAGTCCACCCCTATTTTTTTTATTTTTTAGACAATTTTAATTTCATTTTTAATTTTTAATTTCCATTTTTTTATGTTGCAACATACAAAAATACAAACAATCCTACATTTTCACCCTTCTACGATCAAACCCTACACATGCATGGCAAAACAACGTTTGCCTGATCAGCTAGTAATAATATAACCTCGTTTTGGGCATGCTGTATGCAATTAATAGGCCCTTTAAAATCTGTAAATAGAATATAATGAATGTGCTTATATCTATTTTTAAGACATAAAATATGTAAAGGTATACAGACATTTGCATGTCTTAGAAACTTGCATAATTTACATAAGTGCAGTGACATTAATATTAACAAACCTTACGTAGCTTTAAGATATGATTTACTCTATTGTTTATATATATTATTATTCTAGTATTAGTGTGCTATGTATACTAGCACACTAATACTAGTGTGTGTATTTAGTATGACAAAATAATACTATTGGGAACTTAGGGTACGGCACCCTAAACTGGAATATCTTCACGGAGACTTCATTGTCCATCTATCTGTGTTAAATGTATTTTTGTTAGTGCTATATTTAACAAATAGAAAAACAATGAAAAATGGTGCGATATTGATGAAATAGAAAGAAATAAGAGATGTTGGTAAAGTGATTTTAATGAAAAACTTCAATTTTCGCAGTAAGGTAGTCGAGGTTATTGGCTTATAATGAAAAGAGTTATATACAAAATAAATTTCGTTTGAACTATAGTGTAGTCTACTCTTGCCAGAGTTACGTCCTAATAGCGTGAGTGATAAGATCACACGCCCACACGATCGGATAAGCCAGTGTAAATGGCTCGTAAACTAATCAATTCACACTATAAATACCATGCACCTATGCTATGCACTCACGCGCCGAATCTTTATCAAACAAGCTTATTCTACGACTTCGTCCATGCAAGCTTACAATATAGAAAGATATGAATGGGTTTAAATATAGTTCTAAAAACACCATAATAATTTTGCCCAATTAGTATCAGTTACTATACACTTAATGTCTGAAAATTTTTTAATTTGACTGAGGGTCGAAGGATCTCCTTATTATTTTGAAAGATTCATATATTGATTTATCAAAATATACGTCATGTTTATTTGACATTTCCTACAATTTCGTAAATTTCGTATTGATCATTTAGGATCACTTGCCTTAAACGCTGGGTCTGCGTTTAAGGCAGTGACCTAAATGATATATTTCCTTCGACTTGTCGATATGAAAAATTAAATTAAAAATATACAATACTTAAATGGACTTGTTATTGTTGGACAAACCCCTCAGGAAAACCACGGAGGAGGCTTTCACCCAAGATGGCATTTACTCTAATAGCAATTAACACTACTAAACTAATTTAAGTAAATTTTTACACTACTTACCCCAACTAAAATAAAAAAAGTATATATAAATATGTAGTTTAGAGTAAATAAATTCCTTTCTGTAAGTCCTATTGGGCGTCAAATTAATTTACCTATTACATATACTTCAATTCCCCGAAATATAATAATGATTTCTAGTTAATTTTAAACAGATAAAATACATATATATTTTTATAACATCTTTGAAATATTCATAAAACTTCAATGCTTGCGTTAGAGCAATCTCTTAAATATTTATAAAATCTGAGATTTTAACGAAGCTATTCAAACCACCAAAGGATTCAAAAATGTCAGTACTCTTTAATAATAAAGCGAGGTAAGTAGGTCAGAAGCTTTCAGAGTTCATAATAAAAACTAGATTTGCGTAAGTGAATTTTGTAAAACTTTGATTTTAGAACTTTGGTTTTTTCAATATCATATAGATGTAATAAAGTTTTTATATAAATTAGAGATAATATAACACAAATACATTATAATATCTTTACATTTATAACTGTATAATCCTCAAAGTTGGTATGTACGAGTCAATGGTTATACTAATTCTGTTCTTTAAGATTTATAATTGTGGTGATTTCCCTAATTGTCCGAGAGTATTTGCAGTCAGTCTCTTAACCTTAGCCTTTAATAAATTATAGTACAACTAATAGTTGTACGCTACTAATTTTAATATACTTTATAGTTTACGTAAAGTATAAATAAAATATAAAGTATATAAGTAAAATATAATCTATATTTAAAAAATGTCTACAATTTTAATTATCTCACATGATATAGAAGACCGTAATAGAACGGAATAAACAAGAATGATGGATTTTAATAATTTTTGTTTTTCTTTACGAGTTATCACTACATTTTTTATATGTTTATAGTCTTTGTGTAAATTATTATTACTATCGAAATTAGAAACATTTTTAAATATGTAAATCTAATGTGTCTATAAACATAATTTAATCTTCAATGTTGCAAAACGCCACAAGACACGAAGTCGTCTCTGTATTAGCTTTTAATGATGATAAATAAATACTCTTGAATTTCAGTACTACAACATCGCACCCTTACCGTACACCTTTGAAGGGGTTCTGCGTACCTGTAATAATAAAACAATTTAATTAAGCATATGCTTTTGTAAATATTGTCTATAATAATTTTTTTATATAACATAGCGGGCGAATAGTATAAAGAAAACTGCAGGATACAGTAATCACTTTATCATTTACCCTTTATTAAACTTTTATAAGTTCACCTTGGTAAATACACTTTAATTGAATCACACAGCAAACCGTCACAGATCTTAACTAGTATATATCTTCACTCGCGTCTCACACCAGAATGAATCTCCCCGCGGAGGAAGAATAGAAGGAGAATCACCTGATATGAAGGGATACCGCCGCCCATGCTGCGTCCTCGCGTGTGCGTTGCCTCTCTTTAAGATGATAAGCCTTTTCTTGAGATTCCTAAGTATGTAAGTAAGTTCGTTGGTTCGTAAATAACTCAGGTAGTTCAAAAATTTCGTATATCGTGATAGTACGATATTTCGTAGACTTTGTTTTACTATTTAACTCATCTAAACATAAGTGCCAATGGTTATGCTCCATTAAGTTTATAACACTTAAAATCAGTCTCCTATTGATAAAACCTCATTTCCATTCTTTCCGTTTAAATGATGACGGCAGTAAGCGACTTTATTTACACTAAGTATGTAATATCAGCTGTCTAAGTAAATTTATTCGTAAGTAACAGTCCAAGTTATAGATAATCAAATAACATGATCAGCTTTAATTATGTTGGCAGGCGATTGTAATACAGTTGTGCAAACACCATTGCGTGTGGTTGTTTAAAGCGTTACATAGCGTGGTTATTAAATGGGCTAAATCATTTTGTAGAGCGAAAAAAAGAGACCGATTATTATTAAACGAAACCTAAGTCTAGTATAAAATACAAAATCTGGAAAATATACAACGTAAAAAATATCAATGTATAACAGCGCACAATCTGGGCCTTGATTGGGTATTTGCAATGCAGTAGGAGAGTTATTTTATTAATAGTAACCTTTCTACATCAGAACTACAACTGCATTGAAGCTTAAAATGTAATATTGGAATGATTATATAACTGTTTATGAGAATGCAAGCTTTGCGCTTGCGAGAGTTTCCCTTTAATAAGATTCACGATACCTAAAGTAAACGGTTCAGTACGTCTAATATACTTTGACTAGGAGTTAAATGCTAGCGTCTGTGTAAATTGTTCCCATTGATGATTTTACATACTAAGATTTAAAGCATATATATTTAATCTTTTTTAAATTCGGGTAGGACTACATAAAAATGTAACGTAATTATTCTATCTTTGTCAATTGTATCCCTATAATTATACAGCTTCTTTAGTTTCTTGTTAAAATTTAACTAGATTATGAATGAAAAATCCATAAAATTTATAATTTTTTAATAATATTACTAAATAAAAGTGTGCGTTGGCCGGGAATCGAACCCGGATCAACTGCTTGGAAGGCAACTATGCTGACCATTACACCACCAACGCTTGATATTTGGCGACTAAATATTAAATATTAAAATAAATGTTTACACAGAAGGTTCTTTATTTAAAAAGGAATTTTTATTTAAAACTATAAACTGTACAAACATTGTGTTTATATAATATGTATTTAATTTGAATTAGCAATCTAAAATTAATCTATTTAAAACTCGCATCCGTGTATAATGCACATTAAGTATTATACAAAGACTTGTTTATTTATTGGTATAAGAAATCGTTAATGGTATATTTCGGGTAAGTGCCATATAAATATTAAGCAGAACAATGAATTTAGTAAACTTATTATCCGGCCTTAGACGAGAGAGTAATCAACCGGTAATAGATAATTATCACTAATTAGTCGTGAAGAACTCAGAAAAGAAAATGAAACTATATATTATATGTATTAACAAACACTGCAGCATTTGTTGAACTAACAAAGGCTATAATAAAATTGTATACTGATTGAAGTACGAAAAATCCAGATCCTAAACTATTGTCAAGCTTAAATTAATTTGTACAGGAATAAACGACCTCAAAAGAATTTGTTCGCTCTAATAACGTAAAGATTCTAGACGTTGTACACATTAAATATAATAGAAAGTAACGTTCTATGACAGTATTTGGGATAAAGTTTATATTATGCTGTTACTGCAATCTTGACTTGGCTAATCTTCGAGAAGATGTAGTATACGAAAATGTGGTATGAGCTTTATTGATTTTTTTTTCAAAACTTAATCTTCACGAAGTTCACTGTATTTTATAAGACAGCCACCAAGAACTTTTTTAATATGTCTCCACGAAAACAATTTTGATATAGTAAGTGTTATACTTTGTTGTAACTGTGTTTTATACTGGTGTTTCGTCAATATAAAATCTGCGTTCATATGAGCTTTTAGCTACTGAAAAAGAACAGTCTAAGGAGTAAAGATATAAGATTATATAAGTTTTAACTAAAAATAGTAATATTGCAAATTAGATGCCAGCCTTAAACACGTCGCGCAACATACGACAGTTCTGAAATTAGGTACTTTACCATTAAAATTAATTCTGATATATGTAATCAAGAATTTGTTTGTTTTTGAAGTAAAAATAACATACATAGTATTAAGCATTCTTTTCTATAATTATTTATGTTTATACAAAGTGAACGTAGATTTTTTCTATAATATTGAGCTTTAAAAACACAAGTATTTTATATTTAAATAAAATACCGAGTAACCGATTAAAAGGCGATTTATTATTACTATTATTTATTTCGAACGCTTTTCAGCAACCATGATCACGGTCAGATAATTATAGTTATAATAATTACTAATAACCCAAGCTTAAATATGTCTAGCCCTCATTTTTAATGTCTGCAATAACAAAAAATAATTAAAAGCTCGTTCGTATTTTAATACATTATTTGTATATGATGTATAGAAAAAGTTAGTTAATTTGAAAATGCCTTACTTTTTCTACTTTGTCCGATATAACTTAGTATCGACGATTGCTTTACAAAACACATAATGAAGAACTTGTTTGTATATAATAACGTCTTTTTACAAGAATCAACGAAGAAATCCCTGCCAAGCCTAGAATTTATATAAGTGGAGCAAAACAACATTATAGCGAGCGGAGAGACTCGTAAATACGTCCCCAAATAAGTGAGGTCACAAATAAATAAGGAATAAATAATTCGGTAGTTGGAGAATACGAGCCAACTATTCTCAACTGAGGAATAGGCCGAGTTAAATGGGTTGTTGGCTTTAAGATATTTTAAGTAAATAAATTGTATTAATTGTTTGGAATTAAATTTATGAGACATTATAGCGCTTTTAAGTTTATCTCAGTGCTTCTGTTACAAACGTTATTTTGGCATTTGGATTATAGGTAATTGATTGTGCTGGTTATTTATAAAATTGGAACATTAAAAAGGAGCAGTTTTATGAGTCATTTTCGATGAAATTTCTGTGGAGTGACGTCGCATCTCATTTCTCTGTTGGTTTTGCGATGCGACACCTCGCCACAACTCAACGTTCAACCCATATTGGAGTTCATACTGTTTTCTGGTTTCGGAAAGCTTAAAAGAAATAAAATAAATCAATATAAAACTAATATCAGTCATAACAATTTTTGTGGTCAAGAAAACTGTAATTATAGTGTAGCCAGGCTGTAAATACTATAATTTAAAAAAAATATTCATATTTTTAATTATTTTGAATTTAGAACACTATTATAAAAACTTTTTTCGTCATCGCGCCTTTTTACATTTTTTCACGTCACTATGAAATTATGTGAACAGGATTGCAGCGATCGCCTTACACAAAGTGGGTACGGAACCGTCGATCAAATTCCAGACACTTCAAAAGCTTGGTATGAACCGTTTGTTCGTATATCGTATTATTCTCAGATCTGCTTCGTCTATCGAAGAACGGAAAAAATGGCTGCTATTATGACTAGTTAGGCTATAAGTGCTAAAGCCAGAATTCGTCGAGAGGTACAACGTGGTCATCATCACTGATGGTTGGGTGGGGCGTATCATATCAAGGAAACACAAAATTACTAATATTTTTATCAAAACGGAGTGGAAACTTAAATCTAAGTGTATCAAAATACAGTAATTAAAGGTTTGGGAGTCCATTGTTCAAAAACCCAATAGCCAGTAGTTGCGACCTCACTACTTTCGCTCGACAAAAGATGTTGCCCTACGAAGGTTTAGATGACTATGAAGCTGTTCCATATGTTTTGGGTTTTTTCAAAATAAGTGTTGGTTCATTTTGTGAAACCTCACAGCTACACGTAGTTTCAAATATATCGTGCACATTCCAGCAGGTGCATGCGTGTACAAGGCACGAACTAAACAAGCCTCACTGTTACTATTTTATATAATTTAATAATCACAAAAAACCGAAGACTGCCCTACATCTATTCCAGAACTGAAACCTTCTTCAAATTATGTTCAATTTTAGAGGATAAGGCCTTCTCTAAATGACTCGGTGACTGGGTCTATATAAAATCTTTGGAGCAAGAAATGGCGTTTCCCTTGCAAATACTGCGTACGTAGATTACTGGCCAAACAGATCCAAACAGTTGAAAGGCCAAAGATGTACATTTCGAATAGAATATTTTTTATTTCTTGCTTACTTTAATCTATATGTAGGTATAAATATCAATAATATTAAATTACTTTATTTAAAAATATACATTTTCATTTGTAACAGAACTTTATCATAACGAATTTTTTCAATAAATATTTCCACTGTAGTTTCCCGTTACTAGAACTGATGTGTTGAAATGTAGAACTTAATAGGAAATTACACTCGTTTTAATCCGATTATACTGTATCTTCGTGGTATTCGAAAAAGAAATCGATTATTTATTCAAGACAGAGTAAACCCATTGATGTAACAAAGCTTCATAAGCATATTTGACAGCGTAAAACTTAACGGTTACAAGGAAGTGATAAAGAAAGCTGGAATTCACATTACAGTCTTAACGCTTTAACGAATGTACTGAAGCAAACGGGCGGGAGAAACGCCGCGATTGTCTGCCACCAAAACGATTTTAAAACTTTAATGATCGAATCGAATAGCTTATTTTCATTTTTGACTCACACATTAGCTAGCTTACTAACCGTAGCTTAGCAGTAGATTGCATTACCTTTATTATGCTTCTAAATATAATTATATATAATTTTATTTAGAAGCATAATAAAGGTAATGCAATGTATCTTGCAATGCAAGATGTTTTCTACAGTAATTATTAAATACATTTTGTGTGATTGTTATTAAAAACCTTTTTGTAAAACAATAGGTTCATTTATTTTAAGTCTTAATAAACTTGAAATGCTTAACGCGAATGAACGAACAAAAGTTATTTAGATGTAAATCGCGTTGTAAACGCTCGTCTAGCAACTGATTTAACGAGACCACAATATTTGTAAATGAGCTGAGCTGAGCAACGTCAAATGTTTGCTATCGATGGAAAGAATGTGTGTGTGTTTGTTCACGGTATCAACCGCGTAACAGTAACAAGATGTGATTTATTCTATTAATGTTGTAGATTTGAAATATTAGTTCTTTCGTTTATATGAAATAATCTAATTGTAAATTCAATCTAAATCAGGAGAAAATATGTTATACTGATCATGTACTTTTCTGTAGGTTCAAATAAAATATTCCCAAGGGATTTATTCTGATGATCCGCGGTATAACTCTTATGCCAGTAAAATTGACATACGAAGTTCATGATACCTGCTGCAGTATAATACCATAGTTAAATTTGTTAAAGCGTATCTCAAACACAATAGTCTCCACGCCGACGGAGATTGAACCCGATCAAGACGTCACGCATAACAACGAAGCCCCGAATAGCATTATATCAAAAAATCGTACAACTAACTTGATAGGGATAAATGTTGACCCAATACTCTGTATAAAGAATTCGACTTATCGAGTAATATATTCAAGAGCAGGCAAATAGCCGCAATCTAAAATAAACAAGGCTGGCGCATTTACATAAAAATACAAATATTTCATCGGAAGGAGAAAAAGGAATGACATCAATAAATAAATACACTGAATATTTGTATACGGAGGATTCTCCAGACCTTTTGTATGGTATTTATCTTGTACATAATATTAATGTAATAAAATTCGTAAAGACATTTCCTTGTTATACAATAATTGTATTCTTTTATTCTTCCAGGGCTTAAAATACATAAATGTATTTTAGTACCTTTGGTTATAGTATAGCCCAATTTGAATACATAAATTAGTTCTATTAATTTTAGACATATACATGGGTACAAGATACCGTAGAGTCAATTTGTAGTTTTGCACTTTATATAACACACCCGATTAAAATGCTAATTATTTAATGGATAAAGATAGGAATTAACAAAGAGGTTTTATACGATAAAGCTGAGCAAATCCAACATGACCAAATAGAGTGGGTCGTTTACCCCAGCTATAATAAACTCATAAAACTAGCGCCAAGATTACCTCTCTATTTGGCTAGCTTATCTATACCTGCAACATGACAAAGACTAAACAACAGAACCGTCATAATCGTTTGTTTAAAATTAATTACAATTAAGAATTAAAAAGAAAACTAACAAGAAAAGAATGTGCCTTAGTATCATATAATAACAATCTCAAAATATGTTTTTAACTGATAGTGAATATTTAGAATGATTATATTTGGAAATCACATCATTACTAGCGTCGTCATTACTAGCGATGATAGACAAGATGTCTTAAGATACGTATTATTTAAAAAATTTATTAATCTATGTTATAGTCAGCACGACGCCGTGTCAAATTAAACAAATCCGTGGCTGCGACAATATTTGTGTTTGCGAAGCGCCTCCGTAGTTCCACAAACCGGCAAATACCGATGTCTTACTGAAATTAATTTCAATTTAAACATTGGCTTGACTGACAACATAATTTAGAATTCGGCCTCTCGTAATAATAAGAAAACTAATAAATTAAAGTGGAGCTCAAAAAACTAATTTCATTGATTAATTCAAAAATCTATGTAACTACTTCTAATATATAAAATACATAATATTGATACTATAGTGCCAGAGAGTGCATATTCAATTTGAACAAGAAAGGCCTGATTGAGTACTCTTCATTTGTAATGTACGTATTTCTTCAAACGTTGTTGTTTGAAGAAATGCGTACTTGTTTTACTCTTGGTGATAAAAAACAGTTTCTTTTATGGCTCACAATCTGCAATCCAAGTAACCTGACACATATTTTTGTCTTAATATACGCCTACATAATTTCTGTTATCAAACAGTGGTTGACCCGATGATCCTTTGCTAGTCATATAATAATTGTTTTAAGAATGTGTTCGCCTTTGAAAGTAAAGTAAACCTCATAAAGTTAGATATTCAATAAATCATATTTAGAGCCTTTTAAAATATGATAATCAAATGTAGAATGAGGATGAATTGTGTTCAGCGATTACCTGAGATTTGTGGCGCAACTTGGAGAATGCCTCTTTTGAGAGAATTTGACGCTAATAACTCAGGAGATATTTATGTTCAGCCATTCCGATTTGTGAGGGAAGATACATTGTATTGGACATTCGATTTAATCTTTATGTCAATTGTGTTTTCCTTGCTTTGAATCCAATTGAGCCGCGTTTAATTGTGTATCATAACCGAAAAATATCAACATATTTCTGTTTTACACCAAACTTTTCCTTCACTTTATGCGATTAGTAATACGAGGTAGCACAAATATTAGAATAATGCGCTAAGTAATTGTATATGAATATGACAGTTTTGACAAATCGAACGCAATTTTCCATCCAAGTTTATTCGATGACTGTTAACGATATTCTAATAATGCTTATACAATACTGCTCTACAATTGCTGTACAATTTTAAATAATTTCTATGGTAAGGGAACATCACCTACCATAGACAATTAAGTATACACTTCTACTACGCCATGGAGACGTTTATTTAATAGTTAATGAAGGTGATATTTGGGTGGTCCTACAAAGTAGGGCTAACCTGCGTTAAGTAATTACATGATTAATTAACAACGTTTCACTAATACTACAAGCACACTTTCACTGTGGACAATGTCTAATAGGTTTGTTGTACAAATATGCTACGAAGATGGATCTTCCTAACAGCACAGCAATTTCCAATTCATATGGTATATAATTTGTATTAAAATATATTAAAGTCCGAGTTCATAACTATAAGTTACTATATAACTCCAGTAGTTAAATAGATTTTCATATTCTTTAGGAGGGATCTTTGGAAATATATCATTATGCTTTTTTGAGAGAATGCAAAATTAACACGATTAATACGAAATTTATCGCCTCGTACGATTTGTCCAAATGATTGGACAAATGCGTATTAAGTAATTCGCGGCTAGTACAATATAAGCTCATTGTTTATCACTGACAAGACAACATTAAACCTAGAACAATTCAAGCAAATGAGGTGCTGTTGGCACTTAGTGGCTACATTCACATTACAAAACACATTTAACTAACAAATTTAATCAACTTAACTATCTGGTCTTATAAATTGCTTAAACTTTTCCTGAATTATAACTATACGGACTTAAAACCTTGTATACTTAACCCCATTGGGGATGCAGAATTTTGTTAGTTTCATACGAGTAAAAATGCTAAAATTTGTCGTACGAGAAAATGTAACATAAATATACACAAAGAAAATTTCATTGGGGCACAGACGAGCTTCAATGACCTTCTAGTTCAGTACGTACCCACTACTTTGCTGGGAATTGTTGGTTTTATACACCTTCAATTCTACAATTTTTTTATACATTATTTCTAAACTAACTATGAACTAAATGGAAAGGAATTATCAAAAATAAAATCATTTAGTAGATTCGGTTTATAAACAATATGCCAAAACAAAAGAAAACTTTATCCGCGTATCTACTATAAATGATAAATAATAATATTCACTATGAAGTCAAGAAAACCTTCACCTCCATGGATAGTCCATTAATAGTTATCACCAGCAATTTTACGTCTGGTAACCAATTGATACAAACTGCAGTGGCTAAGCCCTGCAGCCTTCTAAGTATTTGTAGTTCTGCCTTTGTGCTCCAACTACAAACTTGTTCCAATTATCTAGCGACGCTTAAGTACCTGCGAAATTTACATAATTATAGACTACTGAGTACGTAGGATCTTTGACAAATAAGCCATATAACTAGAAGCAACTTAGTAATGATTAATGTTGGTATTGAATACGGTTAGTTTAACAAATTAAGAACGTCGAATAAAATATATTTTGAGCACATCTTTTGAGTTTGCAGGATAAAAAATCATGCTTTTTCAACTAAATTATTTATCAAATTCTGTGAAAAATAATTTGTTCACGGCGCTCGGTTTACACACCTTTGAGTACAGAACACAAAAAAATTGAAAATCGTATATTATTTTCTGTACATACTGTACAGAATTTCAAGTCATGTTACCAAAAAATAGAGTGGATTTAAAAGAATAACATAGTAATTTTATTCGGATGTGCGAAACTGTAGGTAGGTTAAAGAAAGCATTAAGTCACTTTTTATAGTCGTCAGGTTCCTGCAACTTAAACGTTTGGTACAAAATGCCGTTGTTTTTAGAAATAAGTATATAAAATCACCTCATATACATCCGTTTCTTCACTATTCTCCTAATAGTTAATGTTACAATTCGCACTCAATTTATTTAATGCAATCATGCAGACTATTCAATAAAATATTTTAATCGCGTTAATCATTACTATTTCATCATACCATTCTTGTTGAAGTTGAACATTGAACGTATTTTTGCTCACACGGCTCCATATTTTACTTTGATGCAAAGCCATGAACAAAATGATTTAAGTTATATCTCGTAACTTGGGCCGAAGTGAGGTAACATCATTCATAGGTTTTACTAAATCCCTTGTCTGTCAAAATCCCCGCGTTACGCCAACTGCGCGTCATAACACGGTGACCAGCCACTTACTCACAAGGATATTTATATCTCCCCATTTTCCATATTCAAAAAAAGACTGGAGATTTACGAAATTTACATTTAGGACGACTTATAAGATTTCAGTTTTAATAATTTCTGCTTTAGTGTTGAGTAATACTACTCACTACTGCCTGTGGCTTAGTGGTAAGCTTGATAAGCTAGTGGTCCTAGGTTTGATTCGAGGAAAAATCCTAACAGGTAGGCACAAAAAGTCTCTTTGCCTAATTTTTATTACATAAAACAGACGCGATAACCGGTGTTCTAAAACCTAAGTACGCGGTAACAGGAGGGGTAAAAGATTTGTAATACTTCGTCGTTTTTTGAAGAATCCTTGTAAGATAATGAACTCTGACGTTCAAAGCAAGATATTGCTGTAATTAGGCTGACTCACGCACTTTTATTTCCCCCACGTGCAGTCCAAATCTTTATCTATACAAACAGTTCGTGTTTGGACAGAGGAAAAACAAAAGAAACATTTTCACAAACTGATGAAAGGAACCTTACTGCGGATATGTCTCTAGTCAACACTATTCCCTATTTTATTTTATTAGATTTTATGTATCTACTTGCTACGTATAAGTATAAAAAATAGGTGATCGTATGAAAGCAACGTTATTTTAGTTGTATTAAGGTATGTGGTTCATGAAAAGGTAATTTTTTAAATAAATAAATAAATAACATAAACAAAAAATATTATTTTCAGTGTATTAAATACATATCTATCCAAAAATATAATCTATTGATTTTCATTATTATAAATCTTCGGATTATTCGTATATATTGTTCATCCTGAAGTTTACTTAAGACACATATGCTAAATATAGATGTGTGATTAAAATTGTTGGGTTGTTATTGGATCTTGGCCTAAGATGTTCATGTTGACTAGATCATTCGCCAGATGGAGGACACATATTGAAATCTCTGTGTGGAAATGTGAAATTCCGACAAATATTTGATGCTTCCATGATTCCGATTATTTGGGACGCAACTGTGGACAGTTTTGGGACAAACGAGTCCCTTAATAAAACCTTGAATAAGTAAGGATTGGTTGACATCACGCTAAAAGTCTCCGCTGAGAGTTAGATACAAAATGTAGAGAAAATCGGGACAGGTATTTTAATTATTTTTGCCAAAAAATGTGTACAGGATGGAATGTAAATTAGTTTTGCTCCCAACAAAATAAGTGTTTTTATCGTATTTGAATTAAGTATGCATTCATTCCGTGTTTTTTTTTATATTAAACTGCTAGTATATTTTAACACTCTTGGTTTTGTTAACCTATGCGATAGTTCCTAGTTTCTACTCTTTGTGATAAAAATCCAATTTTAAAAATATAAAATAATTTTGGAAAATATTGAGCATAAAGAAGCACCAACAGCGTATTCCATTTTTTGATCCTAGACTATGTTAAGAGCAATCAATATTTTTATCATCGTCAGGCAATCAGCAGTACATGCTTACCGATACGATTTCTGTGTCTTTTTACCTCTTTTCTTCTTCCACATTTTTTCTTATTTCTAAGGATAATCTATAAAGTCCACAGTTTACATCTTAAAACTTTACTGTAAATTTGCTTAGAGCTATACTAATACGTAACTAATAGTGGTTTACTCGTTCTACGATTCAAATCAAAAGCGAATATGTTCGAATATGATTTTCTAACATAGAATAACTTATCTTACACTTCGGCAATTGAGGTATAGAGTAACGAGGTGTTCTTTGCTGGAATTAGTAATTACTTTTGTAAAAGACGTTTTTCATCTATGTCTAAATTGTCGTGTATAAAATCTCTAAAAGAGAAGACAGAAAAATTTCATGTTTAGATTTTCCTCTAAGGTTGCCAGTTGGTAAACACGACTAAGTCGGGCAATCCCGAGGCATCCCGGTTCAAGTTACTAATAGTGTTTGACAAAGCCGCTCCATCCCTAGACAATGAAAACTTAACAAATTACTGTACTGTTGAGGTTTTAAGCTTTCTGTATGTTGTCAGTTATACCCAACATACAGGACACTATATACACATGTCTATCGTTAAAATATTATTTTAATGTACAAATACTATATAACAATAATAACTTTTTGTGTTGGATAATCCATTTATCGAAACTTAAAAGTTAATACCTGGAACTGTATCTTTCACTTTAGACTGTTACATTTAAGTTCTTCATTAGTCATTGTAACTTGCTATTTCCCTGATTATTACAATGATTAAATGTGATGGGAGTTTATGTATACATACACATGGTATGGTTATGGTACATACACATACATTTCAGAGACTTTAGTTAATTGCTATGTAAATTACCGAAGTTGAATAGTAACTATAGTAATATAGTTTAGTTTAGTTATAACAAAAAGTTAAACATACAATTTATTGAGTGCATCACATTTCATGCTTCGATATAGTAAGTTATAATTTAACAAAAGCACAGTGTGTATGTTTTTTTGTGTCTGGCCATCCCTTCAGCAACCACACAACCAATAATGACCTTTTAAATAGAATGGCAAAAGTGGTCATAAACATAAACTAAACACACTTATTTGCGCGCGTTGACACCAAGCCGTGAAGTTGCCGAAATCACCATTGTCCGTTACTAGATAAGGATTGAGAACATTTAGGACTGTTCTAGGGTCAACGGTAGCGTATCGAAGGTGTAGTTGAAATATTGAAGATTTTTTGAATTTAGAAACGAGTATTACATTTTGACACCGTCATTATATCGTTTATAAGTAATCTAGTAGATTATAAGCAGCTTTTGTTTTCAAAGAATTCTCCGCGCTAACACTTCTGCATACGTTCGAAGTTCGAACCGTTTTTATTCCACTCCGAATAAAACCAATCGACTAATCTGAAAACATGCTTTTGTTTTCGGATTGTAAATTGAAAACCATGAAAATACCATATGTTTTTTTTTCCTTAATCGCGGGAGGTTGGCTAACGAATGTGTTTTTAACATAGAACATTGGATAGCAATGAAATGTTTAAAAAAAGAACATTTCTTTTACACCATCTCTATGAACAGCAACAGCATCTCAAACAAATTTTGAATGTATGAGATAAGTAGATCTCAAATAAAAGCAATTTATATTGTCGTTTCTACACTACCTACGGGATTTGGTTTTCAACTCACGTTTCTAAAGATTAGCATTTGATCGGTTTTGCCGTAGATCGGCTTCAGGAATGAGAAAATGAATATAGTATCTCAGTAACTATATAGAACCTACATAAACGATCTTATTAATAAAACTAAAAACTGTGGAAAGTCCATTCAGTTATTAATCTGTAAAACTTGTTATCCTCATGAAGTGAGAAGAGAAGACTACAGATTTTTAACACTTACATTCGCGGTGTAATATATACGGAGATGAATCTATGAGTATCCAAAACGTTTCTTTTAAAAAAATCATTGAAAATTTACATATATAAAATTAATTAATATGAGATACTTGCTATTGTTTATATATATTTTCTAAAATGTACGACGTAACCTATAAAATTTGTTTTTCAAGTAATAGCTGGGCAAAACAGTAAATACTTTTCATTGATTACATTCGTCGTCGCATCACGTACATTATTAAAGACCGCCCGTGATCATTCAAATTACGCTTAAATTATCAAAAATGTAAACACTGTAGGAGACGTCAACGAGTATAAATATGTAATTATCTATGAAATTTATGTTTTGGTTGCATTAAACCATGTACATTATGATTCCTCGGAGTGACTGTTCGTTGATTAAGAGAAGGCGAAACAATCGGGTAATCGGGAGGCGAAGCAAATCTTACTACGGAATCTTGATGGGTAACCACCCCTATAGCTTTGTAGTTTAAATATTCTTGATAACGCTTAGTATCTACTACTGTACTACTCTTTAAATGAATATGTTACTAACATATTTAATGTAAATATCCAATAATTATTCGGGAATAAATTACATACCTCTATTCAGAACGCATGAGAAACTCCTTTGAAGCGGCTTCAAAGACGTACTTTGACTACTAAAATAACATATAAAATAAGTTTTATACTACAACGATATATTCTAAAACATAATTTAACATCATCTGCTTACCTTAATTTAAATAAGATTTTCAATCATTTTGAAAGTCACAATTTCTAATATTAAGTAAATATAAAATATAATTTTCTTCCGTTTTCGTCTTTTTATGTTTGTCATTCGTACTCTGAACAATACGAAAAACTTCTGACCTACGAGAGAAACTTTGAATTTTATACAATCTCCAAAAACAATTGTGTTGTCTAGACTGAAGATTAATTCTGTGAATATTTGATAGATAATAAACACTATGATATCAATCTCCATCGTCTTTCGCAATTCTATTCCCTAGTGAAATCGTTTGTTGAGAAAAATCTGATACATCAAATATGAATTAGGTAATATTTATCAAGGTCAAGATTGACATTTCCTATTCTTCAAGCAAAGCAAGAATAGGCGGAAAGTGACACTGTTCTCGACTGAATTCTAACTGATTATTATATACTAATCTCTAAGTGTATCACCTTTATCTCGCAATTTTGGCTTTTCATGAATGCTGTTTCAATATTAAGATATAACATGAATATAGGTTGGAAATTTTCTTTTCTATTTATATGTGAAACTTGTGAACCAAAGTCCATCAGAGACCTGACGTTCCTAAGAAGGACAGCTTCTTGTAATTTTATTGTTCAGTATTTTTAATTAAAAAGAAAAGATAAATAAGGACATAAATAATAAATTATTAATTATAACGTAATCTACATGATCTGTGACTCAAACCCAAATAAACGCAAAATCTTCAATTTAAAACCTATTTTAATTTTAACTCGATACACTCACAAAGTATTTCATTCGTTAGTTATTAAATAAATTCCAAACATTCAAAAATGTCTTAACCTGTAAGCAGTCAAATGACATCTTCATTTTACTGCTTACAGGTTAAGATGGTCTAAGGTCTTCAAAATATATTCTAACAGGCAACTCATCTGACTATGAATGAAATAGAATTGCCTAAACATTTCGATTGAAAGAGATAAATTTATTATTAATATGTGAGTTTTGCACATCGATTGGTCACCTAAACCTCCCCCTTTTCAATCTTACCCCTTGAGAACTCTATCATTGTTTGAAGTTAAGTAATGACCGCGATTTATTCAATGTAAACAATTTCCCCGGTTGATATATTTAACGACCACAAACCACTGTAACCGACGCGTGAGTGACCCGCTGTGAACCGCACTATTTTGTTCTAGCTGCAACTCGTAAATTGAATATAGATTTCATTAGTTTAGTTCAATAATGTATAAGGTTAATATTTTTAAAAATTATTTACATTGTGAATTTATTACATTTATTTACATTACAAAACAAAGCTTTATATGCTATTTTATTGTTATACTAATTTTAAACCGAAAAATAAAGCGTGAAAATTAAAAAAAAAAATGTTTACATTAAATATTCGTAATAGTATATATCAATGTGGCTATATTTATGAAACAATAAATAACCAATCGTTATAAAAGGTCGATTTCATCAGAGTGGCAGATAAATTAATATATTTTGAAATATAGCCTCATCCCGCGGCTTTCTAACGATTAATCATAGATGCATAATGTATGAGATACATTTTAATTTGCCCTTTAGAATATTATGAGGTGTGCGGAAAATTGATAGAGTTATCTGTGTGGTCAGTGAAACTTAATACTTTTCGAATAGCAATGAATTATATGCAACAATGAAAAAGAGTAACAATATAATAAATAATACTAAAACTTTCATCATAAAATTTAAACCTAGTGTAGCTTTTATATTTTACCAAAATATTTTCACGATACTTCCTTTTCCGTGCAAGCTCGGCACGGAAACCGAAATCCTTAACGGTCATGAAATATTCAATTATAATAAAAAAACACATTTGAAATTAAAAATACAATGCAAATTCAAATTCTTAAAAATTAGGCTAAACCAATTTGTTTAATTGTTTCCACGCTGAAAGTCATCGTTTTACGACTTAAAGGGCAAAGGTTTATTTCTTTTATGGCTCACCTGTCATAAATCCGGTTTTAAACAACATTATTATGTGAAAGTAGTTTGAGAGCCTAAATCAAAAAGAGACGAATTAAATATATACCGATTAATAAAACACATATCAACTTAGATCCTATCGTATCCTTATGTCTTTTATGCATCATTCCTGACAGGTGTTTCGGATGCCTTCATCACGGCCCCAGTGAGGGATTCCGTGTGTCTGCGGGCTGCCTGGCCTAAGTTGGTTATACTAGTTAGATAGGAGTTAAGGTACATTTACCACTTTCAATTTTCAACGTATGGTTTTAACTTACAATGAAATTCCATCGTAGCTGAAAATGTAATCCCCAGATACACGTATTCTTTGGGAAATATATATAAGAGGCCATAAGTGTCAAAAGAACCTGAAGGATCTTACTTACACAGTCATAGGAAATAAATCTGATAAATTTTCCAGTTTTCAAATTTTATATTGCATGAAAAAGGACAATGGATTCGTTGATAGCCCTTGTCATTATTAGTAGAGCCCACTACACGCTAGCGGCCAGGAGAGGGTATTGTCTCATAGCCAACTGAACTAGGTATTCTATCCCAATTAAGTGACTGGCTTTAGCCCGCGGCTTGTGCCCTATGGCTTAAAATTTATGAAGCCGTCCAATGGGCACATTTTTTTCTTTTCAGGCATGTAGGTTTTATATGCTAGACAAACGTGTTTTATTCTAGGGACACATGAAACAAACTATGAATTTTATTAACGTTTAATTCACGTGTTCTTTGTAATATTAGTAATAAATCATCATATATCAGTATAAAAATCTTTATCTCTATATCAATTGTATAAATAACAAATTACTAGAGACCACAAAGTGACACAGACTAAATAGAGATTTCCCGCAAGTGTCGATAATTCAGTGACAATCTACAGTTACATATTGCTCTATTATCCGGCGCCTCTCGGGGCTTACAAACTTAATTACTCTGTGCCCTTTGGACCGAAACAAATCCAACTTAGCTACTATGAAAATACGTAGAGCAGGGTAATTTTGTTATCAATTAATAATATAGGAACCGCTTAAGTGCAAATCTGAGTTGCGCCTTCAAGAAATGTAGCTCTGGATTATTCTAGTCACATGAAATATTCAGTGCAGGATATATAATTTTTTTTTGATTGGTCAACTCACAGAATGAGTCTCTTCGTTTTTACCTATACATTTTTAGCTATAATCTTTCCATTACATAAGTATCCGCGATAATAGTCATACGACAATAGAAATATCAAACTTGGAGAAACAGTACATTCCAAATTACTCACTAAACGCAGTGATTCGTATATTATGCGTCTTGAACCAATCACAAAGCTGTATACAGTGAGTTTCTGTCATATTATCCTATAGAACCTTTAAATTGAATACTATACACAGTGTAGTAACAGTAAACATTGGGGGAACGTTACGGCTCACTCAGCTCCGTAATACTTCGCACAAAACTTTTACAATTAGACAACGTGTATTGGTTTAACCATGTAATGAATGAGGCTGGTAAATATCAGACATTTACTGTTCTACTAGTTTTGGGGGCTATGTGAAATATTAAAGAGGAGAATATGGATTAGTTTTGGAAGACGTGGAATTTATAATGTGGTTTTAATATTTACATACTTTTAATGAAAAACACTTTTTAACGGATTTATGTTATGTATTTTTGCAAAATTTAAATATAATTACATTATTTAAAAAAATTTTCCGACGATTTTGTCTACCGTGACCACGCACGCTGGTCAAGCAACGCGAAACGTTGTAAAATTTTTATATAATTTAAATAATATTTAAATTTTGCAAAAATACATAACATAAATCCGTTAAAAAGTTTCTTTAAATGAGTAACAGTTATGTTAATAAAAGATAATATTATCTACATACTTGTACGGAGTTACAAAAAATTACATTTATGAGTATGAAATCGTTATAGCTTTAATTTACGTTTTAATTCTTTCTAACGTAAGTAATTGCTATTATATAAAAATATTTGATACACTAATTGTAGGCCATACAATAATGGAACTTTTTACTAATGAAGTAGCAGGAGTTTTTTAAAAACACGTTACTAATGAAGGTAAATTAACTCGGTAACCAAACTACAATATTGTCCTTAATTAAATTATACCAATCATATCTATCATATATGGGTGCGATGGCGTTAATATGGCAACTTTATAACTTTAAATCAATATCAGTCATATTTCAGTCTGGCTGCGACCACGGTTACTGAAAAGCATCGGAATCGTTGGCATAAATAATAGTAATATTAAATGACGTTTGAATCCGTATTTCATTAAAACTAAACAATACAATTTATTTTTAAATTATTATTCTAACCTCCAAACACGCGCTGCCTACTTAAATTTAAACTGTCAATTTATGTAAATCTTTGGATTTAAATTCGATTTTTGATCGATACTTTTGATGAATTATCGATTATATTACCAACAAGAATTATATAGACATCTATTAATTATTATAATTTGATTGAACTGCGGACATGAATGTCTTATGTTATTATGAAGGCTATATATTATGTGTGGCTACTTGTTTTGGCTTGAAAAATTAGAACAAAATTTTATAAAATGTATATTTGCTTGAAATTCTTATAGAATTAATAACTTGGAAATCCTATTATTATAAGTAAATCGCCAAAATCATGTTTCATTAAACCATAATATTTTAGAAAATTATATAGCGATTTGATTTATTTTGGTTGTACGATTTATTTATATATAAATTATTTACGAATGTTAATTTAAATAGTGCAATCTTCCACTGATTTAAATTATACATTAAAAAAATGTTTTTTAAAATCTTTGAAAAATTGTTTCATTTTTTCCTAACGTTAGTCTTCTGACCCAACATTTTTCGATAATTCCCTAGACCTATGTAATAGTCGTCATCATCAACCAACAGTCACTTTCCAAGAGGCTTGGTCCTTTGGCTCTGTGTAGAGACGTATCGTCTCCATCATGGTATATCGAAACTGAATACGAAATCTGAATACGAAATCTCTGAGTACTTCCGAAGATACTTTCTACCACCCCACCGCTACCAGCACTACCACCACTATGGGGAACCTGCTGCCAAGAAAGGTACTTCTGAACCAATATCACTTAGGAACCTTCAAGAATCCTTTCTTGCGTATCAACAGCTGTAAGTCCGACATCGTCAGCCATCCCGCTTTGTGAGTGTGCAGCGGTATCACACAGATCAGGTGAGCCTCGTGCCACCAATTTTATAAAAATACCATTATCTAACTTAGAATTTCAATAAAATTAAAACGTTTTCACTCTGTTGCTTATAACATAAACGGGTCTGTCCAAAGATAGTTGTTAATTCGTTAAGTTGATTTTTTTCTAATAGATTCAAAGCGTGTCTACTAGATTATAATATATTTACCATTTCTATGTTTCTATAATGTCGTCTATTTAAAATAAATCTGATTATTATGTTAATATATAACCTACATATGTTAACCGCTTCGGCAATTATCATCCAAATGTTACCATAATACCAGTGGGAAAACAAAAATTGTGAACACTATAAATCTTCGGGTACCGCCCAGCTGGTATTTCTATTTCGATTTAATAGATATAGACAGAGATAGATATAGCTCCGATATTTGACACATTATATTATTTCTTTTCCTAGAATTGTGAAGCTATTAATAAAAAACAGACTTTCAGTATTTAATTTACACATTTCAATCATTTGTCTGTTTTTGTTCTAGCATATCGCAAATACTATTCAGAATGCAGAACGGTGCTTTAGTTGTATAAAACTGAATTACTTTAATTAACCGTCCTTTAATGTAACGCAGAGCCAATTAGAATAGTAAATCGTTACGAAATATTTTCAACACTTTCGAAGACAATTTCGTAGCGGCTGTATAAAATGAGTGCTTTATAATGCAAATTAATAATAATAAAATTTAAATTAATTCTACCGGTTAACCTGCGACCTTAGAATTATTTTCCACGTGGTTGAATTATTTTAGTTAAATAACGACTGTATATATATAGAAAAGGTCAAAATAACTTTTAAAACGAAATAATAAAATATGATAATAGTATATATGTTTTAGAAAATAAATTATTTTTTAGAACATAAATGATTGATCTTTTCTATTTGGTATTCTCTTTAGAATATAGCTTAAATTAATTAATTATTTAAATTTAAAATTACAATATTCTCTAATATAAACTCTTTGAAACGCCAAGTTGCTGTGTACGCCAACGCAACACCTTCATGGTACGACACATGGCTCCTTGAAATGTGAACTTTGCACCTTGTAATGAAAGTCCTAGTTTATAGCACCTTTAAACATGAAAAGGCAGCCTTTTTACCTAACCAATTAATATCCGAACATACGTATAATAGAAATGACACCTTTTAAATTACTTCGTGAACGATGCCATGGTAGAAATAAATAAATAAAATCTGTAATTCCATTATTGTACAAGAAAAATATCTAAGAATGGAAGAGAAAATAAGAAAAAGAATTGATGAAAATATAAATAAGCCGAAGTCAAAAGAGTAAACTTCGCAAATGTATTGTGAATTGAGATTACAGTTTGTTATGACGGCGGATCAATGATTTCTCTTTTCGTTCCCATATTTTCACCCGATTGCGCGATAAAAGGATTGTTATGGTTTTACGTGCATTATGTAGTTGATACATAAATTACTTTTTGCAAGAATACATATAGCGATGCTATGAGAAACTTTATTGGACATTTCGGTTAATGTCCTCAAAACAATCCAACTGATAACAGAACAATTGAATTCCGCGACAGTTCTTCACACCAAGTGATGAGATACCTCAATCAACCAGGCTGTTTTATACGTAATATATATTATATACGTAAATATTGAAAATAATTTGATCATAAATAAACTACCTATTTCGATGTCTATATATAGTTCATCCGAGATCTGTTTCAATTGTTGTAGATTATTCAGAAGATCCGTCCTTCCGTTACTCGCGATGTTTAATCAAATATTTCATGATTTAAGTGAGGCGTCGTGTAGATTTCATAAAAACAGATGAGCACTTGACATAATTTGTCCACTTTAAACGTCAATGCAAGAATATTCCGTGCATTTTCTCATTCTACTTAAAAGCCATCTTACTCTATCTCAACAAAATCACGTCCCGTTTTAACAATACGTTTATTTATCAGGTTAATTTAGATGCAAAAGGAGTCTTATTTAAAAGGTTCTAAGTTACAAAGTCGAGTAACCGTGAAATAAACGGTATATTCCCTCTAAGCCTCCTAAGTGATGCTTAGCGATGCTTCAGCTGAAAAACGTAGGCATGCAATAAAATTGAGAGAAGTGAAAATCAATAGGCGAGCGCACCTTACTGAAGGCACTTAAGATATCCTTAATTTTCTTAATAAGTTTCTGTCTTAACCTTATAACTGACAAGTAACTTTCTCCCTTAAGCGAAAGGGGGAAGGTATGTAATCAACTGCGGTTTGTGTCAGTTAAGATGTTTTGGAGGTGGGATGATTCTTTATTTTATAAGGGTTGATAAGTGTTTGATAGCGATAGAATAAGCTTGTAGATAAATTGATAGTTGCATGTGATAGAATTTCGTTCGACGGCCTAGAACAATGATTGATGAATTTTGATGACATATTTTTTTACAGAACTAAAGTGTTATGGGTTAGTGTTTACTTGTATAGATATTTGTCTTTAATTTTAAGTTTATTAATGTATACCCCCTTGTTATAATTCTTTGCACTTACAAATCATAGAGTAGGTTAGTTGCGATCGTTTTTATATAGACCAACCGCTATCCAAAGTAACTTTTAGAATCACTTCCTTTAATGAAATTCTACAATAATTAAACTAAAATTAAATAAAAGTTAAAAAACAGAATAATATTAAGTGAATTTAAATACACACCAATATTCCTTAATAAATATAATTTCTTTATTCTGATTAAGGAAAAAAAAAATTTTTTTATTTTTTTAAAAAAAAAAATTTTAAAAACCGGGGAACCACAATGTTTTTTTAAAAAAAAAAATTAAAAATTATTTAAAAAAAAAGAAAAAAAAAATATTTTTAAAAAAATAATTTTGCGCCCATAAATACTTATCATTCTTTGCACTTTTGCTTATTTGCGTAAGAACTTTTTAAACGTCTTTAAACAGAAACGGACGAACAGTTCTTAACGTAATAAACGTCGTTGTATAATTTTATAATTACACATTTCTTTTTCCTACATTTTCATTTCATCTTATATTCTATAGTACAAACCCAATACAAGGTTAATAACATTTAACGCATATATTAATATGAGAATCTTATAAACTTAAAGATGATTTTTTTTCGCTTAGTTAAGAAAAAAATCTCCATCTGAATAAGACAACTGTGAACCAATTACCAATCCATACTACGCACCATGAAACCCCACTTAGAGTTTAACCAAACCAAAAACTGACATGACAGAAAATCTGAATTTATTGCGAAAACTTTTCCAATAATACGCCAGTAATAGGATCTAAGATGATGTGAAGTAGGTCAAGCATTGTTTGCTTGAACCACTAACTGATCATTATACTATGAATCGAAGATTCATTCTTGGTAAATTGGAAGGCTTTTATAATGCACTTGTGTCCTCAGTTATAAATAATTTTTCTATTCTATAACTATCTTCATAATATGGAATTTATAAGGAGCAAATAAATCTTAAAGATTTACTTAAACAAACATGTGGCAATAATATACTTTATACCTTAGATAACTTTTGTGTTATACTAATATGGATTGCGATTTTTATTATTTATTTTATTTTAAATTACTAATTTTCAGGACGACATTCAGGCAGTGGCAGGGAAGGAATGACTCAAAGCTTCCAAAAATAGAGAAGGATGGAGACACCTGGAGGAGACCTTTACCCTCCATTGAGGGTTAATGCATAGATATTAATAAAAATGTCATCTATATATAATTTTTTCGACATTGTCCGTAGAAAATGCTGGATTATAATTGAAATTATATATATTTAATTTAATAAACCATATGAGATTAGGTATCTTCATTGTAACTAATTTGGTATGAAATAAAAGCCTTTTTAATTTTATTCTTAATATTTTAAATAATCCTTCGCAAAACTTAAAAACTTAAGAGATGCAGATTTGTATGGAAATCCATCATAGTATTTCAAAATGTATATATTTTTGAAACGCTAAAGAAAAGCTTAGTTAAAGGCTAGGTTAGCATGTGAGTTGTCCACTTAACTCGTTAGCTAGTGGCAAGGTCAAATTCTACTCCAATTAGCTGAAGTGGCCTCAACCCTAAAGTTTAATGTAATGGGGTCACAAACTTTGTTGCACTGTTTGCTGTTTAGACTTTGGAAAAAGGAATTTTATGAAGGTCAAACGGTACTTTTTGTTCGTTTAGTTAAGGAACTCTACGTGCGGTTGGGGTATGATGTTTATGCGTATGTAGATGGACAATTCCCGAAATAAATTATTTAGAAACATTCGTTATTTCCTTCTTGTGTTGAATTTTTATTGAATATCGATATATCACATTAATAAAATAAACATACATTTTATACTATAAAAATTTCAAATGCGCAAAGTTTAAGATTTCGTAAAGCTAAAGAAAAAAGTGCGCAAATAAAAAATAATGTGAAAATAAATATAATATTGAAAAACGTGCAAAGTTACTTTAAGTTGTTCGTTTATCGGGCTAAAAACATATGAAATATAAATTCTTTACGAAACTGAGCGTGATAGATATCCCAAAGTTCGCAAATTGTGTTAACACTCTAGGATTACTTTTCATAAAAAAAAAAAATTAAGTTTTTTAGATTTTACATAAAATATATATTTCCCCCCCCCCATAAAACTTTGTGTGCATATTGGGTAGGTCTGAGAATCGGACAACGTTATTTTAAAAGAGGTCACCTTTTTATAATTTTTTTTATGATACATATAAAATTTCTCGAGTCACAGTTTTTGATTCCCATGTATGGCAAAACAACTTTGTTGGGTCGCTATATAAGTATAAATTTAATAAGTACTGTTCGAAACGGATTTCCCAAATTCTCCTGAAAATATTATAATTGCATATTATAATCAATCAAATCCATTTTATACAAATTACATAAAATATGTATAATGAAATTGTTTTATGCAGTTAAATATTATAAGCGATATAAAATGTTAATTAAAATGGTTTATAAATATTTGTTTACATAAATACCACAAATAATTGTTATATTAATAACTATACACATTCTATTAGTTTAGCAATTAAGCGTCGATAAATAATTTTAGTTGCTATAAACTTATTTAATATTGAAATAACTGTCACACTGTTTGCCTTAATTGTGATAAAATTTAGTTTAACATAAATTCGAATAGTAATTCTTGTGAAATAGTTACAATTAGTTTTGAAAAAGAATTCAGTTTTATGATGATTATTATTCTCTTAATTTGATAGTTACATAATATGTTATATAGCTAACAGCTTTATTTAGTGATAAATAAGGCTTTAAAAGTTTTTTTAAATTTGAACTCTGTTACTTATAATGTGTATTAAACACGCGGCAAAAGTTTTTTTTAAATCTTACTAATAAGATCCCGTCAAATACCATAACATTCAAAACATTCTCAAGTCTCGCGACGTACTTCTTACGTTTACGTCTTCCAACGTAAACAGATACAAATCTACGCAAAGTCAGTTCAATTTTATTGTATGTATGACAAAATTTGATACTTTTTACCCTTCTTAATTAATAGATTCACTTGCGAAATCGATTTAACAGGTGTCTGTGATATATGCCGTGTGGAACATAAATTTGGATAAAACATGTTCGGTTCAAAATATAGATAGCTAGTAATAATTTTTACTTTATTAGAAAGTAAATGCGACCATTGGCATATCAATAAAGTACCTTTGGGGGCATTCAGCTAATATAATGACATGAACATACGAAGTCCATTATATAATACTTTGCTATCATTTGTTGGGTCCCTTTGAGGTTTTTACCCGAAATTGTACTCTAATCGACCGCTTGTTTACTTAAGTGCGTGTATGTCACTACTTGTAGCGAGTAGCTCAAAATATTGAGAGTGCAAATGTTTCATTTCTATTGCCTTTATTCTCAACTGGCGACAATATCCTATCAGAGAAAACAAGATTTTAACAATTTTTTTGGAAAAAAAGTACTCAATATTTTTTTTATATTTTATAAATGAAGCTATTGGTGAGCTTAAAATTTATAAGATATATTTACAATCTGACCCTATATACTTGAAGCTAAAAAATTGTTCAAAACACGATCTTATATAATCTAGTCCAATACATTCCTTTAATAAAATATGTACACCGTAACCTTTTCATAATACTTTTCAATATTTATTCACCTAAGCTCGTTAGCGAAAATCGCTTGAACTTAAGCGTCATATAAAACAAGCCAGTCACGATGAAAGGGTGAATTTCTCAGCTACTTTGCAAGTAAATATTAAAATTCACTTTCCGTGGATTATAGAGAAATACTTGTCATGGTGATGAGATGCAAGTATTCATCTAATTTTCCTAAGGATACAATGAAGTCATATAATCTTCTAAAATCGTATAAGAACATGATAAAATCCTGTATGCAGGGTAATGCAAATACTTCGTAGCCATATAAAGGTGCTTAAAGTTCATATCATGTAAGTTAATACGAAACATACTGTTTCGGGAAAGATCATACACGCCATGTGACTTAGTAAAAATAGATTGTTAATCGTTCGTTGCATTAATTGAGGACTTCAAGAGAATGCCTTCAGTTTAAGTCTAAAAGTATGAAATTTTTATTTAAAAATAACTTGTAATTTTAAGTTTTTCCATAAAAAATGTACAGGAGCTTTACAAAGCGGTATTCTACGTTGTGTTTAAATCTCAGTGCCGTAATAAGATTGCATTTTCATGTTGTATTCGTTGACAAAAGGTGTTTTAAGTAAAAATATTTAATATTAATGTATTAGTGTAGATTGCTCGGTGAGTATATATAAGAGCAAAATACGTTACAAATAACTAAATTAGGTCATTAAAGCTCTATTTAAAAAATGCCCTGTTATTGTTAAAATAGTAACATAAACATGAATTATACTAAATGCAAAAAGTTTATTGAAACCACAGTAAAAAATAAAGTGATAACATAATTTTTTTTTTCTAACTAGCCTATTACAATAAGTACTTATTTACATAATAATATTTTAAATACCTGGTATTGCGGTGTAGGCCGAACGCTATATCTGAAACATAAAAATATAGTATGCAATTTCTGTTACAGACGGAAAGTAGGAAAAAAATAGCTTAATGTTATATGTTACACTCACAGTTACTCCGCTACGCACTATGAAATATTTTATATCTTATTAAATATATTTTGGCTTTGCCTGATACATTAAATAACATTTCTTTACCACTGTGTTGTTTTATCAAACCTAATAAACCAACTAGTATGCGACGGAATAAATCATATATATTGTTTGACATTGGAAAAAATGGAATTAGTTTCAACAATGTTCCTTCGCAGAAATTTCGAAGCATTTCGGCAAAATCCAAGCTCAAATCGTGAATTTGGATCCCGTGCCATACCGGATATTGGTAGCACGCTGTATTTACTGAGCCATCGAGGTGCTTCCGCTATTTCGAACGACCTATTTTTCATTTTTTTATTTTTATTTATTAAATTCCACTTTAAGGATGTATATTTTCCGGTATTGGGTTTTATTTTATCTCATATAGAAAATAGAAGGTATGGCCGTACCAAACTCTTCTTAGAGCAAATAGACCATTCAAAACCCCTGTATCTTATTTGTAAGTTTCTCTTATAAAGTCTTAAAAACTATAATGATTAAAAAGACGTTATTAATCTATATATTAAAGCAAAAAATTTTCAAAAATGACAAGACACTGATTAAAGTTCAAAAATTAAATTATTGTTCTTTAACCTATGTAACATTTACGTAATTGAACCTTTTCATTCGATCAAACCAATGTTGGGAACATTTGTGACTCTGGAAATGTGTTTTTCATACTCTTCGACAGATTGATGAAAATTTTTGACCAAGTCGGTTCTTATATTTTGGCACAGAAGACACTTGGTAACTTATGTCGGGTCAGTATGCAGGGTGGCTCATAAGTTCTACGTATTTTACCTGCAAAAATTCGTTCATATGTCTAACCGTGTGAACTCGCATTGTCGTGGTGTAAGATGGTACGGCATTGACGGTTTTACTTGCTATTTGTTGTTTGTAAATTTTCCACACCTTTGAAACTATCCCTGGCAATGAGTGTGGCGGTCTGAACTGTGGGTTCCACCGAGGGTACCCAAATTTTTGTGTAGGATTGATTGTTTATGACTTAGGCTAAGTATGGTTTCGGATGTGTGAATCTAATAGATCACATGTATTACATTTGAAAATTTTTTGTTGTTGATACAGAGTCTTCGATCGAATCAATTAATAGTAGTCGAATTGACAGTCGGTCTATGCTGATGTAAACACTCTTTGAATTGGCTCATACTACAGACCAGAGTAATCAAATGTTGACAAATGATTACTATTATTATTATATATTATTGATTCTTAGTATTAATTGATTGAATTACTTATATTAAATATTATTTATCTAAGCAGCCAGTTCCGGAAAATTATAGTGTGACTTACTTGATTATACTTGTATAATCGTCATCGTATATCATATTAAAAAGAAACTTAAATAATTTAATTTGAAAAGCAACATTGAGTTTTAATACAAATATTGGTTTGTTGATCGATCACACGATTAACTGATTAGGTTTTGATTACATTTCATAACATTTTACAGCAGAAAATTTACATTGGGGAAATTTTCAATGAAAGGTATAATGGAATAAATGATGCCTTAAAATTTTATCAAAACGATAGTGGAACTACGGACATTAATTTTAAACTTTAGTATTGGTCTTTAGTTTCAGTGGTCTATTATTAAAGTTTTAGTTCAACTTCTTCAAAAGCCGCCATTATTAATCGGCTAGACTTGAGCCTGGGAACTTTGAAATTAAACCTTCAGTTGGTGAAATCAAAGTTTATTTTTGGAACTATTACCGGACTTATAACATTTTTGAAATGAAAATTTTTATTGGATTTTAATTGCTGTAGTTTTAGCGACATTTTGAGTGCATTACAACAATCGTTTGAGTAGTTAAATATAATAGATTTATTTACGTTAATTCACTACGGAATATAATTGAAAATAAGAGTTATTACATACAATGCACCTACTACACCTATGTCTTTACTTTCGAATTTAAAAAGAGAATTTAAGTTTCTTTCATAGACGAAAGCTTACAGAGTAGTTTGATGTAGTTATGAAAAGGAGTAACAATATTAAACAGACCATCTTGTGATTGCCTGAAGCTATGTACTGATTACTAAGCTAAATATCCTCTAGATGTTAAATCTAATTTTCATACAGGTCAGTATTTTCACACTCTTGGGTAAAAATTTAAGACTACTTAATTTATCCAGTAGCGCCAACAAGTCAACTAGCAGTAGTAAAGTTTACGACCAACATTACATTTTTACGACATCGTTAAAACTATTTATAGTTAATTAGGAGTTAAACTTCGCGGTTCATTCATTCGGAAGGTTTGAAGTTCAACTATTAAATTTTAATTGCTTTTTTAATATTGTTTAACGAAATAATTGTACAGTTAGTTACATAGATACCTATATTTCCGACGTAGATGAATGAGTTTATTTTTCAAGAGTAAATATGTAAAACAAACGGGTTGGAAAGATTTGGTAATCATTTAGAAAATTCGTGTTTGGAGATCATCGTAACTGAATTTTTATAGGTATAAAAATAATTTTAAAAATATTATTTTATTAAAAAATATCAATAAAAAATTGTAACCGTCTACGTTTTTTTTTAATTTATAACATATCAATATATTATTTTACTAACAAAATCTTATTATTGATCTTATCCTGACTGATTGTAATGACAGTCAAGTGCAGTCAATACCTCTTACAATTAGCTTAAGGCAAACCTAATGTGGACTAATAATACTGTGTTTATTATGACAATTACGAAATATTTAATTGTAATTGGTAGTAAAACAGTACGCTAAGCATATTGGGCTTTAATTAACCATTAAAAATATACCTACACTTAAAAATTAAAATGTACGTCGGTATATATTCTTAATCAAGAAAAATTTAATCTTATTCTTGATTTCCGTCTCGTTAAAACAGAAAAAAAATGGATTACTTTAACCACATTTTAAATTGGATATCATTCTGTATTGTGCGAATAATTTTAAACAATTCTGAAGCGGCGTTCCAATTAGAGGCGGAGCTGTTACTGAAATAAACAAGAACAAAACCCGGACAAGTACGAGTCTACTTTGCGTTCTGGTTCCGCAGTAAATACCCATTTTGTTAAACTTGCAAAGTCTCATAATACATTCGGACACGTCCTATACAACAAGTAATTAATTAGCCTAATTTTTGGGTCTTTGATAACCGAGTAGGATATGAATTCTCCATAATTTATAGGCTATATGTGGGACTCACTTACATCAAGCATTATATATGCTATTAGGGAGAATAAGTTCACAGGTGCGTACCGTATTGAAGTGCAATACCGTACACTTCTACATTTAGAGGCTCCTGGTATCACTTTTGCATTCTACAAATACCACCGTTGCTTAGTTATTCCTAATTATGATGATGGGTAAACTGGTTTTTCGATTATTTATATATTCTGTGTGTATGTATTCAGTAGAGAGTTACGTTAGCTTACCTACCTAATCATCCCACCTCATCTCTCAGAACTGATAACCAAAATCAAATCAAATTTTCGTAATAAAAACAAAAATTAAATTTTCGTCAACTTCTGCTTCACTCAGTAATTCTATTTGGGGCAATATGTACGGCTATCTACGTTTTGGATTGTAATAATATAAAAGGGTTATTAGAAATATAATTTGAAAAAGGGAATAGACCAAGGAACCCTAATAACACAACGAAATAACACGTTTTTACAGTTCGTACGAAATTGGTCGGTACTTGCTCGCGTTTAGTATTAAGTGATTGTTCAGCGGAGGCTTTGTGCCGAATTGTATACCCTATTGTACTCCTAATTATGATGATGGAAAAACTATTTTTTTTCAGAATATAACACAATTGAATGACAGTATGTTTCGTATTTTACTTTTATTATTATCACGAAATGTAATTGAACTAAGGTAAAAAATTAAGTGTTGTAAAGTTAACTAAAAACTAAATAAAAACTAAATTAAATTGACTAAATCACTGCTTGGCCAACGCTGTTACAAAAGTAACTAAGATTAATATAATATTACTATCGTTCAAATACAAAGTATTGCACCGTTTCTAGGGCTTTCGTATCCTAACCCTATAATATTATTATTACAAATATTTTATTTTTATGTTGATTGATCAATATATTTTCTTTAATATACAACATGATCTACTCCCATGATCCTACTTTCTGTACGCGACCGATATAGATATTTGGGTGTAAGACTTGCGATGATCACCGTAAGAATTGCTTATTCCACGAATAATATGTTACATTTTCATCGATCACTTAAGATGCTATTCCAGTACTGTTCGCATATCAGTTCCCATTAAAATACATAAATACTTAAAAGGTGGTTCCAAAAATACATCAGAATTATAAAGACACGTAGGAAATTTGCTCTCTGCCTATCATAATACATTTCCGCCTCCAAATCGAGCAGAAACATTTAAATAGAGATTTATGAAAATTAATTTAGCAAAAAAGGTATTTCGAGTCGGCGCGTAGCCGCTGTGACAAAGGCGAAATAATGAAATTACTTGAAAATTAAAGTGATTCAATCGCGTCCGGAATTTCAATTGGCAATGCTATGTGCTACCCTTCTGGGTCGTAATTGGCTTAACTAGATATTAAGTTTTATTACTAATGAGATTTTATTATTTAGTCACATAGGCTGTGCCATACGGTAAGCCCTTAACGCGTTAAAATCTAGTACAAGTGGTGTGAAAATAATAAAAGGACGAAACTATAGCGCGATAATCGTGATTGGTCAAAAGCTTCAGTCCAATCACAGACACGCGACCAAATCCGGCTTTCCATTTAAGAAATCCGCATTAAAGGGAACGTACCATTGTTCAGTATTCCCTTTTTAAAATCAGACTTCCTGGATAATTGTTATAGGGACGTTGACGCGAGTTCACGAGTCATTTTATTTTTCAATACATATTCAAACATTATTGAAGCACCTATTCGCAATGTTCCGGAATTTCAAGAGTCTAATTTAAACCCATTCTCACTATTTAATAGAGTATAATTACAATAAATTAACTCTAACGCTGATTTCATCATTAGATAAAACTTATATCCATCTGGTTCCAAGATGGGCCCATAATAATTAAATTTGTAACACAATATTGTTTTATTTCTTCACTTTAAAGTGACTGTCATAAACATTATTTAACCTGTGACCAATTCATTATAACGTCAAAGCACAGTTTATATGGAAACATTTATAATGTATTTAGTTTGGTAGTCTAATATGGTACATTGAATAGACTATTATCATAACATTACTCAGTAATATTTAATAATTCTAAAATATATAAATATAACTCTGTTAATTCAATGAAACAGTCACAGCAACTATGAGTGAAGCTTTGTAGATGTTCTTAGTTCAAATACCTGCAAAACAATAATTAATTTTGGATTAATCACCATATAAAGATTTGTATCGAGCGTGATAAAACAAGCATTGCTAAAATACTACTGGCCTAGAGCTAGATTTAACCACAAAGCATGACTTTTCTAAGACCGGAAAATTTTTTATTCCCCCAAACAAAACCGCAGTACCGCATTAAATTTTAAACATACATTATAAAGGATCATTTGCATCAAGATACGATTATCCTGAAAAGGTTCTCAAAGTGAGTTAATGTTTTATAAATCCATTTAAAATTCAGGTGATACGCTTGGAGTTTGCAAGGCTCGTTTTGTGGACCAATTTATTAAGGATAGATAAAGGATCTTTCGTTGAAAGCTCGTGACTAGACAAGAATATAATTAAACACCAGCTGGTTTTTTTAACGTGAGTCAAAACTAAGTCAGAACATAATAAATTTTAGTTCTATGAAATTATAATTGAATACGAAATTATTCCATAGTTAATTATATTATTAATTCACAGATTGGGTAAAAATTAATGAACAAATTTTTTATTCATAGTGATAATTTCCTTAAATTATAAAAAGTAGCAGACTACGCAAAGTAAATTAATTCTCATCGGTCGCCCTGAATATTAAACACAACATTAATTTTATCAAGCAATATCTTTTACATGTTGATAGACGAATATATAAAACCAAACGAACAGGTTTTCGTATAGAATAAGAATATTTCAAGAAAGCAGCAGTGACACTTATTTTGACAATTAACACCTTTTGTCTTCAGTCTACCGTGACCACGCACGCTGTAAAGTACGCGAAACGTCGGAAAATTTTAAAATAATGTAAATATATTTAAATTTTGCAAAAATACATAACTTCAATCCGTTAAAGTGTTTTTCTTTAAATGAGTAATAGTTATGTTAATAAAAGACAATATTATGTTTCAAGAATTTGCAGTATTTTGTAATTCAAGTAAACACTACAATATGCGACACAATTTGAAACCAGCATACGATAAGCACTAGCTCTCCAGACGAAAATATTATCAAGTATTGATCGCCTTGTACGTCGCTACTACGGAAATAATCGTATATTATTTGTGTTATTACAGGTGACGCAATCATTAATATCGCAACCTATATAACTAGAACACATTAATAAAGTCTAAATGTTTGCCTGAATTATCGGCAACACAAACAACGATACATCACTAATCATGATGGTGTTTGTATAATTTAAGGTATAAAGATAAAGCACGATTTTTTTAATATAAACGAATGCTTTTTTTCATTTCTTAAATTAAATATTGGTCATGGCTATATTTGTATACGGTTTTGCAATTGCAATTAAACTTTGTTCATGAAAGTTGAAACTCTTATTTGTGATTAAGGCCGACTTCAAAAAAATTTAAATTATAGCCACTATAAGCGTTTGTTGATAGAACACTTGCTTATCTATACTAATATATAAAATTGGAGTGTCTGTTTTTAATATTGAAATAACCGTTTTTTAGTACATGCATGTGAATATATATACGATACATGTACCAAAATGACATTTTTTAAATTTTTTGTCTGTCTGTCTGTCTGTTTGTTCCGGCTAATCTCTGGAATGGCTGGACCGATTTTGACGGGACTTTTTTTAATTGGTAGCTGATGTAATAAGGAGTCACTTAGGCTACTTTTATTAGGGTTCCGCAGTCTACGTAAAGGAACCCTTCGTCATGTCCGTTTATTCGGCCGTTCTTACTCTAGCGTCGAAACGGTTAGTGTTAGGAAGATGGGACTTCGCACGGATATATGTGTATTTCCTACGCCGATAAAAAGCTAAAATAACATTACGTAATAAAAAACGTATAAAATTCTGTAGTCTAATTCCAAATATTGTGATTCATTTTTGCTGCTTTCCTTTTTTGTCTTTAAGTAATAATTATAAATAAAGTACATTTGTGTTTATTTAGTTAGTGACGTAGATAGAACATGTTTTCTAAAATAAGTATTTTTAAGTTGTTATACCTAATCCATGGGGACGAAGTCGCTGATACAGCTAGTATTTAAATACAAATAGAGTTAATCGAATAAATAATGGAGGTAATTGTCTAAAGGCAAACTTTTATTTTAAATAATAATGCTAGAAAGTTTTGACACTGTAAAATTAAATTTATTATTTATATATACGAAGATATGGGAAATAACACCTCTTGAATGCAGACAAAATATATTATTATTTTCTTATACTATATTATCATATATTCATTATACTAGGTTCATAAAGTATTTTAATTGCCAATTTTCGACAAAGAATAATATTTTTAACCAACGAAATTCGAAATTCAAAGTTCTTACATTCTCAATTGCCTGTTATCAACACATTCTAACAAATCCTACACCGCAGAACACTTTAGGAGACCCACAAAAGTAATGTATCTCTGAATTAAATTAAACTCCTAGGACAATCGGGCTGCTCATGATATTTCTCTCTATAAGAACCCGACTTAATAATCTCGAAAAGGGTTTTGCATTTTAACTTCGGCGGACGTATTTGCGTTATTAAAATTGTATGGAGCTGCTTCAAATATTAGAAACGCATTTTTAGCACTTAATTTTTTCAAATTCAGGACCAATATAGAAATAAAGATATATTATGTACTTTCTATTTTTATATTATAATAACAACCAAAAACCAACCACCAACCAACCAACCAAAGTTTATAATAATGATAAACAATTTGCCAGAGGTGGTCAAGCACGGTCAATGTTTATTATTCGCAGATGACCTTAGTTGCGCTGGAGTGAAGGATGAGTCGGATTGCAGAAGGCTAAGGAGGAATAAATAATATAAAATGGAGCAATGAGAATAAACTGCATTTCAATGTATCCAAATGCTCTGTGATGTCATTTACTAGGTCTCAAACCATAGTCAACTTCCAATATAGCATAGAAGGTGAGCCACTAGAAAGGGTGAAAAAGGTTAAGGATTTAGGGGTAAATTTTACACAGGAGCTTACGTTTCGTGAACATATTATAAACATATGTAAGAAAGCGTACAGGAACTTAGGTTTTGTACTGAGGCAGTCTCAAGGGTTCACAAACAGTACTGCTTTAAGAGTGCTATATGATGCACTTGTAAGAAGCCAACTAGAGCATAATGCTCTTATTTGGGCACCTCATGAAACCAAGTATATGGTTATGTGGAGCGAGTTCAAAACAAATTATGAGGCACTTGTATTTTAAGCCTACGGTGTATTCCTTTCTATCCACTGATGTACCCTACATTGTTTGTCCTCGGAATGGTGGGGTACTACGAGCTTAAAGTACGTGGATTTGCATTTGTATTGTATGAAAGGTACTAACGGTATCGCACATACCCGAGTGCTAGTACCTGACACTTAGTGTACCGGATAGATATGTCTGGCGGAGGCCCCTCGCAACTGTTATTCCCCGCGGAGAACTAACCTGGATAAGACGCCTCTCACTAGGGCTTGATGTTTTAAACGGGGTTCACGAAAAAGTGATCATCTTCTCGTTTTTTGAGTAACAAGAGTAGTTATTAGTTTTAAGCAACTCACTATTGAATTAGGATGCTTGAAAGTTTATATGATATATTAAATAAAACTCTCAAGTTTTTTAAAATAGGTGCGTGAATTGGCATACGATATCTATCTCTCGTATGTCGTTTTTTTGTGTAAAAAATAAATTAGTGTTTAATTTGATATACTCAAAGATGTTTTAATGTAAAATTTAACAATGTAAATGTCTAGATTCAAATACTGAATCCGACTCTGTAATTTTATGTAATACTTTTTAACCCTGAAATGGTGAAAGGATAAAGCTGGGATTAACATCATATTTCAAAAAGAGCTCCGGAGAACATTTTTGAAATAAGAAGTTGTCTAGAATGGGTGACCTGTGTTTTTAAATTCATAAAATACTGAATGTTTTACCATTTCATGAGTGTTCTTTTTGCTCAATTACATACATACGTTTAAGTTTCGTATAGTTCTTTAATTTACCAAAGCGAGGACAAGAAATCTTCCATAATGAGTATTCTGTCATATTTTATACATACAATAACATAGAGAGCATATAATAAGTAGTAAAGACATTTTTGGAATTTCACTAGATTTAATGTAATAGTGTATATTCAGAAAATAATTTTTCATAATAGCTGGCTGAAACTTGAACATTACATGAGATATATTTCTCATACGAAAAATTTAATCCATTTGGATAAAATTTTACGAAGAACTTAAAACTAAAATCCCAAATTTCTATGCCATCCAAAAATCAGTAGCATTTTCCCTTTTTGAACGAAGCTTACCTAAAGTAAGTAGGTCAAAGGTTTAATATATAATAAACCACGATTAAATGAATAAATTACATTTCACTGCGAGTACTATTTCATTGGTTAACCTTCATGTACATTACCAATATTGTAACCTTACAAATAAAGGCTTTATAATATTCCAATTTAGAGTTTTTATTGCAATTTTAGATAGATATGATCTTTGTGGAATTTAATTTCCTTCTAAGGATCATCGTCAAATTGAAAGTAACCGTAAACAATGATATCGAAAGGGAGTATACCACACTTCGATAATATGCATATTAATTATTAACGGAGAGCTTACAATTTTTTATACTTATTAATTCAATTCACTAGAAAAAGAACGATCTAACGCGTGTCATTCAGTGTCAATTATTTTAACGATTTCTATCAATTTGCTCGAAGTTTTATTAAATTTAACAATCGTATTGAGATTACGTAATCTCGTGCGTAGAATCTCTTAAAGCAGTCACACCAGTATAATCAACGCGATTCAGTTTGGTTATTACCTGATTTTGGATATAGGTGAAGATTTAAAAACAACGTATTGCAACTATACTATACGAAGATAAAAGCTTCTTATTTCGTTGAAATATTTTTATTTTGTTTTTGTATGATATCATTCGATGTCATTATGGAATTATAAAAAGTACTCGCGAGTAAAGGCTAATTTTAAGTATAAATTATCACAAACGTTAAAGTAATAAATGATGAAACAGCCTCGAGGTATAGCGAATACTCGACTACAATATAAATAAAACATGGTTATTATTAATTGTTCCATTGAGAATATGAAGTACTTAAACGCAATGATAATAAATAAAAATTATGAAAGTGGAACACTTACACGTTATTAAAAAGAATATATGTTGGTAACATTATAAAGAATACATCATCTATACTAATATATAAAATTGGAGTGTCTGTTTGAATATTGAAATAACCATTTTTTACTACATGCATATGAATATAGATACGATACATACACCAAAATGACATTTTTTTTTAATTTTTGTCTGTCTGTCTGTTTGTCTGTTTGTTCCGGCTAATCTCTGGAATGGCTGGACCTATTTTGACGGGACTTTTTTTGATTGGTAGCTGATGTAATAAGGAGTCACTTAGGCTACTTTTATTAGGGTTCCACAGTCTACGTAAAGGAACCCTTCGTCATGTCCGTTCATTCGCTCGTCGAAAGGACGAAGCGGTTAGTGTTAGGAAGATGGAACTTTGCACGGATATATGTGTATTTACTACGCCGATAAAAAGCTAAAATAAAATTACCTAATAAGAAACGTATAAAATTCTATAGTCTAACTCAAAATATTGTGATGATGTGTTAAGTAATAATTATAAATAAAGTACATTTGTTTTTATTTAGTTAGTGACTTAGATAGTACATGTTTTCTAAAATAAGTATTTTTAAGTTGTTATAACTAAACCATGCGGACGAAGTCGCTGGTACAGCTAGTTCATCAATAAAACTCAATTAATATTTAGAATGCGTTCTTTCATTGAATTGGTAATACTTCGAATATTATTTTCGCTATTTTAACTTAGGAGTAAGTAACAGTTAATTACACTATTAGGATGTGCTTGATTTTGAGGCTTGATATTTTATTCCTCCGAACCGACGTACTGTGATTATGATCAAAGTACCAATGTACTATTCGCGAGACGGAATCGCAATAACCCGTACATTTTAAAAAAAAAAAAAAGAATTTTAAAAGGTAGCTGATATACAAATGACAGCTACGAGCTCGTAAAACCTCTAAAATTATTAAGACAGCACTGAGTTACGCCGAGTTATATACAAGGCGTAATTCAGTATTGTCTTAATAACTGAAAGAAGTTGTGGATGTGTAAAAAGATATGCTAAACAAATCTAAGGGATTCGGAGCTTGCGATGATAGATATTTGACGAAACTTTTAAAAAATAATACTAGTTATAGTAAACCGCTGTTTACATCTTACACTGATTGCACACCCTTAAGGGCACTACTTAATAACAAAATAACCAAAGTTGCCTAACTATAATCACGTCTACACGCAAAACCTTTTATGTTGCTTTAGGATTCTGTAACGCCACACCACATCCCGGATTAACAGATTTTCATTAAGCTATAAGATGTTTAGATAAATTAACGTGTACGCAGTTTAAGATAATAAATAATTAACATACATATTTTCTGTAAAAGTAGGTAATCTAATATAATTTGTCGTTTTGTAGTGTTCATTTATTCTCATAAGTGTGAATACAGAAGTTGATAGAAGAAGAAGAATATGGTATATATTAAGAAAAAAGCTCCATCTGTCTGTGTTAATATTCCACTTTTTTTAATATCTCAAGCACCACTCATCCGATATTAAAGTTTGTCATGGCGCCGGTCCAAAGTGGTGTGCTGACTCGACACATCCTAAATGCGATTAAACGAACGCGAAAACTGTATTAGAGACGATAACACGTAGCAATTACAGTCTTTTTCAAATTTATTTCGATTAGAAAATTATATTATAAGTTGTAGGCCATTCCCAATATCATATGAATCTCCCTATCTATACGAAGCTCTGTACATCTATAGAATTTTCTCTCCATATGGGAAATTAATACTTACTTGGATCGTGAGGGAAAACGTCCAGCTACTAGCCTGATATATAAGCCTTGAATTAATTGATTTTAAAGTTTTTATTTAAAAAATACGTGTTTGAAATTAAAGTTTTCGATTTTTACGTTATACGTTTTTTAGTATATAAACATAAATATATCGTTATAAACAGGTACGAAAAATCAGAATAAAATATTTTAAGGAAGGTTGATAGACCATAATTATGTACAAGTGCGCGTTGGCGGATGGCACACGTTGACGATGTTGGACAATAAACCGGTTTCAACACTAACTTTTTTACAGTAATTGCTCCCATAAACAAATCAATCAAATTTGATTGGACATTGACTTAGAATTCAGTTTTAACTAATACATTATTCCATTTTTTATAGAATACATTATAAATACCATAAACTCTCTTACGTAAATAAATTTATCTTATTTAATTCAATTAATTAATCCTTAACTCAATAATCACTCAACGTGCCTGTGAAAACACGTCATGCAAATATTTGTTGATTTAATTGTTCCTGATCACGCGATAGACACTTTGCGTTTCGGCTATAGATTAGCTAGAAATGATAAATCGCTTAAAATTAGGAAATTCATTCATAAACGACTGTATTTATCATAAATAACCACTTTCTGTTTAAATAGTAATTCATTCATTTCATTTCACGCGGTTTTATCATATTGAAAATAATTATTAGGTAATGAAAAAAATTATTGGAATCTAAAGAAATTTTTAATTTATATATGCGTAAATAGATATTCTAGCATGGGAAATGAAATATTAAATTTTATTTTTCCTAAAGACGAATGTCGACGTCCATCAACGATTTATAGGATTCTGATTCTCTGATAGAATAAATCCTGTCCCTCATTGAGTAGGTAGTTTCTGCTAGTGACTAAGCAACACAAGTGTTTGAAGTACTAGTTCGTCCGGGGAGGTTAATTTTCCAGCGAAAAAGAGAATCAATGAATGCAAGTAAGAAACTCACATGTGCTGTATTGAGTAATGAATAATAAATTCTAGGTACAGAAATATCATTGGTTTTTTTTTTCATAAACGATATATAATAAGGGCCGCTTGTTACTTATAGCGATCCGTCTAAATTCATTTTAGCCAAAAGCTCTCATAGCTTACGTTAAGCATTCAATTTAGCTAAGGAAATGAGGCAATCAAACGTTTCTAGGACTATATCGCCTTTATCACATTACGTATGACACAAACGTACGCCTATAAATTAGTTTGGCGACAGTCATCTCTAATCTTGTGTATAAACATTCACAATACATTTGATTGCCTTGGAATTCACTTAGCTTGGTATTGCCGTTATTGGAATTCCGAGGAATTGAGTGGTAATTTAGGATTAATTCGGATAATCACAAGTTAGTGTATTAATAAAATTTGTGTGTTGTGACAACCAAAATCCGTGAGGTGCAACTGGTATCTTAGCCTTAAGAAATATCTATATAAGATTTTTAAAGATTATCATAAAGCTAGGGCAATCAGAGATCTATGACTTAATGGCGGGGAGGCATGATTTAATAGTAAGACTTAAATTAAAGTAACATAGAACTCGTATTGTATATAAAAGACTTAATACCAACACCATCATACAGTTTTATTTACTTATAGCAAAATTGTCTTCCTATCCTGCTAGTGTATATTGTTTTAAATTATTTTAGAATAAGATAACACACAAATCCTCAGTATTGGGATTTAGATAATATCAACAGATTTCGCATAGCTATAGTTATATGAAACCTCTTCGATGGTAAAGGGAGTGGCGTCCTTTAGTCTGGAACTGAATGTTCAATACCCCTGGAATAGGTACAATACAACAGTTTGGTCCGTATTGATTTATGGAAAACATTATGACTATTGACCACTTATATCAGCAAATATTTCGAAAAAACAACAAGGTATTGTTTTATACAGACTGCTAAATAATTGTAAGATAATATTGTAATCATTTCAAATTGAGAAATAAAATTCGTATTTTATACACGAGTACTAGGTATAAATTAATAGACTTAATAAATATAAAAATCAGTCTAATTGCTCTCTGTTCAATGTTTCGAGTTATGAGAGGAGGTAAAACGATGGGATTGGGCCGATTAATTTTTAATTAATAATAAAATAGATGGAATACTGGTTTCTAGTCATAATATTATATATATTTTAAGTAATGTTAAAGGTAAGATGTTCAAAAACGTTCACACCTTTTGTTATTCCAATTTGACAGTAATTGAAATTGTAGAAACAACAAAGAACTCGTATTTAATTAAATTGCATTAATATTGTAGAATTTATTCAACAGAACAAACTAATTATGATTTCCAAAGCGTGGTATGCGATAGCCTTTATTAGAATACGTTGAATGCAGGAATTTGTATTTTTTATGGACTAAACTAAATACATTGTAAGTGTTAATAAATTGTAAGAAATAGATTACGTGTTTTCTAGAAAAAGCGTAGGTAACGTCTAATAATACGTTTATGGACATTACATAAAAATAAATGAACGAAAATACAGTTTTGCATCCGTCGCACAACTTGCGTAAAAATCCAGTGCCGTAAAATGTGAATTTGTCCGAGAGACTTTTAACACTTTATTATAATCCTAAAGCGTAAAGCACATTTTTATTTGGCTTTAAGCGGTAACTTTCATAACAAAGTTTTTATTGAACCCGGAAAAGTTGGTGAAGACGAATTGGTGCGCCGCATTGACTAACTTAAGGACCAACATTATGCAATAAAAGAAAGTTAATTTTTGCTCCCGACGTAGTGTGGAGGGAATATTTAATATAGAAAATTGAAATGCAGAGTTGGAAATATATTCGCATTTACATTAGTAAATATATTTATTGGTTAATTTTGCTTTATTTTTAAAAATATAACGAAATTTTTTAAAATTAAATGTTATAAAACTCTTCCCAGATTTCGCGTTTACAGCCATAATATAATATATTTGATATCTATGTGCGTCGCGCTTTCGTGTTCAAATCCGATAAATTATATTTTCAATAACCTGTATATAACAGTAATGAGGTATTTGAAGAAAGGTAGTCGTCGAATCATGGTTTCATCGTACCAAATTTTAAATATTTCTTATATCTGTTTATCAAAAATTTAATATTAGTCATGTAATTAATGGTATTATAGGACAATAAATGCTAAGATACGCTTAAGCTTTGAGTTTTTAAACGTATATCCAGAAATGTTAAATATATAGCTATTTAATACTTGTTATAGATAATTAAATGACAAAATAATTTAATACCGAACCTTATTTTGCATCCATATCCAATTATATACACATGATTACTTATTATGAACTAAAGCAATTTTAACATATTATATATTTAAAATAACGGGATAATGTGGGCTTAGCACAATTTTAATTATTCCTTAAAAGGCTTTTTTGGAATATAAGCCAAACAATAATTATATAGAATAAATACATTTTTTATACAAAACCCTATAAGCCAAGTTATTATCCTTAAATACCTAATACCGAGCTGGGGCTACGTTTAATATAATATTATAGTCTTTAAGCTTGGGTTAAATAGGTCAGAAGGTAACGTTTAGTTAAATTAAAAGTAATTAGGGCTAGACTTGACTCTGGTTTACTGATACTTAGGGAAACCTAGTTTAGTTAAATGTTGAACTTTTAAGCATAAAATTATAATATTTATACAAGCAAGACAAAAGCTTACGTATTTTATTTTTTTGTATATTAATATTCCACATTTCTTTCTCTTATTACCAATTTTGTTTAAAAAATGCGTACAAATATAGAAACCATTTATTTGCGATAAAAAGATCAACTGTTATAGAAAGTACACTGAAATAATAAAGAATTAAAACCTTTTTATACTGAGAAAAATAACACACAACAAATAAATAAATAGAATTAACATTACCTGCCTCATCCACCACAAAATATACGAAAACACGTCAATATCACTTACAACACTCACTGAAAAATTCACCAACTTCCACTTCCACTTACGATCTAACGAATTCGTGTAACGGCGACAACGAAACGAGCTTTCGTTACGAGGGACAACCTCCGAATGCCGTTTGCGCATGAACCTCACAACTAAAAGACGTATGTCGCAATGCGTTAAAACATTTAAAAGTAGCCTTAAACGTATCCCTTTTCTTCCTAAATTAATTGTCACTCGGCTAACTGATTTCAACGGGTTTCGATTGTAAGACGATTTATAAGTGTTCAAACATTGTGAGAAGTACATAAGCGATTATATTGTATTTAAAATATGAAATAACTATAAAATTCCAATGTATTTTCCCAATACCTATGTGAAAAATTTACTATTTGAAATGAAAGCCTGAGAGTAAAATGTTGCATTTTGTATGGTATAAAGTTTTATTAGTACTAAAAAATAATGTTTCTATCCACATTTTTATACGCTTCTTTAGGTCTATTTTACGAAACGCATAAGTTTGCATGTTTGTTTGAAGAGGCTAATCTCGGGATAGTTTCAATTCAAAGGATTCAAAAAATATTTTCGTATTGGAAATTTCATTTATCATTGACTATAACACCTCGTTACTATTGATACGAGAGGGGCATTGATGAATGCTTCAAAAAAATCCTTTTCAAAGTGTTCACTGCGTTAACGTGTTGGGTGATACGATCCACTAAAATCATGCAAACAAATTATTCATCTTTAAAAGTTGAAACTTTTTAATTCTTCGAAAAATTGTTTGTGACAGAAATGTACATTTAAAGATCGATTCGACCTCTTTATGGGAATCACACATATGTTACAAACTAATGCATTGCTGAACTATTCATAAATCGATGTTAATTCTTGATCGATTAAAAAATTAATAAAAATTATACTAAATAAATAAAAATCTAGGGTTTAAAATTAATGCAATTTTTAACTAAGCTAAAATTGTTTGAATATAATGATAAAACGTTAATAGACTGATGTAATAGAGAAATGTAACAGTGAGACGTATAAGACATTTTTATCTGACGAAATAAATCTCTTAAAGACACGACAACATGAAGCCATTAATTAAACTCTCATATCTCTTATCGTGGGTAATGTTCTCAATGATAAAATGAACAAATTATATTCGCGCCGCAATTAGCAATAAATAAAAGGTGCATTCGCAGTCGTATAATTTCCATGCTGAATATTTATCCATTAAGATTATATGTTACGAGTATATAGGTGACAAATTTACGCAAAAACTGGAATTAATGAATTGTATTCTTTATTTTATTACTAGCTGATCCGGCAAACGTTGTTTTGCCATACATGTGATTTCAATATTCAATTAATAAATAAAAAATAATGATCGTAGAAGGATAATTTGTGTATTTTCGTATCTTGTGTCATAAAAAAATAGAAACTAAAAATTTTGTCCAAAAAAAAAATAAGGGTAAAAGTTCTCTCAAAAAAAAAAAAATTTTTTTTTCGGAGGAGTTCAAGTTCGAACCCCGTGGACACGAGAATTTTATAAAGTAGTTAAGACACAAAGTAAAACGTTTTTGAGAAATAATTTACACGCTTAATATAAAGCCATGGTTGATACGTAAGTAAATATCTTAAAATGTAATTAGAACGTTTCGTTAATTAGAATTTTATTTATTTACTTATATTTATTTATATTATATATTTTTATATTTAAATCTAATTATAATTGTAAGTAGATGATATTGTAATATTGACAGATGTGTCCTACGCGTATATTTTTAAGACTCCTTATTTCAGGTCGATTTAAAGATCTTAATCTATTGTATACAGAAGTATAAGAAACGTTGATAAGGTGTGAGTGAGTAACATGCAAACGAATGTGCCTAATAATAATAATCAGACGATTTCATGCAAATTATATACCGTTTCCAATCAGCGATAAATAAGGTGCGAGCGGATTGATCATAAAATATATGTATTATTGAAGGTAAATGAGATGGCATAATCATACGTGATTCAATAATATTCCTCAGTTCTTAATTAAAATACATAATTTTTATTACATTTTTGCCCATTCGATCAGATCGGATCTAAGAACATTACAAAGGGTTTGAACCTATCCTAACGTATGTGAGTTTATAACATTTAGTCTTTCTTAAGACTATAAATATTGTGAATTAATGAACGAGAGAAAAGTTATTACGTTACAAATCGTGGATACGAATAGACTTAACAGACTTATCGGATATAAAATCATTACTTGACATCAGTTGTCATAAAACTGAATAAAAGTAAAGTATGGATTTTTTTTATTTTTTCAAACATTTTACTCATTTCAATCGAGTTATAATTTACTGTTATTTGGTACATAGTTTATAAAACCCGTTCTACTAGTGCAACCACAATGATGTAAGAAAAATATAATTTTAATATACATTTAAAATATACCGTTTCATTTCAAATTTTACTTTAAATTTACTATATTGTAAAAGTAACGACCAAATAAGACAAAAATGAAATTTTGAATCACAATTTAAATAGTAAAATACTATACGATCATCTTGTACGACCCAGATTTCTCAATGTGGTTACAAAAAGACGCCTCGATACATATTTCATCTATCATAATAAGGGAATAGGAATCGTCGTATAATGCAAACATGAATACTACATTTTGCGTTGTTTTAGGAAAATCTCTGTCAAACTATTCTTTTTGTGAATTCAACAAGGCTTGGTAATATAATTTTATAGTATGCGTTTTGATTCTGACAAGTGGTAATGCTTCGTCATACCGTTGTTCACTTTTGTTCATCGAATAGTGGGTTTGAATTTAATTTGATTCAATATTTTGTCTAAAGAGAGTGCCATATACAAATTCAGGGTAAGAAATTGAGTATCTTGTACAAACGTTTTTATATATTAATCCAATACAATAAAACATCAAGATAGATTAAATATATACAACAAACTGATACTCGCAAAGTAGGTGCGTGCGTGTATACATGGTCGATAGACAACACAAAATGGAAAACATGGAAATGCAATTCTTTTATACCTTTTGTACTTTGTAAGGTACAAAATCCCAATAGACCAATATATAACGTTCGATGAGAACGCTATTCGTAGAGGCAACATCCTGATGATGCTCTGGTGTCGGAGCGAAACGTACGTCGAGTGGTTGTGGGTTTTTCGCGGAGTATTGCTTGTATATTGGTCTATAAGGATTCTGTACTATGGACTTCCGTAAAGTAACGCCTGATTCTATTAGTAATTAATTCTTTGTAAAGTGTCTAAGAAAATATTTTGGTATTAGCTGTATATACGCTACGTTAACCGACCTATCAAGTGAAAGACTCTACGTAATCGAACATCTGCAGCCCATTATGAAAGGCGCTGGAGAGGAACCAGATCTCACTCTTGTGACCACAATACTCAGATATTAGCTTAAGACTGAAGAGAGAGACTCAAAATGTCTACAATTGAAATTTAAATGCAAGAAAGGTTGAGTCCACTATTCGATAGCTTAAATTTTTAAAGTAAGCTTAATAAAGCTTGCCATTAAAGTCACATGTTTAAATTTTTACATTTGTAACATGTAAATAGAATATCCGGGCTGAGCCTAAGAAACGAATAAAAATCCTAACGACATTTCCGAAAGCCGTATATAAAAGAACAAATGACGAGCTACAATAACACGACGAAACATCTTTATAAGCCTTCACTCACACTCGCGAGGCCAATTTAATTTACATAAAATAAACTTTTCTAAAGCATGTTCTCACAGTACCCACTGTGCAGTGACGGGCGTGGTGGACCTGGCGATTGTGGATATGGCGAACTTCATTTAAAATAAATAATAAAATAAATGATGATCATATTAAATCAACAATAACGAATTCCTCTTTATAAGATGTTAGTGGTTTGTTTGCTTAAAAATTTTGTAAGCACAGTGTGTAAAGTTATCATAAATAATATATTATACCTACTATCTTGTCTCGTCTTGTCTTAGTTGTAAAGGTGTTGAGAGTGACATTTTTGTAGCAAACTTTAATTACAAATGTAGATGTAGCTAATCTTATTAGATATTGATTCTTTGATTTTTAATATAAAAAGTAAGTACCTGGATTCCTCGAATTTAATATAGCTTGTGCAGCGTAAAACATCAATTTTCCATCTTAAATTCTGATGCAGGTTGCATTTCTGAACTGATCTGGAAACTTTAGGACAATATATCATATTATTAATAAATAGAAGATCTGCTATCTATTGGAATTGACGAGGTTTTGTCTTCTCCCAGATTTTAATTTCAAATTATAAACACGGAAATTGAAATAAAATAGGACTACATTTTTTTGACAACATTTAATGCACACCGTTCATCAATGTAGTTGTATCATTTTGTTAAATATTGTTTGCATTTATAGTAAAATACGGTGGTAGACCAAACATTCCATGATGAATAGCGTTTAATGTACCATTTATATCACTATAATTTAGTACATTACACAATATCAAAATATATGCAATTAGGAATACTACTAATGAGGTGATTTATTTATGGAGCCTTCAATTAAGGGCGAAGGAAAGATCGATGGTGATAGGAAATGGCGTTGTAAATAGCCAACGTTTTATGTTAAATATAGCTTTTCATTTAAGTTTCCCATGATTGGCTACGACCTAATACTAAATCTTTCAATATTTCCAAAATACATCTCTTTATGTGTGTATGATGCGAAAATCCAAACTGGCAGAACCCAAGGTGCACTAGTTTTGAAAGTATATGCTATACGGTTATCAAATGAAAGTTGTTGCTGAGAGTGTAACCATAGCTGGGACTAAAAATGTTGAATATTCTATAGAGCTTCAAGACCTAGAATGTTCGACATTAACCGGCGAAGGACCTTTTCTCGCAATACCTCAATCGCATGCCATTCTCAAAAAAGATATATAGATTGTATATCTCTCTATTTTCCGTCTATTCCTAAGATTTACCTTGGAATGTGTGAATAAAAATACAACCGAATGTATTATTCAATCAAAACAAATAGTATTAAACAATTAGGACCAACGAGAGAATTTTATATGGTAATCGATGCTGTGTCCTATAACTGCCTATAAACTTTTACATCTCTTACGATCGTAATTCGACAGCTACACAGAGTGTTTTTCATTATAAGAGTTAAGATTTCATTCGTACTTTTCTCTAATATTCTTTAACTGGGATAATTTTTTCAAATGGAAAAAATATATATAAAATTAACTTTCTCTTATATTTGTTAAAGGAGACTTTCGTTTCGCTTCAACAGTATATCAATTAATATATAGTTCAATTATATTATCTACGCGGTAACAGTCTACAAAGACATTATGTTACTGCTTTGATACTAATGCGAAAATTATAGTTATCATTTGATAAAAATAAATATTAAATTTTATAAATCAAAACATCCTGTAGTATCTAAAAGGACACAGTGACCATAAAATAGTCCGGTAATGAAATTGGATCGGTCAAGTTTTTCATCTTACGGTCGCTCTGTCGGTCTCTGCCTCAAAGATTTACCTATGGTCTACGGTCTAAGTCATAAGAAGAGTATAGTATAAAATATAGATTAAACAGTAGTAAGGTAAAATAATATTACCGTATACTGAGTGACAGCCTAATTGGCACTAGCGAGGTATTCATACTATAAAAGATAGACTATAGTAGTAATCAAACAAACGCTATCATTGTATTACGTACAATCAACTTTACTAGACTTAGAAATAAAATATATAATTATTTTTCATAAAATTAAATTTTGTAATGTATATATACTATATATAATAACAAAAAGAAAAAATTTGAAAAAAAATAATATCTATAAAAAACATGGCTGAATAACCTAAACACAAACACTCCTCTACCAAAATAAAAATATCCTTATAATAATATATAACAATTTTTTGGCCCACAATACAAAAGTGTCCTTAGTAGACGGCGCTTCAAAAACCAAATTTTAACGTAAATATTAACATATAAATGCGTTTTATAGCGATTTGCATCTCTTTTGAGATTTGAAAACTGGTCCTAATGCTACCGCCGTGAACTACAAACGTCTCTTACTAAGATAAATAAAATATAGATTAATGGAAATTATAGACTAGTGCGTCATAATATTAATGTAACCAAACCACCCCTTAATTATTACAGAAACTAATGACGATTGCAACTCTCTGTATTACTTTATTCACAAATGGCTAAGCAGATAAATAAATAAAAATGTATATACAAATTATCTTAATATATATAAATCTCCTGTCACGATGTTTGTCCTCGATGAACTCCTAAACTACTTAACGGATTTTAAATTAAATTTGCACACCGTGAATCTGGTCCAACTTAAGATCTGGTAAGTTAACTATAGCTTAGATTTTTAACTAGTTCCCTATTTTAACTATTTCACTAATTTCACTATTTTAAATTATTTCACTATAATAAATTGACAGTCACAATTGTCTGTTAACTCCAAAAGATTCTAACAGGTGCCGATATTTAAAAATGAAATGATTACTAGAAATCACATTTATGGCAAAACAACGTTTGCCGGATCAGCTAATATATACATATATATAAGTTTTTATAGATAATGTTATATTGATAAGTTTGAAAAATTAAGCTTTAATAATACTACTAGTAGTTGTTGTTTTGCGTTGTTTTGCGCAGCTATTGAATATATTGTTTTAGTCATTATCAGTCGGTAATTTATTTTAAATAATTTAATATTGTCTCAAGACGTTATATTTGACAATATTGAAAGTTCATATTACGGCTGTGCTCCGTGTCTGTCTATTTTTTTTGTTAGTGAAGCTTTGTAGGTTAGTTCATTAGCCTGATAAAAAACTGGGCTTGTATTATTAAAACAAAATGCATAGAATATCATGTCTCTGACAATTTTAACTACCCGAAAGAACAGGCAATTAACCCGTCAGTTAGCGCCGCACAATAACGGCTACAAGCTTGACACCAAACTCGTTAACTTATCTAATTACTTCAACGGCTATAGATTGTTTTAAATTTCCAGATCGGGCTTCTATAGATAAAAAAGACCATATAATTAATAGAATCAGGCGGGACCTTGCGGAAGTCCATAGTACAAAATCCCAGTAGACCAATATAAAAAAGCAATACTCCGCAAAAGACCCACAACCACTCGCACGTTTCGCTCCGACACCGGAGCATCATCAGGATATTGCCTCCACGAACAGCGTTCGATGACTCATCGAACGCTGTTCCTTTTTAAAAAAGACCTTGCCAGATCATTTACACAATGCTTATTGCTGTATTGACTATATATTAAAAAATACTACAATATCACTTAGATCATAATATGGTCCATATATGTCTTCCTTTTATAAATCAATTAAATTGATACCTGAACATGCAGGTTAACATGTTAATATTTAATTAAATTCGTTAAAATGAATACAGTGCACAGTCGGGCATGAACACATTAATATTTCCTACAAAGTTATGTAAAATGAGTTAATTAGCTAATGCATTTACCGATGATTTTTATATTCAAAACATAAAACGTTTATAATTTTTGGAAATACCACTCTTTAATAATGAGAATCCATATTTTTGACCAATTGTCAAAATCAATCATTAAATTAATTACTTATTGAATATAGTTACTTTCAACTTATACGTGTAAGTTATTACTGTTTCATAAAGCTAAAATAAATATACGTAATATATACCTACATACATACATACTATTATACAAATTAATACAAAATACAACACAAAAAATTATATACAAATGCATTCAGTGTATCATTGGAATAGTATAAAACTGAAGAGAATATTTGTTTGGTTGGATGGATATGATGCTCTGAGGATCTGCTGATCCGTATTCATTAGTACCTTAGAGTAGCGCATAAATTCATGAAAAATGTTGAAAAAACTTGTTGGATTTTGTTCCTTCTTCTGCGCTTCCAGTCCGTATATAAATAGTAAAATGTCGACGACAGTATGATAACCACTACCTTGAGGCCTTCTTTTTCCAAAACTTCTTTTGCACTTTTTTGTGTTAATAAGTGTTAATATTATTGTAATGTAAAGTAACGAATCGTAAACGTACGCACATGTAAAACACGTATTTTAGGATTGTTCCAAACATGTATACGGCAGCAGAGGCTCTTGGATAGAGGATCGGTCGGTACTGACTGTCACAGACACGCACCCACCGCAAAACGGACAGTCCTATTTGTCAGTTACAACATTCTACGTCCAGTGGTCTGCGCACCAAGACGTATTCGTTCAATTCCTTGCTATACTCGCTGTTGGCCTGAGAGCCTTTGACAGTTCAGCTCGGATTGTGTGGCGATTGAAGTTCTAGTATATTCAGTCAGAAGTTTGAAGTAAAAGACGAAACGAGGGAAGGGTACACCCTTTCCTCCTTCCTACAGGAAATCATCCTAGAAAATTTTCCTTTTGAATTAATGAACGCAGAATTAGCCTGGTCTTAAGCCGAAGTCCTCGTTGAATGATGCTCTTTACTAGGGCAAAGTCTAGGAGGCGCTTATTGATTATCTTCGTATAGTTTGCTCAGGGCGTTGATAGGGTGGTTGCTGGACGTTACAGGGTTTGTATTCTAATTATATTTGCCTCTTTCCATTAAGCCGGGAAGGTGCAGTTATCAAAATTAGACACAAGAAGGCATATCAGGTGGGAACCCTACAGAGCGGCTACTTATCAAAGCGTTCGCTAGGTGGGGGCGGTTAGATAAAGTTTATCAAATTAAAAATATTCGGTGGATGTTCCACTACCATCAATAATATTATGGCTACCACATTTACGGGTTTTATTTTCCCTTAATTAATGCGGATCTATAGGCGTGGAAGTTTTAAAATTTACCTGAATTATATTTTGGATTGGCAGTCATAATACTAGTATTATTAACACTTTTTGACTGTGTTAGAAGTGTTTAATTACTTTGTAACTTTAGTAAAAGTATATACTTATCTAAATATTTGACTGTACTTCATTGTAAGAAATATATGAAATAGTAAAATTATCTGTGGATTTAGTTAGATGAATTTGTTGACCATTTTTTTTAGCTATGTTCACATTATCTTTGACGTGAACCCGACGTGGCGTGGCGGTTTAATCCTTCCCGCATTTTGCTCTTTAACTTTTTACGTACAAAATTAATTCCCACTTCAAAGTAGCGTTAGCAGAAAAAATGATTTTTTGAAAATTTCAAAACTTGCTATAATAGCTTTCATTGAGACTATTTCATATTTAACTATTTAAAAATCCCAGTTTTGTACCCAAAATTAATAAGTTTCGTAACTTTGGTGAAATCAGTACTATTAAACGAAGAGTAGCACATCTAAGATTTGTTTTTAAGCCTCTAATAACAATTAACGTGTTATATTTCTCACTCACTTCACTCAATTATTAACATTATTAATAATTGTCCCTAAACACGCATTACATTGCATCCCATTTTAGAAGGGCATCATTAAGTTAAATATATTTTTTTAATTATTTAAAAATCGCGTAATATGTAAACGCTACATCTGTTGTGAGATCGGATAGCTTTAATTGTTCGAAACACTGACAGCCACGGGCTTAGGCCAAAAAATTTACCATGTTCACTTCGGAAATTTCAGTATACAGTAAGTTTTTATTAAAAAAATATTATACAAAATTCGTATTTGGAATATATTATGTATCAATGTACACTTTACATAACACCCCAGCGACGTGGCAAAGTTGAAAGGTTTCATGAGTTCATTTATATTCCAAAAAATGTGTGTTTACACCGAAAAAGCGTCACAGGTTAGACAATAAAATGTTTTACTAGACACAATTATCAATTATCTTGAAGGTTATGGAAATTCACACATTGCAACTGATAAGAATATAAATAAAACGTTATTATCATTCAAATCCTCACTACACTATACAATATGGGGAAAACTAAATGAAATAAAGAGAGAAAAATTATAGAAGATTTTCCTTCACCAAAAATTATGAGTTACATTAACAAAGAATAATTTATATCCAAAACTTAAACTCATATTAACATCTCATCATATCTCAGATACATTTAAAAAGAAAATTACTATCGTAATCCTCCTCTTGCTTTCCCCTTGGGTACTCCTAATTTCCTCTCTTCTTCTCGTTCCTCACACCATGTTCACTTTACTTTACCTTCCTCTTTTTTCTTCTCCGACCATGCATAGAACTTCCCGATCACTCATTTACACACCTTTAGTTTCCTAGATTGTGATCTAAGTGAGCACCCAAGTTTGGCACACATATTTTAGTACTGGTACTAAATAAGTATTAAAAAGCTTCCTTTAATTTATCATGCTCATTATAGTTCTTCCACTCTTTTTCTATTTTTATTTCAATTGCTATAACTGTTGTTTTCCTATAGAATGGTCGTTACTTTGGTTTTATCGGCATTAATAACTGTAATTTAAAATAATCTCGCTTTAAGTTATTTAGAATGAACATCACGAGTTAAGTTCTAAAATAAAAAGATAATTAATTTAAATTGAGATGATACACTAAAATTATAAGCTAGTATAGCTTTCTTAGTTCATATATGATAGTTGATAATGTTAAAATCATTCAGTAATCACCATTACACTATATGAAGTTTAATTATTAAAATAAGAATGGAATTTTTTGTTATAATTATATATAAAAAAAGATGAAATCACGCAGTATTATCTGCAACAGGTCCTAAATTTTGCCCTAGCTTTTAAATTATTAATTTATTATGTTACTTACCGTCTTAAATATATTCTTATATTCCTATTGTACGCATACCTAACATATATTTTTGTTATCGGATTACAAATACATCGAAGGAATCTAATTCATATATTGTCAGTATATGAAATATTTTTCCGATGCTTGCGATCGCTTGTATCTTGATATTGATTAAGCTCTTCTCCTGCTTGACAATGTAAGTTATTGTTGAATAAGAACAAAATTATAGACCATGAGAATGTATCAATTAGCCGTCCCCACGACTCTAGTAAATATTTGTTGATGTGAATGATGTGATCATTAATCCGCTTAGTTCGAACGCTTTGAAGCTTTTGGGGCTTAGTTTAAGTCTATTGTATATTTATTGAGGATTTCCAAATATTTTATAATCAACGTGAAATAAGACCCACGATATATTACGAGTTCTGATTGTAAACTATTTTTACCTCTTTAGCAGCTTACCAATTATTTGTTGAAATCTGGATAAATTTGGTTATAATTATCTAAATTATAATTGATAAGTATCTAATAACGTGTATAAAATTTTAATATTGTCGGATTTTTATACAAAGCTAATCGGAAACTAAACGTTTCAATCTTTGGTTACTATCAGATAAAATGGGTACTAGTTCATGTTTCATACAAATATTTGCTTTGCTTCAATTTTTAATTGGCACATAGTAAACATATTAAAATAAAGCTTCTGATATAAGCAGAATTACTTCAATTAGTAATAAAACACTTAATAGTTCATTACTCCAATAGGGACTTTTCCCGGGTTTTTTTAAACGTGTAGAGAATGAGAAACGTGTCTATTATTGTAAGCAAATGCCTAAATTGTTTGAGAATCAAATTAAATTCTATAAAAAAATACATGTTTAAAAAACAATCTAAAGAATGCTATAAATTGTAGTCATTAAAAATAATAATGCTAGACTTGCAAAATAATATACATACTCAGTTTTATTATGAAAATCAATTTTAAAGGTTTATCACAGATCAACTCAATGAAAAAAAAAAATCAAATTACTTATTTTAATCAATACTCTAATAAACAATGTACTCTTTTAATACAATAGTAGTATGAAACTCATTAGTTTATAAATCAGCTGTGACAAATTAGAAATAGTGCTGCTATAAATACGAGTTCCATTTCGGTGCACCTACCTGTCTTTACGTGGGAACTGTCACCTGACGCGACCTATATTTTATTTATGAGTTCAGATCCAGCCCTGAGGGATAGTGATGAGGTGCCATATCGATAAAGGTATATCGATCATATTAAATGATTAGATCGTATCTAAATTGAGTTACACTTAAATAGAAAAAAATAACGGTGTATCTTTTTTACAATGACAATCATGTATCATATTTCATCACAACAAATAAAGTAATGATGAGTATCCAGTGAAATACACTGTAGTATGACAGATTTAAATAAAAAATAATAGTGAGGGAAAAAACTTGATTAGCACATTTTAGCAATCCTTAACTCCTTATATCCTCAATTCAATCATAATGCATTTAGCATTTCTATTTGCATAGGCTAAGCCATGCTAATAGCAAAACGTTTGTGACAAGCCAAAGTTAAACTTTAATTATTCTTATCGATATCGACAACAGACATCCCTATGGCATACCTCTTAATGCTGAGCGAGAACAACATAACTCCGTTCCAACCATTATTATATATGCATCACTAGATCTTGAAACGTCCAAAACTTTAAACGTGATAACTAAAGAAATATACGAAACTAGCTGTTTGCTCTGTATGATATTAAGTTTATAATAAACTCTTTTAGAAGCTTTAATAATTCCAGGAGAAAATTAGCGGAGACCCAAAGTTCAATTGCCAGTGAATATTTGCTAAAACTGAAATAATATTAATGTGGTGTTCTTCCTTCTTGGACTTCAGGAGTTTTACTAGCTACAAACAGGGCTGTGCTTTTGGAGGCTCCATTTTGGCGGTTGGTGTTAAGATTTATCATGCAAGTGATTCTTTGATTTTTCTATGCTTTTAAATCTAGTTTAAATAATAAACACAATAAAGAGAATCAACGCAAGTTTCAGCAGATGTTTGTTTCTCTATGCAATTGTTAGAAGCTTTTATATGAGAATAACAGCTTATTCATACTTAGAGTTATAGAAAGAAAAAATACATTTATAAACATACACATAAAAAACAATGTACAATAAATTGACTTATTATATACTACTTATTATATATATTAATAAAAATATATAAACACTTAAATAGTGCTGAATCGTGTGCCTCTTAATCGGGTGGTTGTTCAGGATATACGTGAATATGATCATCACGCACTAATTTACAACAGTCCCCGTTCATTATCAGTTCAAACAAACTTCCACGGAAGATTGTTACAGTTTCAATTAAAATAATCAAAGCCATAAATAAAATTAATGTAAAAACGTTATTTATATAATATAATTTATTTTACATAATTATGTTTGATAATATATTTTTTGTAATTTATAATTAATATGTAATTTATGTGCTAGTAAATGTAAATAAAGGATTTATTATAATTTTTGTTCTATTACTCTTCTTAAAGGTTCGTGACTAGTCAATTTTAGTTACATGCGAAATATGATCAGTGGAAGAAAGCATCAACGATGATTAGAATTCCTCAAAAATCATCCTTCATACAGGTTTCATTTATACATTTGTGAATCGCTTTTTTTTTTGTTTGAATCTCTTGACGTCGTCTTGTAGTGGTAATCTAATCACTGAAGTGATTGGGAGGTAGTGGTCGGGTTGGCCCAGACGCACTGAGGATTTTGAAATAAAAAAATTAATGAATGGTTTATTTTTAAATACTACGTGTATTTAAAATAGGCTGTATATATTAAGATAGCTTGTTAATGTTTGATTATATACCAATACTGCCCTAAATCTCTTCTTTTTCTTTTTTTCGACCGTAAAAAACATCAAAAATTTCCGCATATTTAAAGACTCTGGTGAAAACATTTACAGATATTGTTTCGAAATAAGGACACTGATTATTCAATTTGAAGTCCTTAGAATATTAATCTATAATTAAAATCTTCCAAAAAAGTCCAGGGCCAGAATTACGGACGTTTTTAAACACAGCTATGAAATCTCACAAAAAATGTATTAAATATTTTGAGATGTTTAATAAAATAAACGTATATGCCTCGTTTGCAATACTTAACCTGAAACTTTGACAAAAAGACGAGCAAGTTAGCAAGTTGGTAAGTTCTGTAATTAATCACTGACAAACGACGCTGTGACGCGAGCATCAAAATGTCGCGTGCTCAGTAATAAGTTTGCTTCAAGTGGAAAGTACTTCATGGGAAAGTAATGACTTATAGCCTCTGTTCAAGATACTATTACGATCGCAACGCATCCACATCCATTACAGAAGCCGACGGGCAGCGTCTATCGGGTTACGATAGGTTTTAATTATAGAAAATTAATTTCTACAGTACCTTGTGGACAGCTAAAAACTTTGTTAATAGTTTTATTCATATCACAACACGTCGAGTTAGCTTAAACCTCGCGTTTATCCGTTAAAGTCTTATTTTAATATCAGCAACAAAATTTTCACGGGAATTGTTAGAAGGCATGCGTTTGACGTTTAATTATTAGATACTTATGCTTTCATAACCTCTTGATGAAATTTATAAAAAATCTGAGACGACATAAGGCTGGCTATTATCTTATTGCTTTATTCGAAATTTCAATGATTCAAGCGGTAGTTTCACAACAATGCCAGCTGTTCAGCACAATTTAATTATAAAGAAAACCTCATTACAGCGAATAACAGAATGGGAATAGATGGTAAAACAGTGAGTGTCAAGTATTACGCGGGCAATTTATCTTGAATCACGCCAGTAGCCCTCACAATCTTTAGTGTGAAAGCAGAATCTGATCTAAGGAAGCCGCCACGCCGCGTTCTTGCATTAATTTTTGCAGAGCATTTGAATATAGAGCAACTTTATGTTTTGATTCTGACATAAAGTTAATCTTAAGTTTATTGGGCTGATTATACAACAGCTATAAAGCTGTTGTATAATCAGCCCTAGCTTTTCTCATTCACGTGACTAGTAAAAGACGATTTAACGTTCGCAAAAGACACCAAAGATTTTGAATTGTCTTGTTTTAATTCTATAATGGAATTTTCAATGAAACTGTAATCAACGCTCAATCTACCGGAGAGTCTGTAAAACAACAAGGTACCAAGGTTATGTAAATTACAAAAATAACTTTTTTGCCTCCACCATGAGTACACTTTTCTCCTGTTTATGTGACCAGCGAGCGAGCGAGTAGAGCGAATCGGTCATAGAAACATTATCGGGTCGTAAACAGACAGTAACTAAAACACCCCAAAAAAGTAAAAATAGCTATGAGTTACTTAAATTACCCGAATACGTATAAAATCCCACAACATTTCGATTGACGGATTAGATTTATCGACGCGCGGCTGTCGTCTAGACATCTAATTTCTGTAATCCTATTTCTGCGAAATATTTTTGTAATAATATGAATGCAATATGAGTTTGCGACCTACGTCTATCCTAGGATATCATAACTATCTCCATACAAATAATAAAGGCAATAAATAGCTTAGACTTTTGCCGGGATCATTTGTTGTAAGTGCCTTTCCTTAATAGAATACGTAACAACATAGAAATATATTGTAATCTAATCTATATAAAAGTATAGTATAGAATAGTCACTGTAGTTCACCTGCTCTGAGGCAGCTTTTACATTTTAAGTGAATAGCTTTGTACAGAACCTTTGAATGAACTACCCCCAATGTTTTATATTATTTATGCAACTCACTCGATCAACGTTGTAAAGACGTTTCAAAAGCTTTTCAATAGGTAAAATCTGTTTGAATTATATTTCTCCGAAACTTGTCTCATTTACTTATCAATGAAGAATTAATACTCTTCAGAAGTACCCCTTTACAAATCCTTTGACTACTGGTTTATTAGTTTAGTTAAACCAAAGATTTGATAATGATAAATGTATTTGTATGCCTTAAAATATCATTACTTAGAAAACTACGTTAAAGGAATGTAAACAATAATATTCTTATTAAATAAGTCCCTAATTCATGTTATCATTTCTGTTAACATCTGTTTTATTACATTTTGCACCTAAACTTCACACACTGTAGTCTGTAGCACATTCATTAATCTTCGGACGTAGTACGCAAAGACGTGTATTAAATGAATACGATAGATTATCAGGCTACTTAGTCTGTTAATTACATAAAATATGACAACGTTAAAATTACTAAGAGAATATATGTAGTTCCATTTTCATTACTTTTTGATGATGTCAAGATATTACCGAAAAATTTACGACATTTCATACTACTCAAATTTCATTGAATAAATTAAACATAAAGCACTTGATAAACTCGAACCTAGCGTGAATAATGTAGCACATAGACTCAAATAGCCGATAACTCTGTCAAGAACTTTGGAATTATTTAGTCCATAACAAACTGTTTACTGCCTGCGAAGATTCAAATTGTACTTAAAGAGTAAACGTTTACGAATATTATTATTTAATAGCAAAACTCTGCGTAGAAATTTGAACAATAACAAATCTATTACCTCTACGCTATTACGAATGTTATCCTTTTTTAAGGATATCAATTCAAACACTAGAACGCCACCAAATCTTACTCTAGACGGATGTGATGGCATGGTCTGCGTCGACTGTCAATAACTAAGTGACATGTCTCACCATTTTGAATGACAGCGTTTCTACACGAACTTTTTTAAAATTACTTTACGTCATCTAAAATTATCCATAATCATGAATAATAAAGGTTGTATTGGGATGCCACCGCCGACATGCGTTTAGTTTTATGCAGTACTGAGCCAGAATTCAAAGAATAGTAAAAGTATGCAATTTTTGTGCCTGTATTGGCATGCGAGTTTATTATATTAAATTGGTTTTTGTAATTTAATAAGGCTTTCATTTGTTGAAATCTAAAAGGACCCTTTATTTACTTACATTTATTTACGGAATATTATCTCCAAATTAATAAACCGATTAGATGGTCCACGGCATAACGAAAATTTTGCCAGGACAAAAAGGTTAAGAACCCCTACTCTATATGTTTATGAGGATTGATATTAGAAAAAATAAAAAAAAGAGTTATTTTGATAAAAGATTAAAAATAAATATATACAAATATAAGATTTTAAAGTGGGCTGGAATAGAATATGTTAGATTTCTGTGAAATCATTATTTTGCCTTACTAACTTTTTGGCGAAGCTCCCGAACTGAACTGAACTGTTGTCTTTTGTACATATGTACATATACATGGGACAATATTAAGCTACATAAGTCCGGTGATGCGCTATGAGAACAACTATAAGTCCTTATCTACATAAGACTGAATTTTAAAACATTCATTGATTCCCTATTATTATGAACCAGACTATATAAAATCTTATAACTCGATCTTATAAATTTTAAGGTTCCAAATTATCTAAATATTGGATACTATCTAAGTCAAGAGTCATAAAGTAAATAAATATCGATGCTACAAATCAATCTTGCTCATATCATTTGTTTTTGATAATCAGGCATCTGTTCAAATAAGCACATCAAAATATAAATTACACAGCCGTGTATAAACTATCAGGGTGGCATGCAAGCTGAAACCACGACTAAAAGTGTTTAAATTTCTTGAACATCACTAAAAAGTTGCCTCAGCCATAAACGATAATTCAGTCGTCATGAATTTTATATCATGATAATTATAATATCAATAGAAATTTTTAAGGTCAAATGTGAGTTACATATTTTCATGAGTTTTCTTTCATTCCTCAGTCCTTAAAACGTTTCTCGCTTCCCATACCTAAATCTACTATTGATTAGCAACAGATTCGATTTTTGTATCTATTGCTTTAACTATTAACCTTTACGTGTTGTTCGTGCTAACGATTCAAGGTGTTTCTCTGCCAACTTTCGTATCGAAAGCGAAACAAGGTTAAACCTAAAATATATCAATAATTAGATCACAGCAAATGAATAATTACAGTGTTTATATATTATTCTAAAGCATGTCAAAGATAATACAATTAAACTGTAATATAATCACAAAGAGATCAAAACCAAAGCTGTGTTCAATACGTATCTATTACCGTAGTATCAGTATACATTGCTTTGTGCTGAACCGGCTTATAATACGTGTTCGGCTACCGTAATTTACACTAAATGGGCATTGCATCAAATTACTTAATACGGGGTACTGTATACGGCCTGAGACTGTCTCAATGTGACACCAGAGCAACCAAGATACCTAATAAGTTCGCTTCTAATTGTGCATGTTGTAAAACAATCATAGCTTTAAGCAATTGTTTATTGCTTTAATAATTTTAATAGACAGTTAGTTATTATTAAATACCGTAATTGATTTTGTGAGCGTGTGAGAGTATTTAAATGGATCATGAAATCATCTTTTCAGTAAAAAATAAATTAATGTATATGAAATTTCACTAATAATCATAATTATTACGTATAAATTAATTGCAAATTTCTACTAACTCTCTGTAAAGTAATTTTCATTTAAATATGGAGCCCAACACTGAGAAAATCATTTTACGGGCTGTACAAGGTTAAAAACTTCCTAAGTCAACCTTTTCACTGTACATTTTAGTATCTTTACTGCCATTTTTGAATTTATCTTATCCCAATGTATCTGTAACACAGCCTAGCTACGAAATAACAACATAATTCATTCATTCGCTTCATTGTCTCGGCTAATTGCTCCACCTTACACGGCGACAGTATTTGCTCTTGTGAATAACTTATTTTCCAGTCTCCAACTTTGACGGAGTCGCAGCGTTTCAGAGTAAGGGAAAAACTTGAAATTCAAACATACATTTATAATCATGTGTTCCGTGGTCACAAAAAGTACATATGTGTTAGCGAATATGGTAATAATATTATGAATCTGATTAATGAAATGTTCAGTAAAATTAATTAGGAGCGTGTCAGTACCATCAAAACAAATTATTAAAATAATACAGTTTCATGCATACATTTATGAAAATAAACACTAAGCTTACATTTAACGATGTTAACATGTTATAGTAACATAAAGGGTAATGTAAATACCCAATTAGCGAATTTACTAAGCAGATTCATTTCTCCAATAAAGGTCTACTTATATTATAATTATCATTAACTAACTGTGAAAATTAGAAAGGTGTTTCATTACACTATATATATTAAAGCATTATATTATTATGGCTAGTCAATAGAAATAGATAGTAGACCCCCGTTGGTGACTCGAGTATAGATAGTTAACATCTCCAGTCTTTAGACTTAATGTTTATTTGAAAATTGTTGAATATACGAATAATTAAATCTATTTTATTTACTCTCTGATACAGACACCACCTTCACATTCTCACTCTAACACCGCTTCTGTGTGGCTTGTTTCTTGTTTCGTTAATTTAATTTGTAGTTGTTTTGAGTTGTATTTCGTTTTATTATATATATTTGCTTTTCATTTCATATATTGTAATCTTATTTTGGCATTAACAATAGCAATATGGTTTAAAAAGATACGATTTATTTATTAAGAAGGCTGTCCCAGTCTGCTGATCTTATATGCTATCTATGATGACTTATAACATTAAATTATGTCTATCTTTTAATATTGAATCACTTAGTTGTTAAATTATTTTCAAAGGGTCCCAGCGGACAGCGGACAGAAGTGTGATCTGAGGTCTAGGTATTCTATATAGGCTTATAGGGGTGCGAAAGGCGTGCACCATATAATTTAAATAGTTAATTATAACTTTAATCACTTTAGCTAGGCAGGTAAAAAAACTAAAACGTCATTCATTAATACTTATATTAGAAGTTGAAATTAAAAGCTAAGGACAGTTTAAGAAGCAAGAAGAATATTATAGAATTATTGAAAGTTCGGCCGCAGGTTAATCGCTTGATTTGTTGACGTGAAGTCCTACACGTAGTTTCCTGGTTCCACCCACGACACCTAACTGTAAATTTACCGACGCAGTGGAAAGAGGAGTGAATGGGCTACAGTCTCTTTTATAAAATATTTTATTTTATTTAGTGCTCACATAGTATTCGCGTGCAGCTACAATGTCTAGGATGAGTCAAATTAATTATATTTGTAGCTCGTAAACTATTTCTTTCTTAAACAATGTATCAATAATATGAGATAAAATTTATAATGCAGAAAAATATCAATCGCAGTATGTAAATACATCATGTAATTACTTTCAACTTACTAATTCCGCTACCGTTCCAAATAATATTGTCAACGTTGTGTGTACCGAAGGATCTATGTTATAATTTATATCCAATTTAGCGGAAGCTCGTAGGAAAAACTTTCCACTCTAAGTCAAAGGGATAGAGTTAATATCGTTATAGCAGACGCCTCGACGATTTCGCAATAAATTTCATACAAAGACATTATATGCAAGCGTTGGTACATAGATTAAATATGAGTAGATGTAAGTTTAGGCCGACTTTTCAAAACTTAAGAATATTTATATAAATTAGTATAACAAGTAATTATTACAAAATAAATAGACATTACGTAGAAATGAACTAATCTAATGTTTTTATACTAATTGTCACAGTTATTGTTCGAGTTTCTATCGATTGAGAATTCATTAAAGTAATTTAAACTTTTTTTTTACATTGCTACGATGCCAAAAACCACTGTATTTATTTTTTTAGTCATGTCTGCATCATATTCTTTGCTTCCGGCTCCATGTGGGCGGCGGTTTCGCTTGAACTAGACATTTTGGGCCGTTTAATGCACAAGTTAGTGCTTTACAAGCAATTGTATTGGTTATGTTGTTAGACCAACTATTGAATTAGCCGCTAAATATAAGTAACAAGTTGCGCCGGGAAACTAGAGTATGTGTAACGAATGAATTGATTTTTGACTTTATATTTTAAGGCATTTTTTTCTAGCAAGTTTTTCGCTTTCCTAGATATATACTTAGTACTTAGCAGTTTAACTAGAGAAAAACAGAATTTTGAATCCATAATAACCAATTAACGAGTTATATTATTACCTACTTCTCCAACTGGAGATATTCCTTTAGTTTAGATAAATTGAACTAAAATATATCAAGCTAAATTTTCATTACTTTTAACTAAAAGTCTTGTCAGAGTGCCATTGTGATGACTATTCAAAAGGTCTTACATACAAGACTTCGTCGTATTATGAATTAAGGTATTAAATATGATTTATTAAAATTTGATATCTATAAATAAGTTCTTAATATTATAATAGCAATAGAATAAACACAATTGCGGTTAGCGCCCTTCTACGACGTAGCTACAGATAGCGTAGCTCAGTTGTAGCCGTATTTACAGCAAACAGATCGTGCAAGTCTGTGATTAAATATACTATAGAAAAATAGCTTATGGCATCGTGAATGATGGCTACACGATAAACTAGTCTTTTTATGTTTTTTTTTATAAAACAGGGCGAAAATAGGCAGGAGGCTCACCTGATGTTAAGTGATACCGCCGTCCATGGACAATCGAAAAGTATTACATCAATTCGAAAATATAATTACGTTTAACGTATACTTTCTTTTTTTCGAACATTCATAGCGTGTATAATTATTGTATTGTTTTGAAATCTAATTTATATGTAGAGGATGTTTCTATATCATTTTTTCTATAACTTTTAAATTAACTTATATAGTTTATGTAATTTAAACATAATAAGAAATATGATAGTTCAGTGGCCTACGCAATAAAAAAAGTATTTTTTCCTTATCATGATAAAATCAAACGACGTATGTAAATGATTTCGAAAATTCCACCTCACTTTCAATACTTGTTCTATTGGGAGTGAGGTGGCACGTTCGAAAATCGTCAATCAGACTTCGACCTAATTACTTGGTGAACGATGAAAAACAGATTCGTAGATAAGTTATCTATTGGGATTACTTTTTTACACTGTACGATTTTTCGATTAGACATTTATATGAGTTTAGATCTTCAGGTTTATATTATTTAAGATAATTTAAAAATATATTTGTGAACATGTATGGATTTTAAACAGTAATTGTTAAAATTGGTTGTGTTATACATAAAATAAAAATAAAGAAATATAGTGTGACTATTACAACAATTCTAAAACCACATTTTATAAACTAAAAATAATATATAAACAAAGTAGTTTTAATGTATTTATGTATTATTTCGATTTACTAAAACTTTATCGCATCGTATGATATGAGAAGATCTGTATAATCTTACGAAAATTGCCAGTAGGAGGAAAAACAGAAAAATTAGCAACGTCCATTCATATGTCTCCGCTTAGTAATCACTTATGTTATTGCCATGGTCGGTTTGTTTGGAGTTTCTTCACTATATATATATAGAGGACACATCATTTAGAGATATGAGGATGGCATTTTATTCATTTATCAACATATTAATATACCTAGTTGTACAAACGCTTTTTTGGAAATACTTGATTCAGTATACAGACACAGATAGTACAGGCTCCGGATTCAGTACATTTCTAAAGTACTTGCTGTTCTCAACAATTTATTAAGAGACATTCGGTTTCTGAAAACTTCTGTTAGCTACAATATTCACTAAAATAAAATTCTCTCAAAAAGTCGTTCATATTTAATTACTTTTGTTAAATTATTAATTTGGGTACATATCACAATTAAAGAAGCCCATCAATTATTGTGTGAGTACCATAAAAAGCTGATTCAACCTCAAAAATACTCTTTGTTTGAACTATTATAGAGTAACAATATTGATTATGGGAGCCATTTTGTCTACAACATTAACGTGGAAAACTTAAAATTATATAATTATTACAACGGCATATATAATATTTGCAACAATAGGATCGATCGAGCCTGACTAATTCTGGGTGTATCGCGTTTTATTAGATATTCAGTATTCACAATAAATATCCTACCTTATGTTCATGATGTAGGGTTCAAGACAGTTTGAATCGCGGTTTTTCATAGTGCAAGACATTGACTTATAGTTCAATCAGTATCTACTAAGTAGTTCTAACCAGATTCATTTAATTCTTAAAGAGCTGTTCTTGAGCGTAAGCAAATCCTGAAATTCATTTATAATTTATGTTAGTCCTCTCTTGAGATAGCAATACTGAAGACATTAATAATGTAATAAAAAAATAAAAGAAAATAGTACTCTAATAGGATAAGAAAGCAATATTTGTATAGTCCCATGGGCTTGCTACACTCAGAAAAAAGGAATATACAACTGCTTATAAAATATATATGAAAATTAAAATAAAAAATAATGATTTTTGTATTGCAAATTATATTGTAGATAAACTTAGTGATATGTAAATGTATCCTACTTTTTAAGATGGTAAGCGCTTAAAATTGGTCCAGGTAACATTTTGGAAATCAATAGAGAGAATTTTATTCACGCCGAAGAGAGGCTCAGAGCGTGCCAACTGGATGTTTCTTTTTGTACGAAAGGTGTGGCTTACCTTTTTCATTCAATTTAAAAAATTGAAGTTCTTTTTGAGATTTTGTAGGCTGGTTGTGTTTAATTGTACCTCGTTTTTTTCAATATTTACGACATAATCGCACTTTATGCCATTAGTGTCTGAGGAATTACGCCAATCAATCGGTATTTGTTGTTTTTTTAATAAATATATGTTCTTATATATGGCTTAATATTCAATGCCTACCACATTATACGATTTCGATTTGAAAAACTAATCATTTTCTTTTACAACAAAACAGTCAAAGTAATTTTTTAAGCTGTAGGTATACCAATATATTCTATTTTCAAATACGAATAGATTATGGTGACAGATGCTGAGTGTACGGTATTTTTACCGTGGTTCTCAATACTTAACTCCCTGAAGCAGCCGTCACGGTTAGGTGAAAGTTTTCACCTGATATCGACAACCCACTAACCACATAATGTATAAACCTGATCTATACAAAAAAAGGCTCATTTACATTTGTTTTATTATTTTAATTTATCGTATTTAATTTATCGGCAACCTTCAAATATGCTTATATGTTTAATTAAAATAACAAAAAATTATAATGTGCTACCCTGTACTAAGGATAACACGTACTATAATGATACGTGTACGCACGCAGTATAATGATTGTCAGTAGAAAAAATGCCTTTAAGTTAGTGTTAATTGAAATATCACATAAATTTGAGACCTTATAGTTATAAAAATAGAACCCGACGCAAATTGTGATATGTTCGATTAAGTTTTTTGTGAATTACTTACAAAACAAACAAAACACTAGCTATTTCAAAGATATATTTTAAAAGTATGTTTACATTAGGTTAGTGTAAATTACATTTAGGTTAGTGTAAAGTGCATTATATTATAGAGCAACCAATTAAATCTCTAAATTATTTTACGACATAATAGTAAATTGTATTATGGCAATATTTAGCCCACGTTCGAAATGTTCGCTGTGTCCCACGAACTGAGATCGGGATAGGAAATTCCCATCGGATCCCGCTCGACGGCTGCCTTTATTATTTATTCCGTACTGATCTGCTCACCAATAAATTATAACAATTTATCGATTTAGACTCTATATTTGACAGCTACCTTTGATACTATTTGCTTTGTGCGCAGATTTATTAGTATTAAATTCGCTATTATATTCTGAGGGATTTTGAGGAAAGTTCCGCTCAACTTGTGGATCGATTTATGTTTCAAGGGTTATATTATTGAAAAAGTTACCAAAGTCGTAGCTATGGCGTGATTAAAAAGTCTTTTTCACCTCACCCAATCTCCCTCGGGATAAGACTAAAGATTTTTTACAAATCAACTTACTGTATATTACATAGCCATAATTATAAAATGTGGTGTTCATTCTTATGACAAGTATCGGGAGGTACGAATTTTTATAGTAACAATCTTAATAAATTCAAATTCAAATCATAACTTATTATTTGTTCTTAATTCTCAACAACCTCTTAGTTTTTAACATCAAAAGCATTCGAGTACATCATGATGATGAATGATATTAGTAAAATGTACAACATATATTTATTAAATATCATTGACGAGGTAAAAAATTGCACCTTATTTCGATGTCTGGTTGATGATAATGGACTGTTCGCTGCTATGCCACGGTAGCGATAGGTGGCAAGTCGCCTGGTTTCAACGATCTTGCAAATCGGCCTCTCCTGGGTAAATGCGGTGATATATCGTGACGAAAATTCAGGCGTACTTAAAAAAGCGTACCATTCAGGTCCGTGAGTCGCCTATGAAAAAGTCAGAGAATATTTCCAGTTTTGGTGAGAGATGACCCATAAGGCTGGCCTACACCGCGAAAGAGAATCTCTTAAGTACTTTTTTATGGTTAAAGTGAATATAATAATATGTTGGCCTTTAAAATAAATTAGACATACTTAATATAATTTTTTAAATTGTGTTCATTATGGGATAATTAAGCCAAAATAGTTCGTAGGAGATCTCCAAAATAGTATTACAGAAGTTAATAAAGGCAGTGATTAGTGATTATAAACACTACGATATTGTGATACAAAAGACACAAAAAATATTATGGTACTAGTAAGTAAATTAAATATTGTGGTGGCATTTTAATTATATAAAACTAAGAATAAGACTGATTTCCAAATTATAAACAGATTTTTGTATATATTTTGCCCCCCCCTTTTCCATCGTTTTTATAGGCTGGGAATTAGAATTCAAATGCTTTCGATCTAACTACTATAATTTTTATTAATAATGCTGAAATGTATATTTCGAAAAATTTATAAAAACTGTTATTTTAGCAGAGCACAAAAAAACATCAATGGAAAACGATAAATACATAATATAATTTAGGAAAATATGTTCACAATACAATGATCCATGCGGGAGTGTACAACAAAAGAATATCTGATAGAATATCTAATACACTTTTCAAAAGAACTGACATCGAACAGCTCGTATCAGCCAGTAATTAAGTGGCCAGTTACCGTTAAGGTAAAACTCCAAATAAAAAGTACTTCTGTTAAAAATAGACAATCCTACAAAAAGTTATTCATTAATGTTCTTCCTTGTTACAATTCAATACCGCTGAGATACTTTCGAGTTGGAAGTTTGATTTCTAATCGATTCTAATATCATTTAAGCCTAGTTATTCCAAATAAAATCAGTCAGATTAATTTTTAGAAGATTATTAAAACTTAGTCAAAGGGTGGCGACCCAGATGAATAGGTCATTCAAGTACCCTTTACGTATACCCTGCTGTTACAAAAAGGTTGGATCTATTTTTTAATAGCGCTTAGGTTTACCGTACATAATAATGTTTCTTATTCTTTTGTATCTTTTATTATATCATTATAATTCAAGATTTACTATCACATATATTTATATCAACGTATAGAATAATATTGTTATTATCTTGTCTTCTTAATTTTTCTTACTGGTAATTTCAATGCGAGAATACGCGTTAATCACGTAAGCATTTATATGAGGTAAGGATCTATTAGGAGTCCTGCCTCGCCTAAAGATAACTATAAAAATCAGGAAGGTCATGGCGCTAACGTTATAAGCGCAAACGACGGCTAATATTTTTCAGGACCAATAGTTCCATATTCAAATAGATAAAATATTTTTGTACTACAAAATTTTAATATATTGAAGTAGGTACTTCAGCCACATATCACGTGGCCGCTAGCCGTTGGACCGATTTAGTACGTGCAACCAGTGGATCCACTCTGTAACATTGCTGGAATAACAGAGAAAATTTATTTTTACATAAATGCTTATCAATATTGATATTAAACGAAGAAATATTTCTTAAGTATACGGTGAGCCTTGAACTAAAAAATTTTCAAAGGTTATAGAATATCGGGTTTGACTAAGGTTGATTAATTTCCACTCTGAAAGGGTATATTAAAATCTGTAAAATTTATTAAAACGTTGAGTTGGTGTGTGTAAAAGTGACTAGCTTATTTTATAAGTAAAATATAAATTTAATATAATAATTGATCGTAGAAACGTGAAAATGCATAGATATTGTTTTAAATTTTGTATGAATTATATCATAAAAATTGAGGTGGACTACGTGGTAAACATTTAGGGGGTATGTATGATTGAATGATGAATCATCCAAACATAACAAATTTTCTCCCACATAACGCTAAAAATTGGTGATCACACTTAAAATCGGGGGTCGAAATAGCCGATTTCGGACGAATAAGCTAAGAAAGTTATTAGAATCGGTCAAGCCGTTTTGGAATAATATGGGAACGAATACTTTTTACAAGAATTTTATATTATAAATATGCTGAATATTAAATAAATATCTCATTCTTGTGCTATATTGTATTAATAAAATAAAATATATTGAATTTTCATAAAAACATAAAACATTAACCGCCAACATATATTTCATCAATATTTCATCAAATTATCTTAAATCCAAGCAAATCATGTCAACTAGTAACTTTAGCCAGGCTGTTTGTACGAAACTTCCATAGGTTTGCCCGGAACTGGCAACTAATAATTATAATGACATGAGCCAACTAAACGTTGAACAATCAAACTGTGGACACAAGTTTAATGAGAGCTTGCGGTCGGCAGCGGACTGGGCTACGCTGACGCTATTAACTATCGAATCTCATAAACTGAATGAAAGTATTAGCACATGACAATAAATCCTAGACAAAAAAATTACCAAATGACTAAAACAAACGAATTTACAGATTTTGGAATTATTTGTAACAAAATGTGTTTATTTCAAGAATAATGGTTACTTATATAAACCTCAAGGCGAAATCGAATGAATCCTTTAATCAGAATTGATTTAAATATACTCCGTTACGACATGTGTCTTGCACCTTAATTAAGTCTGTATGTAGACACTTGACACATGAAACTGATGCCAATTTAACTTGGAATCGGTGCTTTACAGGTGCATTGTTCTCTATATGATAATATATTATGTACTATGCTATGTTCCCAGATAGAACTTATAAAGAGCTTAAATATAACACAGACGATTAACAAAAATATAACTAAACTTGTAAACATGGAGATGTTATAGACGTTAAGTTTTTTTTTCTAATAAAAATACATGTATTTTCATCCCATCCAAACTTATAATTTAAGAAAATCAAATCTAATATACCTATATATAGTAATATCTCACCGAATGACTTTCTAATCTTCCCGAATCCACGTATAAATCGTTTAAAGAAATCTACCAAATATGACGATGTGCAAATTTTATCATATTACGCTCAAAACTAAGAACAGCAATTAGGTAATAAACTCTAAAGAGTGTTAAAGAAAAATTATATTGTCTGATGGCAACATATTTAAAAAATTAAGTTATAGGAAAATGATTTTTAATGGGAAACAAAGTTACCTAGTTAAGATTAACGCATAAGATACATATTAATCTAAATAATATTTAATATACTTTAAGAAACCACTTGGACTTGTAGTACTTGAGGCGTCATTTTGTAATGTCCTCAGTTGACAGCAAAGTTCAACAAATGAAACGATTCAATATTTATTCAATAAATATTCCAGACGGCAATCAGACAGCCCCGAGCGACCGCGAGAAACGTCGAAAAGCAAAATATGGACACGGATTTTAAATCCAGAAAATGTGCATTTTGATGTAAAAGTTTTACGTTTATCGAGACGTTATTTTCGAAATAGCAAAATATTATTTCGTAGATTTCACAAGTTTATTTTAGTATAGGAAATACATAGGCATCACTTTTTATTTTATTGTAAGCAATCTAAAGGACCTATAGTCGTAATGGTACATGCTACATGGTAAAAATATTCATTAAAATTATAAATAATAAATCATGTGGCTAATATAACAATAGAATAATATATATTATCATTGTAGGTCGAATGAAAAAAACGTGTTATGGAAAAAATATATGATAAAAGCGAATTTTAAAATGAACTTCTCCTTCGCCGTCCCATGTTCCTGGTAGACTCGGTAGTTTCAATATTATGTGTAAAATGTGAAAATAATTAAGAAAAACACTTTGTTAACGGATTAAGTTATGTATACGGTAGACCCCGTGAAGTCAAGCTGTAAATCACGCAAACGTCGGAAAAATTTAGAAATAATGTAACATACTTCAATTTTTAAAAATTAACTTAATCCATTAAAAAAGTGTTTCTCTTTAAATGAGTAATAGTTATCTTAATAAAAGACAATATTATTGTGGTAATTCAAATATGTATAAGAATTTTTTCAACGGTTGTCGTCGATATCTACAAAAAAGGCGTGCATGCTAAAAAAATTGATCCTGACCATTGTCACTTCCTCTCAACTATCATCGATATAGCAAGACGCCAGTAACGAAAAATGAGAAGTAAGAATTCCCTTTTAAACCAAAAATACATACTAAAACTCCACGACACCGTTCTTAATATTTTTGTAGATTTGTTTTTCAAAGTAAATAAAGTATATATATGAAAATGTATTATATATTATACTATGAATATGACATGTTATACTGTCCTCCTTCAGAATTAACTGAAGTTCAATAAAAAAGCACATCCATGAAGGAGTTTTAAGCTTAATGGCTGAAGGGACTCAAATTAGTAGAAGGCGGTGTCGCGGAATCAAACGCTTTGACATCTCCCTTCGTTCCGTCCGGGCCTTTTGCCAAATTTGCAGAACTTTAACAACTTATTTTCCTACCTGATCAAATAGTTTACATTTGATGATATATATGAGTCATAATATTGTCCTAAATGTACATATATATTATTTCGCTGCATGGTTATGTCCGAAATTATAATGAACACCCAAACTCCCATCAGTACGATGGGAATTAATAGAATCAGGCGTTACTTTGCGGAAGTCCATAGTACAAAATCCCAGCTCATCAACACTCATCCAACGCTGTTCGTAGAGGCAACATCCTGATGATGCTCCGGTGTCGGAGAGAAACGTGCGTTGCTAGTGGTTGTGGGTTTTTCGCGGAGTACTGCTTGTATATTGGTCTATTGGGGTTTTCAGTACTATGGGAGTTTTTGAACTGATTCATTCTATTTATAAACATTGCTACCCTTAAATAACAAAACCAAGAAAAAAGTTTTATTCTAATAACTGATGATCACAAACTCACACTAACATTTTTACTTAATCAAATCCTAAACTGCTTTAAAATAATTAGTAAATAAGATTACAATTTTAAAAATTAAAAAATGTCATGACAAAAAAGATTAATTCTATAATTTTTATTCCAAAAGTATTAAAAGCGTTCCAAACTGATGAATGGTTTCTATAACTCTCATTAACGCTTCTTGAATTAATTTAGAAATGGCCTCACGAACACACGAAAACTAACATCCACAGTATATGTTATTTATGTTGAATAACACAGAATACACAAGTATGAAAGTTACTTGAGCCCGCCACAAAATATTGCCCATATTTTATTTTCCTAGCTGCCTAACCAATCAGCCCAGTTCCATAAATCGATGTAATCAAAATATATTCTTCTATTCCTTTACAGAATAAACTAAATATACGCTCCCTAGAAGCTTGCCAAAGATAAGAAAAGATGAAATGTTAACCCAATTGCGATGGTAAATTCTCGATAAGTAAAGCCAATGACAAATGTGTAGCGATATCTCAAAACAAGCAAAGTATAACTCCTTCTGAAACTTAACGAATGAAACGGGTATGTGTGAGAATTTTTGCCAATTTGTTAGCGTCGTATAAGTATGGTTTAGGAGATGATGGTATGATCGTGTACTTTTTACGGCTTAATTTATTCTAATAACCACATGACGCTCTGATATATTTATTGTTAGTCTTTATGGTAATCATTTAAATTGTTATGTTATAACTGAAGCTGTGTTAAATACTGTTATTGAGTCTGTTTGCGCGTCGCGTGTTCGGACGCATCGGAGTTCATAAGCCGAACAGTTACCCAAGATGCTTTTTTAGTTTAGAACCACTGCCACAGTGGTAAAAAACCTTTGCAAATATATCTCATGTATAAGTGTTTTTTCATAACTAATCTTTTTTGTTTTATTATTTTGCTCTATTTTAGTTATGCCAATATATATTCTAAAGCATCATGTACTATTATGGCAACTTAAGTAAATAAAAATTAAGTCGAAAGGTTGTTACACATATCAATTAGTTTGCGTTTATTTTGTACTAAACAAATTTTTACAATTTTTTTTTAAATTTCCATTCCTACTTATATTTCTGTGTTTAAAAGATTAATTTTAAATCTGTCTCTTTGCCTACACGTTGAAGGTTGAAAACCCAATGGGCGAGCTTGTTTCGGCTCGAGAGAGTCGGATGTTTTCTGATAAATGCGACTTTATGCTACATTTCTGACACATTTCTTACGAAACAGGCAATTTCTTTGATACATTACTTTTACATTTTTATTACTTTACATAACTTTACCTAATCACTGTTTGAATTTGAACTTGATTTGTGTGTACTGAGAATCTTTTCAAATTTAATGCATTTTTGTAAGTTGGCTGTGAATGCGTCTTCACTCATATTAGTATGTGGAAACTTGTGGACCTTGGAGATCGGCATGTCGTGTTTCCATGGTATCTAAGGAAAGTGTAGGCACGAAGTTGGATGTGGACTCCTCAGGGATCTATTGTGGGGTCTCTCTTTTAGGCTGTGACGGTATCATACGATTGACGCTGCAGCTAGATTTAATATGCTATGCAGACTGCACCTTGGTCACAACTAGTGCGGTGAATTTTCACACAGCACTCCAGCACGCCAGAAGCCGTCTGGCCACTTATTTAACTAGCTATACTATAAAATAAAGTATCTATTACACTTAACTCCAAATATTACTTTTATAATATATTTTAAGATGTCTTTTATTTAAACATTATTATAAAGAGCTTGTTGGGAAGATAGTGCTGAATCTTTAGAGATATTATCTTTTAATTTTTTATTATATATTTTATATATCTTTTATTATTATTTAATATATAGTCGTGCGTAAAACTCATTACACTGTAAGCGACGTAGTTATTTTGAAATTATATCTCTATTCTGTAATAAATTAAAAATCAGTTCATATTGCGGTTGCCTGGAAGTGATCGCTTGTTAGTGATAAGGCCGCGTCTTGATATCCTTTTAATCATTTTTATATTTTTATTGCAATAAGGTTTTCATATAATAAAATGGAGATTAAATAAATAAATATTTGGGACAGATTTTTTTCTTTGACTACTACTATCAATTTCAGAAAAAAACATACAAAGATTTATTTACAGAAGTCAAGTTATTTACAAAAATCTGAAACAACAAAACTAAATCTCTATTATCGTGAAAGTGTTAATTAGTTCAACTTTTAAATATAAGTGTTTAAATAGTTTGTACGGATCAGTGACTTCATGTTTATACGGCGATATTCAGCTGTATTTGAATAGTCTATAATAAAAGAAAGAACCTCATCCGATGAACGACGCTAAAAGACTTATAAAGCACACAAAAAACAGAAAGTAATCAAAACTACGTACGCTTTCACGATAAACGTATTTTGCAATCGCCTTTGTGATCACACTGCTTTGTTCGTGTTTTGTTTTTCCATGGAAAAAGTGAATTCAATCGCCGCACAGTGCCCTCTCTTACCGGTTTATTCCTGAATATTTCACCGGTAAAGTCCGGTTTTTTCCTGTCACGTAATGCGGGCTAGCTTAATGAATTCCTGACCAACAAAGAGGTCGTCTTTATAATGTGAATTTTTGTAGTTATTCGCTTCGCTGCAGGGTTTTCAAAAATGTTCACGAAGTTGAGGACAATGTAACTTACAAAACATTTTGCCGTAGAGGGCACAATGTAATATACAAACAAATTGAATGTCCTTGGATCGATCTTTGACAAACATTGGTGGACATAATATCATCTATAAAAATTGATCAATTAAACCGGCAATCAATTAAAACATATATATCGTAGACCAATAACACACGTCAATGTTCTTAAACTTTTAATGTTTATTTCAATTTTGCTTAGAGATAAGTATCAGACATTTTTAATATAATTGAACATTAACTGTATCATATCATCGTGTCTTATATATTAAGATATAAAAATAAAAAAACTTAATCGATGATAATTCAGTTAGAACGAGTGGCTTATCGTATTAGTATAAAACGGACATAACAACGAATAAAACGGGAAATTTATACAACGCTATAAGTAAAATCCTATTGAATAATTGAAGACATAATATTAGTGATTTTCATGATCATCTGCAATAGAAGCGAATTATCAACAATCGATATGAATTTATAATTATAAGCTAAATTAAAAGCTGGATCCAAAAGGTCACTAACGAAAAAGTCCTTGCACGTATGGGAACTACCAGAAAACTGATGCAGCAAATCAATCGACCTTGGTCACGTGTTGCGCCATGACCGATACCAATTGCTCCAAATTATAATGATGGGAAAAATCCAAGGTAAAAGGAAAGTTGGTAGGCGGAAGAAATCATGGCTGCGTAACGTTAGGGAGTGGACGGGTATTAGAACTGCTGAGGAGCTGCTGCACCTGGCCCAAGACAAGAGACGCTTCAAAAGTCTGACAGCCGACCTCCAGTAATGGAAAGGCACGCAAAGAAGAGAGAAGATATGAATTTATGATTATCTAATATATAAAATTCTCGTGTCATCTAATATATAAAATTCTCGTGTCACGGGGTTCGAACTTGAACTCCTCCAAAAAAGGCTTCGCCGATTGTCATGTCACTTTCTGAGCGTATTGAGTAGGTCTGAGAATCGGCCAACCAATTTTTTATTTTATTTTTTAGATAACATTTTTAGTTTCTATTTTTTTATGATACAGCATAGAAAAGTACATGCAATCCTAAATTTTCACCCTTCTACGATCAACCCTTATTTTTTATTAATTCATTGAAAATTGAAATCACATGTATGGCAAAACAACGTTTGCCGGATCAGTTAGTTGTTTCTATAATATTGGTTCGACATCAACTAATTTAAGGTAAATTCACAAAAAACATCATTTATGTCAAAAATCAATACGTGATATTAATTTACAAGTTTTTGTTCAATATTTAAACTCTAATCCCAGTAGAATTCCAATCACGTGAAATGAAATTAGCAATTAGGGATTTCGGTTAGGTTTAGTTGAATATTATTTGGGGTTGCGGCCGCGTCACAGCCCCGTCCGGTTATCGTAATTTCATTATTTATGTCCGGAACGACCTTAATTGAATCATTTAATATACAATTTTCATACAGCACTCCAGTGGCCAGTTACATTATATACTTTAAATATGGTTAAACCTCACTATATATTGTGTATATATTTATGTCCGTCGTGTGGTTTTTTATTTACATAAATTATACTTTAAAAAAAATTAATTTTAAAATTTTACAGGCAATTTTAACATTTTCTCTACGTATAAGCCATCCTCGTACTTCAAGGAATATTCTAAGAAAATGAATTAGCAAGATTGGTCCCGCTGAGACATCTCTGGGTCTGTTTCATAGACCACTTGTATTATAGGTGATAATTTTGATCTCTACGATTTTATACTCTTTTTTTTACAAAAAGGTTTTAATTTGCAATTTAACATTAAATAAATGAAATTGAATCAAATCTTTGTAAATGAAACAAGTGTGTACTTATTTTGTAACACACTATTTTATGCCACAAGTTAAATTCCATTAAATTAAATAAGACAAATAAGTACTTATCATTAATTATCAATTATTTCTTAAAAGATGATTATTTTAGATATCTTTTAAAAGAATTATAATTCTCCATTACGGCCTTTTTAGTAAAATATAAAATTGATGTATTTGATATAATGATAAAATATTTTGGTTTTGATGATATTTCAGCAATTGAAAAAACTTATCTTTAGTGTTAATTAATGTAAATTATTTGAGCTTTTAGTCTCTAATTGGTCGTAAAGGCACACTCATGAAATTCAATACAACAGACAGCCATGTCTACAGCTGATTAAGTGTCAGAATAGCATTATTATGCAGCCATAGTTTGAAACAAATTGCTGTCAATATCGTGTTCAGAAGACTCGACGTGAGTAGTTACTGAAATGTTTCTCAAATTCTCGTATATGAGCTAATTAAACTAGAACTCATTTTTGAATAAAACTAAATGCTTTTTCATCTGACTACCGTTAAGTTATAAAATGTTAAACTAAATATTACATCGTGTAAAACTTAATTCGGTTATCTTGCGTTAACCTAAAATTGTGAAAGCGGTGTTGGAATTTTGATAGTATTTATAAAATATTATTTTTATATGGGAAGAACATTTTAGACAGGACTAATTGTCAAAACAAAGGCTATAAAAGGCATAAAATGTGTTCCCATAATCTTAAAAAGTACTTAACGGGAGTGTAATGATTACTGATCCTGAATTACGTAAGTGAAATTTTGAAACTTTCATTGTGTCTTCTTGCTTACGATTATTATTTATTTTTATAAAATAGGGGGGCAAACGAGCCTGCGGATGGCCTAAGCAGGAACAGCCGCAGCCCATAAACACCCATTAATGGTTGCATTGCCGGCCCTTGAAGGAGTACGCTCTCTTTTTGAAGAATTGGAGATCGTCGGAGGGAAGACCTTCGCTGGGTCGAAAATTCGACCCAGCGGTCGTTGATTCCACAGTTCTCTTCTTCAATAAATATTATTGCATAGATAATTCAAAATTGAGTATAAATGTACCATACATACCAGTTATTATACTTATATTTGTTTGTAAGTGTTTTGTGGATGATTTAATCGGATACGGATATAATTATTGTAAGCAAAATGTACCATGGCTTTCAGTAGGTAACTATAATCGTATATGTCCCTTTTCATCGGACCATGGTTAATTTCACGGAGACATATCTTTTGAGGTACTCAGGATGTTAAGTTAGTTTACCGATCCATTTGATTTATTTCTGGGAAGCAAGAATAACAAGTGTAAGATTTCGTGAAAAGTAAACTAGATAAAGTAAGATATTTAGGGTCTTATAAAGTAATACATGTCTGTACGCTGGATATATTTATATTTAAATACAATTTATGTATATACTAATCTTAAAAAAAAATATATTAAATATATAAAGCTCAATAGCTATGTTAAGGCTTATGAAATGTACTGTTTTAATATATATGGATAAACATAGTCTACAGTATTACGAGTTTAGAGCGCCAATAGCGCCCGCGAGTAAACATTGTTTGTGTTCTGGCTTCATTCTCAAACTAATTATTTCTCTGTTACAATACATGCTATGTTATAGAAATTTTACTAACAGTCGTTGGAGTAAACTTTATTAATCTTGAAAGACTTGTGATTAAAGCATTAATAAAGAAATAAAAATGTATAAACCTATCACGAGTATCAAGTCTTGTTGTAATGAAACATTATCTAGGCCATGAAGCCTCAATTAACGATTTCCTATTAAGGTAGAAAAAATTGAATAGATTCACCAAAACGAATCTTTAGGCATTTGAATCTCATATCATAATTTATTGCGTTTCATATAAATGACATATCGTAAGAAATATGATACGCCTAAAAATATATTACTAATTCAGGTACATGAGTAATGAGTGAGAAAATAATAAATCTTATTGCACGTCACGGGAACGAATATTGATGAGGTGTTGCACAGACGATAAATCTTTATGAGGTTAAACGTTAGAGCGTTTTTTGTGATTATTGATTTTTTACGTTAAAAATAACATACATAGAGAATTAACAAAAGGCATAGGTAGCCGCATGTAATCAAAACTAGTATAGTATATACGAATAGCGGCTTTAGATTAACGTATAGAGAATAAGACTGGCAAAATGTTAACTGCAGAAAGATTACAGGAAATACTAGTTGTCTATAGATCTTGAAGAATTTTTGCGAAAAAATTATTAAGATAGTGAAAGTACAGATAAGAAGAAAGGTGCGGGTCACGCGAGCATCGGCAACGCAGCTCACCCATAGTATTAGACGATATATTTCCGGTGAGGCTTGTTGCAGAGATGATCGATATTAATATAGGAATAAGGCGGCTGAATTACAAATTATAGTATAGTAATAGAATATTGTTAAGTATCATATATGAGCCCATGATTAAAAACATACCAGACCATAAGGCAGGGGAGTGAGTTCGAGAAGCAATTATAAAATATATATATTTTCCTAAAATACATAGTAACGATAATATACGAATCTATGTCGGTTGTTGTATAACACTTATTTATTGAAGAGTTTTGCTAGTACAGAAAACGAGCCGTGATTAAATTCAAGCACTACTAACACAAATAAACATCTTACTAAATATTATATAGCATAGGCGTGTAAAGGATATAACGTTTAGAGTACTTCACAAATATCAAAATATATTTTATAACAATTTCAATGCTTGTTATAATTTAACACATACAAATTACAATAGACAAAACTCGAGAGTAAAGCGCGAAGAAACAAAGCCCTAAAGAAATTAAATCGAGATTTGAATAAGAACAGGCGCTTACAGAGTTTGAGCAATAAATTAATTTAGCATTGAACTGGCGCCATTGTGTTCCCGGTAATCGATTGTCAAATTCGAATTTCGAATGAATTTTGGTTTCGAATGCTAATTAAAATGTCAAGATCAACTCATTTGTTTAAGGTAAAATAACTCGTACGTGCAATGGTGTTACCCACTAGTACTTTATTTGTGTTTAAGCACCGATGAAGAAGAAAGATCTGATATTAGCAGTAAAACCACACTGTTGTATCGGATTGAAGTATATGTATGTTTTTATATTTACTACATATTGTGATACAAATAAAGAATTATCATCATTACTAGTTGTTCCCCGTTCATAAAATACACTTGCATTATATGCCTTCTCAATAAAAGACCTAATTTTTTAACAACCCAGTTGTTATTGAGAACAGTGCGTACAACGATTCAACTCTTTAGTTTTATTAAATTAAGCATCTGTTAAGATTTTCAAGGTTATCAGCCTTTATGTGTTTCTACAATTTAATATAGAGATCAAAGAGATATTTAAAAAATGTAATGCAAAAAACTTACAATTAAATCACTAGGAACTACACAAGAACACTGTACTTTTTGTATATTCTTTAACATATTTCCACTATTTGTATTGTTGATCGCATAATGGGATGTTCCTTGTACCCAACTAAGACTGACAGAATGACGTAACATGTGGGGCCATATTTATCGCATGTAGAATCAGCAAAAAAGTTGTTTGCGAATATTTATTTCCATTGTCTATATAACAATTTTAAGGCACTGCTTCCATTTGTTGAATAAAAAAACAATTTCTCTTATCGTTAGCCTAAACAATTGCCTTATGCTAAACATATAATATAAGCGTATTTGTTGCTTATTGTATTATTTTCTTCATAAAAAATATTATTGTACTATGGACAAACATTTCATCCAAGTGTAAAGAAATACTATTCCAAGCTAGCGAAACTAAGCCACGGAGGCACTTAAATTAATAGATATATATAACTGTTTAAAATTTAAAGATAAGTATTAACGAACATAGTATTTATAACATCTTAGTTTTAGTATTAAAATACATATAGTAGGAAAATTATACGATAATGGTTATGCAGACCGTACGAAGTATAGAAAAGTGCATTCAGCGTAGATACAGGACTGCTCAATAAGCGTACGCCAGCAAAATCATAATATCACCGGAAACGATGTCTCAGCAGATTCCAATGCATAGGCTGAAACGTTTACTATTTTTACAATCTGTCGTATATAGACCATGAATAAAAAAAGATTATTTTCATCTAGAGTGTACGGACACTAATGTGGTCAACGGACTTGTAAATAAAATGGTCCTTATATTAATGTTTGTTTAATTATTTGCTACTCTTGATCGAATCAAATAATCACTGCTAATTGAAACAATCATGAAAATAGGTCAGTGTTGATGAAATAAGGGCACTTAAAATGGCATTTAAAGTGTAAAGTTTTTTCGAATTTCTCATAACTACTGGTTTTAATTGCACATTTTATAAATTTTGAGCATTCATAGATACACCAAAACTTCGGTAGATCTAAATATAAATCGCTCTAGCTTATAACTGGAACATATCAAAAGTTGAGCAATTTCACAAGGACCAATATAATGCAGCAAACATGCGGGCATTTGCATCGGAACGATCAACTTAGCTGCGATACCTACATGTTTGTATGCAACTTAGCCCATTAGACATCCTTCTAGGATAATAACTGCGAGAAATAGGATTATTTTAAAATACATTCATTAACAGGATTTCCTCACAAAGTCAGATGAAATAAGGATGTGTCCTTTGGTTTTATCCGTGTATTCGACACTTTACGCGAGAAAAGGGCAATTTCCCCTGTTTTTCCAACACGTATACTTGATGTATGATCGAACAAAAAATTATTATTCAATATTTATATAATTATTCAATTCGCACCAGTAGTTTTACCCAAACAAACAAATTTTTCAGCTTTATAATGCTGCTATATAATTCGCTTTTGTTTAAATATTCAAGGAGAATAATTATTTATATTCTGTAAAAATGTATTCTGAAAGCGTTGTGTGTTATTCTTAAAATTACAAGAGATTTAATGATTTAGGAAATCATTAAAATATATAGCTTAAATTTTTTATTATAATATACTCTTTCAATTTCCATGTTTTTGCTTAGTACTTATTTTGTTTTAAGCGAAACTTGATATTATCTAAGCAATTTTACTCAAACTCAGGGCTGCACTTACTTAGAAAGTATGAGTTCTATAAATTGAAAGAATATAATATAAATATTTATATATAGCGAAACGCCAAGTCATAAAAGCTCTTCACTTGTAATGTAATAAAAGAATCTTTACATACATGTATGCATGTAATTGCCACATACTTGTGGCAAAATTTGTGCGTTTACTAAAAGGAAACAGCACAAATATATCTGTTAAAAATATTATCATTACAATTTTATTCGGGAATTTATTTATCGCTTCTGAAATATATAGTATCAGTGATGTATGAAATCAGAGATTTTATGTTTGTATTTACTTCTATTTCCAACCATTAAAGTTTTTATTATTCTAAGCTTTAACAGCCCTAATAAAGTATTAAATGAAGTTGAGGCCGTGCGATGAAGGATAGCGTTGACTACTCCATTTGCATAATTTCATCTTTTTGTTTATCCATTCCGTTCAAAATTCATAAATATCAAACCGCGTTTCATTTACCAAAAATAATGTATATAATCATTTTAGTAAGTGGCCGAGATCGGTTCAAAGGAGTATTAAAGGTTTCTCCTAAACACTGAATTCTCCTTTGAAAAGTCAGTACGTGTCTATAATTCCCTGAAAATATTGCTATAGTTTCGCTGGATCTAGAGATTTACGATATTTTTCGAATTGTTATTTTTCAACTGGTATACATTTCCAACCTACCATAAGGAGGCCTTAATATATACAGGTAAACTTTATTTACTGAGAGAAATTCTCTTCGCTGTTATACACGAAGAAACTTTGCATGTAGAATATAAAGCTACTTTAAATATGATTGAACAAGAATTGAGTTTGCAGTTTCTAGTTTTCTCAACACGTGTACATTCTCGCATTGTATCTACGCGATTTAAATATTTTATTGTGTACTAATTTTAGGAAAAACTATAAAATACTATGAGATTATCAAAGGTAACAGAGACGCGAAATGATGACTATCTCGACCCAACTAACCACCATAGACACCGAATGACCATCCTTTATTAATACCGCAATTTTGGTAATTAATTTCTACTCGTATTGATCCCATTGCAAGGATGCAGATTTTGGCATCGTTTCCGGTATCGTATGGGCGAAAAGTTGCTCGGTTGTGAACGGTTTCTTTTCTTCAGCCAGTGTTAAATGATATTTTTAGACTTCACTTAGTAATAGTGCCAAGCATAATTTTTATCAAGGCGAAACCTATAAATTTAACTTAATAAAGTCGTCAAAGCAAATCACTGGAATTATATTTCGGCTCATACCACATATGAAAGTCAAAATCCAGTATAGTTAAGAGGACTCGAAGCAAATCAAAGAAAATCCATAACCTATTAAACGTACCGCGAAACTTAAGTGAAATCATTGAAATGGCATGAAAAGTACGGCACAAAGTATTGTATAACAAGATGGGGAAGTGGTTCCTGCCCAACTGTCGCGATCTGTTAACGAAGCTAACTCGACTAGGGTTGACACTATAAGTGTATTATATAAAAATCTTGCCTTTTTATTATATTTACGAAGCTCTAGTTTGGTAATTAGGTTGGTGGTACCGTCAAGAGTCGTGACTCTTGGTCTGTAATAAACTTACTGCAGCACTCTTGAATTTTATTCAGGTTTTCAAGAATTATGAAATAATAAAATGATACGCAGTATATTTATTAAGGTTCTGAATAACAAATCAAATTTCAGGCCGTCTGCAATATTCCACTCAAATAACAAATTAATTAAATCTTTATAAAGCCTTTATTTTGGATCCTTTTATTTTGAGTGATTATATCTGTATCCCAATAGACAGTGTTCATCCAATATGGGGTTTTCTGGGTTGAGAGGATGTTGTCTCATCGAGTACTGCTTTTTTATCTATCTATTGGGATTTCTTATATGGACTTCTGCAAAGTAACGATCTTTAATTATATATTATACGTACTTACACACGATTTATACTAATATATGCTTAAAGCATCTTATCGGATTAAGTATATAATACATAAAACAATCCTTTGAAAATTGGTTAATTTTTCACACAGAACAATCGTTAAGGTGAAGTGTAGAACAATAAATCAGTGACAACCCTGAGTCATTAGCGTGTTGAAAACCCTACCAATAGTTCACGTAACGATTCCGACAAGGAAATTCTTTCCTCTCAACATAGATTTTGACTTTAAATAGTATACAGCATATACCCTAATCTATGTCAGTATATTTAGTCAAGTTGACATTATTTTTAGTATTACTTTTACTTAAATACTTGACATTATAAATACAGAAACAAACAAAACAGAAAGAATTATCTGTATCATGTAGGGGTGTGTGTTATACGTCTGTAAGAAGAACCTGCTCGTCAAAGTTTTCCACCGTACTCACTTAGAGACCATCAAAATATTTAATAACAAACGGACTTGAGTTGAGAATTGTTATTTAAATTAAATTCCTTATAAGCGATTCCGTAGCCAAACATTCTATCAAGAGATTTCCTTTGTTGTACTCTCAATAATAAATATTTACTTTTACAGAATAACAGTGTATACGCGTTTTTTAATCATTTGTATCTCGGCGAGAATCAGTGTAAATCTTCATGAACAAAATTGCATTACTGAAACAGTAATGAAAGTATTAATTATCCTCGCTGCTATAATGGAATTTGTTGTTGGAGGTAATTCAGATTTTTAAGCCATTGACTGCACATTTTAACAGGCGTGTTAATTGCAATACACTAATACAATGTGTTTGAACCCTTTTTTTTAATGGACAGACGTTAACAGGGTTGACCATCACACAATGGATCAATAGCCATAACTGTTAGCCATAATGTTGCTGACATAACTCTATGCTTAACCAGTAGAAATATTGTAATAACTATATATTAAAAATCTGTGGCTGAATTAATGAACGTAACGAAATATGTGTATCGCTAAAACCGACCATGCACAAAGCGTTTAATTTGTATATATTAGAAGGTACGCCATATAAGTAATCAAATATAAACCCCAACAACGTTTCTAGTCTAATTTAATGTTTCTACGTTTAATGGTAGTTTATTTTCTTAATTATTTCACTTTGATAGAATTTTGTTATGTTATATATTTTGTTTACGATATTTGTAGATTTAGTATGGTTGAACACATTTTATTTTTATCCGATTTATGTGAAATAAAGATCTATGTTTTTTTTAACAGTTACACTACCTAAACTAAATATATCAACAGCAAGACCACGAAAACAGTGCGGAATAGACAATTCACCAATATCTGTAGTTTACGAAGGCTTTGGCAAAATCGAAACCTACCCCTGGCTGGGTACACTGGTTTATCCTAGAGGTATTTGTTAGATATATATTTTAGATCCCCTAAACAGAAATCAGATGCCCCGCCCCCGTATTTAGAAAGGAAAATGCACAGTTCATTATAAATAACCCTTTAAAGTGTAATATAAGTGTAGTATAAAGAAGAGTTTTAAAACAATTTGATACATATCATATTACGTTCGTTATCACGTATTTACAGGTGACAAATTACTATCGACAGTAGTGGTGCTGGTGTCAAAACAAATGGCTGTCGGACCCGCGATGGACATAGACAAAGTGCCCAAGATCGATTTCAGGTGACACACACTCCTATTCACGTCTTTGAATACGTGTATTGGATTAATGCAAAACTATATGCTACGGATGAATTCATTAAATTAAAAAAATAGGTGCAAAAAGTTAAACCATAAAACGGGAATAACAATAATGATTCGATTTGTTATATAAAAATATAATATCCCTTATGAAATGGTAAAGTAATAAACCTCAGTGGTAAGAGCAAAAAGAGGTAAGTAATCTTTAAATTTGTATTATTTCGAGCAAAATAAACATTTATTCACAGAGCACGATCCCGAGTCATATTTGGAACAAACTGCAGTGGTCCAGCATTTCGAGTAATTAACTATTCATTTCATCCAGACTATCCTAAAGCTACATTCAGTGCCCCAGCTATCATACAACTAGCCTTTAATCGTAGGTTGGCAGGTAAATTATAACATATAACCTTAATTTTACCATAATAAACTCCTGATTCAATTATGTCTTTTATTTATGGATAGGTGCCGTGGTAATCCTATCACGTCGGCAATTTTATTTGTATGTTGCACTAAGGTATATTATAACTATTTTAATTTTCATTCAAATTTGTGTTTTTGTTATAATTTATATTAAGAAAAGAGGTATGGTGGTTAAATAATTCAATAACCTTCAACAACAAGTGAAAGTTAATATCGTTTATTATAATAATTCTTCCGAGATGTTTTTCCGCAATATATTTCAGCTGTATTAAAATATAATATTATTTTTAATATCACGATAACGTTCACTTCCGTTCTCCTCTACAAACAACTTATAACTCATCGGATAACATTAAATTCGCTGAAATAGAGTGTAAAGCCAACAAAATTAATGTACGTAATACTATTTAATGCAAATTATGCGTTTAATTCACAGGATTTCGACCAATATGCGCACCGCCGGTCGCGCTAAATAATGCACAGTTCTACGCCATGACACTCTCAAATGGTAATTTCACACCTAATTTTCTACATACTACGCTTTTAATCATATAATATATCATTTTTAATGAAGCTCTATTTGTGTGGTTGTAATGGATTTAGGGGGACATGTTTTATGAGTATACGGCCAAATTATTAAACAATTTTGAAAGTAGAATTAACATCCTCAGTTGTATCCAGTCCCTCGAAAAAAATTGGCGGTAAAATTACCTTTGTAAATACTAAATTCCTTAGTGTTATACATTAACGATGTATAGTAAACATTGTCAAAAGTCTTTGCGATATTAAGAAACGCATTTGATCCAAGTTCTTAAATTAAATCACATTTTTAAATTTTACTAAAATATGGTTCTCTTTTATGTTAATAAGTTATCCAATAACCTTTTTAATGGAAAATTGAAAAATTTCTAAGGAATAATTATGCCGTAAAGATATAGCAGATTATTAACTCGAAATGACATTTTTTGAAAAGAAATCTTTAATATACTTTATATATATAATTTTCTGTGAGTGTGTATGTACTGAACTCTCAAAGACTGCGATAGATAAATTTTTTGTGTTTTAGGGGATCTGGAATGGTTTAGATGAAATATTATAAAAAATTCTCGTTAGGGTTGAACTTGAACTCCTCCGAAACGGTTGACCGATTTATAAACTTTCTGAGGTATTATAGGTGTGAAATCGGCCAACATCTATATACAAATACAAAAATTCATACAATCCTAAATTTTTACCCGTTACAATCAAACCTTATTTTTTATTTATTTATTGAAAATTGAAATAAAGTTATAATTATAATTTTCGAGGTGAAATGTGCGTTCTTTTTCAGACTGCCATCAGTCGAGAATAAAGGTATATAACATGGCGTATTTAAAACCAGAAGACTGTCAGGAATTTTATACATTATCAGACGTAAATACAAATCCATTTACTTTATCTTAGAAAATCGTTTTTTATTAGTTAGGAAAACTTATCTTTTCCCGTCTAATATTAACTACTAATAACTATTTCAAAAAAAAAAAATAACAGTTTTAAAATATACAAGCTCCATATAATTACAGTGCGTTGAGTATTCCTGAACTTTCCAAGATTTTTCTATTTTAAATTATTCAATGCATTTGGGATTGAATTTGATAAATTATCAAGGAACAAAATCAGTTTAATTAAATACTTTTAAACATTAACTCATTCATCACCTTATTTTAAATTCTGTTAACACTGTAATTAAACTAGACCGTTGACTGCTTTAGTTTTAATGCCAATTAAGTTTTATTAAGATTCAATTTTATACTAAATGCTACTTTAGATTATTTTACTTAAATTTATCTTTAGAAAGTTTAGATGCAAATTTTGATGGCATGCGCTCATGTTATCTTCCGCTGCTTTAGTTGGACATAGGCAGCATGTGGCCAAGTCATGTACTTTGCGCTAGATCAATGTCCGGTAAAGAGTGTATATGGAGTAGTGGTGCTGTATTGGCTGTTCGACAAAATGGACGGTGGAGTTTGGTGAGAGTTTTGCTATACAATTTTTTGAGTATTAGATTTCTTGCTTTACCTTTTAAAATTTAGAGATTAAATTAGTCTAACCGTTTTGGATCTCAGTTCCCACCATGTGTGAAATTATGTTAAGGTTGGAATCGGTGTAATGGGACCAGGCTGTAAGGCCCCATCACGATTCATAGACTATACTGTGTATCACTTATGGGTGCGGAATAACCTCCTAAGAATTGGCAGACCAGCTGTCACCAAACTTGCTGAAAACAATATTGTATTAAGACGCAGTAAGTTTACTTACTACATAACATATAGTAATATATCTTTCTTTAGGCTTTACTCAATATAAAATTTTTTTTCTTTCTTTTTTTTTTTTTTTTTTTTTTTTCCCTCCCTGTTTTGTTTTTTTTTTTTTTTTTTGGGGGGGGGGGGGGGGGGGTGTTTTTTTTATTTTTATAAAAATAAAAAAAAAAAAAAGGGGTGGTTGTGTTTTTTTTTTTTTTTTTTTTGGGGGGGGTAATAAATTTTTTTTTTTTCCCCCCCCCCCCCCCCCCCCCCCCCCCCCCCCCCTTTTTAAAAAAAAAAATAAAATATTTTTTATAAAAATAAAAGAGGGGAAAAAAGGGGGGGGGGGGTTTTTTTTTTTTTTTTGTAACCCCCCCCCCTTTTTTTTTTTTTTTTTTTTTTTTAAAAAAAATTGGGGTTTTTTTGGGGGGGGGTGAAAAACCCCCCCCCCCCCCCCCCCCCCAAAAAAAAACCTTTAAAAAAATTTTTTTAAAAAAAAAATTTTTTTGGCCCCCCCCCCCCGGGTTTTTAAAGGAAAATTTTTGGGGAAATTAAAATTTTTTACCCCCCCTTTGAATTTGGGGGGGGGCGGGGGGTTTTTTTTTTCTGTAGTGTATTTAGTATCAGTGGCTAGTTTTAAATATAAGTATTTCAATTTTTTACGTCATTTAATCTATATTAATTAGTTTGAATATATAGTTCTTTTACAAACCCTACAAAATATTTTTTATAAAATTTATAAATGCATTATTATTATTTCAAAAATAATCACCCTCGCTTTAAAATCAAGCACTTACAAAGAACGGACAAAATAAGTCAAAATTTTTTACTGCATAAATATAAATTAGCGTTTGCTAGAAAAACAAGTGATGATACATAATTTCATCGTAATATTGAGACAGTTCTGATTTCCCAGGTCTTACAAGTGTGCAAAGATTTGGACCATGTGATCCAGAAGAAACTAAAGTTCAATTGTTCAGCGATAGAACGGCAATAGAGCAATATATTCCCAGAAAAGAAAACCGAGTCAGTTACAATGTGAGTGTATCAACATTTTCGGTTATTGCAAACTACGACTATTGGCAAACTATTTGGAAGATTACATAAAATTAACCGTTCACATTATATTATAAAAAATATATTATATTTATTAGGGTATGTATGAATGTGGCTCAAACACCGAATTCATTTTCGAGATATATTTTTGTTTAAATGTGACCCGAAGTTGAATACAGAGAATACTCACTCAGTTTACTTAAATTCTAAATAACTTCACAATTTCGTATGAAAATAAATAATAAGATAAGAATTTATTTTATGTGAATTGAATCAAAAAGCTTTTTATCAACAACCATACTTATATTTGTAAAAATAATTTCAGTTTACGTTATTTGCAAACGTCGATTACTCGTGCGTATTGTTCCATGTTCGAAACCGCATACCAAGCAGGAAAGAGGTACCCAAAATATTTCTCCGACGCTGGTGTACGTCCGAAAGACCATTGTGCTACGGTGTGAGCTATTTGCAAGTGGACTTTTATCTAGAAATATTCTTTACCGAGTCAATAGTTTATCATATTAAGGTTTTTGGAAGAGAACTGAAGTTTTTGAATATTAAACGGACAATGGCGTATTTTAATGAGAAGAAGAAATTTCCAGAAATAGCAACTCTTACACCTCCCACTCAAAAGCCGCTTAGCGCTTTAAAATCTAATATATAAAATTCTCGTGTCACAGTTTTCGTTCCCATACTCCTCCGAAACGGCTTGACCGATTCTCATGAAACTTTGTGTGCATATTGCGGAGGTCTGTGAATCGGACAACATCTAATTTTCATCCCCCTAAATGTTAAGGGGATGAAACCCCTAACTTTTTATTTATGTTTTTGGACAGAATTTCTTATTTTTTTATGATACAGCATACAAAAATACATACAACCCTAAACTTTTACCCCTCTACGATCAACCCCTATTTTTTATTTATAAATTGAAAATTGAAATCACATGTCACATCAAAAAATTACTAGCTGTAAGTCTTGCTAATAACTAAGATGTAAGTGTAGACACTAATAATTTATATATAGGAAACAACGCTATTTTTAATTTTTGAACACTATTGGGAGTAACCGTGCTACACAGTAGAAAAATAGTTCTTTGTATATATGGAAACGAATGCCTAGAATCGATTTATATCATCATGAATGAGTCACTAAATGTCCACTAGACTGTTCACTACGGAAGATACGGAAAGGTTATATAATATCGGTAAAAGGTTCTTATAATCAGTGTTTGACAGCAACACATCGTTCTTTATTCACCCAATAAGATTGTTAATTAATGATTGATTAAATATTAATTTGTCGTATTGTAAGTAGATATGAAATCTAAGTCGCATCAAGTTATTAGAAGCTTGCATAAGTGTGCTCTGAAACTTAATCTTTTTAACCCGCTTCACAACACTTTAGACTTAAAAATGGCTCTCCCGAGCAAACTTATGTAACATTATTTGATATGCTTTAAAAATGCGCTGCAGTGATTGCACTAGTTTTTTTTTTTGTTAATATTTTTGTCTGATTTTTATTTTTATTTAGTTCTATAAGCATTGAAAAATTTGTTGAGAACCAAATATAGGTAAAGACTTCAGTGTTCGATACTACAATAGTATAATGGTAAACAGAAAAAGCATCTGTTATGTGTAACGATCATCTTTATTTACCGATTATCCATTTATTATTAATAAGAATTGAAATATTACCAATTAGGTAATGTATTTCGTAGAAAAAACAAACAAATTTAGTTGAACGTCGTCGACCTATAACTATTATAATACATATTCTTTATCTTGTAAAGGACGTCAAAAAGTCTGTAATAAATTGAGTTATGGAGATACAAATATACTTCTCATATGGGCTTTTCCTTTAAAAGATTGCCAGTGAAGTGTAATATTTCAAAGTATACAAATCAGAATTTCTCGTACAAAGTGTATTTACGTTTGAATGTCCTAATTTATTTTCCCTTCGCACCTCATGACTCGTGTTCGTTCAAATCGTGCTTCGTTAAATATAATTCCAAGTCTCATTTTTTTGTATGAATAACATTTTTTTTGAGTTTATGTTATTATTATCATATAACTCGACGCACAACTTGTACAGCAATAAGGTAATTTTGATCTAGCTAACCCGTTTACCAACTTAACTCACGCAAACGAGACTAAATGTATTATAATGTATTATAAGTTCTATAATATAATCTAAAAAACGAAATACTTGGCACCCACATTGAAACCGGAATTTTGAAACAATTTAAAAACATTTTCTGCTTGCGTTGGCAACTGCGTTTCTTTAAAACCAACCCTTTAGTTGAACGAAGTTCCGACCCATTTGCATAATTTCACGGACCACAGTTACACTTCAACCACTTCATAATAATTTAATAAGTAAAACTAACGCAAAACTTTGCCTTTGCTTTGTCAATAAATAATTAGGTTGAAATGTTTATTTTTATTAAGCTATATTAAGTTTTATGAAGCTTTTGAAAGACACATTTCTTTGTCTATTAAGTCGTAGTTTTTCTGTTAGTAACAACCAGAAGAGATTATATTTTTTGTCGGATGTTCGGACAATATTCTCTAGTCGTATAATGAAATTGTCCGGACAATATTTTGTAATTAGCGTTAAACACTCATAGTATCAAACATTGGTAATCAAATCAAAAATATTCATCAATGAAGTGTCTGGCTTATATTAGTTTAACCGATACATTTATAATAAGATATAAAATAATTTCTTAATTTAATTTATAAAATAGTTAATCTATTCAAATAAGCAAACAAAGAAACAGTTTAAAGTTTTACATGTATATAAAAATATGAGTGCATATAAAATATAAAACTTCGCTCAGACTGAAATAACATCAGAAATAAATAAATGTTTTTATAGAATTTAATTAATTAAAATGTGCTTTGTTAATTCGTTCAAAACGAATGTTCACATACACAAATATTGCATGAAATATCGCATGAGAGCTGCAAAATTCTACAACTTTTAATCAAACATTTTACATAGATTGCTAAAAAAAGTGCACCAAAAACTAAACTGATAAAATACTCTAACGGACTTCCATTGTCACTAAGCTTTGCGACTGAGTTTAGTAATGTTCTGGTATCGATGTTAATAATTTATATATTATTTATAAGACTAAGGTAATACCAATGAATAATGTCGACCTTAATAGGTTATCAAACTAATTAGATTTTTATTTGATAATTCGAATATATTATATAACGCTCTAAATATTTAGTTCAAACGTTGCTTTTTTTCTTTCATATTTATTTATTTATTTTAGAAGTTATAATAAGATTAGAATTATTTAGCTAAAATAAACTTAAAATTACAGGAAGCTATTTCATTTATATTTTCACGTTTTGTAAGGATTAGGGAATCTGATTATCTAGTTTAAGTCAGGACGCAATAATAATGCCTATTCACCATTTTTTTAACGCAATCTAGACCACATCATATGAGCCCCCAGTCACAATCACATATAAAAATCTAAATCTAAATTAGAATGAAACTGATTTGAGTTCACATAATATTGTTCCTAGCATCCCAATGTTATAATATATACAATTTAACACTAGAAATCGTCTCCAACAATACTCGAGTTCTAACCATTTAACACAGAAACTTCTCAGAAAGTTGAGACTCTTGAGAAATGTCACTTACAACATTCAATTATACAGAGGAAACGACAATGATATTATAACTTTTTCTATTTATGCTGTGAAACAGTCGTTTTATTTTATTTTCATTAAAAAAATATTACACAAATAGTATTTTGAGAAAAACCTTTTTTTGGAGCATTTATAAATACTTCGTATTGAATTTCGGTTGCCGAGTTACGTTGAATAACAGTGCTTTGAAAATTGAAAACACAGTCAGAAATATTATGAATCAGAATACAAAGATAGTTAAACAAACCAGTAGGCATACCACCTCTACGAATAAATAAAAATATTAATTTACACTTTCTTGTAAATTACAGTAATAAAAACCTGTAAAAATGTAACACAAATGAGTAGGCATACAATCTATCGAGCGACCTCGTTGAGGCAATCCCACTCAAAAACAGAAAATATGTTGACTTTAATATAGCTTCAATACAAACCGGCACCCATTTTGCGTTCTACGGTTTTTGACTTAGGTCGAAAAATAATATGAAAATGTAAGAGAAAACTTATCGATATTTCGACGACACTAGTATTAGTAGATTGACTATAGGAAGCATTTCCAATAGATTAACTAGTTCATTCGCACAAGATTTCCCGATCCTAATTTAATGCTTTTTAAATAATAACTGAAAAGTGTTTGAATTCAAAAATTCTTTCATGCTTAATATTAATAATTTCATGTTTTAATATTAAGTTGATCACCAGCTACTTTTCTATTCTGATTTTCTTAGATTCATATTCCATTAAAGAGTATGAATCTAAGTAATTAATCGTAGGGTAGGTCGTCACTATCCGCCATTTTGTTTTACTTTGTAAGTCAGTGCGCATACATACACACTCCACAATCGCAACTGAGCTAAAACACTCGCTTCAGCTTCGGCGCCACTATCGTATTCATACATATATATGTAGATATATATATATCAAGTAGGCTCTTTCGATTTCATTATTAAATTACAATATACAATGGGAATAGCAGTGATTGCCTTGCACAAAGTGAGTATGGAGCCGTCAGTAATATTCCAGACACTTGCACAGTATCAGCCGTGCGTTGGTATATTGTAATATTAACAGATACAATAACACTTCGTCTGTCTGAGACCACAATAGCCATCTTTTGTGCGTGCGCTAGCTGTTGGAACTACAAAATGCTGCAAAATGTTGGACTACAATTAAAGTCAGAATTAAAACTAACACTATTATGAAATAAAAAAACAAAAAGTATTATCAGGAAAAATGAAGATTCCAATTAGGACTCCGTCGACATATAGGACACCTTTTACGCAGATAAAAGGAACAGAAATACAATATTTAACTATGAAAACATGGCTGAAACCAATGTTCCGGAATTTGTAGACCTGTAGACAAGTTCTCATCCAGCCCAGACCCTTTACACGAATTATGATTAGTTTTAGAGAATGCTCTTTACATCTTGGCGACATTGAGTCTCTTAATAAACATTTGCAGTAAAAACTATAGTGGGGAAAAACTTGGACAATAGTGTGAAAATTTGTTTTGTAAATTCGTGGCCAAACAAATTAAAGGCCTGTATGAAAGCCAAAGACCATTTAGGATTGAATATTTTTTGGTTAGACTATAGAAATATATATCTTACAAATTTTCATAAAAATACATTTATTTGTAACAGAACTTATAGGTCTACAATATATCTGTGAACCTCTTATTATTGTGCATTGGCAGCTTTAATCCAAGTCCTATCCCATACAAAATAACCGAAAAAAGGACAGTTTAAACAATTATTAAAAAAAAAACTTTTTCTAGTTTTAGTTTTCTGTTGAATATGTCGGCGTTACGCCAAGAATTATTGTTAGTTGTCCTAAGATGGCGCTAACAATAAGATACAATAAAGTGAACATTAAAATATGTTTTACAAACAGTTAAGCAGTCAATACAGTGTCTTATATCGATTAGAATATTTAAATTCTAAGCTTGTTGTACAGCAATGGTTATTTAAATATAAATAATACATATCATTTTGCGCCCATACAAATTACGCACTTCTATTATATAAAAAAATCTATAGAGCCATGTGTATAATACAATGTTTACTTTCCATGTACAAGTTAGTACTGAATTAGCTTTGGATCTCTTAATTTATTTTACTATGACTGACATGATAACAAAATTAATATTAAAAATGCAAAACTATTTAGCATTCAATGCGCATTGTATTACGATTTGCCGCCAAATTGGCTACAGTATAATCGTGAGATATGAGGCAGCAGATAAGCCAGACTTAACCAATATCCAACCTCCGACTAACGAACGATAATTAACGCATTTTCATTATACTGATCGATTTATGATTCTATTGAACCCTGTACAAATCTTTGAAATTGCGGAGAGAATACCTAGTTGAAAATATTTGACTGCAGGCATATCAAGTAGGTTATTTATTAGAGAGTATATTTTATTTTACACATTGTGAACAAAAACATGAAATACAAAACTTTTTTAAAGTTTCATAATGCGCTTGAGGTATGAGGTTATCAGAAAATGGCCAGTCTAACATTCCCGTGGCATCGTTTTAATCCCTAAATTAAAAACTCACTGGTTAAAGTTAACAGTACTTATTTTCCAAAATTAAAACCTATTCCTCCAGTTGCTAGACTCACAAGTATTTTAAAAAATTGTAATTCCAAACAGTCGCTTTAGTTTTACTTTAATCTATGAAAATCAAAAAGAGGTGTGTCAATTGCGTAAACATGTATAAAGAACGAAAATAAGCCCAATCAATGTGTCAATGTTGAACAATAAATTACCCACTTTGCGATTGTGGCTTACCATATATTTCAATCGTTACGAAATCTTTGTCGTCCAAGTACTAACTCCAACTGTGATCATCGATAGTTCTTATAAGCATATATAATGCCTCTAAGGCAACAAACAAATTAATTGAGCTGGCACAAAGCGCTTGGCATTGTTCAGGCGTGCTATTGTAGGCCCATACAGGGACGTACTTTATATATATAATACTATATATAATACAGTTGTAAAATTTCCACTTGATCCCATAATATTATTAAAGCATTGTAACCTGTTAAGTATGGGATATTCTAGTCTAATTATATGTTCGACTCTTGATTTGCACATTAGTGCATTGGCAATTCAAAGCCATTTTATGGAAAAAATCATCCTAAAAACCCCGATCAAATTATCGAAGAAGTACGTTACCTATTTCCCCATGTATTTCTTTGACTACGAGAAATAAACAGTTAATTGACATCACACACGAAATTACACGTCAAATATGCATTTAGAATAATTAAGTATTGTTAATATTATTGTTTTCATTTAATTGATTTCGATTTATTGAGAGTATGCCCCTGTACTTCAAACAGAGCATTGTGCAATTACTAGAGCTAAACACGTCCGATGTTTTAGTCTGAATTTCATTGAGATAAGGCTGTTTTGATCCCATTAAATAACGTCAATTTTTTTTAATTAAATGAAACAAAAAGAGAGCGTAGGCTTCGATTTGACTTATCGGTAATAGAACTACGTATTTTCCAACGTCAACTCATTTTATGTAGTGTTTATTGAAACTTGTTTTTGCAATGCAAAGAAGTGCACATAATTATTTATTCTTGTTTTTTCATCCTTTACCATACCACTGTATGTACTTGAGCATGTTGAATCTCGAGATGCCCTTGTACGGGTGCCATTTGTCGGGCTGCAATAATTTTCTTACAATCCGGCAACGATTTAATGGAACTGATTTTGAAAGTAGATTATATCATCAATCTGCGCTAGAAAGGTCCAGTATTTCATTTTCAGTATCATACACCCTAACAATGTTTAAAAACCAAAACACTAAGTGAAATCACGGACCGACATGAAATTAAACCTTACGAAGCACCTCGGCGTTAAATATTCATAGGACGACGTGGCACGCGGCCAATTTAAGATGAATTATTAAAATTTCACTCAAACATGGAGAATGGACTGAGCATTTCTTAACCAACTTGAAATGTTACAAGTATGGATATGTCGACGTTACGCTAGGATTTATTACCCGTGGGTATTAAAAATACACACTTAAGCATATATAATCGTTTATAAGTTTCCGTTGCCCGTTTCCATTGGCCCATCTAGCTTCATTTGCTACACGGGATTGAATCTCATATTGTTCACTAAAGTTTAAAAATTTGTAGAGGTCATGCTTTTATCCTGGTTAGTAATTAATGCGCTGGAGCGCCGAATATCGTTAAAAATTAAAAAGCCTTTGATTGCCTTATCGCTTCTACGATCGTTAATATACGATACTTAATAAAACCGTCGATAAATAGAAAAGTATATTCGGATTCTTTACATTTACAGTTAATTCTGTCAGTTATATCGGCATTAAATATTTATATATTTCAGCATAATTTTATCAATAGGATATTGGGCCCTCTTTCTACCAACCAGATACTTATTCTATTACTTATCGTGCGACTATATAAACACAGTTTTCGACAAATTTTCTAACTAATCTAATATCATTTGGAAACCAATATTGCTTTTCAAGTTCACATTTCACAGACAATTCGTCGGTATGTGTTGGTTCAGTTAAATCACTGACAACTATTCTCAATCATTGACAATAAACTAAAGATATATAACCGATATGTTATTTTCGGTGAGAGTAACGACCGGGTATTTTATGTTTTTAAATTCAATTGAGTTTTTTTGTCACCTACTACGTAAAACTCAAAGTAAAGGCAGCTGAAGCTGTATTTTAAACTTGAGAAATCTGCTTGATCTTACTACAATTCTCCTACGAAGAAAAGGCGATTGATATCATAAGTAGAAATTATAAAGTGTAGATTGAGCGCGCTAACCATTTCCAATACCAACAAATAATGAAAAAAAATTGAAAACGGAAAAATATACATATTTTTATCATGGGAAAAGTGGGTAGAAATAAAACGATATTTTTATATACACTTTTATTTTATTATTGATTATGTACAAATATTAAAATAAAGCCCATTTTTATTTGCTTGTGATTGTTGCATTTTGTTCATGTTTCTTTTTCTTATCTTTACTCGCTGGAGGTTTTTTCTTCGTTGGCTCAGTGGCGAGTACTTTATGCCTATCAGGGTTGCCGGTTTGCAAAAATTTAATTAACTCTATTACATTTGGCTCTGAAGTTGGGGGCGGGATATAAACATAGGTAGATGTTGTTGCTTGAGGCAGATTCGTTTCCGGCTTATCTGGCAAGAGCTCTCCCTCTTCGTCTAAAAAAATAAGATGAACAATATTTAGTTAAACGAGCTATACTGGTGTCAAGATCATATAATGTCTACCATACAAGCTACAGTATGCCGAAGAGGTAACAGGAAACAGTTCAACCGAACAATGGTAGGTTCAAAAATCTACCTGTGCAGGCATACCTCTCCGATAGACCGTAGGGTTTATGGCCTACATAAGGATTTACGACTCCGTTGTATATAAATAATATTAGTGTTACTAATTACATTTATATATCTAACATAACTAGTGTGTTGTTTAAAAAACCGCGTGACAATTTACTAAACCAACTACCCCAGTTGGGTTCGAACAAAGAGTGCATATATTTTGGTCTAGATGTTATATAATTTTCAGTTAGCTGTAAATAAATATACTTGTTAAGGAGAACAAAATTAATCTTTCAAAAGTACCTTCATTTATATCCTTGCCCTGTTCCGTGGTTGTTACATTAGAAACTGCAGTGGTTGACCAAACATCATAGGCCGGCACCCACACAGACACTTCCAAGGGCTCGAAGCCAAAAGTTGTCATGTGCGTAGGACCCCTATATTCCACAGGCTGCATAGTAAAGTCCTCGTAATACGACCCTTCTTCCCATTTCCAGTGCTGTATATCTAGCAGGGACATGTTCTTCTGGAATCCCCACGCGAACATTTCAAAGCGGCATGTATCGGAGAACATTAGATATACGGAAATTTCGAAGACCGAGCCTGAAATATATCGTTGTATAATTATAAAGCGCAAAGATGTTTGCGCTTTGCTCTGAAAAAGAGCGTCTAAGATTCGTCTACGATCAAGGTTTAATGAAGAATGCAGAAAAATCTAGAACAGTTAGTCAATTTTAGATTTTCTTGAATGATTAGTTACGCGAAAATTACATACAACTCAGTTTTTATAAATTTCTGGTATTTTATGTATTTTAATAATTAAGACAATTTTGGTTGAAATATGTTTATAATGCAAGGTATAAATCTTTATGATACCAATTAGTAAGTAATAAAAAAATAGACATATTTTAGACTTATTATGTATTATGTATAGTGCTCTTAATAAAGATTGAGTTTAGATTATAGGTTTAGCATTTTTATGTTCCCGTCTATATATTATAATTTTAATAATCTGTGTGTTGATTTAGAGCGTTTAATAGTAAATTTAACTGCTTTAACAACTATGAATTTCTTGGAAGTTAAAGAAATTATCAAGAAACATTTCACCCCTATTTTTCATTGCCAATTATATTATGCTTTGTGATAAATCTGAAGACTTTTTTTGACCGCACTTATCTCGGAAACTACTGGGAATATATAAAATAAAAATAAACTCTTTTGTATACTTATATAAAATGCATGCAAGCATTTATAAAGCATATCTACAAAATTTATTACTCTTAAGACTATATATTTAAAAAAAAAAAATTTATTTTTATTTTTATTTATTCATATAACGTTTTTAAATGTTAATTATAAATGCACATACATACCTTTGTAAGCATAACAAGGCGGCCCGTACGAGAATCGCGGGCAGAAATGTTTAACACGCATCTCTGAAGCCGCAGACGCATTTACCAACTCCAGAGTGAGGCATGTGTACTCTACATTGTCGTATATCGACATCTGAAATATTCCTTGTTGACGCCACCGTTTTTAATATAATGGGGGGCAAACGGGCAGGTTCACCTGATCAAAAGTGACGCCGCCCATGAACACTGGCAATGCCAGAGGCCTCGCAAGTGCGTTGCCGGCCTTTATGCATATACGCTCTTTTATTGAAATTCGTATTTATTCGGAAATACCACTTTCAAATAATACTTTTATAGCCATATTATTTTTCCAATTCAGCCTTCTTAAAAAAAAACACTGTTTAATACATTTGTGAAAAAACACAAACGAAAAAAAAATTCGCATTGAATAGCCAACATTTCTAACTAAGCATCGACGACAGACTTAAACGTTACTAATATTATATAATAAGTATCAATTAAAAAAAAAAATATTGCTTACATTATATGTGAGAAACTGGTACTGATTATTGTCAGTGCGCAGCGAGATCATTTCGCGATAAATGAGATTTATTTTCTCCTCTTCGTCGCAAGCACCGAAACGCTGATACGCGTGGAAGCCTTGACCACCTGAAATTGTAATAATATATAATAATAAATAAGTATCTTAAAAATACACCTTTCAATGTACTACACTGTACTACACTACTGTCTTACTTCTTAGTATAAACTTATGTTTGGATATCTTGGATATGGTGATTCTTCGGAATTTAGCCAAACTGCTCTCGATCCAGGGAAAGTAGCTCATGATGTCCAGATATCGTGAGGGTGCCCCACAGCCTGGGCCTCGTACACCTACACCCAGCTTAAACAAATTTAGCGAATTTTGAAAAATATCGAACCAACATTCTCCATGAAATACTGCTTCGATTGTTACAACGCCATCTAGTGCGTTGTAAAAAGCGTTTTCAAATTTACTATAAATTCATTTTAAATTATCTGTAGCTAATTATTATGCCATCCAGTGGCAAATGTTGAAAACATTTGAAATATTTATAATATATATATTATATTTCACGCTATCTATTAGGAAATGATAAAAATATATTTTACAATTTTAAATTATTTAGTTAACGTTTCTACACATCAAAATTTAAAATCAGGAAGAAAATCTTAATATACAAATCTCCTGTCACGATGTTTGATCGCGATGGACTCCTAAACTATTTAACCGATTTTAAATTAAACTAGCACACCGTGAGCAGTCTGGTCCAATTTAAGAGATATGATAGCTTAGATCTTTAATTATCGTCTCAATTTTATTTTATTGCAAATTATTTGTTTGTTATTGACAGTTGACAGTCACGATAATCTGTTAACTCCAAAAGATTCTAACAGTTACATCTGAGAATTGAGTAAGTAATTAGATGGCACTGCTATGGTAAACCTTCAAATGTGTCATAATATAAAGATTATTTTTTATTGTTTAAACCACTTTCGATTATAAACATATCCCCGTACACTTAAAGCTGATAATTATTTTTATTAAACTAAAAAAATGATTGCTAGAAATCACATTTATGGCAAAACAACGTTTGCCGGATCAGCCAGTATATTAAAAAAGATATAATTACCAATAGCCATCGTCCCCAGACATCCCTTGAGACAAGCATACCACCGGCGTCCCACACGCAAACGTCATTATTATCTAACGAAACTGCACAGGCTACGTGCGGTGGACGCAATTTCTTTGCGTACAACTGAAATTCCAATATAAATAAATATACATAAAGACTAAAGCGTATACTTAAGACAATTTTTTAATTTATAATTCTAATTTATCATTTGTAAAAAGCTTTGTATATGTCGCGGATATGTTCTTTGTAGAGTTAACTAACGCAATCAGTAAGACGGTTTAAATTACATTCACATAGACTTGCCTAAACGTTGTTGGGGATAATTTGTTGTTACAATGTGGTCTCTTAGTAAAAAACACTCACATTAGCTCTAACATAGAACTCCCGACACATCTTGCCTGGTATATGAGACACCGGAATCACCTGTTTCTGGAGGCTATCGTAATCTGCACATAATAAGTTATCATTTATGATCATATGAAAAATATACAGTCCATCTAGCTTTAATTTAAAATTTCAGTGAAAATAAAGTTGACTTTTTCAATGAAATTGGATGAAGCAATTCAAATTTATTTGTCCCTTTCAAAGTATTAACTAGCTATCATTATTGTAATGCAACTTACTATCCGCGAACTTTATGACGTAAAGGTCAGGACTGCGTAAGATCTCCGGTGGCGGGCACAGCGGTTTTATATTTACTGGAAAAAAATAACAAAAATCAAAGGTTATTTAAAATAACATAGAATCTTTCAGATAAATACATTTCCGGTAAATACAAATACATTTCCGGTAAGTACAATTAATACATTATAAAAGTTATATAAACAAAGCTAGCGGAATACAATTCGTTACAACATACTGCTGTTAAAAATCTATTACAATAAAAATATGTAAAGTTAACAAATAATAATCACATAGTTCTATTTTGTTTGAAATCCGTCATTTTTTAAACACCATAGTACACTAACCATTTCTGACGGCAGACCGAAGTTGCACCAACGCGATGGTGTTATATGTTTGATCGTATTCAGGGTGTATTAGGTAGCTGCGCACGCGCCGCCCTACTCGCGTCCAATCTTCGCCCAAAAGAACACGGGCATTTGCTCTGTAATGACAATAAGCTGTATTTTTAATACTTATTAAAATAAATAGATACTAAATAAAGTTTTAAGATAAACCTATTACTATAATAAACTGAAAAAAGTTCTTATAAGTAGAAGTAACATACCTAAAGTCAGTCTTAGGCATTGGACCAATATCGGCTGCAGGGGCGATCACAAACTCCGCCTGTATAAGTGCTACCGTCGTTACCGCACGAGTTTCACCTCTTTCGCCAACTGAATCATTCACTCTGTATCATCTGTCTATCTCTACAGGTTCTACGCGTCTTCCCGACAAATTTAGACCCAAATCCGTTCAGCCGTTCTTGAGATATAAAAAGTGTTACTCGTATTAGTGTCTTTTATGTATACGTATTATAAAATAACTAAGATATATCTGTTCGGATAATGAACTCCGAACAACTGACTCAGCGGCCCGCTGGAAAATAAGATTAAGAGTAGCTTTAAGATATCATCATAAAGTAAAACATAAAAATAGTTTCATAACATTTTCACAGAGTTTTAATAACATTATTACAGGTTCAACAATATTAGCTGTATATCAGTTTAAGTTTTTCTCATTCAACATCTCAAACACTGGTAATTCGCCCTATAATATCAATAGTAGGTATTCTTTTATATATTGATTCATTCAGTCCACACACAACACGGGTCACTGATATGGTGGTAACTCAATATCTTAACTTACAGTATGAATAATACAGTACACCAAGCCAAGGGTACTGGGAGATATGAACATCGCCTATGCTTACGTCCAAATCATGGTCTATTCCGCAGTCTATTAAATCTAATGACACAGAATGAGTGCCACACACTGCAACAGATTTACAATAAGAAGTTATAAAAATATAATATATAATATATAAAAATATAATTAAAGACTAATTTGGTTACCACTATGTATATCGAAAAACTTCATCTGTACATTTGCAGTTTTTCTTGAAATTTTGTATAACCAACAATCATTAATTGATGTTAAAAACTTATTTTATTAAAATTCAATACATAAACGAAAAATAGTTTAAGCCAAAGAAGAATTACAGGCTGATGTTAATAATAGACCAACTCTTGAATACATAAAATTTAAATTTATTAAAAATACCTGAGCAGTATGTAACTTACCCATTACTGTAATAATTAAAATAAACACACACTTGTATGTCTTCATTTTTAATTACCTATATATAAATTTTTTAAATTGTACAAATAGTATAGGTACTCTCAACTCAACACTAAATAATATTATGAGTTCAATAATTATTTGTTTATTTAATTTTGTTTTCATCACAAAAGGATGTTTTATTTTTGTGAAACTTTCCATGTTTACATTTTTGTATAAGTGTAATTGATAGTTGCAAAATAATAATCAAGAAAAGAACATTGTTTGTTGGAAATTATTGGTTAATCAATTAAAAATACCAAAAATTTATAACATAATTTACTCTTACAAATAGTATAAAATCACTTTAATTGTTTTGCTATGCACCTCTTAAACCAGTCACTTTTCTATATGCACTAAAATGTTCTAAATACTGGTATATTGTGTCTATGGGTGTATAAATTTCATTCATTCTGCTCACAAGGTGTTGGGGAGGTTGTATATTTATTGTGGGGCCTAAAATACCCTGAAGAAATTCCCGAAGAAGACCCCATACAGCATTTGCCATGACACATGGTCGATATTCTACCTAAAAATGTATTGATCATTTTATTGTTGATAATTTTGTTATCCTATAAAATAACAAAAATTTTGGATTATTGCGGATATGTTTCTATATCTGTATCCCTAATTGTTGTTCTTTATTTGGACTGTTTACACATACAACATGGCGTAAGTACTGTTTACAGACACAGATGCAGTTTAATTTTTGAAAGCATGTTACATGATTCTTAAACTTCAAATTTCAGCTGCTGGGTGACATAATCTCATATCTCATGATAATAATCACAAAAAAATATCACTACAGTAAAGTACAAAGGTCTTTACTCTCTTTAGTGATTTCTTATAAATAAAATAACAACTCCATGGTTCATATAAATTATAAACTAAAACATACCTCTATCAAGACTCCTTTGAAACTTTGATTCATTGTTACAGAACCAATTTTCACACAAAAATCTCCAAGTTCAAATCTTGGACCCTTGCTTTCTATCTTTGTTTGTTTTTTAGATGTATAATGCTGAGACAGTTTCATCATTAACAAATCAAACAATCCATCAGCTATTACATGTATATTTTTTGTACCACTTTCAAGAATAGAAAAAACTGAGGCAGGTTGCTCAGAGTTATGAAGTATATGAACAGTTTTTGTTGTTCCTGCAACTGGGAAAACAGTTTGATATTTAAACTTAGCTCTAGGTGGCAATTCATCTATTTATATGGATTTCATTCTTTATAATTTTATTTACAGGTCTTTTTTCATATAATATATAATTTCATTTAAATTTACTAATTTTTGATTTCATTGTACAAATTAATAAAAATAGGTGGAAATATCACATCAAAATAACACTATTTTACATACACTACACTTTTTAACTTACCCATTTGAGGATGGGATAAATAACTTTCACAGTCCACTAGAAATTGTCCTTGTTGTGTCGCTCCAAGTGCTAATATTCGTTTTGTTAAAAGCTCTATGACATATGTACCAGTTTTGTTTTCAGGAACTGGATATTGTTGTAGTCTACAGTAACCAAAAACAAATGCTTTACTTTTACTTACCAAATATGAAGTATATAATAATTTCAATAAAATATGAAATACTTACACTGTGACACCCATAATAATATAATTTTATGATTTCGTTGTATAATTATTTGATTTTGAATTGTATTAATTGTATGATAACAATTACTTGTTTCAGAATCTCCCAAGATTAAATTTCTTGAAAATATTGTACGTATATATTAAAAATTGAAGCGAACGATTTTCTTCTGAAAACTTCAAAACTCTAATTCATTATTCAGAATTCTATAATAATTTCAAAACAAACTGCTTTAATATTTTATATTGTTTACTTGTTGGCTGTTGCCACAGATGACATATGCGGCATGACAATTTTGAGCGTGAGTTGCCTGATATCTTAATCTGGGGTGTTCCAAAATAAATAAATAAAACAAAAAATACGATGGGGCTTACGACCCCACCCTTCACTGGTGTAGAAGGTGATAATCCTTTTCTATTTTACATTCTGTCTTCTGAGAAGGAGTTTTGCCCTCCTCTGGGTTCGTTGGATCATTGTGTGATTTTCTTTACATCCAACTCATGGAGGATTTTGCTTAAAAATCTGAGAAAATCCGATGTCATCTCGTGCTAATACTGACAAATCCAATAAAATATACTACTCCTCCTCCCTCTCTAAGAGATGGCTAGGGCATAGTCTGAGTTCAGTACAATCTGAATCATTAAAATATAAAAAATTAAGCTTAATTAAGCTAAATATGGAATACGGATAATAGTAAAAAGTTAAACAATATGAAGATCATATAAATTAGTCATACATTTTAAATAATGAGTTTTTGAATATGATATGATCTATTGTTTATTGTTCATGCAAATATTATTAGGGTTGTACTTCAAAACATTAAATACAACACTATTCCTATATATATATTAATTTAAAATTCCATGGTTATAGCAAAATTATCCGTTACTTTTTCTTTTTTTTAGAAACAAAATTACACTTATTAACGCAATTTTCGCTTTAAATTGAATATTTAAAAATAAAGCTTCGATTAAAAGTTACGTCACGAGACGCGAAAAATGATTTTTATCTCTTTATACCCCGCATTATGCGTATCCTCTTTCTGTGTATCTCAACGAAAAATGAGAATTAGGTCCTAGGGGTATAAAACGCTTTACGTACAGTTTAGAATTTTAGATTTAATTGGGCGTATCGGGGTACCCAGCGCCACCTTCGGATGCGCGCGGAAGAAAGCGTTCGACGTTGACTTAGATTTAATTATCTATGTTATTGTTTTTATTTTTCGGTTGTGAATGTCCATATCACATATGTCTGACATCAAGTTTCGCGGGTAATTGAATAATGGATAATGCAAGTACATATTTTCAATAACTATAAAACTTAACATTTAGGAATCACGCATATACTTCAAGAAATGACTGATTTAAAAGAAGTGCGTTTGGAAATAAACAATGCTTTTAAACTTAGCGGTTTTACTATACGAAGAGAGGCAAGTAGTTTTCTAGCTGAGCAATTGTCTTGTTTATCTAACAAGGAAAGAATAAAGATAATTGATAAAATTACCGCTCACATATTGCATCAGTGTCTATCCCAACCTGTACTGGAAAAAGAACACTTAGAGATTGCGTACAGAGAGTGCTGTTCAGCAGGTCTTGAAGAGGCTGAGACAGTTATCAATGTTATTGATGCTTTTAATGTGCCAAAAATATCTTATGATAATGAAAAGAAGAAATTTTCTAAAGATATATCAAAAAATAATATTTATGCAGAACCCAAATGTAAAGCTCAGTTTTTAATTGACAGATACACCTTAATATGGCAGAGGACAAATAGAAATAAATTATTTGCTAAAGAAATATTACCCTCTATGGAAAGTGAAAATCGTTTTCAACTAAGAAAAATTGAGGTTTTGCTAAGTACGTCTCGTAAAGTGGAAGACGTCATAGTGCTTGGATTATTGACACAGCTGACTGAAGGTAAATATTACCTGGAAGATCCAACAGGTAGTGTCCTTCTTGACATGTCTCAAACTCGGTATCATTCTGGATTATTTACCGAAAACAGTTTTGTTCTAGTGGAAGGATACTTTGAAGATAAAACACTGCATGTTATGGGGCTTGTCTTACCACCGTCAGAAACTAGAGATATGTCATTACCATATTTTGGCAACTTGAATACATTTGGTGGTAAATCAAAAACCCTTTTAAAAAACTCTAAGAGTTTATTAAAAATTGAACAGGAAAATGAGGATGGTATGATAATTTTCTTATCTGATGTTTGGTTTGATAATTTAAAGGTAATGTCTAAATTAAAAACATTGTTTGCGGGCTATGATGAATTTCCGCCAATAGCAATTGTATTTATGGGTGAATTTTTGTCTTGCCCATATGGATATGAGCATAGTGCACAGTTAAATGCTGCATTAATAAATTTGGCAGACATAATTATGCCCTTCACTAAGTTGAGGGAAACATGCAAGTTTATATTTGTCCCTGGAAGGGGTGACCCAGCTGCTGCAAATATTTTGCCGAGGCCTCCAATTCCCAACACAGTAACTAAAGAAATAAGTGACAAATTAGGTGATTCAGTCATATTTACAACAAATCCTTGTAGATTGCAATACTGTACTCAAGAAATTGTAATTCTAAGACAGGACTTGGTAACAAAAATGTGTCGGAATGCAATACATTTTCCAGATGTAGGAGATATACCTGATCATTTAACAAAAACCTTACTTAGTCAATGTACATTGTCTCCACTTTCATTAGGAGTTCAACCAGTGTTTTGGAAACATGCTGATGCATTAAGCTTATATCCAATGCCAGATTTGGTGGTAGTGGCTGATAACTTTCCTCCTTATTCTAGATCATATCAAAATTGCCAAGTTGTTAACCCTGGTTCTTTTCCCAGAACTGAATATTCATTTAAAGTGTACGTCCCAGCTTCCAGGACAATAGAGGATTCACAAATACCCAATGAGGATATCTAAAGAGAATATTTGTGTTACAAATTTTTAAATACAGAATTAAAGATTTATATTTTGTAACGTTTTTTTTGTTCTGTTTTAACAAGTATATTAGTAAAATCTATAACACAATAACACACTGTATGTTCTCTAAAAACACAGACATTCTGTTTTAGTTTTCCAGAAGTTGCTGTATTCCTGTTGTATATGAAATCAAGATTAATATTAAAATGTTATATTCAAAGAGGTATATTCTTCAAATAGATGGGGGGAAAAAATGAGGTATAAGGACAAGGGGTAGTAAAACAATCTTTTGTACATACAATTTTATTTACAATGTACTTATTTTTTATGATTAATACAGCTACCGTGTAAAGAACCTACAATAAATAAAGGTTTAAAAACATTAAAAGTTTAACAATGCTCATAATTGTAACTTGTGTAAAAACACATAATGGACGGACATTCTACAACAGTTTTTAGCTAAACTGTAAGTAACTACTTAGTATTAAAAGTATTTATTATTAACGTGATTAATAAATTTAAATGAAGAAGACAATTTTTACAATTTTATAGCTGATTCAAACATTCAAGAATACAAAACAGACTGAAAGTATAACAACAGTTTTGGGCGGTTATAAATGAAAATGTAAATATTTGATTGTTTAGTCCTTTTCAAGAATTTAAGATATTTTATAATAAAAGGTCGCAATCGCGAGTGACGACTGGTGGTGGCGACCGAAGCTTGCTCAATTTGAAAGCTTATTTGAATATACACTAAAACCGACAATTTCGGTTTTTTGTCTTGTCTTAAATAAGTCTTGGTTTAAAGGAAATACGGATAGTTTGTACACTTTATATACACGACTGCTTCATCAAACATTAACCCAAGTAATATAACCGTACTTACGATGAAACATGTGATATCTAAACCTCAGAAAGATTGATCTTGTCAATTCATTTTAAAAAATAAGTCTCGGTCTTATTTGGTAACTTAAGTAAAAATGTATAATTTAATACTAATAAAACTTGGGTGTGCTTAACTTAAAATTCTTAACAAAGATACCTGTTAAAATATGTATATAAGTATGTAAGGCATATCAGTTGTGTAAGCGCTCACAACTCAAACTATATAAGTTTACATTTGGGAGACCGTCCTCGCTGACGTGTGCGTATTCCAAAGAGTATAAAAAATAACAGGGGAGAGTTGAAATATTTTACGTAGTCACATAAATATTTTATACTTGAAACATTAAATTGTTTTGTAAAGTCGGTATTCCTTTATAATAATATGTTTATGCGATGTATAAGCTCAATTTCACATAAAAATTAGGCACCCATCATAGAACTATAAGCTTCTCCAATCGGAGCTAAGGCTATTAAACAAATAACAGCTATAACGAATATTAAAATTATCGGCGCATAGACTCCAAGAAGGTGTTTTCTGAAACCGGCAAACTGGAAAAAAAAAACAAAATTCATTAATATATATGTGCATAAACCAGATGTACAATTATAACGGTCGGTTTATCAGTGTAAAACGGGCAGAAACAAAATGTATTCATTTTTTATATCTGGCTTTAGTGTATATAAAAAATATAAAACGATCGTCTTCTACCGTTTTACATTCTAACAGTATTATTTTATAATTTCAATAGCAATACGCGCAGCGTTGATTGTTCATCGCATGTGTTTTCAAAATTAGAGCACCCATATAAGAATCGAGTCTCAATTTCAGGTTAGAATTACTTTATCAAACCTAAATGTCGCCTGGAGAAGACCACTATTTTCATGCAACAGTTATAGTTAAAACACACTTAGTAAATTTGATAGAAAATTTCGTGCTCAGTATTAGAGATGAATGAAAATATTTGGTAAAATGTGATGCATGCAAATTATTCAGAAGAAGCTTAGATGTTAAACAGCCAAACCGACTAGCGACAAATTTAAAATTACACTTTTGTAAACATATAGATCTTTGTGCAAAAAAATGCGTTTTGAGTGCCTTATAATTTAATTTATTATCTATCCCAATCCTTAATATAAAATGAATTGTAGTAAGATTAAACACAGATCAGATATAACAGCATGCGACTAATGTCTCACCGGCGCGTCAGAACTGCGGTCAACCGCACTGACTTGTCTGGAATGCCCTAACATGTCTTTCATTGGGAATGAGTTAACACGGCCATTGCTGATTCGGCCTTCAGATACGCACACCGTTAACTGAAAAAAGTATTTGTTCAATTTGGAAAAAAGTTAAATCTCTGTCAGTTATCTGTCAACTTCTGGTAAATGTTTCGTATTTTTACTGTAGCTGATTCCACAGCTACAGTGTATTCTATACTATTTTTTACTTGTAGCAACGGATATTACGAATATAAACCCCATATAGGATAAGTGGTGAAATGCGAATAGCAAAGTTGTTGACATCCAATACAAGCTTGAAATATTTTTTTTATAAAAAAGTGATGTAGCTTGCAAGCAAAATAATGTTAAATTGTACTCAATTTAAAAGATTTGTTTTTGAATACTTACCGATAGTATAATATGCATAAAGACATGGAAAACAACGAATGCAGCTAAAATATAAACAGTCCACGGTGGCAACTCAGCCTTCTGAAGGTACACGGCGAAAAATATTGTTGTTACTGAAATATACATAAAATTTCTTAATATAATGGAAATTAATCATAAATAAATTGTGTTTATTATTGAGAGGCGACAATCTTTATTTTCGTTCAATCCTTTTTGGTTAGTTATTTTATAAGTTGCCAATTGTAATTGCCGTCATATTTTATAATAATATGTATACTAAACATAATAAAGTAAATTTTGTTGAGTCAACTAGTAATAATTATTTGTGTTTTAATAATACACGAGTCGCAATTATTATTACTTTACTCCTCTAACTCCTAATGAGGTTATTTGATTACCTATTCTAAAAAAAACGATAATTTTAATTAAATCAAATGACACCAAAAAGGTCATCTACCATAGAGTATAGACTATTAACATACATATTACAAAGAATATTAACTTAATTCATTTAAATTCGGTAACTCACACTAGCGATTCGACGTTCTCTATTCAAATATAAATGGCTGTACTCACTTCCTAAAATATGAGCGGCGTTGCCGAGTAGCCAATGTGCCCAGTTGAATATCGGACGCTTTTGGGTACCGGGGTGAGGCCTGAAGTATGCTCCTGTAATATTATTATTAAAAATTAACGATTTACTAATTAATTAATGTTTATCGTTTTGTTGCGCTTCCAATATGTATTGAATTTTCTGTATACTTAATATCACTTTGTAATGCGACTGCTTTCTTAAAAGTTCTTAAAATAAATAAAGTAACAGAGTGTGAAGTTTGTTATTATGGAAATAAAATTTGAAAGATTAAAGAAGTTCTTACCAATCGGTTGTAAGAAGCACAGTATTACGGTAACGAGACCTGTAATTGCATGAGGGTTATCTCCGGTGGTTGCGATTCCCCCCACCTCCACTAGGATCAGTATAAAGCCAACCACTGTTAGTAACCAAGTTGCCGCCATAAGAATTCTGTGGTACTGAAAAAAATCATTGGAAAATATATTTTTTGTCTGCAAATTAAAATTTTCGCAATTACGTGATTATGAAAGATAATGTCTCTAACACCATAATTTTATATGAACATCAGTGAAAAAAAAAAAAATTTCTAAAAAAAAAAAAACTGAAACCCAGAAAAAAAAAAAAACTTTATTTACTGAATTTTAGCAGAATTATTCAAAATATTTACATTATTTTAAATTTTTAAATCAAGTGATTTTCTTTACATAAGTGTATTTCTGGTTAAATGATGGCAGGGATTTAATTTACAATTTAAATTGAAGAATTCAGGTAAATATGTGTTTTTTAAACACATGAAGTTTTCTGAAGAGTTGTTCAATTACCTCATGCGTGTTTTAAAGTAAAACAAAAATGGTTATATAATTGTATTTCTCAATAAGACAACAATAATCACTTAAGAGATCTTACATAAGTTTTTACATTTTCCTTGTTTGCGGGTTACTGTGTAAATTCGCAAATTATATATACTTAGATAAAATTTGTTTGAAATACTTACAGCAAACCAGATATCCTTTCCTCCCAATGTCTTTCCGACCCAAGTTTTTCTGAAATATCTGAAATGAAATTGTTAATGTTTTTTTATATTTAAAGTTATTATCGGGATATACGCGGAATAAAATATATCGTTTATATAAAATCCTATAAGATATACAAATCCTGTTATTTGAAATATAGACCTCTTTTCGAGAAATATCCTCCTGTCCTTTGTATTTCTTCACTTTTAATTTGTATGTGCAATAGGTAGCATCCATAAATAGTACCATCGCCGAGGGTCTATTAATGATGATGTAGCTAGAGGTTTTTGGTTCATTTACAACTGCTTCAGGTTCAAATAAAACTTCTTCATGTTATGTGAATCTTACCTCGCCAACACGATGCCCAGTGAGGCAGTACCAATCCAAGCCATCAACATGAAGCATCCGTGTAACTTCAGCAATAACTTTGAAGATCCAGCCGCAGTTCCTACACTAGCTAGTGATAGCGGTTCGCCAGTTGACTCATACGCTAAAGTGTGAAATCCTACGCGCTCAGCATCTGAAAATAATCAGATAGACAATTAAACTTGCTTACTTAATACATATACAGAGATTTTAAATAATTATTATGATTTTTAAAAGAAGGATTTTCTGATCCTTATCTACATCGAATACATTTCTGACCTGCGTAATTGTTGTACAAAGCAATAAATGAAGCTGAAGTACATTATTAAAGTTCTCTCGACATAATTAATGCTATATAATATTTTGCATATACTTCATATCATAGTATATACCTACTCATTTTTTTTACCTTTCATAGATTCACCGGAAGCTGCCATCAAGTAGTACTTATTATTTGCCAAATCGAAGGTTTGTCCTTTGACCACAGAGACGGCATCTCGCTTGAACTTGCAATACAACTTGCCGTCTATTGTTGAGGTCTCTAGCAATTGCACTATATCCTGTGGCGAATCCGACCTTTTGACGTATGGCTCTGCTTTCGGATACGTCCATGACGTGTACAAATTAACCCGTCCGTTGTCATTTCTGACACACTCCATTGCACTATCGTCACCCATTTTATTGTCCAAACTCAGACCAGCGGCAACATATTTGGGATTATCTGTGCCTTGAATTTCGAATGTGTATGTATCGCCAGCGACAAAAACAGAGACAATTGCTTTACAGTTGCCAGCTGAAATACAGTTTTGAGGTACGCCAAAACATAATTTTGTGTCTGCACAGCCTTGGTAAATTAGATCTAGTGGCGGTGGTGTTGTTTTTGGCTGTAAATAAAAAAAAAATCGAATTGATAAACCTTGACAAATATTCATACTTTACTTTATTTTTAGTATTTGAACCTATCCAAGGTTTGTCTCATTAAGAAAACTGTATTGCAAAGCTGAGGTTCTTTAATTTGTAGAATAAATTTTGCAAGCGCGGGAAACATTCCTTTTCGAGAGCTTCCGTTGCCTGAATTGCGTAAACGGTGTCACCGTTACGCAAAAATCAAGAATTATGAATTTTTTCTCTCAAAAATTAAAAGGTGGTTTGTCTTGCTTAACGTATTAAATTTTGTTCTAATAGTTCTCGTATCATGTCTGAGGCTTTTTTGTCAACACGATTCTTAAATATGTAACTCATAATTTAGCTTTTATCTTTTTATTTAGTATAAATATTTTTGTAACTTAAACATTATCAGCTTGATAGTAGACGTTTGATATTATTATTTTAACATTAAAATTATGCGTGGATGTTTTGTAAGCGGCGAGTCTTAAATTATCACTAAAAATAGGATATTACAAAGATTTTGATCAGATTTTTTATTCACGTTATTTTTAGTGGTTTTATTGATTGTTGGGTGAAGTTATATCACCATTATAAGCTTACTGATTTATGATATATTAGATATGACTTTTAATAAAATACTCCTGTATATTTGTTCTGTTATAAAGTTTTTTTTCTTTAAATGTTGAAAAATTAATAAACGAAATACTGCAAATTAATATGACAATGTTAATTCTAATAAATCTTATCTTTATAATGTAGTGATGTAATTTGTGTATATTACGATAGCATAACTATTCGACAGTTAATAAGGTCGAGTTAAAAACCAGTTATTTATTATCGTTACATGATAATGAAATGAATTTCAAGAATTTAAACAAAAACAAGAGTAAAATGAATTTACAATTAAATTTTAGACTTGTGATTTTGATGTTATTCAATTAGACGTATCGTATTGTATTGACAAAAATTTACCTTCGACTCCATAATAACAGGGGGTTCTTGTTTGGTTTTCTGGGTGCTGGAAACTGGTGAAGGTGTGGTGATCTCCGTATCAGGGCTGACCACTTCTACTAGTGAGGACTCGACATTACGCCAAAATGTTGCGTAGCTCTGAGCTACTGTTGCACTGAAATAAAAATTTAAATCAATTAGGATTAAATAGGATTTTTTTGATAGAAAATGGAACGATTGAACCTGAAACTGTGTTAATAGTAAAAATATGTTACTTCTACAGAAATAATTTCATTTAAGATGAATTAAATTTTCACTAAAACGTTAAATGCTGCCGTTAGTGCTAAATTGTATTTAGTAGTTTATTGTATGTAGTTTTATCGATAATCGCCATATGGCCCCACAAGTATATTTAAAAAAATTGCCGACACTTAGCATCAATCTGATCTATATCTTACCGAAACTCTACACCACCCAAGAAGTCAGCAGGAGCTTGCCAGGTAAAAGTAAGTGGAGGTTTGTCTTCCGGTGTGGAATGGGTCGCGGTGTCGTTGTTACCGCGACAGCTTATAATCTGTGTTGTGTCCGGAAGTGGCACAGATGTGAACTTACCTATTATTTGTTCTGTGTTCTGTAAAAATTGGTATTAACTTAGTCTAAAAATTAACGTATAAGTGAAATTTTATTAGATTAGCATTATACATAATTTGCATATAACTTTGACGGATGACTGATTTAACAAACTCAATATAAATAAATATGTTAATGTTGATTATGCTCTATTATACAGAGTTTTGAAAAAAACTAGCTGACTACTCAAGGTTTAGTGCGCGGCTAAAATAACATGAAATCAGTTTAGATCAACTCTAGAAACTACTTAGTTTGACAATAACACTTACAAAAACTAAAAAATACAAATTTGCACTTTGATGAGCTTATTTCGTGTCCAGAACGGAATCAGGACCTCTAAAAATAGACAAATTTAAAAGAAAATGTACCTGTATAGCTCTGGCTTGCAATATAAACCCTCCAATTGGGACTGGAGCCCCGAAAGGACTTCCAATTGTAACATTAATACTGTCACCCTGCCTGACTTGCGCAGACGACGTTGAAATCGCGTATGGAGGCACCGAGGATTGAGGTAGTATCCCGCTGTGTCGTGGCATTTGGTCCAGGCAAGCCTGAAAGTGAATGGAGTCATATCAAGATAACTATTATTATATATAGATATAGGTGCGGAAAAAATAATGTGAAACTTACACCTGGTGGAGCCCCAGATCCATGTTGTAATGAAGTTTTGACCAAACATAATAATGTTATAAGGAATAACTTCATTTCTTTTTTCCTTGGCAGCATTTTATCTGAAGTTAAAATTTATTATTAAATACTCATCCTCGACACACAAAACGTAAAAGGTAACTAAAATATAGAAGTCTGATAAAATACAAAGTCGTTTCCGTTTCATAATATTTAATATTTCACATTTTTATGTGAATATATATTTTATTTGTTTGCGATAATTCAGAAATATCTCTAATAACTAAAACAAATAGTATAAACGAAAATATTTCAGATTTATTGGTAACGGTATAATAGAATATTGATCGCAGAAACACTGTTTTGCGGAAGTTCAGTTCGGGTTTTCCGGTGTATGACGACCGAAGGTTGACCAGTAGTGTAGCCTCGACGTCATTATTATTTGTTACTGGAAATTCGAACAGGTCATTTTACAAATCCTTCTTGATATTAAGCTAGTCTTGACGCTATTATAAAATTATTAGAATTTGGTTTACAAGAAATATCAAGCGTTTATAACAGTAACAGTTACAACTTGATATAGAAATCTAAATTTATTACGACACTTCTTTTGCTATCGTTTATTCTAGGTCTAGGTCTTTACATAAAGCTGTAAATTATAATACAATTACAGACGATTTCCGCAAATATTTCTCAATATAATTGCATTCTTAATCAATTGTATGCAGGATTGTTTTGTCATTGTATCATCCCCGATATAAAATTGTCTTATATTAACATAACCATTACTCATTTAAAGAAAAACACTTTGTTAACGGATTAAGTTATGTATTTTTACAAAATTTAAGTATGTTACATTATTTTAAATTTTTCCGACGTTTCGCGTGCTTTACAGCATGCGTGGTCACGGTAGACTGACTGTCTAGCAGCTAACATATTTAAAGAAAAAAAATAATGTAAAAATACATAACTTAATCCGTTAACAAAGTGTTTTTCTTCATCCCTGATAACATTTCGTTAACATCGGATATATTCTTTAATCAGGTCAATAAAGAAAAACCGTTCATAACCTTTGATACTACTTCCATTCCAAACTCAAATTATTAGGTGATTGTGACATTTTCGAGAGTCGTATTAAAACCCGTAAAAAGAAGCGTAACCATAATATAAAGAAGAATAGTTAGTATTTATTTTAGAAATGTTTATGTGGGTGTTATACTTATTCGATATGGGTGTGACTGAGCTCATTCAATGCCACGCTTTGCGGAAAACATAGCAAAAAGTATTACGTCACAAACTACATTCCTTTGTTGTAAGTTCAAGAATATTTTTTTATCTTGATTTAAATGAAATGAAGATTTACTATGAGAATAGCCTAGTTGACCATAATTCTTAATAGTTTATCCATCATAACAACAAACGACAAAAATAGAAAATACTATTTGATCTATAAATGTTTTGTGGAAATGTTTTAATATAAACTTTGCTTAAATCGACAGACCTTGAAACTTAATTATTATATATTACACCTGGGGTCAGTATTAATATTTCAATAAAATTGAACTAAATTTAATTTGAAAAGTACTTCAATGACCAATCATTAATTAAAATGCAATGAATTACTTAATTCAATTTTAAAAATAATTAATATAATTTTCTTTGCTTCTCGAGATTTAATATTTGAATCGGTCCCAGGTCACTACAATATAGCATTACTTATCTGCTTAACTCTAGTTGCAGAAATTAACAAACTAAGCCATCAAAACTTTTGTATGATATCGTAATACGTAAGTGAAGTCGAAATTGCCTACATGATCAAGCTGCGTTTAAACTTCCTCGTTAACTACAGTGAAAAATTTTAGTTAAATAAAAATTTGTTTGTTTGAAATATCTGTTTAGCAAGTATCATTCAAATGGTTTTACTGTCCACAAACGCTAAACTTAGCCAATAGCCAATTGCCAAAAGTAGCGAGGTCAAATAATAGTCGGTCACTCTCAGAAAGGTATTTCACTAAATGCCACCATGATATAAAATTACAACTTCACAATCTACCATACTAACTGTATATTATATAAGATTTTTTTTTCGAAAAAAAACGGGAATGAAGCGAACTTGTAAGGACTTAAATCTTAGTAAAATAATTCTGAATTGATTAAATAATGATTCAAATTCACAACGTTATAATCTGAAAGATGATTTCTGTACATCAATTCTTTCGATTAGGAATTATTGGTTAAAGGTTTAACCGATAATTTTTAAGGACAGGTATTATTTTTGGACGTGAATTAAAAAAATTTATAAAAGTGACTTACGAGTATAATGTTTACTTATAATATGAAGTAATTTTTATGTATAAATTATAACGTCCGATTAAATTTCTGAGGCTAAACTAGGTCAAGACAGTATAATTTCGTGAAATCGTTGTTATACTCAACTATATATGTTTTTTTTTGTTAACGTTAACATGTGTACACTGAAAATACTTAAAATAGAAATAAATATATAATTACTTTAATTAGACATGCAAAGTAGCCAAACGCTTGTACCAAAGCTTGTATGGGGCGAGGAATTGGGTCACCTTTTCACTTTCGTGGGGTATTATTAATTCAACGAGTCTTAAATGAGGTTAGGGGTTAAGAAACTGGTATTTCGTGACTTTGGAAAATTATAATTTTATTTGTAAGAAGTAAAACTATGTTAAAGACCGATTTGGTAGGATTGGGGGGTGGAGCGACACATTTCTGTTTGATTACCACACAAACGGTATTTGATTTTGTTCTTTCTCAAATAATTTTATGCCATACAACCATAGGAAGTGCTACATAGAGAAGCCTTAAAACCTTGTAAAAATACAGATATTTTTACACATGTGCCTGCAAATAACAGCATGTTGTCGGTATATAAGTGCAAACACCTGTTTGAGGCTTGGGCTAGTCATAGTAAGTGTGTCCTACATTTAAAGAACGTGTTGCATTTAAACTGCATAACATTAATTGTCGGTCAGTAACCTTAGTATCGATTTCAACAGCTGGGGTAAAAAGGCACTATCTTCTACAGTAAACTACTATAGGAACAATCATTCATAAAAAAATACATTTTTATTTATGGTTCAAATGATGATATTATTATTTAATGAACATTTCTGTAATTTTGTTGACAAAGAGATATAAATGGAAAAAAAAGATATTTGTCTTACAAACAAAATTTTGAACGCGTTGAATTCTTTTCTTCCGCTATTGAATTATCAAAGGTATTGTTCTACAGAGATTTGGTGTATATGTAATCATTATAAAAGTTCATTTGTTTTATTTGTTTTATTTGCGCTTTAACTATTAATATTACTCTACATGTTCAATAATTCATTATTTTTTAAGGGGCCAATCGAGGCCTCTTTTACGGATAAACTAAATAAATTAGCAGTATTTTTTGCATAGTTTCAAAAATAATCATAGTCGATTGAAATATTTCATTGTTAAAATTTCTAGATGAAATTCATCATTCGTCAGGAAGTAACATTAGGAGATTAAAAAAGGTAGGTAATTTTTAATCTGCATGGACGACTTTCACTGACTTATGCTGTACAGAAGAAAATACTACTTTATTTATTATGTTATGTTAATTATGTATTACTTTGTAGTCGGGAGATAGCAACTTTTGGGTAAACACATCACATGTTAAACGATTAATGGGACGGCAGTTTTGACACACTGTTACCAAAGTCATACTTCTTGCTTCAGAACCGGCCGGTGACGTCATTGGACCGTGGCCGAGATTTGTCTGATTTATACTAGGCTCGTGCGACAGACATACTTCTAAGTCTAGGCGATCTTGTAACTAACACGAAGGTACTATATTTTAAAGTCATTTCTCAAAACAATGTTCAATATTTCTAATACACTGGATAAATGTATATAATGACATATATTTGTTTTACAAAAACTACAATAGAACACCTGCTATTGACACTCATGTTTTGAGTTAGCTTATTCGAATCTGGAAGGTTAATGGGTTTCACCCGCTTGATTGAAGACATAAGGAAAATGTTGACAAAACTAACATCTGGGGATTTCCCTCCCACATTGATACATTTCTAGTTTTTACGTCTTGAATGTCGAGCTAAATATTGTCTTGTATTATAAGATACGATATTTAGTAAATAATTTTGTGAGTATCCAAGTATATATTTGTGAATTTTATTTATTTGAGTACACGACTTGAGCGTACACATCATTAAAAAAATTCATGCAATGAGTCACAGAGACAGTCATTAATATGGAAATTATTAAAATATTTTAAGTATAATTAAACGTTACATTGAAATTTTTTAACTCGAGGTTAAATTTATAGTTTGTAACCGATGCCAACGAAGGAGATTGTTCAAATATCTAACACATAATATAAATAATATTCTAATAATATATAATTATGTTATAATTTTCATATAGCGCAAGTATTTCTTGAGATAAGCGCGTTCAACCACTCTTCCACTTTATAATATTAGTATAAATGATATTAGTCGCGAAACGGTTGTACTTTTACATATTAAGGATTTTATTACATTAAAGATTTTATTTGTTTCTGTGTAAGTCAATTCTTAATGCCACCTATCACTTAATCGTTTTGGTACAATTTCATAAATCATTTATTTGTTTCCGTTTTCACTCTTTCCGTTATTAAATTCAAGGTATTAATTAGGTACCTTCTATCATATCATATGATCAGATATTCTTATTGGCCTACTAAAATTATTTTAATATTGCTGTCAAAGCCACGGGCGGAAACTAGTTACTAAGTCACGGACTTCATTGGAGTGATTTAAATAAAAAATATAGCAAGGTCAAATTTTTTACGACTTTACCGACCTTAAACGTTTCTCGTTCAGGTTTATCAAGCATTTCTTTTACGTTGTAAAAACAATTAACAACTAGATCTAAATTGTAAATTTAAAAACCATCTAAATATCCGCTAAAATACCATAGCATAAAGTAGGTCAATAATTAATTTATTATCAACTTTTTTCAACGTCTAAAGTTAAACTAAACCGTTCAAGGTCTAATTGTACAAAAATTATTAAATGCAACAGGATTTAAAGTATATTTCTCTGCATAAATTGTCGATTTCCTTAATTACGAAATCCTTGTGATTGTATCCCACGGTGCATGAATGGCTGTCTTAAACTTTCATGGTCACGCTCATACGATAAACAATGAGTAATCGTTAGGCTACTGTCACTTGTATTTTAACCTTCGGACAATGAGCTTAGAGAAAAAAGGAGATTTGGTTTTGATTGTTTTTCGAGCGAGTTTCCACAATCAAATTACAACCATAGCATGTAGTTCGTTTTAAATCTTTCTCAATACAACATTTGTTTGGCGCGTAACGATGCTTGCAACTATTAACATTTATTTTTATTCTGGTCGTGCAGTTGACAATGTTCAAAACGTGTTGTATTTCGTTCAGGTGACTGTCAGAAATGTAGAGTGACTCCATGTTTATTTGAATGCCTAAAAATCTATCGTGCAAACAGTTATTAATGATTCTTTAATAATTATAAAATCTAGACAAAATTAAAGGATCTTACTTAAGTGATACCGCCGCCGATGGAACATTGGGTCTCGCAAGTGCGTTGCCGGTCTTTGTGATAATCTTTCAAAATGTAATATAACATGTCATACTATAGATATCACTTGGCGCTGCAGATTTTTTTTCACTAATAGGTATCCGCTTACATTTTCTTTATAATTCAAAAAGTAATTATTATACTAAAAATAATCAATAAACAAAATTGTATAAGTTGTTTGTTCTTTTATGATTTTATATTTCAATTTTGTAAAGTTTGATATAGTTTATTAGGGACAAGAGGAGCACTTAGCATTTGGCAGGTTAGCAAAGTGCTAACCGTTGCGATAGAAACTTGCGTTGATAGAAATGGATGTTGCCGCTCTTTAAAGGAAACATGACTTCGTATGGATATTTTAAATTACTTACAAGGTATTTTTTTTATCTAGAAGCAGGAAGTTTTATAGTTTATATATGTATATATATTTTAATTTTTTTATACATTTTTCAATATTGTATTATTATGTATTAGTATTACAATATAACTTACGCGGCAAATCCCTTTCCAAGTTTCCAACTCTCACGGTTCACAAGTTTTCACGACACAGAAAGAATGCAAAACGACAAATTATTTAAATAAGACTTTCCAATGATAACACAAAATTCAATTTGTCTCACTACTATTAACTACTAGTCATATATTAATTTCGTAAAAGACAAAGTTTGAAGATTAATAATGTTGTTTTCGAAGTATATTCTGCAACTTCGGCGGCACGTCTAGCCTGCTACGATGTAAAATTACAACTAACCACAGAATGCCAATTGCCACGACTGCCCCGCACTACACAGATGCGTATGCGGTATGACAGATAAATAATGCTATCTTCCGAAAGTCACAATGCCGCTTGTCTAAACTTCTTGTTTTCTTTCGCAATAGTAAACTAAAATAACAAGGAAAATTGTCAAATCGAATAATCTGACTTTGATAAGTATAGGAGCTGTCAAAATATTTATTTATACTTACTTTTACTTGTGAGTATATTTGTGGTTGATAGACTTTCCTGATTCATCTACGGTATTTACACTGACACAGCTATTTTTAAGTACTGGGTCTGTTGATGATTAAAATTTAAGTGATTTAATTATTTAAGTAACCAATTTCAACGATTCGTAGATGACTAAACAGGGGGAATAGGAATTACGTTCTATTCTACGGCTTTTGTCTGTTGTGTTTGCTTAATTAAAGTAACCTTTTATTATTGTTCATCAAGATAACATAGTGTACATTTTATGAGCAGCGATTGTCATATCTTTTTTGTATGGAATAGCTTATTTTTATCGAAATCGAAATGCATGGAAATACGAATTGGTTTTCCATCTTAACAATTATTTGTCTATTGCAGTAATTTTTAGTATTATATTAATATTAAAGTTACAGAGTCAATTTAAGGCCTCTGAAAGGCCAATTAATATGAAAAAAAAACATTTCTACTGCTGATACAAAAGTAATGTTGCATTTTTTTTTCAAATTAATGTGTTGCCATTTTCAAACTCATCTCGAGTTCCTCCTGGACCCAAACTTTATTTACTACTACTTTATTTACGGGATATATTAATTATAATTAAATTAAAACACATGTTATATTTTAGTGTTATAATTTTGTACAAATAACGGCGTATAATACATCGGACAGGTTCACATACAAAACTAAGTCTACGAAGCTATTTGTTACTCCTACTTCGCTGGTACGTGCTTTACATTACACAATGGTATAAAAGCAACATAAACTCTGTATAACTGAACAAATACATATTTACCATAGCGTGATAGTGGGTCTATTGAAATGCGTCACTTAAGTTTATAGGGAGCAAAACATAATTTTTCCAGTTTAGAATATATTTTGATAAGATAGGATATGTCCTGAATGTTGATACTTCAATTAGGGTAAAGAATTTAAAAATATGACATGTAATATTATACGAATACTTTTTGTATAATTGCGTTTATGACGTTCTAAAAGAAAGTAAGTAATCATTATAATAAGAGTAACTTTTACCAAAATGCAATGCAAAGCAGATGTTAAATTATTGAGATTTATACTTATAAACGCCTGATAAAAAATAAAATCAATGTTGAAAAAAATACTGATTATTATAATATTCTCAAAGGAAACGTAACTAGATATGTAAGTAAAATCTCAATAATTCTAATAGACCTGTGAAAATATAACACTCAAAACATCTATTAAATAATATTACAATTTGTATGAGATCATATTTCTATAGTTTATAGTATTAAACAAAGTGGACTAGTTTCATATTTGATTACGTGTTAATCAACATATTTTATAAACATTTAAGTAGGTAATAAAAAGAATTGGTCAATTTGCATTTTTATCATTTACTTTAGTTGCACGCGATTTATGCAAAGGAGGATAAATATATATTTAACCCTGTGGATTATTTAATTGACGAACTTATTGGTGTGACAACCCAAAGGGGACATTGTCTATGCGACGCAAAATATAGCATCTGTGGGAAAATTTTCATTCAATGTTTCTATCGGAATAAGAAAATAATACTATTCAATCATGATACAGAAGCAAACATAAGCCTATATAAAAGCTCAATACCAAATACTATAATATTTATTTACTACTTATATACTCCTAGTACACGTCCATATGCAAAATTCGATACAAACGCTATTACGTGTTATATTCTAATTTATTACTTAAGATGACTCAAGATCAAATTTAATTGAAATTTCATGAGGAAAGTTTAAACTTAAGTCGGATCTTAAGTGCGCGGTAAAGCATGCGTTTTTGCTGTCTCGCTCTAACCGTGTGAGATGCATAGGTTAGAGCGAGATACTGAATTCACACTAACAAATTGTGTTATGAAACGAAAAATGCGTGCAAATCACTTGTACGACTATAATTTATTTAATTACAAATAGTATTTTCATATCTACTAGATAGTAAAGCACTTCGAAAAGATTTACATTGTACGAAAGAAGGTTCAGGTTTAACTGTGATTAAAACAAGTCGAACAAAAAGTTCTGTCAAACGTCCACTGACGTTTTCAACTTAAATGTAATATTGTTGAAGTATTGCGTGTTTCTCTTTCATGGATTGTCATATTTCTCGCTAAAATATAGTTATGAGACACTTCACCAAAAAAAAAATCCGGAAGGGAACAACTGTTACTATGGAATATTATATGATATTCTAATGTCGATGTTTTTGTCTTCCATGAATAATACTGTAACATAATATTTTTTGTTTAGTGTCTGTTTTAATCAAAGTTAAGAAGATTTAACTGCCACAAACACTACTAATTGACTAACGTGGGTACGGTTAAAATAAAATTGGCTTTCATCGAGAAAACTATCAAATCTTATTAGAGATTATAGAGAACAAAATATGTTTCTTATATGTTACATACCTTCATTATGGTTAAATTAATAAATAATCGACTTTTGCAAAATTAACTAACTTTTTACACCTTTCTGGGAAATTGTGTTGATGAATGAAAAGGTATAAATTTTAGATAAATTAGTACAATTAGACTATTTAAGTCTCTATTAATTGTTGTTAGAGTATTTCGGTAACTTTACGCGATTCGTTAGTTAACTCGAAGTTTAAAGTACATTATTGCCGTTGTACTGATATGTATTTAGGAGTCTTCATATGGAGCCTATATGAAAAATTAAAACATGTTTTTATCTGACACTGGTTAAGGCGTGCATCGACCGACATTATTTGTTATAGTGTGGGGTAGTTTCGATAATGTTAAAGGTATATCAAAATCTCCACTTAGCGATATCTGTGAGACACATCCAATCAGACCACTCTTGTATTTGCCGTTCGTGTTGATTTCTATTGAGGGTAGACCACCTGAAATGTAAACGTATCATAAAGGTTAAATTGATTATTGTTATTAATAGAAAAGTATGTATACTAGCAAGTATACTTTTGATACTCTAAAATATTGTCTACGCTGCAATTAAATAAGCACTATAGTGTCTGAGCGAGTGGGACCGTATAGGATGAGAGGTTCAAGGTGATGGGAGTATCTCAAAGTTATCGGGCAGCGTCACCAGCACTTTGAGAGGATGCGAGAAATGAATAAGCCAAAGCAGTATTCAAATCTCATTTATTGAGCTGAAGATACACTTTAAATATAAATTATATATATTTACAACATTTCTTATGTGAGTTATTGGTGTATCGCGCATCTTCAGCAATAATATTTAGAACAACCGTGTCAGTAGTGTGAGCGGTTGCTCCGTGCATCTGAACAGCGTCAATTGTCAGGTGTGCAACGCGCCAAAAAAACAATTATTTTTAAAGTTATGTTTTTAAAATATTTGTTGGCATATATTTTTGTAAATAAGACCCGTCTAATTTATTATTTTTGTTTCTTTGACATTTTTGTATGCCTTATTAGTTGACTCACCAAACATTTTATTACAATTCATTGAGAAGCCTTGTATATCAATTTGGTTCGGTATGTATTATGCAAATATTTTTCTGACTGACACTTACCTATATATAATCCGTTTTCTGTGTTAAGTTGTTTGAGTTTTCCCGGAGATATTTTTCCTACCGAACCCAGCCCGTCCACTTCTAAAACACCTGCTTGTCGGTTTCTAAAATATAAAGTCATAGACATGGTAATATTTGTTGCGTGTAAATAATTCTACACACTGTCTCCGTATGCCCGCATCAGAATGAAACGGAAAAGTGGGCTCAAAACACTTATTTTGCTAATGCTGTTGTCATCAAACCGTCAATGTGCCGAGTATAGGCATTCGACTCATACGAGAATCGATCTGGATGCATACGTATTTCAACAATATAATACTAACTATATAAACATATCAGTTTTTATTTATTTTATTAAGAATCTCCTACGAAAACAACACATAACATATATATAAGACTACATTTTTATCCTTCTGCGTGCCTCTTCAATTACAGGAGAATACAGTTTGCAAAGAGTTAGTTAACAACATTGATATTAGAACAATAATAACAATTCCAGTATGAATAAGGATGAACAGTCAGCTACTGAATTAGAATTAAGGTACTTAAGTTTTAAAATACCAGGAGACCAATACTCAAGCAAAACTCCGCGAAAAACCCACAACCACTCGACGCACGTTTCGCTCCGACACCGGAGCATCATCAGGATATTGCCTCTATGAACAACTCTGTTCGTATTGCTAGTTGACCAATATCGCTTCAATATTGATCTACTGGTATTTTGTACTATGGACTTCCTCAAGGTAACGCCTGATTCTATTAATTAACTTAAGTAAACCTTATAAGTTGAACCGAAACGCGTCGTAATATCTTTTTTATCGTCTTTTCATCGCAAAAAAATGTATCTCGAAAGGAAATATTTTTAGGTTTGGTTTCTAAGTATAAAAATAAATCTATTTTTGATATACAAAGCATACCTGGTAGCTCTCGCTCTGTGCCATAATCCGTCATCCACCTTAGTATGATTTGCTATGATAACAACTTCTCCACTACCTAGGTCATATCTGAAAATATAAATTTTCAATCATTATATTCTAAAAACATTATTTATAATTAATAAAATGAATAGGAAAACAGTTTTTTACAAGTCTCCTTGTAAAAAATTGAGGTTAAAATCACATTTTGTTAAAATGAAAAAAAACTATTTATTTTTCCTTCTCTATTACCTCCTTCCTTTTTTTAAAAAAAAAATATCTAGATACAAGCCTGTAAAAATCTCTTAAATTTTACCTATATAAAATATGGCTAAATTATTTCTAATTTACTTCGCCGACTCAGTTGCTGAAATCTACACCATGCCGGACAACGAAACAAATTTTTATTGGTTGGTGTGATTTTTTTATTATTATAAAAATACATATGGGTTCATAAAAAATCATACGCATGATTTTTTTTATAAAACACGTTCACCTGATGATAAGTGATACAGCCGACCATAGACACTCACAACACTGGAGGGCAAAAGCACTTCCGGCTTCTCAGGTGACATCTGCGGATGGTTGAGATATATCTCTATTAAGTTGGTAATAAGTCATAATAAAGATAAATATCGTACCTAAACACTAGCACTGAGTTCTCAACGGCAAGTGAAAGGTAGTCCGTCTTCGGAGATAAAGGGGCGCGTCCGCTCCATACTAAAAGCCCGTTGGGTGATACTGATCGGAAGCGGATGTTTATATCCAGAGTGTAACTTAGTAATCTGTGAATGTTGTAAAAACGTTATCATAAGTAATTCGGAAGGAACAATTTATATTTATTTGATGAGAATAAAATCGTGCCAAGTATTATAGATTCGTAATATTTCATCATTCATATTATTCATATTCTAAATAACCAAAAAACACCACATTCTATAATTTAGCAAACCACAGCAGTCATTTATTATTATAATCAAATAATTATTTCACGTAAACAAATATTTTCCCCTAAACAAGGAATATTTTTTATATGTATCTCATGAACGGTTATAGTAAGGTAGGTTTGCAAATTTTCACATATAACGTTTGTCGGTTGCCGCTATAATGTCTCAAAGCTGAATAAAATAAATAATTCAAAACAAACAATATACATAGTATAATATACAAGCAACACTCCGCTCAAAGAGTGGTTATGGGTTTTTCGCGTGGTTTTTTTTTATATTGGTCTATTGGGGCTTTGTATCATGGACTTCCGCAAGGTAACGCCTGATTATTAATTAAAAGAAATAATTGTTTTTTTTACCAAATAATGGTACAGAATTCTACTTGGGTTTTGTGTCAAAAACTATTTCCGCTTACCTTTTCATTGTCTCCTCATCGTCGATGTGAATAAAACTATCGGTTCCCGTAAAGCTCGGGTAGCTATTTGTATCGCCCCAATTAATTTCATTGCTGTTCAAATACTTCACTTGTATGTATGTCTGTCCATCATATACCGGTCCTTCCGTCATTACCTCATTTTCAAATCGTTTTTTGTAAAAGCTTTTCCGCTTATACTTTTCCGAGTGGGCGCGTTTTCTCTGTTTCGATTTGTGGTTTTTTAATTTGAAACCCTTTTTTGCTACGATGGCGTGGTGGATGTCCGTTAGATTTTTTTGGTATGATATCGGTTCTAGTCTCTCTCTACAAATGTTGTTGCTGAAAAATTATGTACAATAATCTTAACTATTACTAAAGAAGAAAAGGCGGATGATAATTAATACTAAGAAAGAAACTGAAGAATTTAGTATTTGTAATAAAAAAAAATCGTGGCAACAATTACAGAAAAATTGAAAGTTTGACAATTGACAATCGGCATTTTATAAACAAATTACAGTTATTAAAAAAATCTTATATAAGCTATAAGTGATATATTATCTATCGAGTACTGTGGGTACGGATGTCTAGGACAGGAAATATACATACTAGCAAGAATCATTTCTAGGGTCGTCACAATTATCCACATTGACTCCTCCCAGCGCCGATGACACCACTGACAGTTCTTCATCATTTATTATTAACTGTAATTAAGGATTAATTTTGATTAGGGAATTTGTCATAAAATAAATTAAGGAAATTATGAATATATACGCGAAAAAATTGCAGAATTCACATCATACTACTATTTTTTTCTTTAAACTAGGTCATTAAAAAATGAAATTTATATCATTGTTTCCTGAGATGACCACAAACAATAAATTTTTCATCTTTATAATGTTAATAATATTAGTTTAAATTTCTATTCACCTGTCCAACACAACCGCTAAACGAAGTTTTCAGCGCCAATCTCGCTGGCAGTGGCTGAGGAGCTCCCCCTAGCATCATCGGCTGTCGAAGCTCCAAGTACTTTGCGACGCCTCGTGACGTCACAGATCGCGATGCGTCATGTGTCGTGTCGGTGTCGTATCGCACTCGCAGGGAGGCGCGACGACCTGACCGATTCACTGATATTCTATGCCATTCATTTTGTTTCAAAGGGTAAGCTGACCTGTAATGAATTTGATATTATTATGTATGAATTACTCTTGTTGGTTAATACATGGAGTGAAGCTCCTAGTTTAGAGATTAGTTTTTTAAGATCCCTGAGTATTTTTTTGAATAATATTTTATGAACAAACTTTTACTCATAAAGAAAACACTTTCTTAACGGATAGACCAAGTATTAATATATTAAAGTTGGTATGACAAATGCAAAGTCTCTCTTTTTTTTTTTTTAAAAAAAATTTTTTAAAAAAAAAAAAAGAGGGAAAAAAAAAAAGGGGGGGGGGTTAAAAATTTTTTCCCCCGGGGGGGGGGGAAAAAAAAAAAAGGGGGGTTTTTTACACCCGGTTATAAAAAAAAAAAAGGTTTTTTTTTTAAAATTAAAATTTTTTTGAAAAATTTTTTTAAGGAAAATTTTGAAAAAAAAATTCCACTTTAAAAATTTTCTTGTCCTGACAAATTAACTATTAAATGAAATAAAGTTTTGCGTGTACAATGTAGAACTTTTGGCTTAATGGATGTATTTACTAAATTCATATAAATGGTCTTCTCTAGATAATAAGTAATAAAACCGCGACTAAAAAACTGACATGATCCTCTTTACATTAGGGTCACTTTTTTACTCACGGTTTGTTAGCCTCAAAGTAAGCTACTTAATAGCTTGTATAATTGGTACACAATTGATAAACATATAGGCACATAGATAGTTTAATACAGGTATCCCACACCACAGCCAATATTTATGCTCCTGGGAACGAACCGGCACTACTCTGTTCGGCAGTCCATCATGGTGACGTCATGGCATCATGCCATGTTGTCATTGCGACAACGTCGTCAACCCCGTACAAGCATAGAGTACCTTTATGTAGGCGATCCTCAACAAGCAATGTAATTTAATTTACCATCGTTATTCTGTTCATCATAAACATATACCGTACCTCACAAGCGCAATTCCGGAGCCCAAATCAAAGGCAAACTCCACAAAGTAGTCCCTGAGGTGTAGCGAAAAGAAGTCACCATCGCCGCTCGGGTCTTCGGCGTCGTATAAGAGGAGGCCGTCGCCACTTGTCGGTTTCACTGTTATCTGTTTGTAAATTATAATAGCTATATTAACAATAGTTATCACTTATTGCAACAAAAAGGTATATTTATGTTCCTGCATCTCGTGCTGCTGGTGTAGAGAGAGCTGGATGCTGCATTTTATTTAAGTATTAAACTTAAACCTAATGAAATTGTATAGGTACAATGTACGTTGCGTTGCGTTGCGTATAATGTGTTGAAAAAAATACGAAAAACTAAGTTCAGGAAAACGCAAAAAAGGGAATAAAACACATCCAGATTTTTTAGTTTTTCTGTTTCTCTCTGTTTGTCTCCTTGTACTTGTACTTTGTAACCATTCTTTGTACCGATTCAAATTATTATTGGATACTGTTTGCACTAAATCGCTGTCAGTCAAAGAATGATGACACTTCTCGATTTGACTTTGACACACGAACCGGAGAAAAAAAGTGGCGTCCGGCAGCGCGCAAGTAGTTAAACTTTTACCGCCGCGCCGTCGCGTGTGCACTCGATATAGACCACAAACCGTACCGCATTTACCTATATTCCTTATTTTTTAAGGATCCAGGGTTTGGAACGACACACGCCACCGTTGATGGTAAGTTCTAGTTATAGTCTTATCGATTGTTGGATTCCTTTCTTTATTAGCTAAGCGACAGCCAAATTTATTTTAACGAGGGAAGGGGAGCATCTTGGATATAATTTCCGGATACCCAGGCCCAACAGATACCTTACATCAATCATAATTAAACTTAAAACTTTTCAACCAGGAAAATAAAAGTTCCCTTGGGAAAATTTAAAGAATATGTATTATAAAAAAATAGATTCTGGTTCCCGCGGGAAATCCAAACAAGGATTAAAAGGACAGTGTCTAGGGTTTCTAATATTCATTCATCATTCATAAATCAATTGTATATAGTGTGTAATAAGATTATTAATTTGTTATGGGTTCGTTAAGCAACAAAATATACTGGTGGCGATTCTGATGTACACACTCTAAGCTAAAAATCTCTAAATTTAGCTTTAGACCTGTCAAACAGTTTTAGAGAGCTGCATATCTCTAAATTGATAGCAATAAGGTTTAAATTGTCAATGTAGAAATATATAGAATAGGTTAAACACGTTTGACAGGTCTAAACCTAAATTTAGAGATTTTTAGTTTTAGAGTTGTACATCAGAATTGGTGGCGATCTCTTCTCAAGAAATCTATGCCAAGTGCACTGACGAAGTCACGGGCACTATAACAAATTATGTTAACTAAAGGTTCCTAAATTAATTTGAATTCTACACTTTTCAAATAATCGTGTAACGTGTGTTTGTTTCTTATTTAACACACGTACGACACAGCAATACGAAGAACCATATAATTTAAGGAGTTTGTTCATAGTGTTGCCATAACAGGTACCAACTTCAGTATTTCGAACGCTTCGATCGCGAAACTTCCATTTAAGTTTAGGTATTTAATTGCAATACTTTGAAAGGAAAACAGGAATGAATAAAGTTCGATTCGACAAATATACTTATACTGAGAGTTGCAAAATTACGCCAAGTTTAAGTTTCGCCGCTGGTATTTAATAAAATTTGCGAGAATCGAGGTATTCGTTTTATCGATATTACAGTACCCTTTACGATAAAGTAATTTTAAATCGATCGTTTTTTTTTCAATATAGCCATTTACATGAAAAATCACAAAAAAATATTTAAGAGTTACAAGAACCATTAAATCAATAACCAAAGGAAACTATATAGAAAATTGAGAAACCGGTTTAGCTATTTTGAAATTTATAAGTACCTATTACATATTTACAGGCTTCCGTTAAAACAAAGGTAAAAGTATTGTTAAGTATTTGTCTACAATCATGATGATTACAATTTAATATATTTCTCTTTAATATAATTAACTGTTAACTATAACTAGTCCTTCATTTATGTATTTAGTACAATGTAAATAAAAGTAACACAAAGTTAGTGTTAAGCGATTATGTCAAAGACCTTACTACAGACTACGACAACGTATAAAATGAATATATTTTTTGAAAACGTAGTAGTAGCTTCCCATACCAGTACACAGGTACGATACAGTCGAAGAACTTCTAATTGAAAAGAAGGCTGTGTACACAAAAACCTGCGTAGCAACGAAAGAAATGTAATGGACCGAGTCCTCATTTCGCAATGACGCCAAACTCTCTTAGGAACATTGACGACTTTTAAGAACATGCAAAATGTATCCTCGACATGACGCATCAACATTTTGTGATCTGTATGAAATTTGAGGTCAATTTGGTGGAATTGTAAGTCATTGTTTATAATGATCTGTATCGGTAACAACTGATAACATAAAGATAGACAAAACGACCTCAATAGATCAATATCAATCAATGTTAGAAATGCCACACCCTTAGTGTTGATAAATTGTAGCCTTTCATCGTCTTTTATCACGATTAAAGTTGTTTGCTGTTCGTATCTCCCAAAAAATTTTTTAATATTCCTGGCCTTGATAAACTTACTTATTACTTACAAACAATATTAATAATTGCAATTGTATTTTTCAATATTATTAAGTTAAGTTTTATTGCTTAAGTAAAAAATATATATATTACGTATATAACTTACTAATTTTAACACTTATTATTACATTTCCTCATTTTTTATATATATCTTATTTGAAGTGATAACAGGGATCAAATAAGAAATAAAAAAGATTTTTGATATATTCTAAACTAAATATATACAAGTTCTAACTTATTATATAGTTAAAGCCAGCTCCCAAAACCAAAATAGACAAAGCAATAGTGTTTGCTTTTATTGTATGTCAGTAAACCTAGTATTAGACGTACCATTAAAGTTCATTACCTGTATATCTAACCAGGACTGCGCAGAATTGCCCAACCCGGGTAACCGCAGGTACGATGACCCGTTGAATCGCGGCACCTGAAAATGTAACAGTGGAATTTATAAAAGTTATTTAACTTCCTTGAATTAGCGTTATTGTCGCCGAGGGGCTTTGAAATAGTGTCAGTTCAGAGTCTATTATTTAAAACTAGCTGATCCGGCAAACGTTGTTTTGCCATACATGCGATTTCAAGTTTCAATTAATAAATAAAAAATAAGGGTTGATCGTAGAAGGGTGAAAGTTTAGGATTGTATGTATTTTTGTATGTTGTATCATAAAAAAAATAGAAAGTAAAAATTTCGTCTAACAATAAAAAAAAATTAGGGGTGGACTACCCTTAACATTTAGGGGGATGAAAAAGGTTCTTAGACCTACTCAATACGCTCACAAAGTTTCACGAGAATCGGTCAAGACGTTTCGGAGGATGTTCAAGTTCGAACCCCGTGACACGAGAATTTTATATATAAGATTAATCACAGGCTGTCTACGGATTACATTAATGACTTTATTCATTATATGATTATGAATTAAATTAAAAAGCTTGCATGCTTGCATGTCAAGAATGCTCTACTCTATTTTAAACACTAACAATGGCAACTTAAATTGCCAAGCCCATACTTTCAAGTATTATGGAGCCTATAAAATTTATTACATGAAAGTTGTGGAGCTTTATATTTGGTATTAAAATTCAAAGTTATACTATTAAGCAATACTGTGTTTCTTTCACATGAGTAGTTACATACATGCATATTAATAATATATAGTATAAACTCCTCTATATCTACATCATAACTCGACCGACATAAGGCGACCGAGTACCCAAAAACACTAAGTTCAAAACAGCATGAGCATTCATTTTATATCTTAGTATCTAAAAGATTACAGAAGAAAAACTTAGTGACGGGTGTATTTGTTAACTATCATTTATTTATAAATATGATTATTAGATAAATAACTAGTTATTATATTGAAGGCCCTAAATGTAAATCAAACTATCCTAATATTAGAGGTACAAAGCTGAAGAGTATGTTTAGTTGAACGCAAATAAAATTAGTTAATATACCAAAATTACCCGTAACATAATGTTATTTTAATACATGTTTAACTTTTTTTCGTTTATATATTACCTAAGATTTAAAATAATTCCCAACAATATTAAAATAAAGTACTATGCGAGCATTTATGTGTAAAGCTTAAAAACGTTACGCGTTTGAACCCAAACAGCAAACCAAATTATAACACAAAGATTTTCCCCTACAGAGTAGAGATATTTCAATAGACAATGATAATTAGTTTAAGAGCGAGATGTTATGCTGCGCATTAGACCTTCAATTTTCGTTTTTTGTTTGAATTTATCTTGGCTAAGTGCTCATTCATAATTTAAGATTGTAAGAGTACGTAAATTTGTATTACGCTTTTTTTTTTCCTGCAAAATTATTAAGTTCAAGCTAAGTAAATATTAATAAAAATCACCTTTAAATCTAAGGTTATCTCGCATTTATCTCCAGCGTAGCCTAAGGGACACAAACACACTCTATCCACGCAGCCGCCTCCGTGTTGACAATCGCAATCCTTGCTTACGTCACTTTTCAAATCATTGTCAATATCATTAATAAATTTGACACGCCGTTTATCATAATCCAGTTTCAATTTCTTCATATCATTATATTTCATTAGGAAATTGTCCACTTTGTTTTGATCCGTCGAGTCGCGCATAACAATATCGTTGTCCTCAAAATGTACGATGTCATTAATGTCGTATATTGCGTGATCTAACTCATTGTGTCTGTGAGGGATTATTTCGCTCGTGACTTCATTCATTGGTCGCCATGGAGCAAGGGTCGGGGCACATTCACCTGTAAATGAAAGACGTAATATTCAATAGGCAGTATATTATTCAAGTCACCTAAGCTTTGCTTAGTGCAAATGAAATTTACTGGCGTCATTCATGAACAGGTAACGATTACTTCAGCTTTTTAGTAGAGTTCAAAGGAGGTTCAATCTGCTCCTTCCTTTTTTTAATTCAGTCGTTAGCTTATCGGGCATACAATTTTATAGCTACGTTATACTGTGCTTTTATAATACTAATCTTACATTGGCCGTGATTAAATTAAAAAAAAATTAAAGTTGTATGACATTGTTCTTGTTGTTGACAATATGTCGTATACAGCACACAAACTTTGGTCTCTAAAAAAAATATATATATATAATATTAACAGAATAAAGTTTAGTCAATTATATTTTGCTTTTACAATGTTAAAAATAAACTGTATCTACATGTTAAAAAATTTTGCTACATACAAATTCATCAGTACAACAGTTTAAATAGTGGTAACTATTTGGATTTAAGAACATAAAACCACTCACCAAATACATTTAAACCTGGAACTATTAATTTTTTGAAATTAGTTTCATGTTTTAACTTTTAAATTTTAAGTTGCTTAAAATATTCTCTATTTTAAGCGCTATTTAATTTTTGTATTCATTACACTCGAGTATTAAGTTTTGAAAAGTATACGTTATTAAGTTTAAGGGCTTACGGAACTTATTCTTAGATTATTATCAGGTTAAACCTTAATGAAGTCTCCAAAGTTTAGGATCAAAAGTTTTCCTCCTCAATAGATGAACTTGTTAAAGTGATGGGCGAACTACGAACACAGTTCTCATTTTTATAGTATGTAGGTGGTACAGTTTTGCTGTTAACGTTTGTAAACCTTATATAAACCTTTTATATATATATATATAATAGTAGCTTCGAGTATACGCTAATATAGGATTTTGATCATAATATAGTTTCAGTAGATAATCTAGCTGTTAACGTAGATATAAATAGTTCAGTAGATAATTGTATATGATCATTCTGGCTGGCAAGACTAATGGTACATTGTCATAATGAGATTAACAAGATGGGCACTCGACTTATTATTATGTACCTTCTCTTTATTATTAGGTTATACTCCTGGTAAAAGATAAGGCAAGGTACAAAATAGCTCTCAAAAAATCGATAGGTGGCGCTGATAGCTTTTAAATGCTGTTAAAACAAAAACAGTTCTTATATTCAATATAAGTGATCTAAATATCTGTGAATGATATGTGAAATCCACGTGGATGAAATCGCGGGCATTTTAGTACCAAAATAATATTATAAATATGAATTGCTTAATTGAACACGTTTATATCAGTCGTATCCGAATTTAAAAATACTTTTGTGTTGAATAAACTTTTCATCGAGGTAGATATAATCACTCAATGCAGTCAAAAATTCCAGGCATTAGTGGAAATGTTGCAAAAACGGAGAAAAGCACTTTCCCAGCGCGGTGCGTACGGCGCGTGCGTATTTAACAATTTTTAGAATCCAAACGCTAAATGTAATTACATTTATTACAAACTTGATTACATGCCAAATTCTTATTATAAATTTTATATTAAGACTTACACAAGTAAATACTATAAAAAAATAACCTACTGAATTTTAAATAAAATATAACCTTGAGACAGATAATGAAAAGATCTTCAGGGCCAGTAATTTACTTGCGAGCCCTTCGGCATTGTGTGTCCATGAGCGATGGAATCACTTCAGATTAGGTGAGCCTCCTTCCCGTTTGGCCCCAATGTTAAAAAAATAACCAAATAAAAGTCCACCTTTTATTAATAATAAGTCTACCGTGAATGGTATGATTATAATTTTTAAATTAAGGGAAATACGGAAACATAAAACAACTTCAAACCTATTTTAGTATATTAGCCCTTAATTATATTCTTTAAATTAAATTCAGGCTTAATCATCCAAGTAATTAAGCTTAATAAGTAATTATAAATTCTAGATCGGACGTAAATTTTAGTAACTTGTAACAAGAAAGGCACGCGCGAAGCTTAATTAATTTTGCGTATCGTCAGCATATTCCGCACACGTTCATATGACGGAAAAGAACGATGCGGCTATGGTCTAATTCATAAGAGTCAAATTTCATTTAAAATTAAGGTTGGAGCCGTTACTTTGCTTTAATATAGTATATCGTCAGCACTTCAGCCACCAACGCCAATTACAAGTACTTCTCTGCAAATTGATGACAAATTATAGCATTATTATAGAAGTTCTCGTACTTCAGACTCGTTCTCTCCCTTTGTACATGGTACAAACTATAATTTATACTTTAATTTCTTAAAGGGAAATGTTTTTTCTCTTTAAGAAATTATAGTTATAATATAATTGGGAATAATATTAATAGGGAAACGTTCTTAAAGTTTTATCAAGCTTTTATGGCACCACTTTGGCATTTAATTTGAATATTCTCAAAAGTGTAAATCTGAAGATACCAATGAATTAACAGAAGCGCTGCGACGAAGTTTTAGCTGAAACGTTTATCTTATTCTCGCGTTTATATTGATTATTGATATTATCAACAACATTAATTTTTTTGCAATCGTCTATTTTTATAATCAAATCAAATTTTATATACGTAATTATCATTAATATCTCTTACTCTTTTCACTTTTACCGCAGGGTGTGAACTGTGTAAATCAAAGGACGTTAAGGGCGTAGCGCACTCGTAAATAACGCTGCGACGAACGGAATATTAAAATTAGAACCTACGTAATCTTGCGTTATGTAAAACTCACTAGGGTGAATATATAAAATGTGTCTATTTTTAAAAAGTAACTAAAATAGTTGTGTGCGATATTTGAACTTATAGATATGTGTTTTTACGTTTTGTAAAACCCACTTGGAGTCAACAGACATTTCAATAGAGAAAAACATTTTATCAACGGATTTAAGTTATGTATTTTTGCAAAATTTAAATATATTTACGTTATTTTAAATTTTGCGTGCGTGGTACGGTAGACTGAAGACAAAAGGTGTCAATTGTCAAAATAAGTCTTACAGCTGCTGGAGGTTGTGTCTTATCTGTATTTATTGCCCCGGAGTTGGTATCGACTGAAACCGGAAGATTTCTGCAAAACTGGTTCACGGTGCCCTCCATTTTCCCGGATTGAAATTTAAAATAATGCAAAATTACATTACTTAAATCCGTTAATAAAGTGTTTTTCTTTAAATGAGTAAAAGTTATGTTAATAAAAGACAATATCATTTGAATAGATTTAATGTATGTATAACGAATGTACGAACCACTAAAGTTGCTGAAACCATTACTGTTTGAACTACATAGGCAAGAATTATGGTATGAATGAATACAATTTGTAGAAGAATCAATAGATAAACAAAAATCACGATTAATGTAGTTCTGGCTACTTCATTCTCTGAATGTAGGGCACTCATAAACCACTTACAACCCTAAAATCGTTTCAATCTATCACTCTCTTATAGAAAATGGTCGATTTCCGATAGAAATTGTCGGTTCGTATTTCTATGCGGTAGCAAAGTTATTTCTGCGATTCTCGGACAAATTGTATTATTGAAAGTGGACTTAGATTAAATATGTTGTTTCTCTTGGAAATTTAAGGAAATCATACATGTGGCTTACTCGAAATAAAGTACAATATCGTAGGTAGATGTGATTAACTAGAATATTTTCATGAAAAAATATTTACACTGGTCATAATCTTAAATACTCCAAGAAGTTTATAAATCTGAAGAGTTTGTTTCTTTAGTTGAAGTAATTTCGGAAGTCTATTTTAATAAAATAAACTTTGATTTTTATTCTGGATAGTCCATGATATACTTAAGGACCGATCTATTATCAAAGATATAGTAATCTAAGTTATTTTTTAATCTGTCTCATTCAATTTAGGAATAAATCTTAAAAGTTTGAAAATGGAACATGTAACAACCATTTTGTTTAACTAGTTGACATTCACAATTTTAATATGTAACTTTCAATGTAATAATCTGATAAATAATACAAAACTGCTTCGTATGTGGGTAGAGAATGCGGACGAAAGTTTTGTGGTTCAATAATACAGAATATTGAAGGGATATTTAGACTGTATTGACCCGATAAGGTTGGAGTATATTTTATAAGAGATTCTTAAACTTATATAATAGAAAGCTGTTTATAACGCTTCAGGCGATATATTATTAATAATAATGCAATATTTATATATTAAAACCTATTATTTTTTGTTGTTGTTACATATAATAATATTTTAAAAAATAGAAATGCAAACGAGCGGACTTTTAAAAGAAGATTCTTAGAGACAAGCCAAATTAATTATTGTAAAAAAAATGTATCATGGAAAAACCACAAGTATATTAATAATGGGTCCAGGGTTTGATCCCCAGTACGGTGAACATTTATGTGATAAGCATAAATATTAGCTGTCGTCTTAAATTCTTCTGGTGTTATGGATTTATATATGTGATTTTTACATAATATACCTTTGATCTACGATCTTGTTTGTATATGGTTATCAGTTCTGTTGGCACAATACAAATCAGCATTTGTAAAAATGTGGCCTGATATTGATACGCGTCGGTTGCTTCGTTACGTATATATTTTAGCTTAATAGAAAATCGCCAAATTATAATTTCAATAAAGTTACAGATATCATTGATCCATGGTCGAAAAAGCAACACTACTGATTCATCTCAGTTAAATGTGTACACCGAAAGGAAAAGTATGGCGCCATTACATTTCACAAGAAGAAAGAACTCCGAAAGAACATATTATAATGAAGAGTTTGTGTGTCGTTAATTCCATGAATTATTGTTTCAAATTTAAAAACAAACAGGCTATTTGTGTTGAATAGTCTATGTGTCGAATTTTACAATTAACGCGAATGAAACCGCAAGAAACAGCTATGTATGACTATTTTCAATGCTTACTATATTTCAATGACAAATTACAATATATATTTAACTTAATTAAAAACATCATAAAGTACAAAATGCTCAGGCGCTCTCTATTCTGTATGAATAATTAAAGCCTGAACTTAATGTATGGTGCTTTATGAAAGCGTATGTCATCTAAAACTAAGAGCATACTTACGATGCAGAGATGGGTCTGTTTAAAAATTAGGAAAGGCTTTGAAAAAATACATAAACATAGACGTATAACTTAAAAAGTTTTAGTCTTTGAAAGAATATCGGAATGGCAACAATTTTTTTATAAAATAATCTGAAGTGATACCGTTGCCAATGGACCTTCACAATGCCAAGTACTTTGCCGGCTTTTCAGATGATTAATACCATACATATGTGGTTTTTGATACTACACTATATAATACGGATTTACAGAATTAAAAGCTAGCATGAAAAAGGAGAGGAAAAAACGGACGAAATAGGAATTTAACACTAAACTTCGTATTATATGATATCCTTGTCAAATAGTTGATTATGATATAATATTGTCTTTTATTAACATAACTATTACTCATTAAAAGAAAAACACTTTATTAACGGACTAAGTTATGTATTTTTACAAAATGTAAGTATATTACAACCAGTCAGACTACCGTGACCACGCACGCTGTAAAGTACGCGAATATACGTAAATTTGTAATAATATATAAATTTTCCGAAAATTCTTAAAGTATTTTCTTTATATTATAATATAATAAATGCTTATTTGTCTTAATAATAGTTAATCACAGACAAATGAAACATATTTATAATATTAAATATAATATTATATTAAAAAGACAGACAAAATATATTTATATAGTTAACATATTAAATAACCGTATAATTATACGTTTAAGTCCTTCAATGTACAATATATGGATAACGTGTTTTAAATTAAACATGGAATTGTAACTAGATATTTTGTAATAAAGCTCTCCCGTTCATAAAATAGAGTGTTTTAATCACTGTTTCAACATATTTTTCAGAAAATGGCGTGTTTTTTACATAATAAACGAGCTGCAATTTCTCTCTACAATGTACGATTTTAATGAGAATATGTATATTTACGGTTTGAAATACTATTTGTAGTTGTGGAACTAAGCAGTAAGGTTTTTTACGATATAATTTCTTAAAGGTCACTTTAGGTTTGTATCCAAAAATTCATAGTTGTTGTCAGTATTGTTGTTTGTTACTATTACAATCAATACTGTTAAAATTTATTTCTGACATGATCACAAGCCCTTCTGATCACTGTGCAATGTCTGCTCGTGTAGTGTAGCCTATGTCCTACGTAGGTTTTTAATTAATTTGTTTTTAATTAGGTGTACAGGCCGGTCCGCAATGACAGTCCGTTGCCATGACACATTGTCAACAAAAAGAAAAAGATAGTGTTTTTTGTTCACGTCGACGCAATTAGTTAAATTTCCCTTCGTGTTTGTGTAATGTATATCAATAAATTTTTCCTTAAAAAATTATATAAAAAATTTTTACGCCCACACTACACTCGAACCCAAAATTTAAAGTATTAATATATTTAAAAAGGATTCGCAATTTAATGTAATTGATCCCCAGGATCGTAGGTTTCATAGGACATAGTTCTGATTAAAATTTTCTTTAAAGTTTCGTTAGATAATTTGTAACGAAATTTGTTTTTTTAGGTAATTTTTAAATTCTTATATACTGCTTATTGTAAGCATCGTAGTATTTTTCTAGTGCTCTTAACGTAAAAAATGTTTTTGTAAAAACACTATATAACTAGAACTATAATAATAGCTATTTAGATTTTAACAATTGGTTTGCCTTGTTGTTGGAAAACATTTGTAGCTCGTTTCTATTTCCAACACTTAAACAAAAAATTATAACTTACTGATATCCAGTGTAGAAACAGCATCCTTGACTAGTCGGTATGTATCGCCATTTATTCTAAGGAAGTCCACACAGCCAAGTAGACCTTCAGTAAGGCCCAATTTACTCTGTAGTCCTGTTGTATTGCCAGCACCACCCACCCATACTGGCTCTCTAAACGTCATCCTGGAGAAGAGGCCCTGGCAAAAAAAATTAAAAATGTGGCTTAAATTTTTTTTTAATTAGAAATATTTTTAAGTGTCTACATGATCGCTTGTAAACGACATCTTTATGTTGCATTATTTTCAAAATAGGAACGAACTGCTGTCGGGTTCCTTTTCCTTAAACAAAATTGATGACCAGACTCAGGCAAAGCACCTGCGTATACTCAAATAGCTCATGTTAAACTTAAAACAAAAAATAGACGAAATGATTTGTCGACTTTTATGAAACAATTATGAAGTTTGATTACTTTATAGACGACGATATAGATACTATAGTGACAATATACATACTTTGATAAGCCGCAGCATTTGTGAAGCGGACTTAACATAATAAAATAGCTGCGATGCCACCCAGTGTACATGACGGTTAAAATCGCTAATACTTTATAAATTGAAGTTATAACAACCATTGAATAATATATAATCATATATATTTATTATTACAGAATTTACTAACTTAATTTTATTATTTACGATTAAGCCGTATTGTTATAAATTTCGTCTCTATCTGTCATGAAATCTACACTGTTCTTCAAGGGACTGGACAAAGAACTGGCTTCTCAAAAACAGGTAATCATTATCAAAGCCAAGGATTCTATTTTATACAGTAATACTTTGTTAATAAAGTAATATTATTACTCTTTAGTCTATCCATGGTATACTCGCAATAGTATATGAAATATACCTACGAGTCATATTGAAATCGTTTTATCTCGAAATCACGTTTTGCAAAGTTCGGCCGTTTAACGGGAATTTTTATGAACCTGCATGTAGAATGAGAATTACTTCGAAAAGTTGTTTAAATTGAGCAAGTTCAACAAACAAGATCTTGGTGGATGAAGTTCGCACTTTAGAAATGTGAAAAGGGATATAAGAAGGTATATGCTATTAACTAAATGTCACATTTTACCTAAATACCTAAGTTTATTTCAGAAAGGGGTGTTCCTGACCTTACGAAGGTAATTTATTTTTTTAGTCTGAGCTAATTCGTCGTAAACTTATATAATAAAACCATTTACAGGAATAGGTTAGGCGTTAAATTGACTGCAACGTACGGCAACTATAACTTTGTACTAAATAAAATGTGGTTTAGAATAAACTGAAGTTGGTATAATTATGAGAATTTACACGGATAATTGTAAAAGCTACTAGGCGTAACATTGAAACTAATTTTTTTTTCATACGAATAAGGCAGGCACGTCAAAATTCCACTTGGTATGATCCTGATAACGTCTCATAGCTGCATACTTAGAATCCGCAACCGTTATTAAGAGGGCCTTAATTTAAATTAAGCTACGAACGCCGCTAATGTAGCTTTTTCAAATGGCAAGCGCTCTCGTGGACGCCCTGTCCAAACGTGGCGCCGAAACGTCGAAAACGAGTTACGAGCCGTTGGACTTGGCTGGAGGGAGGCCAAAAGTACAGCCGAAGATAGGCGGAAGTGGCGGTCATTAGTGGAGACCCACTGCACCTCTGGGGTGTCATAGGACAACAACTACAACAATTTAAATCATTTATTTAATACCTTATAATCAGTGCCACTCAAAATACTTTTTCTTGGCACAAGAAATTCTTAATATGGCAATATTCTCTATCCCAGGCGCTGCATCTAAGGTAAAACGTCGGTATTTATTATACCGCTTTATTAATGAGTTATTAAGCATAAACCCGAAGGAAGCCAAGCAATATAGTTTCCTCTTAGAACTCTCAGGGGAATCTCACTTAATTAATTCTAAGTATTAGTACAGTAATGCATCTCCTTTTTAATTAAACGTCTGTTTGAGCTAAAATCTCATGGTAGCCGTAATTTCTCCCTTTGATGTTTTCTTAGTGCCTGGAATGCGTCTTTATCGACAAGATTAAGTTATACGTGTTTTTTTTAATCAGTTGTCGTTTTGAGACTGCGGAAACGCTTTTGACCGTTTTTCATAATTACTATTTCATATAAACACGGCGTATATTATATTCCGGTTCGATTCCCGAGGAAACAAACTATTACACAAAAATATTTTTAATATACTTTTATTAATTATTAATAAGAATTAAATAACCATCAACTTTAAACCTTTATTCGTATCTTACTCTTGGTTGGGGGGAACTCTTATTTCAGGACTCAAACTAGTGGATGCTCTAGACTCTAGAGTGATGACTAGATCAAGGACCTGGGGCTGAAGCTGGCGAGTTTGCGGCCCAGGTATCGCTGGATCGACTGAATAGAGGAGATGCTGTAAAAGCCGGCAACTAGCAGGGAGTCCCAGAGGAAAGGAACCAGTAAAAGTCTCTCGTGGACTAAGATCCCCTTTGGGATACAATGTTAGAGGAGTGAGTGAGTATGTAATTAGATTCAGAAATCTATGTAGCCCTATTGATTAATTACAGTATTTGATTTATTTTAAAAGTTGTACAATTTTACTTTTAATCGTGGATCTCTTGTGAAGCTGCGGATGTCAGGCCTATTTAATTATCGTAATTATAATTAATATCAATAATTTAGTTAAACCAATATCATGAAATTGTATTCAATTAAGCTCGGCTGAACGTCTTCATTATCATTTCTGTAATGTTCAGCTTAATTTGAGAGCAATTGAAATGCCGTTTCAAGCTTTTAATTTTTATAATTCAGTAAGGCATAAAATTTCATTTTATACCTAATTTTTTAATTATTATGTTAATTAATAAAGTCGGTAACATATTTAAGATACTAAAAAACAGTACAGTTGTACAGTACGTTTAAAAAGGTGTTTTTAAACGTACTGTACAACTACAATAAATATATATGTCCTGGAAACCACTTGGGTAAGGATTAAGTTGATGTCCTTTGTAAGCACGTTAGTAAAACTATGATTTGATGGAAAGCACAAATCGGTTGTAAGTGGCATATTACCTTTGATCGTCCTCGCACTCGTTTCCCAGAATTCAAGCGAAGCCAGGCGTCCCAGCGATGTCGATAAACGGATACTGTGTTCCATCTGCCAAGACGCACCGGTTCTGGAGACCGAAGTATACCTGCTCCACTCCCACAGTCGAATCTGTGACACCATCATATTTATATGACACACCATACTGCATAGTGCAATATAGTAAACTATGTTAGGAGTTATGTTTCAATAATAATTTGCGTTTGTATATATAGTACAAACGACGAATAAGTGATAAATATTCATTAGCCAAGTGAAGCTTTTGAATCATTTCTAGATACAAAGAACCCTCTACGAAAAGTATTCTAATAATTATTATAAATAAGGCTTGACCTGGCCTGAAACCTTTATCATATAAGGACGGCAATACCGGGCATGAATAATTAATCTGACGAATAAGCCTCGTCGATTATTATCGATTCTGCATGTACGCTTTGTCCACTTTGAAATTTTAATTAAGCTTGCTCTATCTTTTGTCTATGCTAATGGTATCGTTTAGGTAAAAGAGAAAATTATGTAGATGTACACGCCATCTCTTTTTAAATGGAAAATATTTTTGTTTTATAAGAGAATTTTATGGCTTTTATTCTATAATCGATTAAATTACTTACTATTACAGATGACGTATATTTGTATTTAACATAATAGAGAAGAAAAGAAATGTTTCATAACATATATGTGTTAGGTAGAGTGTTAATTTGTAGTTTTAAGAGGGTAGCACTATACAATTCTTAAACTAAATCGAGTCATTAAAGATAACTGCTTAGATTTTAGAGTAAGCAGAAACTAGTAATGTTAATAGAATCATGCGTTACTTGGCGGTAGTGTATCGTATATGTTTTTATTAGCCAATTTAATAAATTACTAATAAATTGGTAAAACTAATTTTAATTCTTAAATTACTAGTAAGTTGAAAATTTCAAACATATCTATCAATTTACGTATCACGGTTGATGACATCCAACAGATTCGAGAGATACAAAAATGAAGATGCAATGAATTTCTTCAATATTTATTTAATTCTGTGTTTTAGTATTTGTTGTTGTATCAACCTTAGTAATATCACGGTTCATAAGATACAGCCTGGTGACAGATGGACAGGTTAATCTGAGAAATAGTGTCGTGTTTACCTTAAAGTAACTAATTCTTTTTAAAATAGAATCGAATGAACTTAAAAATTTTATCCACTAGCATGTAAAATAATAATTTGTGTACTACACATATGCATTACAAACTAGCTTCTCCCTGCGGTTTCACGCGCATTGATTAAGAGACCCGTGCACATGGTAGCCATGAGATTGGCCATAAAGACTTCCGCGATATCTATTTACTGCAAAAATTGAAAATAATTGTTAAATTTAAACCAGTTAGACAAACGGGCATTCAAACAAACAAACACTTCAACTTTATGAAATTGTATAGATTTGTATTTGAATTACAAAAAAAAATACAAATAAATGGTATTTCTGAACTATTACGACTTAGGGACCTTCAAAAGAAACATTTTAAAGGCCGGCAACGCACTTGTGATGTCTCTGATATTGCGAGTGTCCATGAGCGGCGGTATCACTTCCGATCAACTCGCCTCCGGCCGTTTGCTCCCCGTTCTATAAAAAATACTTCAACCAACTTTTTCACACCGCGATGATTCGATTTTCAGATTAGATTCTAAACTGTGTAGATCATAGATGAGTGAATAAATAAAAGTTATTGTTATTCGTACTTCACACTTGCAGTATAAACAGTAACATAATACAATGGTTATTGCGGTAACTGACCGCTAGATGGCGTATATCATTATTTTTAACACAAACGCTTTTGGCAATACACTGGTTTTATTGCTCATAACGCGAACGATGTTGAGTTGTAAAATGAAATTCATAAGTGGTTTTATATGTGTTTGCTAGATTGTGCACTCGAATTCACCTACAGTTAAGTCTTTATTGGAAGGAATAATTTGAACTTCACAAAGAATATAACCATATTTAATAATACAGTTGTGTTATGGTAGATAACTTAACTGAAAAATATATTTTTGTACGTCAGTATGTGTGTGTGTGTGTATTTGTGTATATCATTGTGTTGTTACAATTATTTTAATAATAAGTATAAAATCTCCACATAAGCCATAATCGTGAACTCTGTACGTTTGATTATTTTTTTAAGAATGAGTACATTTCATTTTCAGGCAGATTAAAACATTTCATCCAATAACGGCATTCGTAAGAAGAAATTATGAAAAATAATTTTAATATTGTATAAATAGATAAGCTAATATTTAAATAAACTTTAGTATTTTGTTTAGATTTAAATTTGGAGAAATTTACTACATCTTTTGAATACACCAAAAGTTGGAAAAAATTTTGGTGTATTCAAAAGATGTAGTGCGTTTAAGTTTCTTATTCATTTAGGTTCATGTAAATACTTTTATATTTTATTTTTGAAGCATGAGACACTTTTCTTTACAACTGTCTGTGAGATTTAACCTAATATTATATTAAACGCTACAAAAATAATCCATAATAACATAAAAGCAGATACAAATCTCCAAAAACGATATCGTAGAGTTGATAGATTAATTTCACGATATTTCTTTATAAATTAGCTAACTGCAAGGTATTAGGTAAGCGAAGATTTGGTTTGAATGTCACGGTTTAAGGTGTGCAGTGATCCAAAGTTACTATTTTAGGGAAAATGCCATAAATGTGAAACGAAAATACGTTACACTAAAATTGCAATACCGAATTTACTTTTACTTTTGCATTATTATTTGATATGCTTAAGAATGAATTAATAAAGTAAGACATAAACATTGATACCACAGAAAAGGACTTTGCGTGTAACGGAAAATTTATTGATGTCGGTGCCTAAATTCATTATGTATTACCTCACTATATTTTTCAATATTCTTTTGTATGATCTAAAAGCACCTAAAATACTTACACGAAGTTTAATAACAATCATTACGAAGTTTCAACGTTGTTTAGTAAAAAAGTTATATTTATTACACGTAGTAAAGTTATAAATATTACTTTATACTTTCTGTATACAATTAAATTATGGCTTATTTTGGAATTGGTTTTATCTATCCATCAAAAACACGATATGTATTTAATATAATATTATTAATTACCTTAACTCGACATGTCCATTTCTTAAAATGAGCGCCAAATAGTCCCCGGATAGGTCATCATGCTCCCCTGTCAATAGAAGAACTCCTCTAGTCCGCTCAGGTCGTACCCGTATACGTAATCGTACGCGCTTGTACGCCCCTCGTAGTGCGTGTAAGGCTATCCATGACGAACCAGAAAAGCGTGGTATGGATATCTTTTTCTCTGTAGACAGAAATTAAGATTTTAAATGAGTTTTCATCTCTAAAAACTAAAGACTTATTAGCCATAGCAATAAAAAATCGCTTCAAATATGATGGCAAAAGTTGGCTAAGTTAACTACTAATATATTATTTTTACTATTACTGCACGTTTTATTACATTATTAAATCAAAAAATCTAAACTTAAAATTACTTTTTGTGTACGGCCTATCTTCTTTATTAAGCGACGTAGGACCATTTTTATATACGTAATATGCATTGTTTATTAAAATAACTTTTAAATTATAAATAGTTTCCATGTGAACCTTGTCAAGGTCGTAAAAATTTTGTTACGGTTGAATGTGCATTTAAAACCAAAGATTTTTAAAGATAATTAACCTCTAAAAACGTTCCGAATCAAAGGCTCGTATCGATTTCCGTACCCTCACCCTTATCAGAAAACTTCTCAATACGCTGACCCACTTCTGCTACCATTAGAAGGTATGCCGACTATTCACATTCATTACAAATTTAGAATTCCAACAAAATTTATTTCTATTGTGTATTAAGAGCTATGAGAATTACTATAGGAATTAATTGCGCGCTCGCAAGTGGTTCAAATCTCAGCTGTATAGTAATATATGCATTTATACAATGAGAAAACTTATCACTGGCTTGAAATACTACCTAGAATACATATAGAGGCATTATATCAGGCCTCTCGTCAGCATAACAAGTACTAATTGTTAGAATTAAAGCTAAACGCCGAGCAATAAGTCCATGTTATCTCCAGGCGTACATTAGAGCTAAGTTTTATCGTGGCAGGATTTAGGTGCAAGTTACGACGGCTCATTGTTACTTAAGTACCTACTACGTGACACGAGTGCCTTCTCCAAACCTCTACAACTCAGGAGTAAGGAATAATACGTGAAATACTATTTCTGTTTAAGTTTTTACGGCAAAAATTTTTATTAAGCTTGCTCAAAAATTAGTCACGAATTTGTTTTAATACGTGTATCTTAATCGTGAAAAAAGTACCCCATATTGTTATTATATTGTCTCAAATCCGATATTTATCACATTAGTTTGTTAAGCCTTACTTGAAATAGGTTCAGTGTGTTACAATTGCTAGACATATCTTTATATATATATAATTCTTCTGTGAGTGTGTATGTCACTGAACTTCTCTCAAACGAGTGGACCGATTTTGATGAAATTTTTTGTGTGTGTTCTGGGAGCACGGGATCTGCGAATAGTTTAGATTCACAATTCTGTCCGCTGGACAATGTTTTTTTAAGTTATTAGTAGTTGTTGATTTTGGAATGTTTTTCGTTTGATCCGACAGACGGCGCTACCATCGCAGTTTAAAATTTTAAATCATATTCGAATAATTAATTGAAAATTGAAATCACATGTATGGCAAAACAACGTTTGCCGGATCAGCTAGTATTTTATAAAGATGTTTACGTTTGTCTAATAAGCACATCCAATTAGTGAGTGCAAACAAAAGAGCGGGTTGAAGGTGAATAATTATTTATCTTGTAAATAAGTATAAGTACCAATATTACAAGTACTGTATTTTGAGTACGTAAGCATTACATTCACAACGATGTTTTACTGCTTTGTTCATCTTATTATCTATCCCATTTTCGTTTTAACTCATTCCAAATATTGTACTTTACTAATACACTGTATTGCTTCATACAGGCAAGATATGAAAAAGCGCTTGTAATAGGACTGGAAGATAGAGATATCTATGTAGATAACATAATGAAAATAAATTACATAGTTATATTAACAAGTAAGAAAGAATCATACCTACATAAACCTAAGTTTACGAAATTGTTAGAAAAGCCTAAATGTTAGCGAAACACGCGATTTCAGCATTTAAAAACACGATACTAATTCACGAAATCACAAGTCTTACAAAGAACATTCTTACATAATTTTGTTCTTATTTGTTGATATTTTAGCAGTGAATTTATTTTTCCCTTTTTTCATGTTCTAAAATTAAATACGATCATTTGCTGTATATACTTAAGATGATTTAAGTCCATTACACCTCATATAGCCGCTGTAAATATTACATAGGTAATGTATTATGCATGCATGCATAAACAACTATGAAATTTACAGCATGTCGCTTTAAAAGACCCTTTGCAATCTTCCATAGAGGTATAATTCAGAAGGGTCCTATAAAGTCCAATAAATTCTAACTTCGAAACAAGTTCAAGTTGACGGAGTTTATGGAGATTTGTGTTTAAGACTATAGAAAAACGATGTGTGATATAAAAAAATCAAAAGTAGACTAAATATGAGGATCAATATGGTTAAGAACATTATTTTTTAAAGTCTATTAACTTTTTTAGACACTTGCCTGACAAACTATAAAGAACAACACGATTGTGAATATATAAAGACGCTTCGTCTCAAAGTAAAAGTAATTATAACTTAGTTACAAGTTTTATAATAGGCCGTTATCGGTTTTATGTGAAAATAGCTTGAAAACTTTTCAGTCGGTTGAGGCCTCTTCACATAGACAATACAATATAATAGCTTGCACTTAATTCTATTGAGTACGCATCGGGTGCAGCTGGAGGTTTAATTTTATCTATGATTGCACATTGTTAAATTGAGCACACCCTTAGCATGAAGAATAATTATAGTACTAAAATTTTCGTAAGGCAAACTGGAGCAGTGCCTAGTTAGAATCTAGTTACGGTTACTGGGATCAATAAATTATATAGAAATACTCACACAAGTAATCGTATCACACAAATTGACCAAACTATAAGTTCGTATTGAGGTATAGGTGACTCTAAATCTCTCGATCAGTGTAACTGAGCCATAGATACTTTATGTACTAAAAGAAGAAATAGTTCAGGCGTGTGCTTATATGTGACTAGAGATTTATTGAGATCGTAATACTTTAAAGTCACTGCGTCTATTCATAAATTAGTCAAAGTTTTGTTTGTAATTGAGTTAAGACAAAGTTTTGTTATAAATTATTCGAAACTTGCAACTGATAATATTAAAACTTATGTGTATTTAGGTATTAGAATAAGTGAACAATATCTATATAAATTTTCCTATAGTAACATTATTATAATAGTTTTCTTGTTCAATAAAATATTGAAAATGATCTTTCAGGTATCTGTTTTTAAATTATTTTTGTTTGCGTGTATTATTTTTTTATACCTATTCGTACGTATCAGGATTTGGTCTGCTGGTTTTACTCAACATTATTTACCGTTTCTATGAAGATTAGTTGGACGTACGACGACCATACTCTATCTTGCTTTAATATTTAGTAATACGGTTCGATTAGAAACATCTTGTGCATTTTGCATATGTCGAGAATTCTGAAAACTACACCTTCTCATAAACATATATATAAATAGGTCTTTATAGAAGGATATTGACACAATATGATAAATTGATATGATGAAGACGCAAGATTGCCAAACACTCGGATTATACTTGATATAATAAATAACTTAAATATTTAAAAAAAATAAATTAATATTAATGACATTTCTCATGAAAAATAAAATAATTACATAATCATTATTTGATGATAAATGTCTCTTCATTTTTTTTACATTATATTTATAACAGCTATAAAGAAATAAATACATTACCGGCTCTGCATTTACGTAGCATACATGAACACCTGGGATCTGTACAGGGGTCACAGGTGCAACCTTCTACTGCTGTAGTTTGTGCTGGCGATGACGTTCCACCTGGCACCTGTTTTTGTAAACGAGATTTTTTTTTAATATTCTGTGGTTTGTGTATACAAAATTTAAAATATTCAATTCAATTATAAATAGCGACATATTACTCGCTGCTCATCGTGTGTATCCTATGGGAATATTAATGGATTCAAACGTATTACAGTAATCACTTACTGTATGCGCTGTCCATGAACAAAGTTGTTGTTGGATATCCATCCATTAACATAACAAGATCAAAATTCTAGCTCTGGATACGGTTAAGAAAATCTTTTGTTTGGGTTGGGTACCCTCATTGAGGGCCAAATAATATACAAATATAGTTCATGACAGATAATGAGCTAGTAAATGTAACATTCCAAGTTCTTACAATTATTTTGCCTCCTTTGACAGTCTTTAGTGCTGTTGATAACAACGGTATCAAAGCTTATTTGATTAACAAAGAAACAAATTATATATTGCTATAAACCTTCGAGGGTTGGTAAAAAAGAACGTATTGAAATCCATACACTTACTTTCTGTTCTAAACTCGGCCCAAGAGTTGTAATTTTCAGCTTATCGATATCACTCGCCCCATCTGATATGATATTCAAATCCGCATTGCTCACCCCGTCCTCTATCAAACTCTTAAGGCCGTCTAGTTCTTTACTCTTCTCTCCCGTGAATGAATAGTTCTCTCTCTTCTCTTCTTTACTAGGTTGTAGTGTTGTATCGATATGTTTAATATTATTACTAAATCTAGTGGACGGGGCGACTTCTAGCTCCGCGGAGAAGGAGACGTCCTTTTGATAGAGGACATCTTCTTTCTCAAGCGCTTCCGTGGCCTTTGTGGAGTTGATTTCTGTAAAAAATATTATTACACATTGTAAAGAAAAAGTCAGATTTTATTTTGTGTACGCAATATACTTTTCGAAAGTGTATACTTCTCAGCTTCTGAGGCAAATTCGTAGGAAGATGATACATACCATAAAGACACACAGAAGTCTATTAATTTAATAATCAAAAAGTGATTAAACGTTAAAGGAATCATTTTTGGTACTTTCGGGCATAGCTTTAGTTGGCACCAACTACCAAAAATAGCCTCATAAGAACAATGTCTTCTTGTGTATAAATGACTACAATAATGTTGATTAATTGTAAATAAGAAATATTTTTATTTTATCCTTTTTGTTGCACTTTGGAAAAATAATTTATTTTAAACTTATCAATGGTGCGAGGACTAAAATCAATACAATTTATATTTAATAGAAGTTTTACTTCGAACTTTGATTTCTATTCAGCTCATTTGATTCGATTTAAATTGGTATAATTTATAATTATAAACTGTTTAAGTTAATATGACATATTAACAAAGTAATACATTTGTACTAATGTTAACATGTATCTTGTTAATCAGTTGTCTTAACACTCATAAAACAAGCCAAAAATAGCAACCCTTTGGGCTTACCAACTGGTTGTGAAATATTATATGTCCTCATAATATGAATTATCATTACTTACTTGTAAAAGTTCATAGTTTAGTAGTATTACACTTTTATTTTATTCGATCATTTGCGTCTATTTTGGGACTAATTATCTCCAGAACTATAAGAATTAATCGTATACGCTTAACTTCTATTGACAGCCTATATTGCTTGAAAAACCAAAATTTTTGAGCAATCATAAAGCTTTTTAGTTAATCTACGAAGAAATAACCATAAAAGTACAAAACATTCTATAATACAGTTCAGTTGTACAGTCTATTTGAAATCTCTATTATCCTCTTAAGTTCACGGGGCTCAGCTATGCTTACAAAAGAAATACACTTCGAATTTTAACCCTTCGCGTTTTGAAGTAGGTTAAAAACAATATAAATTCAATTCAACGAACATAGTGACTCTTTGTTTTCCGATCGTAGTGCTAAAGTAGATAGTGACTACAATATTGTTTTTATACACAATTTGATATCTTTTAAAGTATCTTTAAAAATATTTCTAATTATAGTCAATTTTCTTGTAATATCAGGCTATATCCTAAGAAACTTATCGTTAAATGAAGCTACAGCACATACATTTTGTTTGAAAACTGTCGCCCAACTTAAATTCAGTAAGCTATTAATGTAAGCTGCAAGTTACATACGTATAGCATTGAGTTAAAATACTTCACCCACGAAGCTCAGAGTTTTTATATCTATTTTTTGCGAAATACGGATGTTAGCGACATATTAAATTAGAAAAAGTAACATCTAATTTGAAAGCATAACTTAAAATAGAACGAAGATTGATGAAAACCGCGGAGGCACCTTTTTATGAGTAATTTAGGAATGCGTAGCGGTCAAAGAAATTTTTTACTTTTACTAATAACTTTACTGGTTTTATCGTTTGACCGTGAAAGCGTACAAAATTAACGTATTTAAATTTATTAGTAGATTAATAATATAATACTACATAACATACATGAATATTTCTGTATTCTTCAAATTAACAAGGCGCAATATTTTCTCACCCTAAGGTTCTTCTTATAATACTTCTTTTACCACAGGTCTACATAAAAAATTCAGCAACGTTCAAAATATTTAAACTCGTGGAAGATCAAAGAAAGTGTTGTTGAATAGAGTTAAAGCTAAGAGTTGTACTATAGATGTGAATGTAATATTATTTAAGTGTGATGTTTTGAACATACGTACATACTTGTAAATATGTCTTATATAATCCTGTATTTTGACATGTATATAGATAAAAATATATCATCAATTCAGTGATCGCTTCAATTAAAACCACTAAATATTTCGGAATAAGATTCATTCAACATAATAAATCTCATAATGAATCAGAAAATTTTAATGCAAAAACTCATACCGATCTACACAGGACCCTTCTTATACATAGTGTTTGAAGTCTATCTATCCTAAGCCCCTAACATTAGCTGAAAATGCAATAAACGGTATAAAACCGACAAAATTCACTTCATAATCGCAATGCAGCCATCGACTTAAGCCAAGTGCATACAATCAGCACGTTCATGTTCTCGACGTTTGCAGTCAGACGAATTCGAGTACTATTATCGTCAGAATGGTAGTCAAGACGCGGATTCGTTAGCACTTTTAACTTTGCCACGTTTTGTTTCAGAATACTAGGAAATATGGGCAAAAGAACCTTTAAAACAACCCTTATTTATAAAGACTGGTATTTAATTAAACATGTCTTTAACTAAACACGTATGAAATGTAACCAAAATCGGAACAGACGAGAAATTACAACGCAAAATTATCAAATTACCTCCTTGGTGATGCAAATTTTTGTTCTGTTTTGAACATAAATACTAATTTTAAAATATTAAATTGTACTTATATAATGTTGATTAAAAATGTAAAATGCAAACATGACGATACTAGATAAAATTAATGTCCTTTTTAAGTGAATGTAATATCCCGTATAACGGAACGTAAAGGCATTTTCCTATAAGCTATGCACGCATTAAACACTATCGACAAAGCGCTGAGAATTCACTATTTATGCAGAATATTTTTCAATACGAATAGACTTGCAAGTCTACAATATTATATCCATTGTGCATTGGAGGTTTATGCTCATGATATTTTGCAATATTAAATTTGCAATACAAGTTAAGGAGAGTTAGAAAGTCAAATGCTGAAAATTGTTACCTATATATAATAGGCATATTATTCTTAAATAGAAACTTTTATAATTTCCATTGAAAATTACAATCGGCAAGAAAGCCTACCAATTATCCTTTCGAAACATTTATTGATTGGATAATCAAAATAATTTAGCTTCCAGCGAAAGCCTACGGTTTCAACTAATGCCTTAATTAGCGACGGTCGATGATTATATACAGTACTATAAATATATTCGAGAGATCGTTCAACTTGGAAAAACATGGGCCAAGTTGATTGCGTATTGATAAAATGTCCGTGATTAATCACCAGTCATGTCTTGCATCTTTCGTTTTGAAAATTGTTTAAGATTATCGCTTTTATATATGAAGATAGAGAGATTAGACCTTTAGTGTTAATCAGATAGTAGCCCTAGGCAAAACACACTTTTGTATTACGTCACGGTCACGGTGACTAACGCCTTAGTACTTACCTAAACAGCCGTAGCCATCTACATGCAGCACATAGCCAGGGCCACACCCGCATTCATAGGTGCCATCGTGTAGCTCGCGGCACAGTTGCTCGCATGGGCTGCCCGCGCCACACCTTCCTGTAACAATGTCGATACAATATTATATATATCTCACACACAATACCCTATTTATACAGTTTAATGTTTAAAGAAAAACATTTTATTAACGGATTTAAGTTATGTATTTTTGCACAATTGAAATACAACATTATTTAAACATTTCGGACGTTTCGTGTACTTTACAGCGTGCGTGGTTACAGTAGCCTGAAGACAAAAGGTGTTAATTGTCAAAATAAGTGTCACCACAGTAATAAAGTGTTTTTTTTTAAATGAGTAACAAAAAAAAAAAAAAAAAAAATGACATAATATTATGTACAGTTTACACTTAGTTACTTTGGTTCTTGCTTTATTTAATTTTCATGTGTAGACTTTATCTTACTAGCTTTCACAGTCATCATTTAAACATTTCCATACAGCATCAATAAAAACTTGAATTTACAGTATCGGCGTTGAACAAAAAATAGTTGCCATTAGTGCCAAAAGCTGCAAAAAGGTACACAACCTACAGCTATGATAAACGATCGTAAACGGGAATTCTATTTTTTGTGTTTACCGCGTTCACGTATTGGTCATGAGCAAGAAAATTTTCATTGATTTCGACATTCGAGATTTAAAAAATTCGCTTTTCCCTTTTCAATTCCATCTGTTGTCGCCGATATCTGTTGGCGCATATATTTTTTCTTTCCTTTGAGGTATACTTTTCTCTTTTTTAAACATTCTTGATATAAGGGTCTCGACTTTAACTGTTTGCATTACCCTAGTTTAATTCTTTTCATTAGAGTATTTGAAAAAGCAATGATATCCTATATATTGGTGTTAATATGAGTATATACCGGTAATAAGTGTTAATGATATGACAAATACCTAGCTTTTGTTTTACTCAAGTTGGTCTGTCCGATATTACGTTATACTTAAAATATTACGTTATCATAGTACGCATATTAGGTCTTCAAATGAATGTCGTTTACGTGTCTAGGGTGGTTTAACCAGTTCCACAACTATTAGACGGGAATATTCGTCTTCGTTCTGTATAATAGACCTGTCACGGAGACACGGGTTGTACAATTAAACTTTCATGTTTAATGATATTTTAGAAAACGTTTTTCCCATGATAGTGGTTATTTTCTTGACTACTGAAAATTAAGTACTTATTAGTAGGAAGCATCAAGATATACAATAGGTATAATAATAGGTTTTATCGTACTACGAATTGTTTCCAATAGCGATTATTCATGTAAATAAATGAAAGGAAAATGTACGTATTTCCATTGCCCTATGATTAAACTAAACTATATTTATCTTCCATCCTGAATTAAATCTAAACGGCCCACAATTGTTGTGTTAAATTGATGCTTTATATTTCACAGCTAGTTATTATAGTGATTCGAACGGCCCTATTATTTACGTTGGTAAACAAATTAGGCCTTTCAGCGCCCTAATTACGACGCACAGGGCAATCAGTCTGTGCCTTCCTTTGAATATTTAAGCTTGTATTTATCTTCACGTATCAGGATAATACGTATGGAGGAAGGGCAATTTGTTTTGTTTATTTAAAGACTAGTGTCGTGTAGCAAAATGTTAGGTAAAATTTTGTAGAAAAAATGCTATTAATATTCGTAATGTCTAATACTATCTCCGTTTAAAGGGATAGGTATGGCCGATTATCTAAAAATTTATATTTATAATATGACATATATATATTTAATTATTTATACAAAATAATAAATGTGTCCATCGCAAGCTAAAATTTTAATTGAATTAAGCACATATATATTAATATCACGATTCAAGCTGGCGGCTGCCATTTCACCTCACGTACCTCCACAAAAAACCCTTCTTAAACATATATTTAGAAAACAACAGAGATACTATAAAGATCTATATTTGAAAAAAATATCATTTGTTTCCGATATAAAAATTAGAGATCTATAGTGAAGCTTCTCTTGGATATGTCTCTATTTTATTTGACTTTTGTAGTACGGTTTTAGTGATTTTAATTAAATATTTAAAATATTTGCTAGAAGCTATTTAACATACACTGTTTAATGTGGCTTACAAATGCTTATGTGAAGGCCGTAGTTGTGGCGAACTCATCTGACATTAATCAAACGATTAGGACTAATTAATATGTGCTGACATATTAATGAGTTAATTAACTACTCTGAGTTATAATTGTTAATCCTTAATGTTTGACGTCGCCTAAGTGAAGTTATAGTTTAGAACTCAAAGTAATAATTACAAGTTACGCAAGAATTACCAAATTTAATACCAAAACTAATAAATCTCAGTATCAACGAGTTATACAGAAATTAGGTGAATGCCCTTGTATGTCCGCTACATATACATTATTTCGTTTTGCAAATTTCTTAATATAGACAGAAAAGTTAATATTAAGTAGTCTGTCACTGAGATTCTTACACACAATGCGATGTGATACATAAGTTTTTTGAAAACCTGCTGCATCTTTGCTTTTAAATTCAATGCCGTTATATCAAACTAAGCGTGTTACTTGATTCATTAAGCGAGCTGATTTCATTATGGACCCATTCAATGTATCGCTAATTGGTTGATACAAGAGGCGGCTTAGGTTCAATCCTTTTATTAGATTTGTGTCTGAAGTCCAACCAATGAACATTCCTGTGACTGTTTTTATTTCACAGCAAATAAAGCGATAATTTGGACTAAAACGAACGGCTAAATGGATCCAATTTATTTTTTTTGTTACAAAACTTATGTACAGTTAATGAGCCTCACGAGGCGTCCAATTGCATTTTCATTTTTAAAGTACTCACCTATCTCTTTTCATCCGAGCGTAAACCCAATTGGATAGAAAGAGACGAATAGTATGTTAGCTAATAGTCTTTTTCCTATTTAAAACAGCGAGAAAGTAAATGTGTGTAGGTTATGTTCGAGTTAAACATAAACCTAAAAGGCTTCTTAAACGTTTTATATAGTTATTTGTCATTAATAAAGAAATTGCTTTTGCACACAGGTGAGATTTGAAATAGAATGTGAGTCAGTTGACACAAGCAATTACTGTAAAACAAAAGTAGTTTAAACAAATTACAAGAAATTCCATGGCTTAATGGTTGATATAATAATTTCAATATAAATATTTTTATTCACGGTAATAAAACTAGCGGCCGGCTACAAACAGTCTACGGCTACGGTGCTACGATTGATTTTACGATTGCCTTGTCGTAGCTGTAGTTATAACTTGAGGTATTATTCGATTTACCGAATAGATAAGCCTTAGTCGAATGAAAGTATATTAAGTAATAAGTAAGTATTAGGTATATTTAGTATAAATCGATATTAAACTTTGGCGGAAATATCTATATGTTGAGTAAAAAAATAAAACATACTTGCAGGCATAACAGTTGTTTAGTGTATGTGTATGTGTAGCGAAAGTGTATGTACAATATTTTAATTAATACTATACGTTAACAATTCACCTCATGATCATTTAATGGCACTAGCGCTCAATTTTTAAACTATAAATAATGTTATAAATTCTTGAATATTAACTGACCTTTGACTTTTCACCTGACTTTAGACAGATAATCTAAAAAACGTTGTGTTAATCAGATATAAGATTATAAATACTATCTATTTCCACCAACAAAAAGATTTACAAACAACAAAAGAATATTGTAGAATTCCTTCCAAGTTATATTAATGACGTGCTGTCTGTTTACATAGAGTTGCTGTTTGGACTATCTGCTAGTTTGGAGTAATGAAGTTTATTCACAAACAAAAATTTATGATTGTTCGCTCGCTGCAATTTCCTAGTTTTAGGTAATTTGAATTAAGTACTCGCAACTTTTTAATGCAATTTATATGAACTTTGATGAGTTTAATGTCAATATCAATTAAAGAGATTTTAATCTAGGAGATTATGATCTAATAATCTACATTGCTACGTCTCACTAGAAGTCTTGGCAAATGACACAATAGATCGCCGATTATTGGTCTTAAAATACTCAAATAATATTTGGGAATATTGGCTATTTCTTTGATTATGAAATTACAATGGTTTAGTTTCAAATTGAGATCTTCGAATGAATGACAGAAGTACTAATCGCATGGAAAATCAACTACACATTTATGATGCCCGACTAAAATCATTTTCCGAACAAATTAAGCATATAATAAACTTATATTTAATATTGACATTAAATTCGTTAATAAAGTGTTTTTCTTAAAAATTATATTTACAAAATATATCACGTATAGGTATGATTATTTTTGTCAGATTTTATAGTTGCAACTCCCACGGGGATTTAAGTATCAGTGAGGGTGAAATGGAAATCTTTGTTACTTAGATAGAGTTACAAAGATTTCCTTAACACTCCGGGATAAGTGTGAACTGACCTTAAAACTATTCACTTTAAGGTACACTGATTATACACAGGCAAGTATTGTCGGGCAATAAATCTGTCTCACTTATTGATTTATCTACGAGCAGATATCCACAGATTTCGCACAACTGTTGCAATATGAACACGTCTATTTGTTCAACTAAAAGTATATTAGTTTAAAGCAACATTACGAGTATATTTTGTTCATATTTGGAGCGACACTATTTATATGTTGAGAAGTGTTCCTTATTGTTATTTTTTTTATATTAATGTTATATACGTATGAATATAATGAATAGCCTTGCTGTATAAACCTAGTAAAAATCGATACTGATATAGATTGTATGTTTAATAAAGCGCGCTTATCTCAGGAGCAACGGACTCAAACTGAAACAAAAGTTTCCTGTTGTACGAGCATTATTTTAAAGAGGAGGGATATAACATCTACAAGTTTGCGTGTTCGTGTCTCGGTTATTAAACAGATATGCCTAGAGCAACAGTAAGTAGAAATTTTAAGGAAGACCTGCGCTCGATAGTGACACGATAGAAATATTACATTTGCAACAACGAGGAAGGTTATATAACTAAAGCGTTATAAAACATCAGAATGTTATTAAAAATTGAGTGACTCCACATGTATTACATATTTCAATAGCAATGAAAACTATAATGTTTATAAATGGACTTATAAGGGAGCAAAGTGATTTCCTCATAGCCCACACAAGCTTCTTAGAGTATAATCGGCTTAGTATATACAGGCTTAAGTGATGTATAACAATCATATTAGGTGACCTACTATATACATGTAATACAATTTATGCAACTGATCGTCATTTTTAAGTTTTAAAGACATCAATTGTGATTTTAGTATTATTTCTATAATCATATACTCTCCTGTTAATGCTACATACACCAAACCGAAATTATTATATAAAATATTATACCATTCCTTTGCATTATGGAACTTTAACAAACTATTGTAGTCATAATTTAAAACCACGATTTTAAATGTAAATTAAACATGTGTATTTATTATATAAATAATGGCAATCATTTTCAATAAAATACTGTGAGTCGTTTAGAAAACGATTTCACCGAGCGCAGGTGTCCATTCGAATTAAATGCAGCCATTGAATTTTAATGTCATTGGGACGGATAGGTGTGTCTTTGTTTTCTTTACTAATAATGTTCCCTATACCAAAAGTGACTCCGGGAGCAGGAAGAAAAGGTCAACATAGATAAAGGGACAGGGACAAGATCCGAAGCGTTTTATGAATATAGCGAAGAGGCAAGCCGAGAGTCTCCGGTAGAGGGAAAATCGACACGGTGTTTCGGGGTAACTGAGTATCTCAGTAGAAGGGAAGACCGCTGGTGTGAGAAGAATAGGAGAAAGTGTTTTATCGTCGGAAAAATAAAAATAGAACAAGATAACATATAAATAACTTAAGCTGTTGAAATTAATAAAGTATAGAGAGAGAGAGAATGATAAATGCAGAACGTCAAATGACGATTTGTGGTTTATTTCGTTAATCATGAGCAAGGTAAATGGAACATTTTTTTACGTTTTCTAAGCAAGAAACTGGTATATTGGTGGTAAATATTTTTGATCTTATTGTTTCTACTGTCAGTATGTACTTAGCGTAAGCGTAGTCAACAGCGTCCATAAGAAAAAATTTGAAAATTCAACTCAATTCAAAAGGGTCTAAAATTCTAAATTGTACATGTTACATCATGACAGACGGAGAAGCAGACGGTGAAGTCTTAGTAATTTAGTTCGGATTTCACCCTTTGAGTACGGAACCCTGAATATGGATATGAAACGCGGAAATATAGCCCCTTTCCCTGGGCTTATACTTCATTAGGGTACCAAATGTTAGCATTTGAAATAAATCTGCTTCAAAGTCTCAAATTTAAATATCACAGCTGCTTTCATAATTTATGCACAGTTTAGAAAACGCGTTTGCACAAATTTTCTGGAGCTGAATCCATTAAATATTTATTAAATTATTTATTCACGACCAACAGGCAGGTAATGCTTTGAATAGTGCTAGATTTAAAACACAGAATTGGGACATAATTAAATATAGATCTATGCTTTTTTGCACTATGTTCATATTCGTTTTTATGGTTTAAATCTAATACCCTGTCGGTTTTATTTGCATTTTTATAAGTGGTGATTGATATGTTCCAAATCCAATATGTATTGATTCACCATAAACATAATAGAAATAAAATAAAATATAATTAATATAATCAGGCGTTACCGACTTTCGTAAGTCCATAGTTCAAAACGATAGACCAATATGTAAGCAATACTCCGCGAAAAAAAACTCAAAACCACTCGACGTACATTTCGCCCCGACACCGGAGCATCCTCAGGAAGATGCCTCTTCGAACAGCGCTCGATGAGTAGCACTCATTCACATCATACATATTGGTCTATTAGGGTATTAGTAAATTAAAATATTTTGGCTACACTCATTCAAGTCTGATAGTTAAGAGCTGCAAAATGTACCTACTTCCATAATCTGTCAAATTGTTTAGGTGAATATTACCTAAACCCGAAGTCTAAATTATCTTTTATCAGGCCTTTACCTTATTACTCGTACCTGTTGAACATAAAAGCTATAAAACTAGGTCTTATTTTCTTAAGTGACGATAATAGACCCATAATTCTCACACTATGTAGATAATGTTAAACATTATGTAGACAATGTGTAAATACGGCTTAGCGATGTTTTCCCAATCGGATGAAAAGATGCTTAAGATATGCGGTGCCATTTACCGATTATATCATAAATATGATAATAATAAAATCTATATCAATGTAATAATGTATAATGTATACACTGTGCTAAATTACCATCTTCGTCTAATATAATCTAAAATAGGGTTTACGCTATGATGAAAAGAGAATCATGGCTCACGTGGTTTTATATAGCTTCTTAACTCTTTTTGCTTATAGTTCGTAATTTGTCTTATATGCCAGATATCGCCACTGTTGAATAGCCATAGTTTGCTATAAAAGATTTATCTGATGCAGATTTATATTTCTTGATGATGTACGTCCCCAGATCAGAGTAAACGTAAACATCAGCGGATTAAATTATGAAAACAATTTCAGGGACACAGTTTGAAATACAGGTAAAACCACATAAACATTTTTATGAAGGCTGACACTTACTTTTAATAACTCATTACTATACGAGTTATTTTTTTAAGTATAAGGGAATAGCGCTATTAAGTTTAGTGCCAGACACCATTCTTTATCGCTTTATTCGTACATAGACACACATATATAAATATATATACCTATGTGTATAAATATTATTTTCATTATAATTGTTTCAGCCTATATTTGATCATGTGCAAAGTTGATTTTTGGTGTCTATAAAATGTGTATTTTATTTTTTTCTATAAAGGTATTTAATAATAATAAAGGAATAAAAATCAAGTGTTCTGAATTCTCGTCTCATTAATAATCTAAGTTTTGGTCTACATGGTCTAAGAAAATGTGATTTACATTTCATAGGTTTTTTGTCGGTTGGAGTTCCTACGTCCGAAGGTCGTTTGTTTAGAAAGGCAGAGAAGACCAATCTTCTCCTTGCTTATAAAAATATTTTAAACAAATAAATCCAACCTCATATCCTACTGGAAGGCAAGTGAATATTTTTAATTGTTCAATTTTCTTTATATTTCCGTACCATTTAATTTCACAATTAACAATATTTCGCACGAGTTCGTTTAATTAAAAGAGTTGATTTAAAAATAAAAAGGTTCAAAGTTTTCTCTCGAACTTTTACAATATATCCCAATTTCTACTTTGTAATTGAAAATTAAACACAGTTTGAGTAATAAAAAGTATTCTAAAACTATTTAGATATTTTGTGGATAATATTTTATATTTTATCGTGAAATAAAGAAATTCAATTATTTTGATTATTTCCAAACGTATGTAATATATTATTAAGACCACATTCAGAGCTTTTAAGGGTGTTTTTAATACGGAAAAATTCGAGAATGTTTTTTTCATGTCATTTGCCCAACATTCCAGGTGTTTTAAGAAATTTTATAGGCAGCCTATTGTATAACTAAATATATTTACAGACGAGAGATTTAAAAAAGGCCGAACTCATATTTGCGTCAATTTTTGTCTTACTGAGAGAATATTGTTTGAGCACGCGCGAGTAAGATACGATAAATTTTATAAAACGATTGATGAGTGCATTAGAGCGGCTACTCCTCCTCATCGGTAAAGGAAATTCTAGAGTAACGTGGAATACATAACGTGTTTCCACTGCTAGGTTTCTTTTAATTATTAGCTGATAATACTTATAATATTAACCTTCATTTGTTTTTGTTTCTATAATATGTCTTCTGTTATAAGGATATAAATATCTATTCAAACGGATAACCAGTGGAATAGGTACAGAGGCGATTATCAAAGAAAAGGCAGGGGAGGATTCGAATTTTTAAATAAAAAAGACAATAACATATCAAATTAAAAAACAGTAAAGATTATATTGCACACACAAGCATCGATATACTCGTATTATGCAATATGCGTTGGGGCTGGTGGGATGTACTTTGCATGAAAGATTCGGAATCCGGGGGTAAGGCGCGGCTTGACATATGAAATTGACATAGCCTTACGAAGGGTATCGACGGCAGGGAGTGGTGAGCGGGGTTTTATGCCTAAAGAGAGTGAAAAACTATCTTCGCTCAACCATGACAGATAAGAGATTAAATTCGTTAGCAATACTAAACATTGAATCTACCTTATTGATGTCTTTAAACTACGACGATGTTATTGACAATTTCGGGCGAAACAAAAATGTAGACGGGTAGAAATTTTTAATTTTTAAAATTGTGTTTGTTATTCTTTTACTACTTACGTATAATTTTTTTAATAAATAACTCAAAACTTATTTTGTTTCATTTATTAATAATAATAAATTATTTAAGCTTTTACATAATCTATATCTACATGCATTAGCGTAAGTACAAGGGTCCTGGTCTACTAATGTCTAGGGTTTGATGATACAACGTCATCGTAATTGCAAAAACAACTAGTTAAAATTTATAGGTATTAGGATGGCCATTTATGGCTGGTACAGGGGGCGCCGATTAAGTGATTGCCTAGAGCGCTCTGGACCTTTAATCCGCCATAATAGGTAATATAGCCAGCCATTGAAGCCAGGCAGTTGTTTAATAGCTAATGAAAAAACCGCGCCGCTTCATTGTCAGCGTGGACTGTAGAATAAAAAAGCTTCTGATAAGTAAACAAATCTTACTTGATACAAAGACCTCCAACTGTTCGTTTCAAAATCCTATTGTCATAAATATTCGTTTTCATTATATTTATTATCGTTTAATTTGCATTTTGTGTCAAATGAAAATTGAATTATCTTTAATGTGAATGGTTGTATGGTATGGAAACGAATTTCCAATTCGAATATTAATTAATTTATTTTTTAATAGTTTTGTGCAGTTAAATATATAAATATAATAAGGAACACTTATTTTTCTTAGTAGATTGTAGTATACTCTATCCTATTCAAATATTATTTAAATCTATTTTGTGTGTGTTTTTAATATATGTATAATAAAACGTACCTTGAAAAGCGGCCTCAAACAGCACGGGATCCTGTGTGGGCGCGCGCGAGTCAGCCTTAGCAAGCGCAGCGAGCAAGGCGGCGAGCCAGAGCCACGCCATCTCACTCCATGCCATCTCCGCCCATGCTCCGTTCTGCACCCACTGAAACATCAATCATTTACTACCTTCCAATTTCATTATTAAAAAATCGCGCAAATATTGTGAGTGTGTGTAAATACATATTATATATATTGTATACATATTATATGCGCTCGTTGATTCTGGGAACTACTACCAAATTCGCACAAAACAATCGGCAATAAATAACTTCACACATAGTTAATAGAATCAGTCCATAGTATAGCGCACAAGCTAACTGCACAAACCAATGCGATTCCAAACATACGTAGAGAAACTTTGTAGTAAGTGCGTTGCTATTTGAAAGTGTTAGACGAATTCAGAGGTGCTTCAACCCTTTTTTTGTTTTGGTCAAGGATCTATCTCTACCTTCCAGCTATAGCGCCCATAAAAGTCCTTCACCCAGCAAGATTTACCTATCATCCAATAAAGTAACACTGCTTTCTGTCGTTGTAAATCAAAGCAGTAAGAAATAAAACCTACCAGTTAATCGTCTATGTACTTGTCGGCGTCACGCCGGGGATATTGGATCCAGGTTCCATTAAAACACACACAATAACTTGGTTTTAATTACAGACGATTTCTCGTATGAATGCATGAGCGTAGGTAAGTTGCGATTCGATTTATATAGACCAACCGCTATCCAAAGTAACGTTTAAGAACTGCAACTTCCTTTACATGTAATTTTACAATTAATTAAACTGAACAATAAATTATAAAGTCAAATAATCAAAAATAATATTATAGTGAATTTTACATTATAGAACACCAAATAATTTGTTTTAAACAAATTGTACAGATTTATAATAACTTCAATAGCCTAACGCCACTTTACAAAGTTCGTCAACAGATGGCACTAACACAAAGATAATAAAGTGAACATATTATGTTTTACAAACAGTTAAGGAGTCAATACAGTGTCTTATATTGTTTAGAATATAAAAGTTTTAAACCTGGTGATCACCAATGGTTATTTAAATAACAATATTACATATCATTAAAATAATAGTAAAAATATAATTCTTATACATTAATTTGCGCCCATATACTCGTCTATTGCTTGTGTTTGTGAGCTTAAATATGTTCACATAGCTTCATGTAAGGTAATATCAAAGAGTTAACTTCTATGCACGTATTTCACAAGTTTTCTCCAGTTTGTTGAACAACAGCCATAACAAGCAGACCCCCGTTTGACCCTTGAAATCACCCAAAGTATTCAGTTACTTTTTATTTTTCGCTTTACCCTTTTGACGTTACGCTGTGTAAAAGATTCAATAAAATTCTTACTATTTTGAAAATGTATTTCAACAATTTCTCGAATAGTTTATTATTTAGCAATAAGAAAATTAAGGATTACTGATCGCACCGCCATCTCGCTCCGAGTTTTAAATTCCTATTTTAATAATACTACATAAACTTTGCATTAACTTTGAGATATAAGAAATATATTATATTTAATATTTAATTTTATTGTAATAAGTATCTATTGATTCTAACTCATACAGTCTCTTCTACCGGTATAATACTCAAGGTTGTTTGCCCGGGACCTTTGAATTTTCTAAAACATTTTTGATAATTACTTATCTATAAAATACCATTTTATGAGTTATCCCACAATATTGAATTACTGTTAATTAAACTCTATGAAATTCAATAATTACTTTATTACAGCGAAAGGGTTTAGCGAAAGTTTATCGAATTAATAATAAACAAAAGTTTATAGAACATATTATTAGTCACAAATTTATTAATTTGGCGCTATAAGAGCGCAATTTGTTTTAGTATGAATGAAATCAATCTTCCAATACTGATCACTCACTTCTTTCACATAGATTAAGATAATTTAAAATAATAATTATTCGTTTTTTATATTTTCAATTTAGTTTAAAGGCAATCAAAAAATTGAAGTCAAGAGGGCGCAAAAACAAACCTCTCCTATCTGCTGAGCTTTTAATTGTAATTTGTAGTCCATATTCTAACTTTGTAATTTGCGTACATATGTGCGCCCCAAATTTAGGGGGAACTATATTAAGAACATTCATAAGGTTTTTTGGAATATTAATTATTTATAGGTATATAAGATTTTATGAGGGGGTAAATGTATATTAAAGTCTATCGTAGTCGTCTATTATATAATAGATTCAGTTGATCCTCAACATTCTTTGCCGCAGAATTCTAAAAAGAAATAATTTCTCGGATTGTAGCGACAACATGAAATTGAGCAAATTATATTGGAGTTGACATATGACATTACTTCGTGTGCCATGCTGCAGTCCTCATATTAGTGCCTGTGGCTATCGCTGTGGTTATATTTTACATTTTAGTTTACAAATAACATAAAAATTCTAACTGTAAACATACCATTTATTAATATATAGAATAGATTTCAGTCTTTGTTTTAAGCGCATTAACTTAAAAATGTTTTAAAATCAAAGCATTTTATTATACTAGTGTTTATATAAAATAGAGAAGCCAATCGATAGCCAAGCCGGTCCAGAATACTATGTGTAAATTAGAATCTTTGTTAATCCTTCTACTTTTATTTGGCAAGGCATCTCTTTTGAATAATGGATTGGCGCGTAAGCCCCCTATGGGGTGGATGTCATGGGGGTACTACCTGTGTAGTGTAGACTGTGAAAAATATCCACGAAAATGTCTCAAGTAAGTATCAGCATTGTTTTCTCTTTTCTTTTGTGGTTGTTCATTAAACATGTTCTGTTATTCAAAACCAACTACAGTACAGTTTTGTCTTTTGATTATGCTTGAATTTTTACTGAAATGTATGGTGGTTTTATTTAATCAGTTAATTTAAATATGTTTATTATTTACCCTGAGTTCTGAACTAATTTTTAACAAACTTCTGTGAATGTTTTTTCATTATTGTACTATTAGATGAATAATTTGCATAGCTTTTGTAATAAAATACAATTACCTTATTACATCTTTTTATTTTAGTGAAAAGCTACTTCTCTCTGTAGCAGATATGTTTTACAATAGAGGTTATCAGGAGGCAGGATATGAATACATAGTTATTGATGACTGTTGGTCTGAAAAGCAAAGGAGTGTTAACGGAAGATTAGTACCAGATAGAAAAAGGTTTCCTAGAGGAATGGAGGTTATTGCTGAGTATGTTAGTATCTCATTTTATTGTTGTGTAGCATATATTTTTATTATTATGCTGTCCATAGATGATTTAGTTCTATTTTATGTGTGAACTGTTTTAAGGGAACTTTTATCAGTAGCTGCCATACTCTTACCAAAAGTACCTGCTAAATGAGACTGACAGAGCTATTTTTATGTATATCTTAAGTAGAAATAAACTATTGTAAAGAAATATTAATTGATTTTATTTAATTATAGAAAAGTAAAATAATAAAAATCCCATAATATCCATATATATATAGATAATGATATTCCCACCAACCAATACTATCATTAACATGTTTTACTTCGGTTTTTCTAATTTTGTGTCTCTTTCTTTTAAACTAATCAGTGCAACATATTATACATTGATAACATAGTAGACCTTTCTCTACACTCTAAACTCACCATCTAAACCTAAAGGATCTAATATTTTCTTGGTTGCACAAATAGTTCACTCAAAGAGTCCTTTTGCAGATTCATGCACGAGGTCTTAAATTTGGTATGTACACAAACATAGCAGATATAACTTGCATGCATTACCCTGGAAGCATGGGTCATTTCCTTGAGGATGCAAAGATGTTTGCCGAGTGGGGTGTGGACTATATAAAGGTGGATGGATGTTTTGTTGGTGAAGCCTATTTGAATACAGGTTTGGTTATCAATGGTGTATTTGTATTGCTACTTTTATCAGAGTGTTATATGAAGTATCCCTGATATTCTTGAGATTTCTATTACATCTAGCTTTGTTACTATCAAAAATGTTGTGGTATATCTAGTATAGATTTCAAGAAAGTTGTCTTTTTAAAGATTGAACAAGTCTACTTTATCAGCTTGTTTTTCCCCATACTTAATCACATAACACAGTAAAAGTGCCCTTTTCCATACATAACTCCAACCAATTTCTAGTCATTATGAATAATATGGCTACAGTATAGAATTACCAAAGTATAGTCCCCTTACCAACATTAGGGAAAGAATTGTTTTATTGTCTTTCTTTGTATTAATTTCAGCTTATATAAGTTTTGGTCAGCATTTGAATAATACAGGTCGCCCAATGGTATATTCTTGTAGTTGGCCCTACTATATCGAATTTATACATAAGAAAACTGTAAGTAACAAACTAATAAAATAGATCATATTAAAAGATTATCTTGACAATTAAACAGTTAATTTAATCAGATTGCCAATTTGGTTTAAGAACAAAAAATTCATTACTGTTACTAATAAAAATTGCACAAAATATTTCCATGTTTGGATACTATAGTAATAGTTGTGGGTGTTAGTCTATATATAACAAAAATCTAAAAAAATTCAAAATTAGACACCATTCCTAATTGTTGTAACAGTGGTGTGTCTCAAGGTTCGTTGGAACTTTCAAGTTAAATATGATATAACAAACAAGGCATTATATATTTCAATTTTGGTGCAATAAGATTCTTGTTTGGCTAAAATAAGATCTTCATCCAGCTGTTAAGTCTTTGACTGGGACTGTTACATTAGTTTCAAACCTATTATTATTTAACATAGCATATTTACACTAGAACCGGGAGACCTCGAAAATACATCCGGAGGTTCTCGGTTGGATGCACGATGAAATAATTAAAGGTTGAAAACACAGATCAGCTTATAATCCAATATTACGCCTACAATGTCTACAATTGTAAGCAAAGCGAGGTGCCTTATAGAATATAAATGGATCCGTTAAGTTTATCTATTTATGCAAAAGAATATCCTTTCCATATAAGTTTATTGGCAAATGTAATGAAACAACATCTAAATGCTCGCTTATATTTACATAATATATGCGTTATATGTTATATGCTCAGAAATATTTCTAGACTAAGGCTTACATAATACGTATCGGCATTTATTAAGAATTTAAATATAATAAAATCAAATAAGAAATAACAAATCATTAATAACATTCAAAACTCACTTCTACTCTTTGAATGATATAAGTTTGTAAGTGTCCTTGAAATGCTGTTGTAAGACATACACTAGTTAGACTCACTAGCAGTGTTTATTATTATTGGCGCTTTAATAGGCTATTAAGCCTGTTAGAAGACATTTTGCATTAACTTTATATAAAAAATCAAATCGATGTGACGTATCTACGATCGTGTCGGGAATTTTGAATGATCACTTATCAGGAAGAGAATTTCCAGCCCGATTATTCATCTGTATCCCGCACCTGCAACATGTGGCGTAATTATCACGATGTGGTGACGTCATGGGATTCTATTAAGGACATTATAAGGCATTACCAGTCCTCCTACCACCAATTAAGCCCTTACCACGGGCCCGGACATTGGAATGATATGGACATGGTAAGTTAACCGGCTCGAAGGACCATTGAGCAGTAGGACCGTGTAGGACCAGAGGTTCAAGGCAATGAGAGTTTCTCAAAGCTAACGGGCTGCCTCACCACGATATAACACTGAGAGGACGCGAGAAATGAATACTCACTAAAATACCAGTGTTTTTGTAACGTTTAGTTTATTGTTTAGAAAGCCGATTGTTTTCTTATGTCTACTTATACTTAAATCTAGATTAAATGTAATGTGAACCATACAGTAGATCTTTATATGATGAAAGAGAAACTTTTTCGTTAACCTCCGATTTTTGTATGTTTATATAATATTTTCAGTTAATATTCGGTACAGACTCCCTAACAAATAGTCAAAGTCGCATTCATATAGCAGTATACGCAATGATGTCTTCGCCACTTCTACTGAGCTGTGACATGGAGAAAATAACTGATTACGAAAGGGAACTATTATTGAATCTGGAATTGTTGGCGATTGCTCAAGATCCTTTGGGCATCATGGCAAAACCATATGAGGTACCTCATTATTAAAAAATAATTACCATACTTAATTGAGTGAACCTACACTAGTAGAACCTAATTTTATATCGAGAAGTAGAAAACATATTTTTTTTTAAAAAGCTTTATTTTATGTTAAACAAAACAGTTATTCGTGACCATCGATGTACTATATTGTATAACGGATTAAAAAGCGATTTATTTTAAATATTTATGTAATCGTTTCAGACACTTTTCAGTTACCGTGTTTTTTGCAATTTATTTTAACATCGATACGGGCAAAAGATAATATTATTGTATTTAATTTTATTTACTTTCAGTTAGATAATTCAGTAACACTCTGGGTGAAGCCCCATTTACCGCGAAAGGGTAATCTGTATCATTCCGTCTCTTTCGCACTAGTTAATTTGGAGGATAGATCATCCTCTGTCTCTTTCAAACCGGGGCTGTATGGACTTAATTCCACCGAAGAATATACAGTTATGGTAATTCTATTAAGCTTTATATATAGCTTTATTATGTGTAGTAAGTACTTTATGGTGCAGTTTCAAATGTTTTTAAGATAAAACAATAGTTATGAATAATAAACATTTTAAGAATTCGTATAATTACCAACTTTCTTTGAATTAAAGACTAGCCGTTTAAGTAACAAATTATTATTGTTTTTAAATTAGCTACATAATTTTTTTTAGGATGTATTCGCAAAAATATTTATTAGAAATGTGACGTTAAATGAATCTATATCCGTCATCGTACCATCAGAAGGTAAAGATTTTTTACTATATTGCATTTGTGTAGCACAAATGAACATATTCTTTTTATATAAACCTCAGTTCCAATTTAAATTAAATTATACCATTTCTATCGAAACGTGTTTAAGTACGCCTATATCTTTTAACTTTTCGTGTGATTCCAGCCATAGCAATAAATGTATTGCAATTAATGGCTGCTCGAAATAATTAAACTGAAACTCCTTTATCAAATTCTTTATATAATGAACAATGGTACTTTGTTATTATTTACTTTACCAAGAAGTTTTACTAAGCGACCCGTAAAAAAGCTAATATTATGTAATATTTGTTTCAGATGTCATCCTATACACACTATTTCCTTTATAGGTGTAATTTTATTTATTACCTAATAAATTATTTAAAATTACCTACATTTGTTTTTATATTTGAACAACAGAATCCTGTTACTCGTCGCTGTCACTCTCTTTATATATCAACAGTATCTCATAATCTGTGATAGCTAAATTGAATTTGCCACAGATGATGTACTTTTGTTGCCGCTCTAAAAACAGGCTTTAGTTGTGGGTAGGGGTGCTTCCATACAGCTGGAGCTTTTTTGCTCCAATATTATTTATCATTAAGCATAACCGTACTTGTACTTCTAGATACTAATAGGAGAATTCCACGATTCTAGTTTCAAGTAGATTTCGATAAGTTTTATTGGTCGTTATAATAAGTGCTAGGAAATTTGGCTTCCGATGGAGCGCCAAGAGTCTTGGCAGTGCTTTAATCTTAAAATTATATTCTGAAAACATTCTGTGCCAAGTATTACTTGTTTGCTTAAACTACGAAACGACCTAGTATCGTATGATAACTTTACGACTTAAGGTAAACTAACTAAATGGTACATAGGTATAACTTGACTTCAATATAGGTTATAAAATAAATAGAAATTCTTTCCAAACACTTTTACGGAGTGGCATATATATACACTATTGAGATTGTAAACAATTATTGTTTATCATAATGGAAGGAAGTCATTCAACGTAGTGAGTTTCATGTATATAGGCTTAATTTCGTCTCCTTAAACTTTTTAGCAGGAAAGTTAACTATGCTGTATGTGTTCTTACGAGAAGGAAGGGCATAAAAATACCAGTTATAAACATATAAGTGAAGCCATATACCGTGACCAGAAAAGGGCTCCTCTACAGAAGGCGCTGATAATACAGTGACGGTAAACCATGTCACCGAGGCCCAGTCAAGAAAGACAGGCTGTTAGGTTTAGGTCTCTAAATGGAGTAACCCTGAGAAGTCGTACATATTATGCAGACGTAAAATGCTCGATATAAAGGCTAATATAATAACGCATATCGTAAAACTGCATAATTTTACAAGGGTATCCCTTGCACTGGTTAAGGCGGGATGAGCGTAAGAGCAAATACTTCGGCTTAGAACTGCAGGAACGTCCGTTATGGGAGAAAAAAAATGTGGTGTTTTATGTTTAATATCCAGTCACATTCTACTTACAAGAGATTCCACTTGAAAGAGATGACTCTTTAATCTGAGAGGATTGCCACAGCACCTAGTCATTGGGTGTCTTGGTACAAGGTAACCCTACCCCAAGTCAAGTCATAATAAAGGTTCCAGGGGCTTACCCATGGATGTGTTACAATTATAATATATAACATTACACTGGATCCATTAAAATGGATCCTTCTATAATGAATATTCCTATGTATAAACCAGATCAGGTAACAACTTACCTAAGGTTTATTTAATTACTCAAAACAATCTTCAACTGCATTTTATTAGCAGTTGCACAAAAATTTATGATATTGTTGAATCACATCTGTTTTGCACACTTGTTCACGAACGGCCAAAGTCCTCTAAAAACCCTGTTACCATGGCTCTGCATTCAGATCTTATCTCAAAGGCGTTGTCAAAGGGCTTACTGCGGCTGACAGCAAAGTTGTTAGCCCTTCGTTAATTTACAGCTATTAACTTAATATGTCGTTCTTATACAAAGGACCTTTGTATCAAGCGTTTGAATACTCGAGAATTATACCAGAACATATATATAATTTGTTGTAAAGGTATATATATACCTATCATCAACGATTTTGTACAATTAATTGACAAATTCGTTTATGATGATCACTTAAAAGCTGTAACAAAGTAAAGGTTAGATCAGAATGAGACTCCGAGAAAAGAGAAAGCGAGAGGTTTTGGAATGATAGATTTTGAGTTGTTTGAATAGTGACGTTAGGAATTCAATTCAATATTTTTCATCCGTAAAAACAACGTTCTAACAAAAGTATTAAAATTATTAAAAATTTATTAAATTAAAAACATGTGTTTATATTAATTTATTATTAATTTAAAAGCTTCTTCATAAATGATAAATAAATACGCTTCCTGTATAAGTATTACAACTCAATTTCATTCAAAATAAAACAGTGCATTGGCACGTATCAAAATATGGCTTCGTAAATAAGAGGAAATCGACGAAAGAGAATTTCGATAAAACTTCATTCAGCACGAATATTTTTCATCGAAATTATAAGTATACGTACAATTTTTCATAATACGCCTACAACCCCTAAATTGGGATTTTACAAGCGTAATCCTCGCTAGAATTTTGTTTCCTCACTTACCTTACTTATTTGATTAACAGAGACGGATTTAATTCTTTCCAGCCTTCAATTGAACTTAATATCGAAGGGAAGAATCAATGCAGTGAGACGTGAAATCAAAGTTAGAGCAGTTCTAGATGAGCGTGCGATCAAACTCATATATTATATAATATTTCTATATATAAATATATTCTACATAATATGTGACTGCTTTATGTTGGATTATTTTTTGTATTTATAGCATATTTTCCTACAGTGTCACAAAACTACTCGCTTTAATCTTCTATTAATTATAAGATGCTAATTTACTTACAATTTTTATTAGGTTTCTGGACGACGCAATATTAAAATGATGCTGGGGCCTCACAAACTCCATACGCATCTGCGTGCTTAAGCCCTAGTCAACTCACGTATAACTCTAGTTGGTCGGGACTTGTTCAAATATTGTTGTCAGTTCACATGTCTCATATGAATTCTTATTATGGAGATATATTAACTCTGCGGATACAGATCACGTACCGTGCGTGTCTTATTTGAAAAATATTTGATGCACATTATTAACACACATAATTTTGATTGTTTATTTAATTCTCTTTGTTATATCTTCTAATAGGTACGGTAATATTTCACTTGAAGACTCGTTTGTTTATCCATCAGTATTAAAACGACTTCTAATGGAAACTTCCAAATTTCTAGTACATTTCTGCATCTAATTTCTTGATAATTTAAGCTAAATATAAAGTCGTGGATACTATTAGGTAACCATAAGAACAAATATTTGTATACAACATTTAAGCTTTTCTATTTACAACGGCTATTTAGTTGACTTATACAACTTATATCAAATAATTTTAAATTCGTTACATACTATTCATACGTTATGTACATAAGTCATAATGTCATAATAATAACCAGTTAACTCAATGTCTAGTACCTACACTTTATATCATATACCCTCATTGAATTCGAGATTCTACCTCTATATTAAATGTTCTATGTTGACTGTCAAGTCACAATGGACACGGGCCAGACGCTTTTCTGTTTTATTGTAGGCATTTGAGGCCAGCATTTTGTTTCAACCGACCCTTAACAATCGGTAGGGTAGATTTATCTTTAGCTAATGCATTTGCCTACAAAAAATCTACCCCATTTACGACGCTAAATGAAACAAAGGACGAGATCAAATGAGACAATATCACTCTTATCAAATCATAATATCATCATTTTATCTCTTCATTCAAATTATATTTAAGAGTAATTTCATAAAATGTCTTTTAAGTACCGGCACCCCCGAAAAGAACTCTGTCTTTGTCACTCCTTATTAAATTGCATGAGCTGGCGACATTTGAATACATGCCTTCGAAATGATGTACATTAAGTATATGTTGCGAATGATTACCTTCATTTGAAAGAATAGATTATATATTTTGTATTAATGTTCATTGAAGCATATAGAGGAAATAATTAATCATTAAAATTCTCAAGTCTTATAATAAGAATAAGGAAAACAGAGGTATTGACGATAATACAGCATTTATAAAATATTATTAGACTCCAAAAATATATGTTTCGGAATTATATCTGTTCTGGATATTTCTAATAGGATTGTTATGACTATTTGAAGCTCCATACATTCTTTTTATTTCCTGTTTGAAATATTTTGTGATTTTTTCTGAAATTGTACTTCAGAATAGCTATGTCCAAAATCCAAAATAATTCAACGGGATCACATAGCGGGATCAGGTTTACGGTGGTAGTTTGGAGGGTGTTTTTGCGAAAAAAAAAACTGGATGGCCGTCATACTTGGCTAAAACCGCCGTCGACCTTTATCGCTGAAATTTGGCAAGCGGTCTTCAATTCGATCGTGCAGTTTATCAGCCGACCGGAAACAGGTATTAGAATTTTCATGAAATTCTTCCATAGATTTCTTATGGAATACAAGTCATTATTTATTACTATTAGTATATTTATCGTCATAATCTCGTATTTATTATTATAAGTATATCTCTCATCATGTTTCTCTCGTTCTCTCTTTTCTATTTTCACCATATAAGTATGTCTTGATGTGCCCGTCTTAGCATGCTACTGAGTGCCATGCTACGCTTCAAATTAACATCAAAGTCCAAAAGTGAAAAGAAGTAAATATAATTTACCAAATGCTTGTTTTTTATAATATTGTTATTATAATGTTGGTAATTAATGGTACCTTTAACATGACATAAAACATATACTTATTTGCGAATTCGGGATACGCTGCACAAATAATTTTTAACATTGGGTACCGAGATGCAATAAAACTTTCCCAAAAGAAAATTATCCCCTTCGTTCTGAAGATCGATTGCCAACACATGGTGCGCCGCAACTAGAAACAAGTATTATCTTATATAACAAGATATAAATAGTACTTGTATCGTCAAAATATCTATCCATACTACTAAACACTCTTCTACTACTTGTAGCTACTGGTTCGTGTTGAAAAAATATTTCATGTTAAAACATCTAGCCTGTTTAATCTGCCTTAACAGTGCTAATACCTAGCAAAACATTTTATAATTAATATCCATATAACTTGAACTTTTCGTATAAACTGCTTTTGAATATTGCAGAGTGCTGTGCGGTATTTATACTAGTCTTCGCCAAAATTACTTTGACTCAGCGATATGCTGGCTACAATTAAGCTGTTTCTAAGAGAGACGCCGATATAATTTCAACATTTAATGATTAATAATTGCGTCGAAACAAATATTATATTTAGCAGTATTTTTACGTAAAAAAATTATATTTTAAACTTTAAATCAAAGTTAGATGCAGATTTAGCTATCCGTAAAGCGATGAAAGCCTGACAGAAATAACAAAGGAAGTAATATGTGAGTTTTTCATAACTGAAGGGGACCAAATGATATTTCATCTCCGCTGCAAAGGGCTTTAGTTAAACCCTTCCTGTGATATAGAATTTTGGTGTACTATAAGCCTTTTAATCTTTCTAATATTACAAATATATATGTAAGGTCTGATTCAAAGCATACAATGAGCCTCAGTTATATGGTATACGTTTATTTAAACATACGAAAGGAAAAACATTTATTAAATATTCCGCTAGATTTCGGCAATAATGTCTACTTTTATCCTCTTGTTTTACAAAATTTTTATGTGTCAATGTAATGTCAATTTTAATGTTTATGGAGATGTTATGTAATTTTGTGTATTGTTAAGAACAAATAAACTTACAACACATGTAAGCTCACATTATGCCGTACAAAACATATTAGTTAAACGTAGTAACTGAGCTTTGTAGTATAAATAAGTATGAAAATATAAAATTGTTACTAATTGAACAAATTAAAAAATATATTCTTAAGAGTATTATGCTTGTTATTTTGCTTAAGATTATTACAATAGAAACCTGCATTGTGTTGTGAAATTACCGAACAAATGGTTCCAAAGCTTTTGTGATATTTAACTAAACTACTCTTGTTACGCTTTAGTTAACTTCGTTAATTTAAGTTTCAAAATTATTTCAAGATAATTCCTGCATATCGCTATTTTATATTTAGTTCAAATAATGAAATACCGTTATTATTCATGGCTACGCATTATAGAAACAAAAATGTAGAGTTCTGTCTACCTATGTTTTAAAGACATGTAATAAATGTCTTCTACTTTTCCGCTTATACCACGAGACGACGATAAAACATTAAATTAGACTAAATTTAGTTTCCTTACATAATAATCATGTATAGACATGGTATATATGTCTCTATTATATTGGAAAATAGCACGGCCTACACAATGTACTAACACACAATTCTAATTCAATATAATGTTGTGGTTTTGGAAGCCATATAACTAGCTGATCGGTGAATGTACTATAAAGCTCACACACGTTTCATCATAAGACATTAACTATTTTACCTACGAATATGATCACGAGATTTATGTTCAACGCTGTAGAACTAACACTCGTACTTTTAAAATCATTAAGTTGTAACGGAAAGCTGTTTAAAAGAGCTACATCGTAACTAACATGTGTCAAACTAATCTTAAATAAGACGTGTAATAAAGAAAGAGAATAATCAACACTACACTAAGACTTCACTATAAGTATAAGATACTATAGAACTCCTTCACTATTAACTTGAGACTCAAACTCTCTCTTGGTTTTCTATACTAAAAACATCAATTCAATTCAAACTGCTCCAGTCTATTCGAATCGTTATTTGGCCGGTTGAGTTTATGAGCCCAACTAAAAAGACCACTCTGACATACGCTACCTAATTGTATATAAGTGATTGAATTTAGTTCATTAGTCTTCAAAGGATAATCCTTTAGAGGTCAGAAACTAAACATTAGAGATAGTATAGTATTTACCACCCATTTTCTGAGTACGACACCTACATTTTCCTGGAAGCAGCTATTTCCATAACCAATTGCGACCTTTAACATTTATTATATTATGATAACAACATCTGCCTTAAGTAAATACGTCTATTTATTTTCTTATGGTTTAATCTATCTCATTTCTGTGTTCAATAAGAAATTATGTGCAGGACTAAAAGCAGCCACGCTAACACACTCTTAACAATTAACATTATTTATTTCATCCAAGCAATAATTTTAATAAACAGGATAATGTAAATATTCTACGATACTCTAAATAATTGTATCCCTTATTTCGCGATTAACACACATGTCATAAAATTCGAAATTATCACGTTACTTACATAACTCGACAACTTTGACCAATCGCGGTCAATGAAACTCTTGAGAATTCTTATTTATACATGTTTAAAGAAGTTTTTTGTTAAAATTGAAATGAAGTGAAAATCAAAAGTCATTCGTGTTTCATTAAGTAAAAGTTTAGAAGTGGAAAACGGAGAGCACTGAATTGAAAACTTTAAATACACTGTTGTTAAACTGTTGAATCCAGATGTTTTCTTTTTACTACATAAGTTGATCTATGGCTTGCTTCCGTTTAATTTACATTACTTCTTTATATTAAAAAAATAGTTTTGAAAGAGATTAAGTTACGAAAGAAATAAATAGAACTATTTAAGAAGTGGACAGAAGTATATACAGGATTTAAAATTTTAAGCTGAGCTAAAAAGCATATCGATCCAACCCCTCTCTGAAAGATAATACTATACATCATAATCTGCACCAGTATAAAGATTTAACAATTTACAGAACACTATTAATATAATAGACACTAACTCAAATACATTAATGGAAGAACAAAGTCAAAATACATTATGCAGCAGCCTTAATTACATACTTAATCAGCAAAAGTAAATGAAGTCAATAAACAAACATTTAAATTCCATCAACATTTCACCTGCGAGCGAGGTCTGTCGCTGATCTCAATTCATGAAAACTTAGGGTTACCACTGCATTTTTTATAGATAAGTCAATAAAGAACGGTGGTAAAAGTAAAACATTCTGCTCCATACTATTTTGACATATTTCTGTAATGTTTCTATGAACGCGCGAATCGGACACCCCCGTTATACTAAAGATGACGACTTCATTACAACGAATAACATTATACAAGCACTTTTTTTACGTTAGTGTGTGAGTGGACATTTTGATCAAACGAATTGATGATGAATGTCAAAATGAAAACAGATGATTAAGGGAATATCAGGCCATCCTGTTGTACAACAGCAGGGCCTTATCATTCCGTTATTTTTTAATATTTAAAGGGAGCAAGATACCCAGGTACATCGTGCAATGGTCGAGCAATTTGGCAGGCTCAGTTTCTAAAAAGTAGAAATGGGTTGGTGTGCCTACACCACTTCCTATTTTACACACATAATGGTCACTAATAACATATAAAATAGTAACTAGTTTAAAATAATTTACTTTATTCGGTGTTCTATGAATTCAAAGATGGCGTGTAAGTTTTCCATAATGATCTACTTAGTTCACAAATCACAATAATCACCTTTTGCGGTGAAGGCATTGGTGTGTTACCATTACGGAATGAAAATAACTAAAACCATATTACTGTGTGAACCCTATCCATGCACAGTTTAATTTTCAGCTACGAGCCCTAGAGCAGGCAATCAACGGTTTGAGTTGACGCCCACTAGCCATCCACTATATCTGTTGTACAGATTATGACGTCATGTCCCGACACTCAGACACTCAATGACCTTGAGTATGAACTTAAGTTTACTTCTGTTTAATGCTTATAAAATTAATAAAATTTAGTAATCATTTGTTGTTACAGCGGCCCTACGTCGAATACTTTCTTTCGTCAATCTTATGTCGTCGTCACCCGTGCCGCAGAGTTCCGATTAGGCTCAGAAGCCCGCCTTGAGATAAAGTCTCTTCTTCGTTTTTGGCAGCACCCTCGTAATTCTTCCCACTTCGTCCTTGCTGAGTTCAAGTAATTATTATCTGTCCTGTTTTAATACTAACGTCTACCTTTTTTTAGTTTTTAAGATTGATAATTTGAAAATTATTTCTACTTACGAGCCTTGTATTACAAAACTTTAAAAAATTGTATTACACAATCTGTAATATTATTCTAGGTATGTTATGTTGTCTGTATAATTATTTTACGTATGTTAATACTGTGCACTCTTGTAAATTATTTTCCGTCAACGTTTTAGATATTCAGATAAGTTAATAGTATGAAAATAAAAATTTGTTTCAAACTTTAATATGTTTAGCAATATAAAGCCACAGTCTCTTATGCCATAACGCATTATATGCGGTTAACGCCTGATTTGCGGTATATGGTATTGGTTATTTCCGCGTCGCTAACTGGTTTGAAATTGGAACGTCAGCAATTGTTTGATGCGGTTTTCAATGTTACCTATTTTGATAATTGATTAATGTAAGAAACCAACAAAATAAACATTTAAATTATATCAAAAATTGTATCAAATTACTTGCAAATCCAACAAGGACATGAAGATACAGAGACAAGATGTATTCTCCGAATACGTATAAAAAATGTAAACTACAAGAAGTTTTCACAGAGTTAAGCTGCATTTCTCGCAACGAAATTGCTATTAAGCCGCGGGAGCCATCCTTTGAGCTTCAAATGAATAATTGTAATTGTTATTTTAATTCAATAAATAAATGAGACTGAATAAAAATATCTATCGAAAATTTATAATAATAAATGTGTTGGGATATGTAATAACTGATTGTTATACTTTATTTTTATGTCCTACAGACTAACTAAGAACTAACTACTTACTAAGAATGTATGATGTATGTGCTTATATTAAATAAAATTAAGGAAAATATCACTAGACAAGTCTACGTATAAATTTTGCGGGAGTAAGAAAGTATCAAAACAACGCAGCATTTCATAATACACTATTTGTCATGCGTAAAAAGTACATTCCTATACAAAAAGCACAAAGCATCTATTCACGACTCCCCTTTAATTTGGCGCCATTCCATATTGTCTACGTAGCTCTATAGTCTATGCCTATAGTTAGGCGTAGACAAACCGAGCGCGGTTTTGGGGGATGTTGCTCTGTGCGATTAATGCATCAATGAATAGGTATCTGTAGCCATGATTTATTTAGGAACTACAAAATAAGTATAAGTTCAAAAGTTATATTCTCTTTATTCAGTTATAAATATAGAACTTAGGTTTGACACTTGAAATTGCCAAATATCGAAGCGAGTGTATTGCAGATATAATTTATATTATAATAACATTTCTGAATACACTGAAATAACAAATATTTGTAAAAAAAAATCCGACAGTGGGAGATTGCAGCAAACAGCGTCCCATCACAGGCCTCTCTGTACCCTATTCTTTAGGAACCCCCGCTTTTCCATAAAGGAATTGATTTTTAGACCCTTTTCAACAAGCGGTTATAACAAAGTCGTTGGTTGGTATCAATTGCTTTTCTCTCAAAGTTTTGTATTGTCTTGTTCAGGGAAAAACTGAGAAAGTCGGATAATGAAATATAGTTGGACTACGAAACAATCAGAGCCAAAAGAACAAGAAACTTAGTTCATTCCGAGATCTTCTTTTGAATTGTAATGACGTTTTAATGCGGTCATCATATAATGGACCAAACGAATTTGTAAATATAGTGTTTATATACGTTATAATGTTTTAGAAATTTCAGTCACGAGTTAAGAATTTCAGAAAGTATTTTCTTAAAACATGTAAAGCTTCAGGTATCATTTCCTTACTACAAGTTTTGTACGTTAAAATTATAAATTAAATTACATCATAATACTGTCTTTTATTAACATAACTGTCACTCATTTAAAGAAAAACACTTTATTAACGAATTTAAGTTATGTATTTTTACAAAATTTAAATATATTTGTTTTGTGCGTGGTCACGGTAGACTGAAGACAAATGCGTGACCACGCACGTTGCAAAGCACGCGAAACGTCGGAAATTTTTAAAATAATGTATAAACATTTAAATTAAAAAAATATATAAATATTTAAATTTTGCAAGAATACATAACTTAAATCCGTTAATAAAGTGTTTTTCTTTAAATAAATTACATAAATCTTGCTACCTATTTGTCAAATGTTTCTGAGTCATATTCATAAATATGTCGTAAAAGTCGGAATGGCTTCCTGCTAAATAATCTATCCATTTTCGTACCGAAATTAACTTCGGCTATGTGTATCCAATATTTGTGGATATAAGGGGATATTTCACCCCCTTTTGCCGAAAACAATTGAGCACAGCTTGCAAAATTCATAAATTAAACCACAATAACTCTTATATATATTTCACTCGTGTTCCCTGAGGCTTTCCTTTGTAATATTATAGATAATCATTTCAGCGTATTTGAAAGATAACAAATCACCCATCTAAAATACCACAATGACTTTTCGGCAGAAAAAGTTACTTCGCTTTTTAATGTTAGTATTATGTGACAAAGTTTTCCCATAAGTTTGAGAAGTAACTTGACAATATGATTTAAGACTATCTCAAGTAATAAATAATGACTCTCCAACACAATTTTTAAATTCAAAGTAGTATATATAGATAGGCGCTACGCATTTTACTCCTTTGAGGTGTAACCATTTCACCTTGTCAACCCAATCATTCAACTTTACGTAAAATAGGTCATATAAAAACATTAGCTAAGCAAGTGTTAATATTACAAACTTAAGCCGTAGTTTAATAAAATGAAGTGCATTTTTTGTAATATGACAGCAGTTTTAATTAACAGAAACTTGTAACAATTTGTGCCAGCAACGCTCTTAGAACAATAAACGTCTGCCGAGGACACCGTACAAGCCTTTTACCTGAATTTTTCTTAGTCTTATTTACTCTTAGTGCTAATTACGGGAAGATTGCATTTATAAAGATACATTATTGTATTAATGTCTATATTTTTTTATCTAGTTGTTGATGGCACAAAGAATATAACTCGTTCTTAGAATATAATTACTTTAGTAACAATATAAATATATACGATTAGTACATCGTCTTAAATTAAAAAACATGCCTGTATAATGTTGACATAATGTCACAAGTAAAAGTAATAGCAAATTCTTGGAAACTCAGGACCCCACTTTTGGGCAATGCTTATTTATCCCCTGCGTGATACAAACTGAGGTTACAAATTACAATTGCCCAAGTTATATGCCCTAACCGCAAACTAACATTGGCCAAATTGCTAACTGTCCAACTTGTAACTTGTTCCGTTCGTTATAATAGTGAATAAGCGAGATGGAAGTTCGCTTGTCATTGAGTTTCAGAGCTGTGTCAAGGAACTCCGTACCTATGCCCAAACCTGTGACGGCATTGACATATTATGACCTATTGGTAATAAAATGAGTGCATAATACATGGCACTTATATAGGAACATTATAATTGTCACATTTTTTTTAAACTTTTTGAGATCATATTTTATCTTTCATGGATTAAATTAGGTATTCTCACACAATTTAAATTAATATATTAGAGCTATTGCAACATGAGAACTTATGCACGACAATGAACAGTTATTTAAATTTTTATGTAATACGATACTTAAGTCTGCATAACTAACCTTGTCACCTCTTCCAACATCTTTAGTTCGTCGGTGTAAAATTAATTCCTGTATCTCAAGTTTGACAAGTAAAATTTAAAGCCTTTTCGGTTTAAAATGATTCGTATGTAACTGTTTTTATTCCAGCTGATCCCAAAAGTTAAGCTTTGAGCTGGAAAACCGGAGCTTTCTGACGTATCATTGTTCAGATTGAGCCGTTTGAAATAGTTTTAAATTGAGGGCAATTAAAAATGCCCCTCTAACCGAGAATTTACGTTATAAAATACGTGTGTATCTTTCTCTCTTTAAATTGCCATGCTTCTATGTTAGCGCGTTTGGCTCATACAATTTTATAGGGCAGACATTTCTATATCTTACTTATTGGCATTTTTAGGGGATCAGCTTTGGTGCCAACCAGTAAGTATTGTTTCACGGATATTAAGTTGTCCATGTAAAATATTATATGTTAAGCTTTAAACTATGAAAGAGATTTGTTTTCTATAGCAACGAAACCGCATTTGATTCGTCGTTAAAGCGGATAAAATAAATCAAATATCCAGAGTATAATATATTCATATAATATAATATAATTAATTTATAAATATAATAAATATAATATAATATAATATAATATAATATAAATAAAATATTAAAAAATAATATCCCATTTCAAAATATATGAACCTTTAACAAGGCATTAACAATAACCTTGAGCAAGGATCTAATTAGTGATATTGGCTGTCGGAATACTAAATAGATTTTTGTTAATTTCGTTTGACATGTCTAGATTTTGTTTTTTTTAATATAATAGATATACCGGTCCAAACGAACTAAACGAACATTATTAACTTTTTTTTATATTTTTTTAATTTTGTTTAGTTGTAGATAGTTTAATATTTGCTCACAAATACACCAGTGGTGCGTATGAAAATCGACAAACCGCTACCGTTAACACTAAAATCATTATGTTAAAATAGTTTTGTTTCATAATAAGTAGGTAAGCCATCCCTTGTTGACACAAGCAGATGAAATTTCTCGGAGGGATAAAATAGGGTGCAGTATAAGTATGGATTACTTACTATTTGCGTGCTTAGGGATGGTCAGGGGTCAAACGGCATTTTTAATATAATACCTGCAAAGAGTATGTTTGAACCATAATGATTATCTATAGTAGAATAAATCTCAGTGAAAACAAAAATGTTTCCTGTTTATAATATTGTAGCCCAAACTGACTTTGCCAGCTCAAATGAATGGTAGAATCTGAATAAATATCTAAAATCCGAAATCCGATGAATAAATATTCGATTATGTTATTGCTTAGCCTCTATCGATTTCGGATTCGATTAGAGCCCATTCGAAGCTTAGATACAGCCTAGACTCGATTGCGAACTGAATTGCCAATTACTTCCATAGTGGAAAGTCAGTGTTTGTAAACGAATTCAAGAAGCTACATTTTAGTATGAAATTTATTTTCAACAGAGTTTGTGGCCATCAGGAATTTATAGTATATATAGAAAAAAGAAATCATACTTCTTCTGTAGGTTTTTTTAGTAGTAATAAAAAATAGCAGAACAATTGACGACTCGTAGAAATTACGATTCGTTTGTAGGATACTATTAATTATACCATTTTATATTTGATGATTACGGTGGTATTCTCCACATTTTGCTTTGATAAAAATCTCAAAAGCGTTGTTTGTGGAAAAGCCATAAGCATAGCTTTTATAAAACTATGCTTCAGGGAAAAGCTCATATTTTCTTGTAAAATAAGACGCGATTTGTTGAAGGATGCTGTCTCCTTAAGGATGTGACCTATATAAGGGCCTGTACTCTAGATTACACTAATTGCACGTAAATTTCATATCTTCCATGTAAAAGTTTAGCATACTTCCATCGCAATTCTAGGAAGATACCTTCATTTATAATTCTGATTTCTGTAATTACCAGACAGTTTTTAGACAATAAAAATTGAAAAGATACTTGGTCTACATAATCAAAGTCTATATAATAAATACATGGTAGAAACACTAGTTAAAAGCTCTGATTCAACACTACCCTCTATGGTTATTAATAGGCCGATGATTATGACATTAATAGCCGTATTAGAATAATATCAAGATGGTGTAAGTCGGGTTAACGTCATTTAGGCATTAATATAGATTCATGTATATCCTCGAATACCTTAATTAACAGTTGTTTTAGTATTTCTATGTTATATATTAACCGATTTCTGAATAAAATTATATCTCATAAAATATATCTTTCGGAAAGCTTCGGTTTATTCTTACAGACACAATAAGGTTTTTGCAATCATATTTTCGTTTCAGGATACAGATTAAAATTTTATTAGTTATGGGATTAAATCAAGTATATCAAGTGTATCTTTATTTATGGTATGTCCACTACACTTTTCAAAATCAGTTCACCTGCTTAAATATAAAAAAAGGAAAATTTATTTCTATTGCCAACGGTCTTCACACATTCCGTATTCACATGTACAATTATGTCACGTGTCGCTTAAAATGTGCTCAATATAATTATCATGAGACGTTTTAGACAATAAACTATTATTTAAAAGAAAACATTGATCAGGAAAAATCACCACGGGCTATTTACTCTGTCTGATGAATTGGGGTGCCGTAAACCCAAAGCAGAATTATTCGTAACCAATGATTCATAAGCATTAACTAAACAAAATCGATAGAGCGTGTAAACATTCCAACGCTTTTCTTTCACTCACACAATGTCTCAGAAAAAGCATACTACCAAAATACTCTACACGATTCCCGTCAAACATGAACTACTTACAACTTGCTCAAATTGGATTCGTTTGGACGAAATGGTAACCGCTCTCAACCGGGCACGACACTGTCACAAGCACAAGCACAAAAATGTAATTAATGTTTTAATTAACAATAACTTGGGTAGGACGGTGAAAAGCGCGCGGCGCTTCAGCGTCAATACGAAGACTGATCCGCCATGACAGTCCTGGGCCCTACGCATGCGCCCTCCGAGATCTTAAGGTCGTTCCCCATTGTTCGTCGTATTGGAGTGGAAACGAAGAAACCTTTTTGAATCGCCCATTTCCGAAATTGCCTAACCGATATGTTTTACAGTTCATGGCACTTAAGATTGGTTTTCTAGGGGAGTTTTTAATCTTAAAGTTCTTCATGTACTTTTTACTGGTAAAGTTATTTCATATTAAATAAAGCGTGGTAGCATAGATAAGCCTATAGCGATATTTTTAGGACTATAACAAGACCTAATGTTTTTAAATTACTATTGAACGACGAACTGATTTGCGTGTAGCATACCCCTGTTTGTTATGTCAAATTTATAAGTACTCTTAACAACGTACTCTATTTCATTATTACATTTTATTCCCATGAATTGAAATGTCATCTTTATCTTCGTTATTCTGTATTTTACAATACTTAATTTAATCCTGCTCGTTTGCCCCCAGTCTCATAAAAAAAAAACTTAAAAAATACCTTATCCTACGACTTGTGACATAGCTATTATTTTAGGAGTCATTAAACATATCGAAAAATTAACTAATATATTTTGTTATTCACAAATATCCGACATATAATTGCTTAACAATGTTCTCATCTTATTAATTATGAATTACAAGTGTGCACAAGGCTTTAGGCGACCCCGGCACTTGTAAGGCACCGGACATGTGTGTAATGTGACTAATGTAATTAACTATACTTCCGATTATTTTAATACCCTTTTAATTACTGTATGAGGTAATACTTTTTTATAGAAACCAACCCAAAACCTATATGCCATAATATATGATACTACGGAGGCAGGAATTAAGTACTTATTTTTCTACCGTAATGGTATGTAATATTAGAAAAAGATGAAAAATTCTCTCACACTTAATGTGAAAAAAAAATGTATATTTTAATGGCCAAATCAATGTTCTCTCGCACTGGTCACTCGTGCAGACAACGTCACCACAGCTCAATTCAGTGAACCGAATTCTAAAAGAGAATGTTATTCTAACATACGTATATCACGTAAATCTACTGTAAATCTGGGTGACAATCCCAGTATATATATTCCTTTTACGTATATAGTATATTCATTTCATGAAAACATTGGGGATAAGAGAGATATTACAACATTATATTTGAATAGTCAGTCATTCTCAAAACTGAACTGTATTTTGGCTGCGTGGTGGGTCCTGGAGCCCCATAACGCAGTTTAGTCCTTTTTTAGGCTCGTCCTTTTAATATAAAAATTTTGTGGAGAAAATAAACTGAGTTTATTATTATTCAATAGATAATTATTTGAAGAGACTTCGTCTCTAGCTAATTGTGTTTATAAAAAGGATAGTTGTTTGTGATAAATGAGTACTTTAGTTGTGTCAACGTTGTAGTCTTTTGATTTATCTCTTTTATTATCTTCTATTTATATCCTACTAATATTTAACGTAACGGTTTGTAAGTATGGATAGATGGTTGTTACTCTTTCACTTAAAAACTACAATAATGATACAGTTTATAGTTCGGAATAACAAAAATTATAAAGATATTGTTTAAAATATCAAGTAAGTTGGACTACAATATAAATCTGCGAGCTATTAAGGCATGCGCTGTTAAAACCGCTACAGCCGCTACACATTTGTACATGACGGAATTTTTTCTTATACACTCCTAAAAATAAAAAAGCCCTCTTTATAAATAATATATGTTATATGGACACTTTATTTCTATATTTTAGTTGTAATACCATAGAAGTAGGAAACAACAACAAACCAGAACCCCTTATCTATAAAAACTAATAGTACACGAAATTATTTTAACTACAAGGCAAAGTTTGGCATTACTCTTCTATACAAGGCATTGTTCTTCGGTCCTTAATTTTATAAGTAACCTAAACATATATCATAGTAGGAGAAAGGCAGTATGAAAGGCGTTTTATAACTAGAAGGCAAAAAATTGTCCATGAATGGAATTCATCAGTGGATTTGTTACATAATTTTTTGTCATAATAGAGATAGGAGTTGTTATATAAAATAATAAATTAAAACGTTTCTTTTTCACCTATAAAATGATTTTAATAATGTTTAGTTTTGAGTTAAATGGAATATTACAATAGTATTCCATTTTTGTACGTCGTATTCGTCTGGAAGTCTCGGATACGTAAAATAACTGCATTTATATTGTCCAACAAAATATATGAAGCAGTCACGTAACATAATTCACGGTTAACATAAATAATGTCCGTTTCGCGGCTTTAAACGAAAAACACGAATATTATAATATAATTACAGTACAATTACAGTATTAATAATTTTAATGTATACTCCAAATATCATATAAATCTTCGTTACGGCTTGAATTTATGAAAAATATAATGAAGAGTGAGGCTTGCTACCAAAAAGATATCTTTTCAAACTATTTAATACCATATCCTTCAATATCCTTATTGCCCCGTAAGCTGTTAACTCAATGGCGCACCCTGGATTTATTGTATTGGACATTATTAGTAGATATAAATACAATTGTTAGTAGTCACAAAAAGATAAATAACGAACACGACAAAAATACTAGCTGCCAAAAATTTACAATAAAAATAAAGTATTTATTAATACAATTATTTTTTATTTATGGTTCTGCAAATTAGGATTTAAGGTACTTGAATCAGCGAAATATAATAAAGTTATTGTAATTATTAAATAAATTGATTTATATATATTAAATTAAAAAGTGTAAAAAATTTAATGTAATCTACTTACTTAATGAGTAGCAATGATATTTAGTTATATTAAACAATAATTGCTTACATGTACATTTTTAAAGTATATAAAAACAAGTTCACTGTTAGGCAGAGAGCGTCATATCCGTGACACCGAAGTGTACATTCCTATTTGAAGTCGTCGTTTCCGTCGCGAGTGTACTAACATGAGGTGATATAAAATATATACTCAGCCGCCAACAGTAGGTACGCATTCAAAAAACAAGGTTGATTTGCAAATAGTTCGCTCCAAACGAGAACACAAATGAGAACTATGTTTCATCTAGCAGCAAAGCGAACGAAATATACCACAACCCCTATTTCTAATGTAATTCAAGTAATTGAGACATAAATCTGTCTACCGTAAAGGGGTCAACGAACTTGGGCGAATAACGAGTACTTGCACTTACGCCCTCTTTTCCTTCACCACCCTTATTTATAAGAACATACCTAATTTTCTTTTCAATAGTAAAACTTTTATAAATACACTGTTACCTTTTATACAGTTTATTAATATTTTACTTTTCGCTGCTAAGATAAAATATATTTCCTCTCCAATCACTCTATTGTCATGGGGTTGTATAACTCTGATATTGTTGCTTGGTAACATTTAATCGTGCGTTATATCGATACAAAATTCAGTTGTGTAATGATGGCCAGCTTAAATAAATTTAAAGCCAACCAAAATAATATCTACCTAGGTCATCCGTCCCAATTTTGGAGGGTTTGTATTTGTATCATTTGATTCCTTTAAGCGTATGCAAAATTCCGCTTTAAGCTTCTTTGTAACTATATGATTGTTGTTTTTTGAACGTTCATTTTAATATGTAGAATGCTTAACACTAAGTTTAAACTTCTCGAATTGTCTTTATTATACAAAATAACTAATCAAACGATTACAGCTGCGCCATCGTTATGATATGGAGAGTCTTATAAACGTGGATGACCTCAAGACGAGTATGGACAAAGTTTCCTATGATGCCCTGCACTTACAAAAGTAAGATTTTTTATTTATTGTAGCTTATGTACTGTATTGTACATTTTTTGACTCAACTGACAGATTTGTTCTATGACACTAACTTAGATTATATAGGGTTAATTAGCCAGTAATATTGTTTAATGTATTTGGTACTATGGTCATGTGTCGTTGCAGTTGATCTTAGCTATATCTACTACAATGCTGTATCTTCACCAAATCAAAAGGTAAAAATTCAAGCATATATCCTATATCTTTACTATCAAGAATGACTAGTAAAGATCATTAGATTTCACAATTATATGTAGCGTTTTTGTTGCTTATATAAATATTTGTAGCTGACGTAATCTCATGTAATATACTTCTAAAGAGTTAAGTATTTCGTCCAGTTTTGTGTCTATATGTTATACACAGATATGTACCTCTGTAAAGCTTGATTTGAATGCACCACGGGCAAACCGTTTTTTCGGAATCCATTGTGTTCATCGTCGCTTTCCTGTGTTAATTATTTTGAAGCGTTTGCAAATCTTGTGCGACCTCTGGTGAGCTGAGTACCTCCGCCATATTATCCGTTTGGTTTTAAATTTGAACATTTCAAGCAGTCTTTAGCTGTTTACCCGTGTAAACACCTACCAGTAAGTTAATATATTATATAGTTTGTTTGTGTATATACATACTGCGCAAGAATTAACTTAATACGGTTTTGTAAATTTTATTATGAATAGATTATTTTAGGAAAAAACTTTATTTGTATTTTAGGGCTATTATAAATCGAACGAGTGAAAAGGTCAGACAACTTATGCATAGAGAAGAAATACTACTTTGACAACGAAGAGAGAAGCTCCGACACCTTCTCCAAGAAGAAGAAAAGACATTAACTCTTGAAGTAATAAGAAGAAAAGAATTAGAAGAGTGTAAATACTGCGTTGCTCGAAAGAGTAAAATGGAGAAATATGAAGAGGATTTGGAGCATGAAAAAATTATGGAATGCCAAAAAGCAATGGAACGAGAAAAAATGTGAGTCTAAGTCAATAATAAATTAATAGAGTTTTTTAAACCATACCTTTTTGGCAAAGAATTCACTTATTTATGAACAAAATATACGGAATGTCTGTCCCATTCATAATTTATTTTAGTTTAAATATAAATCAAGACACTCTGTCCACCGAGCCTTAATTATTCGAAGAAATTATGCCAAATTTAAACGTTTAACGAGAAAAGTTATTTACAGTGCAAAGGGTATGCAGTGCAGAAGAGAAGACGAAATACAGTTGCGACAAATGCAAAAGTTGCAAATGAAGGAGAAGGAATACATTAAAGCGGCAAATGCAGAAATGGATAAAATGTGGCATCGAGCACTATTGGATGATATTAAATTAAAGGTAATTTAATTGACGGTATGCCGTCACCGTCATTTAAAAAGAGAGAACGAGACGTCATCAAAATTATATACTAATTACTAACCTTAACTATTTCAAGTAATATTTATTGATAACATGAAGTGGATTAACTATAATTGTAACTGTAATAAAATATAGTGAAATATGCTTTGCGCTTCGGGTGGAAATTTAAATTGGCTATGGTTTATGCTTAGTCAATAAAATAGTGTATGTCGAAAGTGGAAAAGTAAATTTATTTGAAAATGACATGACACGTCGAAATGTTTTTCCACCACTACATACTCGATATACACTAGGTATGCGTTAATAAATCTTGGCTACCTTTTCACTTCTAGGAAGAAAGAGAAAGAATGAAAGCTGAACATCTGAAACGCGGAATGGAAGAACGGAGACAAGCTTATGATGAACAAATAACCATCGCCAGTAGAGAGGCAAGAAATACGCTAAAAATAGAGAGGGAAGAAGAAAATAAAAGGATAGAGGAAACACAGAAGAGGATGGAGAACGAATATTGGGAAAGTAAGAAAGTTTTTAAATGATTCTAACGATGAATACTATAAATTTAGAAGTCTGTAAAAATTTTTACACACTTATATTGTTTACAATTATTGCAATATGTATATAAATAATACTGATTATGTCAGATCTAGAAAATCCCTTAAACCTCTTATTAACGTTCTAATCCTAATATTAAAAATATTATAGATATCAAGAAGAAAATAGAGCAACAGAGTAAAAACAGAATGAATTACATAGAAGGCCATGAAGAAAAGATGTCAGCACTCAGGAATAAAATATTAGAAGAAAGATCAATTGATCAAAGAACGATTGATGTGGCTTTAAAAGACTTGTGTCAGGAGAGGCACAGAAAAATATCTGCAATCGTAAGAATATTTTACTATGAAAATTAGTTTATATACACAGTCTTTTATGTTGTAGTATGTAGTATGAAAGATAGAGATTAAAATATTTCGGCTCGTGAAAGAAACTATCCCAAACCACTAATTAAAATTCCGGGATCCCAGGAATTGAATTAAAAAATATTATTTTATTAAATTAAATTAAGAACTTCTACTTTCAGAAATCCTATAAGAACGAGCAGAAGTTATGCCTCGAAAATAGAGAAAAGGAAAGAAAGTTGATGAAAGACTTAGAAGTCGAACGTGATAAGATTTTAGTCCAATGGAAAGCAGAGAGCGAAGGTGAAAACGATCGAAAAATACAAATATTAGAAAGTGAGAAACGAAAACATAAAGAGGTAACCAAATATTAATTGGATAACTAGAACAATTAATAAAATACTGTAGGTATAACGAGATAAAATGCGATTCATTATTAATATTATATATGCAGTATTTTATTAACGTTATACTAGTGCTAGAACGCAATAATTAGTGCTGTTCCTCCTTATTGAATCGAGTAAGTTAAAATAAAAAAACTAAACTTATTATCTTTTTTTGGTTCGTGACGTTTGTTGGTTTTTGCTTTCTAAGAAATATTTCTTTGGAAATACAAAGAAAAAAATATTATAATTGTATTTTTAAATGTATGGTTCTAATCTACTTAATATGTCAGCCACGTCTATATAGCGTTGACCAAATTAGTTCATCGATGTTTTTTGCTAAGATCTTAGAATTTTTAGTAACTAAATATTTTTTTCTTGTGTACTGTCATTTCCAGAAACTATCCAGCGAGTACAGAAACTTCATAACAGAAAGGGAAAGAGAAATAGGAAATATGCGGAAAGAAAGAAGAACGATAAAAGAAAATGTAAATAAAGTTGCGTTTAGAGAAATTGAGTTAAAGTTGGAGAGTGCTAATGAAGAACTAAGGAAACAAGAAGAGTATAGAAAAAACTTAGAAATACAAATACAAAATAATCAGAATGTAATGGTATGGAATTGCCTGCTTGGAATTATAAAAGTATTAAATCAGATTAAATTTATAATATCGATCAGATTTCAGCCTTTTAAGCCTATCGTAAAATAATCTTACTTAATTTATTGTTGTACTTAAACCATATTCTTACATAAATGCTGCTTGTCTACGCACAACAATATCCTTAATAGAATTCAATGAGATTACTTTAAGATATCCTACATTTAAGTTCAGTATCGCTCAAATATACTAATTTTACAAAGAAAACCAAAGACATTCGTTGTACATTTATCATCGTTATATGTATATATCTTTCAGTGGAATGAGTCATTAAATATGGAAATAAAACAGAAACCATTCACGAAACATGCGATTATGTTTAAAGATGCAATGAAAGAGAAAATGAATGTGACGAGAATAAGGTAATTATAGAGGAAAAACAGGAAAAATCTACCTATTAAAAATATATTTTTACTTGCCTAATTTTTGTTACAGTACAAATCCAGTACATCCGTTTAGAAGAATACAATTAAAAGAAAGCAGGAGTGCCTCCACGTTTTCTTTACCTATTATACTGAAATAAAGTATTACTCATTATTATCTTTTTTAAACAATAAGTAGTGCTGCGTTGTTCTTACGTATCGTTGGATAACTTAAGCCATCTTGTACTACATAGAACGTAATCTCATTCGTATAATTTTGGTATAATATATATTATAATTTTGATTAAATGGTTTTGGCAGTGTTCTCGTGATGGTAACCTGATACTTAAGGAATTCTGCAGAGACTTAAACAGGTAAAAATCTGAAGGTGCAAATTAAGGACAATATTATGCAGATGCATAATTTTTGCTGAGTGGCTAAAGATGGGAGGAGGGGTCTAGCGTTATTATGGTGAAAAACCACACCCCTTCTGTTGATTAATTCCGGCCGCTTTCTCTCAACTTTTTGCTTTAATCTCATCAGTGGTTCGCATTACAGTTTATAATGTTCATACTGCCCCTCCAATACCACCATACACACAGCATCACTTGCATTGCCTTCTTTAAAATTAAAAGTTTATAATAATACCAAAACCAGCCAGATACAAAATGTATAAGTATAAAAATTATATAATAAATCGTATATAGTACCTACTTGTTACATTAAACCAGTGTATATATACCACAATAGATCATTCATTTACCGGTTTATAAAATATAAGATTACATACACAATAAATGACGTTTTAAAGAGTATTTTTTATTGTGTGGTAATAAAAGTTTCTTATTTTAATCGTAACAATTAAACAGTTATTTATTTATATCAAACTATATTTTATGACTTGGTTATCCAAATATGCTTTGATTTTGTGATTGATGCGAGGAATTGAAAGCACTTTTACCAATAAAAATAATATGGTTTAAATTTTTAAACGTAATATGTTCGAATAATTCATAGGCATAAATAACCATTCTAGAATTTATGTTTTATTTAAGGTACAACTTTTAAGATTTAGGCTAGAAATACATTTTTTTAACTAATAAACCGATTATCCTATTAAAATTTAACCCACACTAAAACGCACGTCTTGATACTGTCTTAAATTAATTAATTCCTATTATTTAGTCGTTATTTAGTGATAAAGGAACGTTAGAAAATCATTTTGACTAAATTGAGTAGCTAAAATATTTTAGTCCTGTCAAATAAATTTTTAGGTTTAGTGCTGTGAATTTAGAAATATGTATTCAGAATAGGTTACATATGTTTGACAGATGTATACCTATTTTTTATCAAAAGTGCTCACTGGCCACTGCACAGACTATGGACAGTGCATGTAAACAAATCAAATCATACCGGCAGCCGGCTTAACGTTAACGGGTACAAGTCCAACCTAAAGGACAAAAGTTGAAGTAAAGCTAAGATGATTGTCAGGAAATATTGTAACTAAGTAGGTAGTATTTGAAAAGTGCTAAGATAAGAAAGAAAACCTGGTTGTATGATAAAAACCCTTAATTGTTTTCCAATATGGAGAAGGACAGTCATAAAATTGCAGAAGAATTACAGAAATGTTCATATCGGGATTTACAACTTGTAACGAAACATTATGGTTTGCCTTCTAATTATAAAGTAAGTAATAATCCCTAATCCCTTGACATGAAAGCTTATGTAGACTTGGTGCAATGTCTTAACCAAATACCGAGTTTTGTTAAACTGGAAAAACAAATAAAAACTGTATTTTATAACAAATTCCTTTTTAAGAAGTAATCATTTGTGTTTATAAATCAAATCCATATATCCAGGATACAATCCTAATATTTAAAAGCAGTAAAATGTTGAAATTTTTAGGCAAATACCTATTGTTTCAAATTTTAGAAAATTTACCTTATTCAACTGATCATCGCAAGAAAAATGGGTTTAGAAGAGTCTGTAAAAACTATAATTGAGGATGTCACAAAAGAACGCCAAAAAATGAAAAAAATCAAAGAGTAGAAATAGGAATTTTCGGGTATGACCTTTTTTATAAAACATTTACAGTTTAGAAGATTATGAGAGAGGATGTTAAGTACATACCATGAGTTACTGTTTATAGTGCAGAATAGAAAACTATATTTGCAGTATAGAAAACTGTAACTACCTTTCTAAAACTTCATCAAATCATTACCCTGTTTAAAATTTCATCAATGTGAGTGCTACACAACAAGTTAAATATTAAGATATATCATATTAATTCTCAATACTTTGGTCAATGCAATACTTTAGTCAATCTTATTTTTATCTTTTTAGAATAAGCTTAAACATTTTCAGACCCAACCAAAGTTTTCTCCACCAATAAGTACTACTCCAAAATTTAGATGTGTCCAGAGTACAACAGCTGTAAACAATGTATCAAAATATAATACACGTAGGAGCCTCCTTGCGAGATTGATGAGTGACGAGTCCCCAAAAAACTTGGGCGTAAATAAATCTTTGAAACAATATGAAAATCTGAGTTTGAGAAATTTACAAAACAAATCTAAGCAGTTGGTTGGTGAACAAATCCATAAAGTGAAGTTGACATCACAATGTATAATGAAACGTCAAGCAAATACAGATATTATAATGAGAAAGGATAATATAGAAGTCGTGTATAGTACTGGTGTAAGTATTGATAGATGTTTTAACTGATGTGTCGCATACAAGCCATTTATTTGCTAAGTTCAAGTTCTATTTTCTAACAAATTTCTGGTATTGTGTATCCACAATACCAGAATAAGAAATAAGATTTATGTTTTTACAAATTCATAAGCAATTTTGAGATTTTGATTTACCTGAATCATTCTTGAAATAGATTGAATTGAAATCGAATGATTTAGACAAATTGAAAATATTTATTGAACCTTCCACATTACATAGTTGGCATCTTTCCATTGGTCCTTGATATGGTTCTAGAAATTTCTAAAAGTATCAGAATTATATTTCAAAGGACTGCTTGAATATCTTGTACTTTATCTGTATTACATAAGTAATCATGATATTTGACTTGCTAAAAAGGTTGTGCACTTGAATCTCGCCAGCACCATTGTATATATTTTACTCTATACAAAATACAAAAGAAAAGGGCATGTCTTGAATTAAAAAATTTAAGACATCTGTCAAAAATTAAAGGTCCAAAACATTAACTGATTGAAAACTCAGGCACCATATACTTTTTTGTTAGCACCACTGGCATTCACTATTACTATTTAAAATATAAAAAGTACATCCTTTATACAAATATATATTTTATAGGAAACACAAAGTACCGCAGCGCCAGCGAAACGTCAGAGAATCCTAAGTGGTATATATCCAATAAAACCCAATCCAATGGTAAAGGTCCAAAAAGGTAATGTGTTCGTCCGCACAAATGATGGAACTGTCGCAAGAATGAACGCCCTTATCCAAGACAAGCCGCCGAAAGCCAGTGAAATAATAAGAGACGTTTTACAAGATTTAGAGACAAATAACGCGGAAAATAATTTAACCAATAGGACCTTGTCCATAGATTCGGCGTATTGCGATGCCAACGCGTCAATTGAAATGCACGGCGCAATGGAAATTCTATATTATAAAAACCGCGTCGAGCATACGAGGTATGAAAGTTATAAAGAGAATCGCTTGCCGAAAATTTCGGACGTTTTCAGCAAGTTTAACGAACGGGATTATAGTCAACCGATGTTAGTCCAAGTTGACGCTGGATCTAACGAATGTAAGTTTCATGGATTTTTTTTTACAACATTATATGGAGTGTTAACGTTCGTTTCCTTTGTAGATTAAAAATATCTTTGTGTACTGGTGTAAAATAGCTTCTGATGAAAATAGTTTAATACTTAGTAATTCCCGTCTCTATTCAATTTACCACATTTGGCAACCTCTAGATTACTATGCATAGACACAATCGCTAGCATTATAATTAATAGAATCAGGCGCTACTTTGCGGAAGTCCATAGTACAAAATCCCAACAGACCAATATACAAGCAATACGCCGCGAAAAACCCACAACCACTCGACGCACGTTTCGCTCCGACACTGGAGCATCATCAGGATATTGCCTCTATGAACAGCGTTCATAGAGGTTGTGAGTTTTTCGCGGGGTATTGCTTGTATATTGGTCTGTTGAGATTTTGTTTTATCCAGTGCATTATCTTAAAGGCTTATAGCAATTCCAACACAACTTGTACCACAATTTTAAATCCTCTGTATTAAAATGTTTTCATTTATTTGGTTAACTAAATAAATTTGTATATATATTTCAGATTCTTATTCGACATGCATACCTCAAACCACCACTCAGGCGATACGATTGGAGACAATATACAACTTGAGGACATTTACGAACTCTTCACTCTTACAGATAAGTACGAAAGGCAAAACCACATGCACAAACAGTACAGTGACTGTGATGACCACGTAAGTTTATAAAAGATTTGAATTAAAATTGCACTTTACCCCTTTGTGTTAAGGCGTGTTTTACTATGCACTACATTAAACTGTCAGTCTTGCTTTGATATCACGACCACTTAACAGTGTTTTATATATATAATTTATCGCTATTGCTTCGTCTTAATATATTAATGATTAATATATTCACGCTATTGTTTAATTGAGACCCTCAGAGCTCTCACTATTAGCTACACTGTTCCATTATAATTTTGAATACGTGATGTCTTTTATTAACATAACTGTTACTCATTTAAAGAAAAACACTTTTTAACGGATTTTATGTTATGTATTTTTGCAAAATTTAAATATAATTACATTATTTAAAATTTTTCCGACGTTTCGCGTGCTTTACAGCGTGCGTGGTCAAAATATTTTAAATAATGTAATTATATTTAAATTTTTTAAAATACATTAAGTTATGAATCCGTTAAAAAGTGTTTTTCTTTACCTAATGTTATCTATAATGCAATTTTTCTTAAAATGTTTATCATGTATGCCTTGCTTTAGTGGTTTGCTTCGAGATACATTTGTGTATAACAAAACAACAATATACCTATTTCTCATATCTATTTTATGATGCTTTGCAAAACTCAAAATTTTCCTTTATTTTAATAATACACAAAGTTTGAACCTTGCATGAACACAATTTTACTCCAATACGGCTTATATGCTCTATGGCTACGATTCGGGAATGGCGCGAATCAACTTTATATCTGTCAATATCCAAAGACGTTTTGACAGAAGATCAGATTACATTCCTTTACGACTAGTGGGATTCATGAGCACCCTAAATGTACAAATAAATTTGTTTTAAAAAGGGCAATGCTTTGTGATGTGCATTTCAAAGACTTATTTATTAAAATATATCGAGTATAGTATTATCTTACGTCCGGGGCATTAAAATATTTAATTACTTCCATTTACCTCTGTATTTTGTGTTGTAACGTTTTTTATATACAATACATGCTAATTGTTATTTTTGATGTCAAGAATCTGGATGGAATATTGCTATTAGCTAACTTAAGATTCGAAGACGCATTTCGGAGACACTAAAATTTACTTTTGTCTTTAACTTACAGAACATCACAATCGTTTGACTAAAAATGATATTTTGATAAAATTCAATAAACACACTTTTCCAAAACTCATTATTTACACTCAACCATAGAAAAGTAAAGTTTTTCGTTGATTGGCTTTTCAGAAACCGTTTGTGTAATAAAATATCCTAACTTTGTCTCTCATACTCGTCTCCTAGGTGGCTTCTTCACGGCGAATCTTTCATATTCGTATACATTAGTCTTAAATTTTTAGCCTAGCTTTTTACATTCTTTAATAAGGGCTTCGCTCAGCGCTACTTGTATATAATTCACGCATGGCTTTCAGGAAGGTGTACCCCACATCCACAGTTATAACGCACAATGCTTGTCCTAGTGAGTGTTTCTTTGGTTTTCTTCATTCGTTACATATATACATTTACATTAAAAAACACGTGACGTCACTTTTTAATGTACCTCTAGATACCGTTATACATAAGAAATAAATCCCAATTATTGTCGCCTTTACACAAGTACTTCTTTGCAGTATAAGATCTAAAATGGATAACTTGTAACTCAAGTATCCTGAAATTTGTATCTCAGATTTGAATAATAATGATTTATTTCTTATGAATAAGGGGGTTTCAATATATATTTGATAATATGAATAAAACTCTATGGGCGAAAAGTAATAAAAATTCTTAAACTTTAAAGCCGCAGGACCGATTTTTATGTATTCCAATGCGATGGGACCTTTAATTAACTAATTGAGAATTACATCTATTTTAATGGTAAGTTTTGGGTTCCATAAAAATTGTCTACTTTTGACTTCTATTTCCTAAACAGTGTCCCCTTCTGGATTTGATATTTACTATACAGAAGGACTTCTCGCGTCATACAATAACAATAATTGTGGCATTCGTTAATAAATTCAAAAACATGCAGTTTAACTTAAAATTCGTTACGTTGCCGCTCACAATAGAATTAGCAAAACGTTTACAGTCATTATGCATTAATGGACATGGTTAACGGCGATTTCAGCACGTGTTGGTGACGACAGAGTTACCAATATATGTCCTTACTTTTAATCAAACTCTTGGCGTCCTTTTGAAGTCCTTTTTGTATAGTTGTGTCAAAAAATCATGATCATAATGAAAATAAACCACACCAATATAGACTCTGATATGTTTGAATATAGGATACGATGGAAATTTTGCAAACGGAAGGGATCAACACGTCGATTTATATTGCACAGAGCCATTCGCGCAGCCGGATAATTCTGTTTATTTAAATAATAATAACGCAGGTATTTATATTTTTACTTATGTTTCATGGATTTTACAATTTATATTTACGGCCCCTAAATACGTAGGTAAATTGGTCCAGGGCAGGTATCAGGTGTATTTCTATGTACGCGATTAATACAGGATGGCGTTAGGCAACCACAATGTCTTATACATAAATAAATAAAATGTAACCGATTTTTCAAAAAAGTTTTCTCTATATCAATAAATTATATAGTTTTTAGACAACTAAGTCATTGTTGAACTGATTTAGGTGATTCTTTCTTTTCTGGGCATATTCTAAGAGTAGTTCCAGGGAGAACGAGGGTCTGATGATGACATACCAGAGAAATCGACCTTAAAAATCTTAGGTCCCGTCTGAAGTCGTTTTTATTGAGAATATGTGCTTTCAGCATTGAGTGGGTCCAGCTCGAATGACAGAAGTCCGTTAAATGGTGCGAATATTACTATACCAGAAATGGTTGAAGACGCTCTAGAAGTTATCAGTCAGGATAAGGTAAACAATATCCTTTGTGACTTTTTAAACATCTAAATTTCGCCGAGATAATTATATTATCACTCCTGAGGCGATGAGTGCAGATTTAATGAATGTTTACAACTGTTGCAATATTCAGTTTATTAAATGCTGCCAATATTTATATTCCTAACAATTGCGACTTAGGGACCTTCAAAAAAAGAGCGTATAAACTTGAGGCCGGCAACGCACTGGTGAGCCCTCTGGCTTCGCGAGTGTCCATGGGCGGCGGTGTCACTTAGCATCAGGTGAGCCTCCTGCTCGTTTGCGTGACCCCAAACATTGTTTTATAAAAAAAAAAAATGAATTTGTACTTAATTTCCAGTATACATCAAAACATATATTGTGTTAAAGTTATCAGTTTTTATAGTGCCAACTGAGTAGTGAATTTTAATATTTTAATATTGTTTGACGGTATTGGATGTTTTAAGAATAAATAAATATAACACCCATATGATTATCGCATAAATTCGCCGTGTCAAGAATCGAACCGAATCCTTCACGCAGTACGACATGGTGATATGGTACTTAATGATTGAATTACTGTGTATAACTATTAAACTATTAATAAACTTAATAATACTCTCTTCTATCGATATTAATATAACAAAAAAATTCAGGAGTACATGACGTGTACAGATATGGATGCGAAGATAAACTGCGTCCTCTGTGCCTGGTCCGGACCGGTTATTGTCGTCGACTATCATATTCAAAAGGTATGTTTATTGTTCTATGTTTTATCAATACATTATTATAATGAGCCTAACCATATTAGACCGTGCTTAATTACAGTTTACACGCTTTGAGTTTAAAGACCGGATAACTCTCATACAAAATATAAGTATGAATTCGAAATTACAACTATAGTTTGAGTTTTTTTTAATACCAAGGATATCTTGATGTGTAAATGATTAAATTAATGCAAATATAGGTTAAATAGAATAGGTTTAAATGATTCACGATTCTGATTTGTTGTAATCTCGTATGCCAGTACTTAATACGTCTGTCGAGCTCTGCTGAAGTTTTTCCATTCCAATTACTTTTCTAAATTTAAAAGCATGTAAAAGACAACATATTTAAAAAATTTTAATTGTATTTACACACACAATCACACACTACACTACAGCTGGCGCTACTAAGTTTAAATTTTGCTGCGTAAATTAAGGGTCTGTTTCATAATGTCCAACTAAGTCCTGACTAAGCTCTTGTAACTCTATATTATGACACTTCGTACTCTTTAAATAACCTTAACTGGTAAATAAAGTAAATAGTCAACTATAGGTTAGATTTTCTGTTACAAGGATGTTATTTGAGTGATCATTTTCAAGAAAGAATTTCGTTTTTGTATTATTTTCAATCAGAGTTTTTTAAGGATTTACGACGTTGATGAATTTTGATTGTAAATTAAATTTTATTGACTTGTTTTGATTTTCATTTACTACATTTATTTAACGTTACGTTTCAAATAAATTAATCGAATTTTTAAGTTTTTATTTATGTATCATTTAGATATATTTGCCACAAGCATTTTAAATATACATAATTACTAAACTTATCAAATTCTAATTTATATCATGATTATGATTAAATTACATTAATATTGTATGCTCTCACATGTTCCTTGATTGAAACATCGAAATGTTGTCATCTCTAACTTCCAATAACAAAGTAACTCATTAGTCAGACGTTTGTGTGTAAGAATTTAATGTGGCAGTTAATTTATTTGTTATTTATCCAATAGTTTATTTTTGACTTTGTAAAACGGGCTCTTAGCGTCCAGATCCAGATATATCCGAAATAAATAAATCTATAGGTTTATGAATTTAAAAGTATCATAACATAATACTATATATAGAGAGAGCAGGCGTAACAAAGAGTTAATTAGAATAAAATTTAGTTATTATAATAGACCAATTTAAACCCTCAAACACTCGACGTACATTTAGCCCCGTCGTCAGCAAGTCCCTGTCGATGCTCCGGTGCCTGTGCCTCTACGAACGTGGCGAAACGTGCGTCGAGTGTCCTGCACTGTATTTTAGATCTACGCAACAAATGCTTTATGATATATTGGAATGAATGTATTTTTAACAGGTTCACGCAAACGAAATTATGAAGCAAGTAACGAACGATTGGAATATCACTTTCACGTTGGCGGCGTTGGTACAAGAGCCGCTTTGGTGTAGTCGTGTTTTGGAATATGAGTCTGTTCTGTACGTACTGAGCACGAAATACGAAGAACCTGACGTATTCATGGCTACTCTGACGGTGAGTTTATTTTTTTTTTATAATTTTCATTATCTACTATGACTGAGAATAACTTACGATTTGGGAATATATGAATTTTCCTGGATCACACATTTCTTCGTTATATTTCGATACTTATGTTTTTAAACGTACTAGTATATCTCCTTCACTGTTGGGTTGCCTGGAAGAGATCGCTTAGTAGCGATAAGGCCGCCCTTTCCACGTTATGTATATTTCTTAACAATCTTAAAACTATGATAATGTGTGATAAAGTATTAAATAAATAAATATATTATCGTTCCTTTGAGAATCACATAGTTAAATACTACACAGTTAAAATTACAGTTTGTAATGAGATAAAATTGCATCCGTAACCTTTTGTCTTTTGTAATATCCGATTATATTGTATTCGTATTATATTCATGATGTATCTTTGACGTTGATAAGGAATTTTTGATTTTATTATCTTTCAGTCACTCTCCATGGATTTCACATTTAAAACCGGTTCCGTTACCGTTTTTAATAAAGTGACCGGCGAACCGTTTACCTGGGAGGGCGAGATTAAGTCCATATCTCCGGATTGGCCTTATCCGAAACATGTAAACGGTCTCAAGATAAATCTATCGCAATTAAATCTTTTGCCTCAAACATATCCGATTGCTGGGCAACCGGGATTGAATGATATTCATATTATATTGTTTGCAAGGTTATATAACTAAGACGACACGCTTTTCCGCATTCAAATGCGTTTATTTTTAGCATTCATATAATAACGACGTTCCGCGTATTTTTTGTTTAATTGGTAGTTTATAAACCCAAGAAATGTAGTTTATTATTTTCATAAAACATATAATATTTTGCGTGATAAGCCAGTAGATACGAACGATTTAATTTTTTAAAAACAATTTCTAAAGAGTAAAAATATGTCAGTTTTAAAGTAAGATTCTTGCTTCAAACATCTACTGAAATATATTTATTTGTTTAACATTTCACTCATCATCCGAATTTATTCATAAAAGCTGTAAAAGCTCGTGAATTCTGTAAAAAGGTGTCTTACATAATATAATATATAACATATAAGTGCTACGCTCCCAGAATGTACTTAATTCTTTTATTTTGTACTTAATATTATATTTCTATTGAAAAAGTGCTAGGAGCTAAATAAGAACACTAATATATTCTAAAAAAACCTTAAATACAAACCATATAACGTACAAACTCGTGCTTTAACTATTTAGATATATATATCAAGGATAAAAGTTACAGTATTTTTAAATATGGTATTGTTTTTGAAAGATCTCATATATAAAAGACTAATATAACTAAATAGTATTAAGAGAAAGTGTCATAGACAAAATATTGTTTATCTTTGTTATTATTAGTTTTAATACAAGCGCAAATTATAGACTATCACAGGTTTTTTTACTTTGTTATTTAAGAATATAAAGGCTGGAAGGGACTTCCAAAATGCTTCGAAAGCATATGTATTTACTCCCGAGAGACCCCGAGGTCTACATCCCAAACCAAGTGATATTTGCTAAAAAAAAATCTATAGAATAGAAGCACTTAGAACTCGAGCTTTGTACTGAGAATCTTGGATCTCACAGTTATCTAGTTTAAGTCATCATAATACTTTATTGATCCTATATAACTTTACTTTTTGATATTTTTTATTAGATTTAAATCGTGTTGATTTTGTTGAGCGATGAGCGTTTACCTTGAGCGTATATAATGTTTAAAAAATAATTAGATTTTTCTATCCCATGTACCAGTGGATACTGCTATGAAGCGAATTTTTTCTTTTCTTTGTATAGAAATTTCCAAATTTACCGAACTATTGTGTTTGTGGGTTAATTAATATAAGAAAAATATTCTTTGATATTCGTTAATTTTTTTTCTCTCGGTAAATGCTCGCCGACATTTGTTGATTTTTAATATTGTTTAATGCATAGTAGCAATTCTGTTGTTTCTAATTAAAAATAAATAATTATGATTTCAATTAGCCGTTTGTGAATAAGAAGACTTTTTTTTTTAATATTTGAACGAGGGATATAAAATATTTGTTTCGTTTTGGATGAAGTTAATGAATCATAAAACAAGCTATATTAATCTCTAGGTAATCTGGTGTTATAAACAAATATGTTTGTATTACATTCAATTTTAACAAAGTTGTAAAACAACAGAATTGGCACTATATTATCGAATTTATATAAGTTTTTTTAGTTAAATACTGTTTTGTTTATACTTTGAGAATTACATTGATATTATAGTTGTAAAAAAACGGAGAGCTTTTATGAAAGCTATGAAAATCATATGAAGTCGTTTCAGTTTCTATTAAGCGATGATTTAATCCGATTAAACAGCCGTTTATAAGAAATTAGGTTCAAACGGTTTTGAGATGTTTTTTTCTTAGATCCCAATGAAGAAAGTTGTATTTTGTACTCAAATCTACTATACATGTAATCAATGTTTAGTGAAATATTGTGTCACATATATATCCGATCGGATGTGGGTGCCGCTAGTTAGAGTTTAGAATTTTAATTTACCATCGGATCTGATATTCTTGTGTCACTATATTCTCTTTAAAATGTACTCAGCGTACTTTGCCAATCAAGAATCTACTTTTATAGTTTAAGTTGATTAATAAATCAAAAGTTCAATAAACTGTTTTTTTATTTTATAAGCATCCCTTTATGAAGGTATATAGGTCCCTTACCGAAAAGAGTTACAACGAAAAACGGTATTACTTTTCCCAGGTTAAAAATAGACGTTTGACACATTGTCAATAAAGATTTGGACAGGTTTAAATATCAATTTACAATTTGAATCATATTTTCTAATCAATTTATTATTATGGAACCGCCCAAACAAAATGCGCCTAAAGATGGTCCGGGACCTAGAGGTGCGCCAGAAGTATATTATGTAAGTTATTTATTACTATATTATAAAAATATTTCGCTAAGCCATGATTAAGGTTTGTTGCCCCCCCCCAAAAAAAAAAAAAATTTTTTTGGGGGGGGAAAAAACATTTTGGGGAAAAAAGGGGGGGAAAAAAAAAAAAAAAAAAGGGAACCCCAAAAAAATAAAAAAAATTTGGGGGGGTTTTTGGGGGTACCAAAAAGGAAAAAAAAAAACGGGTTTTTTTTAAAAGGGGTTTTGTGGGCGGGGCAAAAATTTTTTTTTTTAAAAATGGTTTTTAAAAAAAATTTTTTTTTTTTAAAAAAAAAAAAATATTTGTTTTAAGTGTGCGGGGATGTGTTTATAATCGAAAGCGTTTTAAACAATAAAACTATGCTTGGCTTGGTTAATAAATTAATCATTATATGACAACTAGCAGTGCATCTATCGATAACCTCCATCAACACATCTGTTAGATTCTTTTGGGTAACAGTTATAAATGTGACTGTAAAGAGAAATAATTGAATAAAATAAAATTCAGACTTAATAATTAAGATCCATCTCTTGTTGGATCAGATTGTCGACGTTGCCAAGTTATACACTTGAAAATCTTACTTTGGGGGATTCCACCGCGAAAAAACATCGTGACAGGAGATTTATATAAAGGCTATAATTTTTTGAGTAACTTGTTGAATGCTAACGGAAACGACGACCTGATTAGGTTATTTTTAATGGAAAGTAGAATAAAAAAATAATTTAATAAAAATATTTTTTCCTCGCATACAATCTTTATATTTCTCTCAAGCACTCATCTGTTTCGTTGTATTATTTTATTTTGATGTATATTTTATTTTGAAACTGCTCTGAGAAAGTGATAAAAAAATTACTGTAAAACACCACACAAGTAGCCTAACTTTTCAGACATCACGAGTATTAAACTCAACATTTCGTTACGTCAAATTTATCAAAAAACTCCGCGCTGAAGAAGAAGAACAACGAAAAGGCGCCGAGAACAAACTCAAGGAACTGAAAGACAAACAGACTAGTGATTTTTTTATACATTGTGATAGAAGGTATGTCTTGGCATTTGTTCAATAAATGTCATTTTAATAAGCAAAAATTAAGAAATTAACATTTGTTTTTGAGTATTTAGTCTGTTTGTATATTTATTTTCAGGTCCCTCATAAATAACGTAGCCCGACGAGTCGATTTGTGTATGCAGTCATATGAAGAAGATTTAAACAGTAAGAGAAAGAGGTAATAAAGAATGCCAAGGTCTCCACTCTAGCTTCCTTAAGCCGACATATAGACAAATTATACCTTATATATCTAATTTTCTATCTAAAATATCGAAAATACAATATTATTTTTAATATTCATTTAGATTGATAGAGCTATATGGGGTTGAAGAAGAAAACAATATACGGAAATTTGTCGAACAAGCACAGGCTGGCGCAGCTGCGGTGTGGGAGGACAAGAAAAAAAGACTTGAGTATCTCTTGGCGAAGCGGAAGAAAGAACATGAAGAAAAATACAAGGATACTCCTTTGTAAGTTTTTTATATGTACCATTAAAAATTAAAAAATAATCAGAACGATAAGATGCAAAACGGAAAGTTTATCATATTTATTACATTTTCTCGTTGTAACGTTGAGGTCAAAATGCGTACACGTTCTGCCCTGCATCTATAAGCTACGTGCGAAAGAGACGCAAGAGATTCAACTCTATCAAATGAAGGAAAAGGAAGCTCGCAAAATGGCAGAAAAGGAATTCGATAAAATGTGGTACGAGGTGGCGATGAAGGAGTCAGACGCCTTGGTAAATGAATATTTACTAATACCTCACTGGTATAAGAAATGACATAAACTTTCATTTAAAATATACACGTACTACAAAGTTGTTAATTAGGAAAAATTTGCCTCGTTTATTTATTTTCATAATATTTATAGAGTTAATAGAATAACCAAATCCACGAATGTAAGGTTATTTACAAAGAAGGTTGCGGTTCAAATGGTTCATCTAAATTCTACAAAGATTGTAAGAAGCCTCATAATGTTTTCAATCAGGTAACGCAATATGATTTGCACTTATAGGCGGCACGCATGGAGCAAGACGCCATTGAACGTCTACGAAGAGACAACGAATGTAAAAAGTATACGGACTATCAGCTCGAGCAGAGAAGGTTGCAAAGGGAGAAAGAGAGAGAAATGCTGAAAGAAGAGTCTAGAAGATTCAAGGCGATGTGGGATGCAGATATACGGAAGGAGCAGGAAGGTTATATTATAATTACTTCTTATTATAAGTATATTAAATAGAAAAATAATTAATTCCTATTATAATTAATCTTTATTAAGAGGAACGAATTGTAGGTAATTAAATTTACATTTCAGCTGAAAATCAACGTGCCGAGCAAAGAAAAGAGACAGCTAGAGAGAGAAAGATTATGATAGAAGAGAGACAAGAGACTGTACGGAAACAAAACGCTGCTGCTAAACTGATCGCTGACACTTGGGATTCGCTTACTGGCCAGGGATTGGCGGACGAAAAAGCCAAGCTAATGCTTATGAGGAGAAAGGAGGTAAAATAATATTCACTTATTCATCAAACATATAAGCACTGTTTACATCCTATGAGGGTGGATATTAAGTACAAGAAAATTTAAGATATATTGTGGCTTTTCAAACTGTTTATATAACAGCAAGAATACTTTTGTTTATTGTCACATAAGTTTCTAAAAAAAGTTTTATGAATGAGTTTAAGATATCACTGATAAGCAGGTTAACTGGCGGTAAGTAATATTTATCTGAAAATATGTATGTAGCAAGAGTTGGACGAATGCAACAAGAAGCTTCTAGAAATTAAGAAGCAGTACGAAGATATGGAGACGCTTATCGAAGGGCCCTTGGCAGAGGAGGCTCAGCGGAGACAGGAGTACATCGACAAAAAGAGATGCGAGTACCTTGCGTGGGCGCAGAAAACTAATAGGGTAAGAGTGTTATTAAAAAAGTATGGTCTTATCGTTATATAAAATTTTGATGTTAACGTTTTTTTATAAATTTTGAATTATTCTAGAAAGCTAATTTACTTACTAGTAACCACACTGATATGGTTGTTTTATTTCTTATTAAATATAACTCCTGCCAATTTAAACGATTTAAACGATTAAAATATGGCACACTGTGGGCAGTCTGGTCCAACTTAAGAGATAGGACAGCTTAGATCTTTAATTATAGTCGCAATTTTTTTTTGTTTAAATTAAGACAATCACAGTCTGTTAGTTAAAAGATTCTAAAATGTCGATACTTTTCGACTGGATTGAGTAAGTAATCAATAGATGCCACTGCTATGGTAAACCGACAAACGTGTCATAAAGATTCATTTACTAACCTAAATAAAGCATACTTGTATTTTTTTTAACTCTTTCGATTATCAATATATCCCCGCACACTTAAAGCTGATAATTATTTTTATTGAACTAAAAAAATGATTGCTAGAAATCACATTTATGGCAAAACAACGTTTCCCGGATCAGCTTATTTTTTTTATATTTTCATAGGACGTTCGCCAAGCTATGGTGGAACAAATTAAAGATCGTCAAAAAGCTAGAGAAAATCTCAAACAGAAGCTAGAAGAGCAAGATGAATACCAGAGACAATTGTTTGAGCAGCTCGAGAAGCTTGTGGATCATAAACAGTTTACAGATGCGCAAAAACGGAAGTTGCACCAAAAACAATTGTTGGAACAGATAGAGTATAACAAACTCTTGAAGGTATATTGCTTAGTTCAATATTTCTAATTTTGAATATATACCTGTGTAACTATTGAAACCTGTTTTTTAAAACATCATAGTGTACATGTGTTGTCTGTAAATGTACACATTTCTGCATGTTTGAATTTTTTAAGCGAATAAAAAGTAGAAGTTACTGGTTCAGACATAAATCAATGTTAGACTTAAATTAACTGCCACGATTAGAACCTCAAATTTGAGACTTAAGCCAAGTATTTTCTTATAAAAAGATTATTTATTTTTGTTACTAGGAACGAGCGCGCCAAGAGGAGTTAGATCAAATAAAGAAGTGTCAGTTGGCCACTGAGGAGTACCAGAAGGAGATAGAAAGAATGCTGCGACGGTTTGTTACTTTATCTCTATGCGTTACTGAACTCTTCAGGTCGATGTATCAAATAGTACCACTTATAAAATCTAACACTCTCTATTACTGAATAAAAACTGAAACTCAACAATTATTAGGTGTAACATCCACTGCTAATAGAGATAGTATTTCTATAGGAAACCCTCTGACTAATTAAAATTACTAAAATTAAATCAAAATAAAATAATTATTAGGAGCAATAACCACTGATAATAGAGATAGTATAAGTGGAAACAGCAGCTTACAAACATGAAACTCTTTTAATATACTTAGGGCTATTTCGTAAATTTGTACTGAATTGTTTATATAATTTGTCCTTCCTTACCTTTAACTTTAAAACAATCTTGTTACATTTATAAACATGAACGAGATCTGAATTTCCTACGTGAACAAGGTTTGGTAGAGGAAATTTTTTGTGATGTTTATCAAATAATGTTGTGGACCTTGTCAATGTATACTTATAATTATTGTAAAATAATGAAACGCTAAAAATTATAAACTTTACAGAATTATAATCCCAAAGTTACAATTATTTTAAATTATGTACAAAAATTGGTAAAGGTTTTTTTTTATTCAATATTTTGTACTATGATTAGGCCACAACATGTTACGGTATTTGATCCAATAAATTACTTGCCCACTTATAAAGCAATCTACAGATACAGATTAATTAATTGCCTGAATGTGACTTTCATTGGTGTAAGAGAAGATCACACTCACATGAATTGTAACTCTTTTCAGACCATTCTTCAGCGACGAAGTTCACCCGTTTACGAAGCAACTCGCAAAAGGTTTAAAAATTGAGAAGTGTCCCTGTTCTAAACCCGATTATTGTAAATGATTTTTTTGTCTCTCAATTAAAATTTTGTAAATTTAAATGTCTTTATTGGGTGCCCCTATTAGGAATAATAGTATAATGGTTCACTTTTAGTAATTGTATAAATTTCTCCTCTGTCTATAAATTTATCGATTGTATTTTGATATAGTTCACGCGACTTACGCAAATACACTTCACACTCTAGAAAGGTAGCCTTGACATTGTACCGCGATGTCGGAAGCGTTTCCCATTCTCATTCAAAACACGTATTTGATGGTTGTGTTGATAAGATGCATGTATAGTACATGCAAGGTGACAAGTCTTTATTTCCTACCAGAGCATTATATTGTCATTAATATAATTCTCAGAAACAATTAACTAATTGTATGAATATAATTAACTTTAAAAATTAAAAACATGAAGAAAAGTCGAAAAGTTAATAAATTTGTTTGGCAGTCTTTTCTGAAAATATGAGGTCTATTTATGATATTGTCCTTGCCACAACACTTCCTGCGAAATGTGATAAATTCGCAATTCGTGATGGTCTGTGAGGCCAACGAAAATCGCTAATACGATATACAACACGGCCTGAAAAGTTTGCATCTACTCACCCTTCACCGTCACCATTTTGGAATTAATAAGCTTATATGCATGACTGTACCGACAAATGTCAATTTTCCTGTAGGAAGGAACTCTAATACATATAAAAAATACTTATTACGAAGGCAACTCATAACGCCATGATTTCATTCTAAAATTTTCCTCAATCAAGTCATATCTATATAAACTCCAGAGCTTTGGTCTAAATACGCAGTAGTAAGTTAGACATAGAACATGTTTACTAAAAGTATATTTCTTGCCTTAGTGGCGGTTGTTTCGTGCCACGATTTGGCTATAGGATTCAATACAAATGGAAAGAAAATATTTGATGAGACGAAACAAGCTAATCCTGCAATTTGGAGACAGGCGAATAATGTAACTGTTACAGCTAACAACAATGAAATAATAAGTAGAGTTGTCGTGAACGATCGGAGGCCAGAAAAAGATGGAGATGTGAAATTAGTCGAAGGAGGAGTAGGACAGAAAAATGTTACTGTTGAACTGAAAAGTCCAACTGCATTGCGAGGATATGATTTCCAAATAGAAGTGTATACCGTTCCAGATAACACTGCCCAAAAAGATGCTAATGAAGATGGAGTCATGAAGACAAGTACAATTGATAACAAAGCAATGGAAAACACTGAAGCATCAAAGGAAACCCCTGCATCTATATCAAAAGATGAAACTGCTCGGTCTGCTCGGAATTCAATGAAAGATACTGAACCGAGTTCAACAACTGTACCAACAGAGTGTGTAACAGATGTACCAGTTGAAGACTTCAATAAAGAAAGCATGCAAATATCTAAGGACGCCCAGGATCATGAAATAGTAGAATTTGTGCTTGACACAAACGAATCAGCTAAGGAGGCTTTAAAAGCTGAAAGTATGACGATAGACATGCCGATTGAAGTAAACGAAAATGATACAGATATTTTAACCAGTACAACAGAAAGCGACGAAACTACTACGACTTTTGAACCAACAACGTTTTCTGAAGAAAGTAAATATGATAAAATAGAGCCAATGAGTGATGGTGGTCTCAGGTGGAATTGGCAAAACGTTAAAGATTTCAAACCTATAGTTGAAATGAACGATAAACCAAAGCAAGCCAATCAAAGTAAGTCTTAGTACCTTTATATTTTCTGCGATAAGTTATCTCTACGAGTGCCCATATATTGAAAAAAAAACTAACATATTTGTAATATGTTATTGTATATGTAATTGTATTATAAGCACACCCTTAAAACTATAAAACATGATAATTTTTGTGGCTGTGTGTGTATTTTTACGTCATTTACTTACACTTTAAAAATGTTTTGAATGAGGTTCAATAATTAAATATTGAACATATCGATTGTAACTTATTAGTCCTGTATTTTGAATCTGTAAGGTTTTTTTTTTAAATTGAAGTGTTCTAATTGAGCTATTACATATGTATTTAAGAAAAAAAATTTTATGATAATTTGAATCAATACAAGTTGGTAATTTTTACATTTTAATTATAAAAATAAATTATGGAATCTTGCTTAAGAATAAATCAATTACTACAAATATACAACATATATATTTATTTCATCCAAGAAAATATGTCTTTCGATTTTTATAAACTCAAATAATAGCACGCAAAATTTAAAACAAAATATTTCGAACAATAAACATTTCGAGTTCTCTATTTCGTCATATTTGACACAATAATAAATATATAAGCTTTAAGAACAAATAAATTATCAAAATGCCAGAAATCCTTAATAACACACTTTACAGTATCTTATCAAATTAAATTATATTTAACAGACAGCTCGATCAATTGTGGTACTTAATCTATTCTCTATAACATTATTTTGGTTTGAAGATCACACATTGCTTTTGAAATGATCACAGCCTTTACAGAAAATCAAGAGCCGCTTGCATATTGATCAAGCTAAACACAATGAATGAATAACATAATGGATTCCAAACCATAATCAAGACAACTGTTAAAAGCAATCACCACTCAAAATTGGCTATATTTAATATTTGTACATTGAATGCCATGTGTTTATTTATCAGGGGACTACGAAGAAATAAGTATAATTATTTATACTTGTTTCAACACATCCATTACAAAGTAGCATAATAAACATATTAATTATGTCTTGACCTATTATACCTTTAGGTATTTATTGGTGATAAAGTTATAGTATATCAAAATTTCCTTAAACAATTCCATCAGAGTGTAGTATGTTATATGCAAGACACTTTCAACTAGTTGTATACATTTTAAATTATTGAAAATTAATGCACTCTTGTTATGCAAGACGCCCTTAATGTAACTAATATGTTAATCTTTAATATAGGCAATTCTGTTTACATAAAATATAGTTTAAACTACCATTAGGAATTTAATAGATCCATCCTTCCCACAATATTTGCAGGAATTTATATAATGAACTACTCACATATGAAACTTGTATATTACAAACATACTTTAACAAAATAAATCTATAGCTTTTTGGTTTAATTTTTATATTTTCTGTAACTAATGATCTAAAAAAAAATTCAGCCTTTTAACCGATTTTGCCTCCAAATCTGCAAAATATTTTGCTTAGGTCTAAATACATTATTTCATAATAAAGTACTACATATTTATTTACTAAAAAGTTGTTTAGAACACATGTAATATGAGAACAAGGTATTGTTCCACCTTTGTGCTTGAGAAGCTAAAACAACTATTATGGTCATAAGCAATTATATAGAAACCTTGTAAGGAAGTATATTTAACAAAAAAATTATGCATTCTACAATAACACATTATGACACTTTATAGGAACAAATGGTATTATAATGCTATTTTAAAAATAAGTTTTGTCAATAATAATCTAGGAAATTTTTTCTAAAATTTTAATCTTGTAATTCCCTTTAAAATTGCAACAAAAAAGTCTGCAACAGCATAATAGGTGTAGTCAATAAAACCTCCTGGGAAATCTTATGAGATATAATAATTACAAAACCATCAAAATATCAAAAAAAGTTAATAGACAGATAAAAAAAATGAAAATAAAGTTTACAATAATGTATTCCTCTCTGAAGACCTTACTAAATATATAGAGAAATAAGAGAGGCTGTAATAAGTTTTTTTTTATCTCCCTAAATTCAGTTTTTAATATCATTGATAATTATCAGCCATCTAATTGGATTAGTAAGGATCTTTTAAAGTTGCATTGGACATACATTGTAATAAGGGAGAAATTAGTCATATTTTATCATGGAATGAACAGGTACATTTTTTGTTATATTTTTGCGTCCATTTAATGATTCTAATTCAATGATTACCAGACATCCAAGGACTTCGGCTCCACTATTTTGTAACAACTGTATAGCTGCATTTAGAGAACCACCTGTAGCTATCAAATCATCAATTATAACACATTTTATTCCAGGTTTTATTGAGTTTTTCTGCACCTCCAAGGTATCCTATAATTAGATAAAATATAATTAGTAAAGTCAAAATTTTACATTGTTTTTATACAATGAATTTAAATACTTTTAATATCATAATTTCACTAACTTTCCACTTGTTGTCTAGCACAATATAGTACCTAGTCTATAACCATAGATATATTATCATATCTTAATACATTTAACCTTGAACAGAGTGACTTGATCTTACATTAACCTTGGACAATGATATTGTGTGCTTATTCACTACTAGGCACTGTGCATACATAACAAAATAATGATTTGTGATTATTCATGAACATTTATGTAACATTAAATTATGTGTGTGATTCAGTAGGCTATCATAGGTTTTGGTTTATAAAATTAAATCTAGCTAAATAAGAATGATGTCTACTATGTAAAGATACCTACTGATCCATATTCCAAATCATATTTATATGAAATAACATCTCCAGGCAGTTTTCCTTTCTTCCGCACTGGTAAGCACCCAATTCCCATCTCTGCTGCTATGGAGAATGAAAAGAGGAACCCTCTAGACTCCAAACCAACCACAGCTTCCACATCTGGATATTTGTAACGTATTGTCTCAATTAAAAGCCCTTGCAGTAGTTTACATGCTGCCCCATCCGATATTGCTGAGAAAATATCCCTGAAAATTTTCAGAATTGTATGTAACCTAGAGAATACCTCAGACAAAACCTCTTCTTTGAAGTGTCTATATTAATGACAAAACTACACATATTAAAGATAAATTAGCTGACTATTCTAAATATCAATATTTCTCTGGTTTAACCTGTTTAAACTAGCAACCTCTCAACACTAAAATTATTAACTAAGTCGCCTGTCGCATTTGTGATTTGACTCAATGTACAGGATTATTTCTAGAGGATAGAGAGAAGACGATAAATTGAACAGTACTTGAAATTTGATTGATTGTAATAAAATTTACGATGTAGCAAGCTAGTTGTTTGATAACCTTAGGTTAAATCATGAAAATGAGCGGTAATTGTGTAAATTTTAATTTATAAAAAAAGGAAAGAATTAAATATTTAGAAATGTATGCAAAGCATTATAATAATATAAGCTATGTAATCATTTACTTTCACTCACCAAAATAAAATTCCTTTTTTGGGAAAATTTGGAAAATTCTTTATTTTTTTCTCAAGTTCGGCGATTTTCTTTTCATATTCCGTTCCCATAGTCATTTTGTTAACCGATAAGTTATTTCTAACAAAAATAATATCACAGATTTTTTTATTTAAGCATTAATGCGGCTAATTAATATTTAATATTTACTAATTGGCCCTCGCGGTAAACGATCATAAGTTACCAATGTTCACGAGACACGAGTAAGTTATCAGTTGACTCAGATATCTCTTATTAGTTAGTTTTCAAATATCAAGTTCAAGACTGTCGACTATAAAAAACAATTAAAGATATTATGTAGTCTTTGAAAACAGGAAATGACACAGTCTATTGTACTTCATGGACTTGCATAGTATGATACAACGCAGTTAATTTATACACATTGCAATTAGTATGCAATTATCCATAAATAAGATTTTTAAAAATTCGGGACTATTCAAATTATTAGGGACCATTGACACTAATTAGATTGGAACTAACTACCGTTACAGATTATTGTAGCTACCGTTACAATAATCTGTGATTGGAACGTGCGTGGAAATTGTTCGTGTATACATGCATAATTTCAGAAACAAAAATTCTCTAAAATTATAAACTTTATAGCAATTAAAGTAAAACTTGTTCCACGGATTGTAAGATGTCAGTGTACTCTGGTTTTATTTTAATATAAATCATAAAGAGATGAACATTTCAATCACAGATTAAATTAGTATTTTAATTTATTATGTCAACAAACACGGAGGTCGGAGTTATAATAATGTACTCTGTGGTCTGACATATAATTTAAAATTAACCGTTGTCGGTTGTGAGTTGTCTAGAATGAAATGTCAAGTTTAACAATTTTTAAATAAATTTATTGTAAAAAATGATGATAAATAATAAATATACGGAAACATTGTAGTTCATGTTTCATAAATCATAATCGCGATAAACTGAAGTGCCGTCTAAAATATTGTAAACAATGCTATCAGATGATATAGAAAAATTAATTGAAGAGAAACGGCGGGTATTAGAAAATGAAAAATCTGCCTTGGGGCTATCACATCAAAACGATATCTTGAATAGCAAGGTAATTGAACTTGAACCTTCTAATAAACTTACAATTTTTCTAATATAAGTATTAATGTTTACTGTGATATGGGAATTTGATGCTTATTGAGTGCGCGGCATTACCGGTGTATTGATTCTACAGCGCAGACGTCTCTCGCCCTGAAAAACCTAGACTTGTAAAATGTAAATATAATACGGCTCAGTTTACTTCAAGTGACTTGTACCGAAAGCACACCTTCGTGAATCTACGGCGTCTACTTGAGTTTAAAGGGTAAATTTTCTTAAAAAAAAGCTGTAAATATTTATAATCCATTTTTCGGTATTATTATGATGAATATTATAATATTCTTACACAAGAAAAAACAAGAGAATAAATCAAAATAGTTTTTCTTACATTAAAACATAAAAGTTGTATATTTTCATAATAACACCAGCTTAAAATATATTAGTAATATATTTAGGAAAATAGACATTTAAAATACTTCCCTTTTTTGTTAAATATTTTTTTATTGTACATTTATTGTAATCTAATTGACTAGAAATGTTTATTAATAACTGCTGATATTTAAATATGTAATTTTGTTATTTTACTTAATTAATCATAGACCTAGTTATAAATAACCTTTAACATCTCTTACTATGTTATGTGCTTATTGATTACACATTATGGCATTTCTGATGTGGAATTATAATGAGAATTTCTATTATTCAGAACATGGCTTGTAAAGAATTCTACTTGTTATAACATACCTTGAGTTGTGGTACTATTATGGTATTCGGCTTTCTGTTTTAATTCAATTAACTATAGTTAGCGGTTTCCAATCATATACTAAAAAAATATGAAATAAATGCAATAATTTTCCACACTTCTACTATTTATTTAGACAAGGTTGTATGGCCATATCTTATAGTAAATTTTTTTCAGAATGAAGAAAACAAAGAGAACTTAGAATGTAGTGTAAAGTTCAACAGAAGGAGAGTGCTGTCAGAAAATAATGAAACAAATCAAGGGGAAAGTGAAGAAAAAGATATTTCGCCTGACTTAGAGAGATACATACGGGTGAGTTACTATTTATGTTTTAAAATGCTTTTCATCCATACTTTCCATCTGTTGTGTTATATATATATATAAGGTAATCAACTGTCTGCTTTCATTACAGCATAGACATAAATGACAGTCAAATACAAAAAATTAGTTAGTAAACAATGCAACAAGAACATTTATTTTATTTTATTGTATGTTCATACCAATAAGTTCTATTTAAAGTCATTTAATTTGATGAAGATCTCAATACTTTACCATCTTAAGATTTTTCTTTAACACTGTACACATTCATCTTCAAATGTCCTCAAAATTCACAAATCTAATAAGAGTAAGTTAATTTTTTTTTATTTGAGAAGTACCCTTGTGGCAAATATTTGGGTTATGCAAAATGCCCTGCGTTGTACTGTTAGACTGTCAAATTGTGCAATCCTTTTTTTTCCGGAAGAGATTAAAACTATTTGCACTACGGGTGCTACTACTCAATTCTTCATTATTTAAATGGCGTCAAATTATATTAAAGAAAACGTTAAGCAAGTCCACCGTCGAGTTGAATGGATGATTTTTTATTGGTCATGACCAGTATAAAAAATCAATAAATACTTACTATTTATATATTACTATAGTTATTAAAAGAAACATACAAAAATATTTATTGGATTTTCTTTACGTTAGCGTCAATGATTAAATCAAGTCTAGAGAGGAGTTGAGGTCGAATAAGGATGAATTCATCATTGGCAATGCCATATCAACTAAACTGAGATAAATCTGCGCCTACGCACTTAACACAAAAGCAAGAAGATCTTTAACGTATACTTTAATTTCTATAGATTTGCTTCACTCACGAAACATGATTTAAACATCATTTTAACACTTGAAGACAAAATCCTCATAAAAGGGTTATTTAAATTATAGTAAATACAAGACGTAAGTGGTAATATTTTAAAGGAATACAACTTTCTTGTGGATAATCCCCACAGGATTTTAACATTTATAATGTTTAAACTATGCCTTTTTTTTTTTTCAAAAAACGTCCTTATATTCTTAATTCATAATCAATATAAAAATATCATTACATTGCGGTTAGAGATAATGAATAATTAATACGAAAAACGTATGTGTTTCTTTTTTTAACATCGCAAAACTCAAAATTTTATGTTTCGTCGTGGCTTGTAGACTGTTATACATAGATATATAACTAGCTGTAATAAGCGCCGCTTGTAAATAACAATTTAATAAAATGTTAAACGGACAGCAGTAAACAAGAAATTTAAAATAAAATTCTTATTATATAACAGTAATTTTTACATTAGAGTATCTTATGTAAGTAGTATTTTGTAACGCTTATTAATACCATTTTTATGGTACTAACGTAACGCTCGTATACTATATGCGAATGTACCTCTATTAAACCACATAACTGTAAATAAGGTGTGGAATATCTTTGCTATTGTAAAACCACAAATGTTTTTTAATGAAAATCGGTATGACAAATGAACGTATTGACTCTACTAAGCCGGTAACTTAGTCGTATCCTTTGGCTTTTTGGTTGGGACTATACGAGTAGCTATAGAGAGGTATATTTCAAAAAAAAAAGTGTAACATTTTCATTACGTCTTAAGCATATCTTTGTAATTAATCTCGTAATTAATACTGTATGCCTTCGCAGTTGTAGATATTGCCACTAATTATATAAGAATACAATGCATTGTTTGAACAAGGACACCTCTATACGCAGAAACTATGGATGTTCATTGTATATAATGAGCAGATACTATTATTAAATAGAAATAATATATATACTTACGTTATAAGTATACAATCTTGTGATGTTTTTGGTTCTTTTTCACCATCAATTGTATCTAAGTGGTCCATCTAAGTAAGACTTTAATCTATATTCAACTATAGTTTTAATTAGTTAATAACTCTCTTAACCCTAACTCTAGTGTTTTATAAGTAAACTAGCTGTACCAGCACCTCGTAGCATGGATTAGGTATAACAACTTAAAAATACTTATTTTAGTAAACTGTCCTATTACGTACGTAGACTAACTAGGAATAAACACGAATGTATTTATTTATAATATTACTTAAAACAAAAAAGGAAAGCAGCAAAAATGAAACACAATATTTTGAATTATAATAGAACAGATTAAAGGATCTAAAGATAGGCCCAGAAGAGAAGTTGTGGTGGCAATCTTGAGTGTAGTAAGCTGCGCGCGGCTTAGATCATCTTGACCGCGTTACTGGACATTATACGTTTTTTATTACGTCATTTTATTTTAGTATTTTGTCGGCGTCGTAAATACACCTATACCGTGCAAAGTTCTCTTCCTAACACTAACCGTGTCGACGCTAAGTGAGAACAAAGGCGAATCAACTGGACATGACGAAGGGTTCCTTACGTAGGCTGGGAACCCTAATAAAACCTGAACTAGTCGTATTACATCAACTACAACTAAAAAAAAGTCCTGTCACAATCAGTCCAGCCATTCAGAGAATAGCCGGAACAAAAGTCAGACAAAAATTTACAAAAATTCATTTTGTATATGTTTCGTATATAACTTATTATTTAAAATACATTATTTAATATTAAAAACAGACTCTATTTTATATATTATTATCAAATAACACGTCGAAGTGGTCACATGTAAATTAAAGTAATAATAATTCCCAAAGTTATGCACTAAATATGGCTTTGGGCATATCGTGTTTTAGAAGGACGGCTCTTAGCGTTCTTGTCCCGAGCCCTAACGCTCTTCCGTTTCAACCTTTAGAGCACAAATCAATGATTTCCATAAAATTTAACTAGCCTGTACTGACAATAGCATTAATATGTAGGATTATGAATGAAAGTGAAAAAATGACCTTATATATATGTTATATATATTAAAAACTTAATAATTGTCTATCACGATTATGCGCCTATCAAATGAAGTTATCCCAACCAAATTTAGTCAATACTAATTAAGCATGAAGAAAATATGTCTGTGTGCATTGTTGTGTTAACTGGCTGAGCGTTCTTGGCAGGGGGGGGTTTAGAATGTTTAAAGTTTAAATATTTAATAAATTTATGCAGTTAAAATTTATACGATGTTGACAAGGAATTAAAAGTAGATTATGAGATGTACCTGTATAAGAATGTTATAATACTTACAATTTTATGACGAGTGCGTTTAAATGGTTATCCATAACCTATTTGATATGTATTAATAGTTATATTCAATGTTGTAAACGTGCTGGCGTTCCATATTTAAATAAGTTTTATTATTTTAGATTTATGTAAGTTACGCAAGACCAGTGGGGAGAAACCAGAAATATGTCTTAAAGTGATCAGACAGTACTATTTAATCGAACGAAAACACACAAAAAATCTAATATTTATTACGTTTTTTTCTGAGCCATTAACGGTTCTATTTTTTTAATTAGACATGGTAACATCTATATTGGCAATTGAATATTCATTGCAATAACTCGTAGTGTGAAAACGTTTACCGCATAGCACTTTTGCACCGAAGCGTACAGTTTGAAAAGAAGCGTCGACCGCTATGGTGCTATTGTTGAAATTTCTACTTGAGTGTACACATTGTGAAGGATTATTGTAATAATTCGTGAAACTCAGATTGATATAATGTATAGATCGGAGGTAAGGGTTTTCACAACTGAGGTTTTTAATTATTATTAGATATATACAACAATAAAAAAAGTTTAAATTGAATATTAAGTTTATATTGATGGAATATAACTTGTTGCGGCGGCCTTAAATTTTAATTAAATAACATATTTAGTTAATTTGATAGATATCGTACATATGTACTTGAATAAAAATAAATGTAAACTATAAACTAAAACAACTTTAAAGGATTTCACGCCTACTTGTTTCCGATGATATTAATTTTGTTAATATGATTAAATTTCATAAGTTTTATGGCCATCGGCACGCTGGTATCGTTGGTTGAATTTAATTTGTGGGAAATAGTCACTTATTATTATGAGATGACATCACATAACAACTGAGAGTGAAGCTGTATTTTCATTATATACAGCGGCGTGTTCGCTCATACGCTGCAACTTGCCATTCATATGAATGTCAATTTCGAAGTCTGAGTTACGTATACGCCTGCAACATTCATTAAATTAGATTACTGCAGCAATTTCATAGAGTTTTCAACGAATTTTAAGAACTCTGGTAGGTACTACAATTTAACATTGTACGTTGTTTGTTTGGAAAGATGTTAGTTACGCTCTGGCGAATAACTCATATTACATTTTCATTAATTGTTTATTTTTTTCCGACTTCAGTCTGGTTTTTTCAATGTTTTAAATATTTCTTATTAATTATTATTATTTTGTTAATTATTAATATTTTTTATTCATATTTCATATCACCAAGTAGATATTTCGTTGTAGTAGAAAACCTGTTACAATCGTTTGTGTTGTCAAAAATGTTCAAATGCATTTCAACTACTTGGTTACACACGCATTTTATTTGTCTGATAGCCAAACCGAACCGCACCTTTTTTCCCCTGTCACACCCTAAAATACACCCTAAATGGACCACACCTATTTATAAATTGACCTAAAAGCTTTTGGGTTAACGTTTTCGGTTTTTTGCAATAATTACGAGTATTCTGATTCGATTTTATCAATATCCGTTCATTCTCTTATATTGTTATATTTTCATGGAATAAACTAAAAGTACCGAATGTTATTTTAACTGGATAACTCTACTTTTACTCCCTTCTGCAGCCAGAGAATTTACTCGTACCTTAATGTGTCGAATGGCATATTACATTTTAAGAAACAATGTTCGTCTTCCCTCATTCCTTCCATTCCTCCCTGGGACATTATTAGACCCATTTCTTCACATGATTCTATGTCATACAGACAGCACTCAGGTGCTGTCAACCAGTTTAAGCCCTGATCTCCCACTGAGGCGGTTTAATTACCAATACGTGTACATATTAAAAATTTAATTAATTATCTTTTTTAATACACATAAGTAAATTGCCTAACGTGCTCTGTGATCACGTCATGCCGGAAAATAGTCAAGGGCGATTAATGGTACCAGCCTTCGATAGTGTAACCTTCAAAGTTTCGTTATTACGTCATTTTTCAAGACATTTATTATATATATTTTAGACTGAAATTTATTTCATTGATAATTTTTATTTAAAACTTTGCCGGTTTATTTATTTTTTCTTTCGAACCTATGTGTAGGTTCTACCTACGCACATACAAGGATACATCTATTGCACACAAGCTTACCAACAAAATATGTATAAGGATATAGGACATAGCATAATAACAGAGCATCGACCCTTTAATTTACAAATGCCGTGACCGGCCAGTTAAAATTGTTACAAACTCCAAATGGTTGTTTCTGAGATTTCTTCCAATGAACGTCCATAATTATAGTCATCTAGTAATTAACCACGAAATCCTTTTTTTTAAATTATTAAATGTTGTATGTAATACATAGGTATTAGGGTAAATGTGGGATAGTTGCCACACATTTTGAAATAGGTAAATAAATTATACAATATGAGTTATCTTAACAATTACATGATTGTGATGTGTTGTATACTTATTAATAAAATAAATAATTAAATTAGTAATTTAACATTAGTAGTTGTATTTTTTTTGGTAGACAAAAAAAAGAGAAGTATTATAATCGAGGATAGACGCCTAAAGTGTGGGTTAGATGCCACAATGATGATTTGGCTTGTGGGATAGATGCCTTATACATATAATAAAAGATTATTTTGGATTTATTTATCTTAATCAACAATTACTGTTACATTTTCATTTATAAACACAATCATCTTTGGTTTAATTGAAAACTGAGATCAATTTTAGTATCTAATAATACAATATCAGTATGAATATTATAAATGGCAACTTCTGATACGTTTTAGACGTTTGCTCTAATTTAAATTTTAAACTATTTTATGTTTTTTTCATGGCGTAATTTTAATCGATGACAAAGATTACAGTAATCACCGTACATAGTACAAGTTTCATGCAACCAATTTTTACACATGACGCACTGGATCCAGTCTGCCGTTGATTTTGTTTTTTCATAATTTTCAAAACATTCCACACATACATTTGACGAATTTTCAAGAGAGTCTGGCTCACTAGAAGGGATTGCCTTTCGTTCACTAACGTTTTTGATTATTCGTTGCTTTTTCTCAATGGCACGAATGGGACGTTGAATCACATTAACACTTGTAGTTTCATTTCTTTCTTTTATTTTTAATTTCTTAGCTCTCTTCGTATATTTCTGTTTTAATCTGTCAATATGAGATTCATTTTCTTTAGAAAATTCATCAGAATCATTGATTTTCTTATTAGCTATATTTTCTTTGGAATTTAATACTGCAGCTGATTGTTTTCCTCTTTTGGATAAAGGTACGGGAATGTTCAGTACAGGGGAACATTCTTGCAAAAACTTGCTAGGTGTCTCCTTTATGCCTTCTTCGTTTAGCTGCAGACAATGAATTTGGGAAAGAAGAGATGGAGAATCTTCTCTCGTTGTATCACGATTTCCACAATTATCATGTGTTTGGTGAACATTTGTTGGTGTAGAAGTTTGAGTTTCAGCCAAAACTAAAACCTCGTGGCAGTGTGATTCTGGCAACAACTGATTGCTACATGAGGGAACAGGTAACGTATTTTCAGGTAAGATATCTTGAGCATCACGGAGTTGATAACTTGATGACAAATCGGAGATTGCAAAGAAACTTTCTGGAATAGCAGCCGGATTGTAAGGGTAAATACCGCAGGACCTAAAGCCCGAAATAGCATTAGAAGGCGTAGTCGCTCGAATCCATGCATTACCAATTAGCCTGCCAGCTATTAAACGGTTGATTTTTTTTTCTTTGTTTGTAAGCATCTAGTTCCTCGTCTCAGCTGCAAAAAAAGTCTTAAATGGCTTGAAAAAGCTACGGTCTAATGGTTGTAAAGCTTGCGTGCTGTGGCTTGGCAGACAAAAAAGGGCAGTCTCCAACATTTCGACAGAGTTTGTATGAGAAGAATGCCCATCTAGAAGCAAAACAACCTTACCTTGAGGCTTTCGTGGTATAAAATGCTGTACTAGCCACTTCTGAAATAACTCCGCATTAACATCTAGGCTGATTTCTTGCTCATGTAAACATCGGAACCATGAGGAAGACCATCTAGAAATTCTGGCTTTTTATTGACTCCTTTAATAATAACAACAGGGCTGAGACAATTTCCAGCAGCATTGCAGCAAGCTATTATTGACATAGTCTCTCCCTTTTCTCCGGACGTTATTGAATGAACTGATTTTGCCCCTTTCGTCACGATAACTTTTCCAGGAGTATTGTTCAATTGAACCCCAGTTTCATCTATATTAAATATACGGTCTGGCTTGTCCAGTAAATCATTCTCTGTCAATACTTGAAGATAAAGCTTAAACATTTTATCGACTTCCTCACGATTAAGTCCCTGCGCTCGAGCAAGAGACAGACCTTCAGCTTGACGAACGCTAAGCGTAGGTTGGCGTTCTAAAAAGGATTTTAGCCAATGAGATCCAGCTTTGCCTGTCTCCTTATTAAAGTTATGATTAATGCCAAGTTTTTCAGCAAATTGAAACGCTAAACTTCGTACTGTATCTCGTGTTACAGGAAATCCAGCTGCTTCTAGTTTCTGGATGTGTACGACGAGCCGTTTTTCGTTATCGAAGTCTAGAACGGGGTGTTTCCCTAAAAATAATCATAAAATCCAGTAAAAATGAATATTTTTTTTTTTAGTTTCATTAAGAATTATTTCAATATACAAAGTACCTAAAGTAAGTTTCGCAGTATCTTTATTTGCGAATCGTCTTTTCAGGGTCCTGGCAGGAATTCCATAACGACGAGATATTTCATTCAAGCCATACTTATTCTGTCTCATTTCAACAAACGCTTCTCTTAGCGCATCTTCCGTCCATTCGCCCCGAGGGCTTGCCCCTACTTTGCGCACGTACTTTCGAGGCATATCTACAATAAAAACGATTAAAGTTTAATGAGGAATAGCTACCTCTAAAGGGATAGATACCTCCAAAGGCATCTATACTCACAAAAAATGAGGCATCTATCCTTTTTCGTGGGGATAGACGCCGCTCATAATATTGAAGTAAATATGTTAAAACAAACACAAATAAGAAACAAAATCTTTTATTTGATACATCTACACTTAAATAAAACAAAAATATAGACACTTACCTCTTAAAATCAAAAGTTTCGAGCGCTTCAAAATTTGAGACGCACCAAATTCACGAATTAATTGCTGCAAAAAATATTCGTTGTCTCAACTCGCGACACGTCCATTCCAGTTAAGTGCGTAGCACAGATCGAAGGACGGGCGGGGGAAGGGCTACATTAAAACAAAACACAACGTGTCTAATGTTTATACATGTCGCTACATGTTTACTGAGGCAACTATCCCACTGAGGCGTCTATCCCACATTTACCCTACACTTAAGCATTGTCAGCTCCATGACAATATGAAAATATGAAAAAAATTCTGAAAAAAAAGTGTAATTTGTAAATAAGTCATCATTTAAAAAATAGGTACGTTATGACATAATTATAATATAAGAAATGTATACTGTATAAAAATAAATATTTTTAAGAATTGCTGTTGTTAGAATGTTAATATGTTAAGGCTTTATCGCGTTGTTGACTTTGGTATTTAATGCTCATACCGAAATAATCGCTCGAAATAGTCCTCGCGTTACGGAATGTTAATAATCTCAAAAACTACTAAGAAGTCATACTACTAGTATGGAAGCTTTATATAAAATTATGATTAGAATTTTATGTAGTACATCGCGTTAATAGATTAAGAGTAAACAAACGGCTTCAAAGTTTACTGAGAAGATTTTATCTTTAAATAAATAATAATCCGTGATATGAAGAAAGAAAGATCTGGAGAAGTAAGACTGCTTTTTCATTCCAAAAACGGCCTTTTTATGTGAGTTAATAGATCTGCTGAACATGGAGCTAGCTGTAATTTTCTTATTATATTAGCTTCCAATTTCTTTCGGAGTATCCGTTTCCGCTGGTTAGTGAATCTCTCCAATTATCCGTAAATGTGTATGCGAATGAATTAAACCATTGGAGCGCGTTAATGCGACACTGAATATTAATGCCGTTTGTTCCGGCTTAATTACGCCGTGCGAAGAAATTCATTCAGTATTTCAGTACTCAGACTAGTTTTGAAGTCATACTATTTTTATAGTTAAGGACTAGCTTTAATGTTGCTTGCTGTATAAGGTTAGACCAAACATTTTTGAGAGTTAATCCCCTTTAAACCCAAACCATCAATGTAGACGCACCCTCATAGTCGCGACAGCTTCAATGTAGAACTAACACGCCACAATTACGAAGCAGAACATTGCATGTTACGCGCGATGCGCCACGTAATCAGGATCAAATGGGATTTGCAATTCGTGATTTACATTTTCCATTAAAATTTTATAATTAGGCTTTTGAATTCGTCTATTCGATTCCAGTACAAGTCAATTCGTTGTATGTACATTTATTGTGGTTTTTATGTTTTATACTTAACAAGAAAGTGATTTATTAGAAGCTGTAAAAATCAGCACATACATGCAATGTGGGCGCCCCGGCCATGAAAAGTGCATGACCTCATATTATTTTGTAGAGAATTGAAGTTTATACTTTATTACTAGGATGGTCTGAGACAGAGAACTTTCAACTAAGTTGATTTTTGGAACGTAAATATGGCGGTTTACGATGGATCCGCGCAATAGTTAAATATGCATATAGAAAAATCATGCACTATAACTCTATATGATTTAGAATTTAGAGTATATAAAAAAGCATTATAATTATTATAGAATACCTCAGGGTTCACCATCAAGGGGAAATACTTATATTCTATCTCAAGGAGCCAGGGGATAGTCAGTGCAAACAAAAGGGATTGTTTACCACTGACTTTCTACAAGTGTGTCTATCTCAACGACAAGCTGTATTGTATATAGATATTTTGCTTTGATTTCAGCGTTACCTTGGGCTTCCAGTAATGTTAAAGGCGGGTGAATATTCGCCGAACAATCCACTTATACGCGGCGAGCGGGCTACCGGCGATGTCCTCCTTGGGTTGGGAGAGTATGAACGACGAAGGAATACGCTGCGCAAGATACGGCAGAGACAGTATAAGGAGTTTCTTGATGAGGTAATTTCGAGAACAGACTCAACATGAATAGAGTTAAATATTAAAGTTACGAGATTGTTTTCTTATATTGGAGCTTATTCTTTAAAATATGGACAGCATGATATATGTCTAAATAAAGATAGTGTGATATTTAAAATATTAAAAATATAAATTTTACATGTTCTTAGATGTTATAATGATTATTGATGTTGATTATTATTATAGATTATTCATTCAGAAATATTTAAAGGTAAGGGAGGGAAAGCTCTGCCTGAAAAGTATTCTTTATATTTGCAGCAAGCAAAAATAAAACAAGAGGAGCGGGAGAAGGCGGAGCGTGAGAAAAAGGAGAGGGAAGAAAAGGAAAGACTGGCAGAAGAGAGAGAAAGAGAGCGCGAACGGCTGGAGTTGGAGAGAGATAGATATAGTCCGGAAAGACGACGAGCCAGTTTCAGTTGCAGCAATGTCTCTGGCGCTAATAATGCGTATACGAGGTAAAGAATTGTTGTTCACACTAAGCTCTAAAATTTTGGTACTATCGCAGGCTATCTATTCTCTTTAGACTATCTTAATCTATCTCGTATATGGGATCTCTCTTTGTTCCCAATTATAATTATTTTGTTCTCTCTAGTGAATTTTTTTTATAATATAAGGGGTAAAGGACGTGAGTTGTAATGACCGAATGGTTTACAGCGTCGCAGCGAATTCCTCGTTGATCGTCTGCTTGAGCCTAGGATTATTTTTTCCTGGGTCATTAGATGAAATTTCTTATAGTTGTCTATAGTTTCGAATAAATAACATACTGGATTAGCCATATTCGTACTAATACTGTCTACTGGTATAAAAGAAAACCCTTAGTGTAGCCTAAAACAATTTATTTTTTGCGGTTGTCCGAACGTAATTTGAAATTTTCAGTAAAGTGGATACTGCAGTCCAAGTAGACAGACATACGCCGCTGTCCGTTGCGGTGCAGACAGATGACAACGATTTGTTCCCTATAAGGACTGGAGTATCGGTATGGTCTTAATTTTATTTTTACAATTAACAACATTTTTTAATTTATTTGATTGGATCCTAACGAATTATTGTTGTAATATTCCAATTATTACAAGTTATTTATTAGTATCAGTTCTCATTTCTAGTTATAGTAAAAAGTTATGACGTATGTTATTATTAATTGTGGTAGTAGGCCCGAAGATTCTGAGTTTGATTCCGTGATTCTCATCTTTTGTATATTAAATTAAGTGACCAAATTGAATTTGAATTCCGTCTTTGAAGTGATATATTATACAAAATTTTCAGCTACCCTCAAAACAGCAGCTGACTCAGGCGGAGAGGGAGTTGTCACCTCGCTCGGTGGGCGTGAGGCCGGCCGCTTGGCTCTGCTCGGCCCAACGAGACGGAGGCAGGAGACGAAGCTACGGCGACTTTGACGGTGCTTATTCAATATATATAGCTTTCAGATATCTCTCACTAACTAATCTTCGCCTCTAACTGTGGAGGTGTCATTAATAAATTATTTTAGACGTGAGAAATTTGGAGAGCATCGTACTATCTTCCTATTAAATGTTTAACGTTAACGTATCTATTAAAAGTAATTTGTAAAAATATTCAGGTCGGACGTCGTCAATGTCTCGTGAGAAACAGACTTACAGACCCTCAATATTAGATGCTGATGTTATATCACTGAGGAACTTACAAGCTGAAAAGGTAACAAGTCTACTATAGCTAAAAAAATTCCTTAATAAAGTTATGTTTCAATATTTATTTAGATTTTTTGTGAGTAAATATTTTGTTAACATAGTTGTTGATTAATATTATATAAATTACCAACATATGGCATATATATCAAAAGATGAAATGCTTAACAAAAAAATATCTTAATTTTAGGAAGCGGCTGCGCGACGTCAATTCTACCAGCAAGAGCTACGAAATCAAATTGAGGAACAGCAGAGGATTAGAGAAGAGAGGAGAAATAGAGAAAAGTAAGTTAAACCACTCAGATCCAGATTACAATTAAAAACACCCACATGACTTGGTTCATTTTCAGATGATTTCTAGCCTAGAATTGATCTACAATCCATTTTAAATAAACCAGCCATGTTATTGTAATTACTGCACAATTCATTACAATAGTTCAAACGTCAATATTAATTGTAGAATGACTTGTACTTTTATCAAATATTTTAAGTTATTTGTATAACCAAACACCACTTTATAAAATTTGTCAATAGATGGCGCAGAAAACAAGATGTAAATAGAATCATGTTATTTAAAAACATAAAAATAATAGTGACAAAACTGATATTTTGAAGTGTTTGAAATTGTCTAGATTTTTATGTGGATAATTAAGTTAAAAATACAATGCGTTTAAAACAGTTAAGCAGACGATACGGTGTTTAATAATTTTAGGATATTCTTAGTTTTGTGATCACAAATAGTTTTGTAACAATATCATGATAACATACTAATTTGCGCTCATATAAATGTTAGTTTAATATATTTGACAATATTAGATTAGCCAATATTATTACAACTAATTGACATCATTAGAAATAAGTTTAAATTGTTCATTACATACAAATTATTCATATGCACAAAAAATAAAAGAAGACCTAACTTTTCCAATCGGGTTTTGGTTAAATGTCAAATTCAAACTATACGAGGTTAATAATGATATTAGTATACGAATACTTGAAACTATCGAAAGGATGTAATGAGGTGCTTTTATGTTTTCAGAATGTTGGAACAAGCCGAAATGAGGCGTCTCGAACAACAGCTGCGTTCGCTAAAAATAGCACAGGAAAGCGAAATGGATAGACATAGAGATATCAACAGTAAGGTATGGGTGCTTAAGAATATATATAAACATATATCAAATACTTTACAATATTAAGTTGCTTAGATTAAAAGCATTGCTTATAGTAATTGCTGGTCTTAAGAGATACCATAGCTATCCTTAATTATGTCGCAATTTTATTTTATTACAAATTATTTGACAGTCACAATTATATGTTAACTCCAAAAGATTCTAACAGATGTCGATACTTTTCGACTGGATTGAGTAAGTTATCAATAGATGGCACTGCTATGGTAAACCGACAAACGTGTCATATAAAGATTAATTTGCTAACGTACAGAAAGCATTCTTTTATTGTTTAAAAACGCTTTCGATTATAAACATATCCCCGCACACTTAAAGCTGATAATTATTTTTATTTAACAATAAGAATAGTTTTAAATTTAATTTAAATATTTTTATTAAAAATGATTGCTAGAAATCACATTTATGGCAAAACAACGTTTGGCCGGATCAGCTAGTATTATATATTTATTAAATATTGTTATTGTATTTATAATTATGAATTGTTTATCATTTAAGTTTCGTCAAATAATAAGAAATATAGGTTTTTATTATTTGAATTAGAAGAAAATAATTATGTGTTATAGAAAGAACTGTAAATATTTATGACGATTTATTCAATTCCTTTCCAGATGAAGAGGAATTCAGCGGAATATGAAATGCAAAGGACTACACTTCAACGAGAAATAGATGCGGAAAATACTAAACTGAAACCCAACACGGATAAAAATAACTATTTCGAAACACCTTATACACCCAATGTACCGGACACAATATTTTCACCGAATTATGATCTCGAAAATTACCTGAGAAAAAATCTTAATCCAACCAAAGAGAGCTTTTATCTTGGTAGCAGAAGTCAAGAGAAACAAGAAAACTGGAAGGATAGAGAAAATTGGTATGAAGAAAGACCCTATCGGCACGAAGCTTATAATTGCAAAGATCTCAATGAAAATAGACAAACAAAAAACGAAACAAAAAATAGCTACACAGAGACGGAAAGTGAAAAATGTAGGTTGGCCAACAGATGGGGTTGTAGGGAAAATAGCTATAGAAACGAATCTGATTTACCCATACCAGTACTGCGTCATTCTCCAAAGCACACAGTGGATAGCAATGAAAAGTGTGAGAAAAGCGAATTAAGCGAGGAGATGCAACTTGTAGATGAAAAGTGGAAAGTACCGGCAGTTCAAAAGAATATCTTGAAAAATTTGAAAAGCGAGGGTAGGAATATAAATATTTTGACGCAATTGGGTTCAATACGGCGCCAACTGCAGTTGGAACAAATGAAGTTGGACAAAATTAAACAGACCGATTTTTAGGTATTTCAAAGTTGTATGCTACAATTATTAAAGCAAATTTTATATTTCCATTGATCAATACATAATCGTTTATAAGTTCTTCTACTTCTTCAGCCGCGTTCTTCATTTTCAAGGTCGTGTTGGTGTTGATGACCTCCAGTGACCCTGTGTGAGTCCTAAGGCCAGAAAGGGCCTTAACTTGGTCAGGTCAGTGCACAGCACTGTCATTGTTTACATAAATTGCAGACAATTACAATGGACTGACCATCAGTTGTCAAATGAAAACATGTTTTACGGCCACTTTAAGTTAACCTTGAGTCGAGTTGCTGAAGACTAAAGTCATTTTGGTTAGATACAGTGACCGTTTCAAAGTTTGTTAAATATTTGTTTAATCGTTAAGCTACAATGTCATTCACAATGTGACAATTTTGGCAGCTGACATGTTGATTAAATTTGGGCAGTAATTATGCTGTCAGAATTGTAACTTGAGTAGGACATTTTTTAACTTAAACATTTGATTTTGCTAATGTAATACTAAAATTTTGTATTTTCTATTTATTAGGCTTATTCGCAACTTACATGTTATACAAACTGTGGGAGAAATATAAGATTATATAGACCATTGGCAAAACAGTTATTAATCATATAACAGTAATCTTAATAACATTTAGATTTTTCATACACTTAGGCTGCTACAAATATACCATAAGCTGCTATAAATTATATAATCTTACTATTATATTACGTCAACAGTGTTTATGCCAATAGTTGATCAGTCTCGTTTATAAATTATATAACAATTTGAATAAAAAACAGCCGTCCGTTGCTTTGCTAAATAAAATGTTGTAGCTGTATTTGAAATATATTTTTTTATGAATATTTTGTTAGTTTGTTCGCTAATTTTGACATGTCAAAATTAAATCGAGCAATATTTAATTTTAAATGATAGTTGAACTAATTTATTGTATTTTATCGGTGTTGCTATTTTAAATTGTTTTTGATCGCTCTGTTTTGTTACTTTTAGTGGTTTAGGTAAAAAAGTAAAGCACTTGCCTGTCTCTTTTCACCATCGAGGTAAATAGATCTAACTTCCTAGATTTGGAAGCTCTCGAAATATTCCGGTTCCGGTTTTCGTCGACGTCAAATAATACTCTTCAATTCATACTTCTATAAATAGCCAAATATTACTCCGTAGTGTAGTGCCAAATAGGTTTTTGATTTTTACATTTTCATTCTTGTCTTCGAGTTTTGATAATTGTACAATAACATTTTTATTCAAGCTATGAAAAGCTCTTTTTATCAGCATTTTCAGACTCCAACAACGATTAAAACTATTTTTCTATATATTAGGAACGTTGACAAAATGTCTGGATACTGATACATAGATTTATTAGTATTTTCATCATTACAAATTCCTGGCTCTTGAGTAAAAATGTTTAACAATATCCTAGGCATGTTTAATATTCCTATATCAGTAGTAAAAGTAGCGCCAAGTTTATTCCAATCACTGATATGTTAATGCATTATTATTCTCTATTAATATTTGTAATTAATGGGGAAATTTATTATATTGAAATGAATATTCCCGGCCTATATTATTCCGGAGATAATTTCATTTCTAAACCAGCCTAATAGATTTCTTAAGTCTATACCTTAAAAAGGTTATTCGAGGCTCATTATTAGCAGAAGAAATACAACACCGTAAAAAAAGACATGTATATTACATGTCTTTTTTTTGCCATATCTATTTAATTAACATTGAAAATAGATTTGGCAACATTTTATTTATTTTACTCTGAGTTGTTCTAGACTACTAGAAGAAACCACAGGCAAGAGCCTAGAGTAGCCGAATTCCTTTGACAAGGTTTTATCTATAAGTTTTAGCTAAGCATGAATCAGAATTATCGTTAATTTGGCATTTATTATATGTTTTATGATATAAGGTACTCGTTGGAATTGAATGTTTTCAGTGGCCTTTCAATATTGTCGCGAAATTAATTGTGTTAATTTTGTGTTAGTTCGCGTGATATTCTTATAAAAAGACTGGTAGGGAATAAGAATACGAGCTTGATTGAGGAACAGTGATATTAGATAGTTGGTAGCCATGGCGGAATAATATAGATAAAAAACGGATCCATAGATATCTTAGACTGACATGACATGAAAATGCATAAAAAGAGGTCTTGTTTATCTAACTAGCAAGTATAAGCCAATAATAAATCAATGTTGGCTGACTGATTAAATATCTGATATTATTTTTCCAGGGCGATATATTTTAAGCATCAAGCTTATTTTTAAAGCCAAAATGTGCACGAAGCTTTTTATAATTTTAAATCTGTTTCTGTTAATAATAATACTTCAAATAAAATAATGTTTTAATCGAGTATGGCGTTTTATTTGTTAAGTGTTTGTCGCTACCTACATAGTTTGATATAATTAATTTAATAGTGTATATTGAGAAATTAAATATAAAGAAAAGAATTGCAGTTTGTTTTTCGGGATAGAGTACCAGTTCTTCAACATACGGTGGTGATGTACCTATTCAAAATTTCAAACCACTTTTGATATGATATTATTCAGACTATAAAGTAATTAAAATAAATTAATCGATAAGATTTTAACATAATATATTTATGCCAGTCTTCAATGCTCTATGTTGCTCCTCTTATGGAGGCAACTTTATGGCAAAGCACACGAAACGTGTGCGACCTTTAGATTTTTTGTATGTACGTTAGAGAAGTTTTACTAAAAGTATTTACCACCTTTACTTGGCTCGTGCCGATATAGGTTTCGATTTCTAAAAAGTTCTACATTAATAACCGGATCGTTTTAAATTATACCCGTGGGGCCTGGTTGACGGCGCATCCCCAGGTTGTGCAACTACCGCCTAGTAGGTATATTCTTAAAAAAAATACTCAGGACTGCTAGAGCCTAGATGCTGATCGGCACCATAGGTTCCGTACAAAACAAAACATCATTCCGTTGTTTAGTATAAATATAATTGTGAATATTTAACCCTTTTACGGTTCATAAGATGCGACCTTTTTTTTGCCGTTGACCACTATGTATTCTTATAATTTCATTGAATGAAATAAAACACACACATTCAAAAATAATTTATTTTTTTTATAATATTAATATTTTATATTTAATAGAACTTAAAATTTTTTTCATGTCACGAAAAAAACGACATCAAATGGCCAGACAACAACATTGCATTGAAGCATCGTATAGCTAAACCGACATCTGTACAGTTCTGCGACGGTCTTCATTGTTGCAGACACTGCAACCCAATGTTATTGCCTCGCACGTAGGCGGCTTACGTAGCTTCGTACAACTATATTACGACTTGAAGTTATCCCCAGTCAATTGTGAAATTGAAAAATGACTCGAAAACTGATTTTTATTATTAAAATTATGGAATTTGCAAGCAAATATTCTTGCCGTATTAATTGTTACAACGGCAAGATCTCGCCTATCACTTGCTGTTTACTTCAGGTTTATTTCTCACATTACAAAATAATACAATTACGTAAATATAATTATTAATTATATTTCTTTTTTTTATCGTATCCACCCGAAAAATCTAAAATTGAATCAATAAACCTTTTTTGAATTTTGAATCAAAAAACCTTTATTATTAAGTATGAAGAATACCTATTCTTCATACTTCACCAAATAACCTTTGAAAGAGTACGTTTATTGAAAAATAGTCATACTTGATGAGGATACTTCAACCAACACTATAATTTACCTTAATAATTGTTTGCCAACAATAACTTTATATTTATTCTTTTTAGATTTATAAAACTGATAAAATAAAACAACATAATATAATAATCTTTGTATCAAATATAGAGGTAATTGTGTTTTTTAATATTTATGTTTACTCTATTTCGGTATACCAAATGTCCAAGCTCGATTTAAATTGAACGGCCTTCACAAAAAAAGTTTGCATACCCTTGCGCAAAAACAATCCGTAAATTTATAGGTTTTGTTAAAAAATGAATGAAAATGTAACCAATCTTAACATATTTAAGACTGAACAATTCCACCATTGAAAGAGTAAAAGTAATAGTATTTCCCTGTTTTAACTTGAAGAGGAGTCTCAATCAATCTTTATATTAATGTTTTGTATTGGGTTCAAATATAACCATTTTATTACTTTTAGAGAAATGTATTCGAAATTTGTACAAAATAGGTAACTTACATAATCTCTAAGATTTTATAATAAACTAAAAAACACTAAAATAATTTTTAAAAAACTGTTTCAAACATTATTAAAAAATCTTAGATTACATAATTTTACAATAAATCACATTATTCAGAGTTTCTTTAAAAAATGGCCGCCAACATTCTATTTGAAATAACCCAGATTTTGCCTAACAAAATACCAATAAAGAGTCTGCCTGACAGAAACTAAAGTCTGGACAACACAATTACTTTGACAACAAGATAAAATCCCATTTTATTAATAGAATACAAATAGTTATACGACAATTTAATTTATTTCAATTGGTGGCGGATGACGTAAAAACTGTTCTAATGTAGGCCCGTTTCTGCCTAATGGATCCTTGGGAAACATTATCATATCATCAACCCATGTGAACTGCAGGAGTCTATTCTCTATGATAAATCGCCATCTTGGATTTTCCGACAGTAGGTCTCTATAATTGTCTGTGGAGACAATAACGCCATCAAATTCCGCGGCACATTGCACTATATACCTGTAATATTGTAAAATCATGCTTATGAACATTATGAACAAGAAAAACCGCTTTACAATAACTCCGAAACATCCGCTTTGACATGATGAGATGGTAGTATCTATCGCTATTAAAATAGTATAAAAAGTCGCAAAGTCTATTGATACAATTCATAGATACAATAGACGTGTATATTATATAGCACCAACTGTTTCATACACCACTTAATACATAATATTTATAGAAAAAATAAATTCCTGCTGGCTGCATGTGTAGAGATAAATGTAACCCACAAACCATAAACAAAACAGATTATTTATAAGAATGAGCTATTACCGATCATCATACGAGGTGATCATCCGGCCTTGGATCTCACGCGAGGGAGTGTACACGACGTAGGCCTGTCGCTCCAGAGTATCCAACAATTTGCCGTCTGTACTTTTGCCCAGCCTACATCTGCAACATCACATACATGCATATTGTCATATTCAAGTTAAAACAAGTCTCTTATAACACAGATTCACATTTCAATCTACTTAAGATCAATTTAAAAATAGAATATCAGATGTTTCATTGGAAAAAGTTAATAACCAAGACAATATAGCCTATATTCACACTGAACTGACAGTCACTCTTATTGCGGTATACGCTGAGTTACAGTGAGCTTCATGTGAACGAAAAATAATGTTGATTTACAGGTCAGAGTGAGCATGTTCCAATTTAAACTAATTCATCTGGCATACAGAAGTGGAAGGATTGTTAAAAAATAACAATGTTGCTCACACAGAAGCAAATTCAAAACAATTTATATCCAAGAAGTAAATATTTACCTAAAGTGTGGCACAAAAGCCTTGACAACATGTCCTCTCCTCACAAAGTACTCAATGCATATTTTAAGCCCTATAACAGAAAACACTCTACCCTTGCTATGTCTGAAATTAGAAAATTGGAACTCACTTTTTTTAAACAATGAACGTTTAAAAAGTTTTTGTATTTAGAATATAATAAAGCATAATTATAATTATAGTTACTTTATTGCACACAAGAAATGACTGAAAATTAATATATGATAGTATTCAAGTCAGAGTGATATTTGAAAAATGGATAGATGTATATTTGAATATTCAAATAAATTCCTTGTAATTTAAAACTGACTCATGAGAAATATGACAATGAAACTCACATTGTTCTTCTTTTGAGAATTCCTTTGTTATATATATATAATAAAGAGGAATTTAATATCATCATTATTATTACTATTTACAATTTCAGTTAAAAATGGAAAATCCTTTAGAAAAAAGCAACAATACTTACTGCATAGCAACATTACTTCCATCAATAACAATCATACGGAGACCTGTTCTGTTCTTAATATCTTTTCCAGGGTTATAGATATTACTACCAATACTATTTCTGGATGGAGCCTGGTGAAGAATAACTTCTTTTATGAAAGTATCTTCTGCCGACACCACTGAATGATTAATTCCATTCTGAAACATAATACTTAATCTCTAAACTGCTTTGAAGTGTTAGCTGTTGCATGAAGGAACCCAACTTTGTACAAACTCTGAACTGGATCTGGATGGAACATGTTATATGTTCCATAATTATTAATATTTGAATGTAAAAAAAAATTGAAGAATGTAGGTGTATTTTTAGAAACAAATAAATGGAGTTGGGATTGTAAAGAAAGCAGTGCAGTTTTTAGATAGTTCTACACCATAGAGAAGGCAATTTATTCTTAGAATTAGTTTAAAACATACCCGAAAGCAATGTAAGCTCTTTGGACCATCACAGCCATTAAAGATCTTTTGTGCAATGAATTCTAACAGCTTCCCTCTTGCAGATGAATCCATTTTTTCAATACCATCAACAAATTTCTTCATTTGATTACTATTTCTTTTTTTAGATCTGACTTTAACCACGGTTACTTCAGAGTCCCCACTCATAGATATATTTGAATCGATAGACTCCGAATCATTTGCTAAATCAATAATGGTAGGTTGAGTAGCATCAGTGGTATTTGTTGTTAAGTCTATAGTGACATAGGACTCCGGATTAATTTCTTGAGTTACATTTGCTCCTTCTACATTTAAGTTGGATATATTGTGATTGTTATTTACTACTATACTTTTTGGTGTTGAGCATTGCAATGGACAAATGTTTATATCTGATCTAAGTATTTGTGCTTTACTTGGAGTTTTATTACTTGTTTCAATAATGGTTTCATTTTCTGTTACTTCTTTTGGCACATCAACAGAATCGACTATTTCAATAACTGTATTTATACTTTCTTGAGAAGAATTTTCATTTTCTGTATTAACACTTTCTAGTGAGGAATATGTGTCCTGCCTTAAGGTATCAAATAACTTCTTGATTTTTTTATTTGTTTTTCGTCTATCTCTTCTTCTCTTTTTTTGTATTTTTTTAGATGATTTTTGTATGATTTGCTTGCTACGACTCATATTCTAGAATTCATTAAGCGCAAATTCAATTTCATGTCGATACTGTTATTACTACTACAATAAATTTGTTAGTATTTCATTATTAAAGTGACTTACTTTCTATTTTAAACATTAAAATACTTATTCAATTCAAAAAGACATTCCCATTATTTCTAAACTAAAGTCTATAAATATATACCAATAAATATATATAAAATGGCAATTCAAAAATATATAACGTTAATAAAAATAAGTAAATACAAAGAAATAGGTATCACAACAAACTCACGCTTGTAATGGAAACCTCTGACGTTTTCCCCATTACCTTGTAGAAAATAAAAACCAACGTTGAAGTATAATTTGAAAAGTAGATAGAAGAATGTATTGTGTGATTGAATAAATATATAGTATTATTTGAAGAAGACTTATGTAGTATAATTTAAAAATAATACAAGTATCAAAATAAGAAATTGAATTTACAATCTTGATTGCTTTTTCAAAAGTTATGGATTTTTTTTTTATTTCTGGCTTGGTTACAAGACCTTTAGGCTATGTCTTTATCATATTTAAGGATACACACAAATTAACAATAATCACACTTCACTTCATTTATAGATTTTTCCAGTTGTGTTTTTTATAAATTCAAACAAAGCTTTTTTATCCTTCAGACTTCATACAAGTGGCAGGAGGATTTATTTACTAAGATGTCACTTAACTCGCTCGCATGTAGTAATCTCTGCATATTCCATTTTTGACGCGATAATGGAAAGAATTTATGGCAGGCTTTAATTAATACTCAATGTCTGCCATGTATGAGATCTTGGAATTTTCCATACCATTTTTTCGCATGATTTTCCACAGACTCTCAATCTGTGATGTAATATCTTGGAGGAATGTCCATGTAAACCATACCTTATTAAGATTATAAATTATTAAAATGGTGCGACTGGACACACTCTAAACTACAAATCTCTAATTACCTTCAAGGTTTTACAGAGCGTATCCCATCTTGGACTTTCCCAATACCAATAAGTTTACATTTCACTGTCGAAACTTTGTAGGTTACACATGTCTCACCAAAATTTAGTGATCTTAGTTTTAGAGGTGTACAGAAGAATCGTCACATGTAAACCATATGCCTTTGCGTAAATATTGAACAATTGGTATCCAAACTAAACTTTGAGTAAGTGTTTGTGGACAAGATTGCAGATCGCTGTTGTTCCACTAGTGTAATGTCTAAACTAGAACTCTCTTCAAAATTAGCTAACATGTCAAACATGTATTAGAGAGGTTAAAAGTAACCGTATACTGTACTATTTCAAAAATGTATACCTTTTAAGCATTTATAAGTTTAAATTGTTATTATGCTTTCAAACTATAATTGGTTACATCCCATGTATTACCTAAAAATTTACGGCAACTTATTTATTTTAGGACCTTACATCAGAATCTACACCATAATGTACATTAAGATCATTAAGTTACTTTTGGTAGCATTGATTTTTAGATGCAAAGCATTTTGTAGTGCAGTGTTAATTTTTCTGTAGCTCTAATTAAATCAAGATCTGAACTATAAACAACAAGATCATCTGCAAATTGCAGAATCTGTACATTTTCTGTGATAACATATTTGCATATTTCACAAGTGTATAAAGTATACAGTAAAGGAGAAAGTGTTGTACCTTGCATTGTGCCTTTTGAAGCAGTTTTTTGGTCCATATAAATTATTATTATTATGATGGACATATTTTATCTTCTACATGAATTCATGAATTACATTGACTGACATTCTATCAGTTAAAGATTCATGAAAACTGACCAGGAATGCCTAAGTTACCAGTCAAAATCTTGACTAAATTCCAGGCTCAAGACAGTCAAATGCACCCTGTACATCTAAAAATACTTTTATGCAGTTTTTAGATCTGATATTAGTGAGATAAACTGTTTGCACACCCGACCGTTGCAAAATCAATACAATTTTTGAGCATATTTTCAAACATTTTACCAAGACATTAGATTGGCCTAAAAGACAGCCATTGTGTTTTCTCAGTCTTTAAAACAGGAATGACACATTGAGTCTTCCATTGTATGGATATGATCTTTTGTGACCAGAGCATGTTAAGAATTTTTTAAAATATCTATTTAATGGATTCATTAAGATTTTTAATAAAAATGTATGGAAAATCATAGATGTATTTCTAAACTTAACACTCCTAAATCTTTTAATTAAATTCCAAATTTGACAAATAGACATACCCCAGTATTTCTATTAAAATTGTTACAGTAATGATTCCTTGTTTTTTGCTCTTATATAGTTCGCTTTTTTAAAACATCTAATCTTTTATAATTCATATAGTTTAGCATAGTCTGAAGTCTTCTATATAAGCTTTACACTTTTTACCTACTTTTTTGGTCTACTTTACTTACAGTCACTCTTCCCGCCTTTTTCGAAATCATAAAAAATGTTTCCTTGTTTCCTTTACACAGATAATATATTGATCATACAACTATGACATACCCACAGACTACAAACCCGTCTGTGTCCTACACACACTTGAATCTGTGGGTAAAGACATGAAATAATTATGTACTGAAGGTAATGATGTAAAATTAAAAGATTTAAAAAGAAAGATTAGAACATATTTATTATCAATAATAATGTACCACTTTAACCAAATAGTCTAAGGTAATATTGGTAATATGTAGGAGAGATATAAATGTAAATGTTTTTGTTTAATTTAAACACTTAAAATAAATTGTCATAAAAACATAATTTATTTTTATCCATAAAGTATGTACAAGGACATACTATGTCAACAAAAGTATTTATAACCTTGAAAATGTTGACACTTATTGCATCGCTTCATAGAAACGTTGGTACACTGAAATGCAATGGACAGCTATGTATTTTATTGTAAATAAATGAATAAACATTAAATAAGACAAGAAGCAAGAGATTATTTTTAAATAACAACCATGCCGGATTTAAATAAATTAGACTGTAAATAAATTAGTCAATTTAATACCAACGAAATTCAAAATATTTACAAGAGGCATAGTAAATTAAAATACTATTATTAAAAATTTATTGCCCTGAGCATAATAAGTTAGGGTTTGTTGAAATATGTTTCTATCCGATATTTTTGATGTTGTAATCCAAGATTATATTAAGTTTCATGTAGAGTTTTTGAAGTATAGACTTATATACAACATAGATATATCATATATATAAAATCATACATGCATACGTATGATATTATGTCCTACATGTATGCATCATATATAGAAGTGGTTTTCTTCTATGCAGCTGACGTAGATAAGTTTTATCGAAATGATGTTCACTACGAATCTTAAGCTACCTCGATTTTTGAACGTATTTATTATTACTGTACCATCTTGTGTTTGAAAAACTATCTTCCTTATTTCTCGGGCTGGTAATTAAATCCATAGTAAATAAAAAAATATCAATATGAAATTTGTACACACAACACCGAGATTCAGTTATACGTAGATCTTGATGCGTTACTAAAATTATAACTTGTCTTTCATAATGCCTCTAAAGATTTTACATGTAATGATGCCATGTAAACCAAAGAGTCATTGTCAGCACTTACTTAAAACTAACTAAAAAAAATCTCACCGTATAATCACCACAATTTAGCCATCTTTTTGAGTATCGAAAATTTACTAAATCTATGGCTCTAATTAAGTACAATATTTGGAATGTAACCTATGTTTTTATTCTTTAAACATTACACGTACATACTTAGTCTATTTTAGCCTCATTTAAAATTTCATAGCCTTACATGTCAAATTCATTTTGGTAAACACGTAAATAATCATAGTGACGTTCAACTATAGTAATTATATAGGTTATTATATCAAACATGAATATTTATAATGTTTTTTATAAAAACCTGATACAGGAATATAGATACAGTATTGTTTCATGGTCCTTTCCAATCTGTCAATTGTTAATAAAAATTAAAGATACTGAAAATATACCCATTAATTTCACAAGTACATTCTAATTTCGAGAATTTATCAGCTTATATGCTGATTATAATTTATCAGCTTATATATGATTAATAATGATGTTAAAATAAGAGAACATGTCTTATTTACAAGTATGAATTTCGATAGTTTTGACGCAAATATTACAATCGACACGGCAACACCAATGAAATTTACAATCGCATCGCTCTTTTATAACGGCTCGTTTCGTGTTGTAGCCCCGGCCGCAACACATAATTGCACAGCCATCTATTCCTGGTGATGTCCTGTTACATTCGCGGCCGGTAGTGCCGAAGGAACCCTGAAAAAAATGTTTTTTTTTCTCATATATACGGTACGTATAAATTTAAGTATACCCACAATTAACACGTTCTCTTACATTTGTAAAATTTGTAAATTGTCAGTGTATAAGTAATTTCTACATGTCAAATCTTTATTACGAATTTCTCTTTATTTAAGTCGTAATTTAAAATTATTCGCACCAATGTCTCATTCTTAATACAATAATTAGGAGACTCCTCCAGGTAGACAAGGTCCTGTGGCGTGGGCAGACTATAATTAGGATTACCCACGCGCAGCTTGCCACGTCTTGATACTTTTACCTCTGTCGCCCCTTCATATTTCTCACGAAGATAGTCACCTGAGGATCAAAGTTTAAATAGTTTTATTTAATGAACAATCTACGAAATCATCATACCTTTGAAAAAAAATACTACTTTCACTGCTCTTTCTTAAAAAGTTCGCCATAGGTGCTACGTTGAGCGTGTGCTAAAATAGCATTTTATCATTTAGGACTTTGAGGTTAGTTAAGTGTTATATACTATATTGTATATTTTTATTCTGTCACTAATTATGTTCCAAGTAGACTACAAAAAGTGCTTAACTTTTAAGTCTTAATATATAAGTCGTGTATGTAAAAAAGTCAATTAAATCAAAAATAGAACTAAAAATGATTCGTCCGAAATATTTGTGTATTTTATTTACTTTTATGTACAAAACTCCTCATTGTACTAGATTATATAATATTTTCTTAGTAAAATATGTCGTGCAACAAATATATCCCGGTTGACGTAAGTATTAATATGGTTTGTAGAGCAGCAGAAACAAAGATCTTCTGTAACACAGCACGAGTATGCAATGTTATTTATTTATTTATTTATTGTTTCTTGCATTACTTAACGTAACGTAATAAAAATAAGATATAACTAAAAGGAATGCAACAGATAACCGAAGTTTTACGTTTTACAAACAACGTATTAAAACTATTTCATTAATTTATAAAAAAAACCCATTAAAATTTTAGATATTAAGTAAGCATTCTTCACGTCATTTGGGCCATTTATAAGTGACACCAGCATTCCTATAACTTACCAAGCACAATGCGAACCTAACTTCGAGCCATTTGGCTAATTCTGTCTTAAACGAGCCACCATTACCGCCAGAATAGGAGTAATGGAGCGCTTATGAGTTTATACAGTCTTGGTAGCTTTGCTAGTGAAATCGATTTGATATTGGGTTCTTTCGAGCTCATATTATAAGTATTATAAATATGCTTTTTAGTTTGGGAAACTGAATATATGGATAGTTAGTTTTATTGGAATATGTTTACTTCAAAGTTTAATATTTACCATATAAATAAAGATCTACTACTACAATACTCATAAAAGACGTAAAGTGGTATTTAACAAAATTTACCGACTTATCAAAACAGATTAAAGTACTTTAAGATTAAAAATATCCTAGGCATCCCGTTCCTCCATTTGTTCCACCTTTTACCAAATCTTTCCTTTATCCAGACTAAGCATTAAATGAACAAATTCGATTGAAACATTTTCGATTTTGTTTATTATTTAATATTCATTTGTTTTTTGTATTCCTTGTTTTTTAGATAATGTTATGATTGCCTGTAAGGTATATTACAACTAAAAGTATAAAGTAGGCTTTCCAAAATTAATGTATTACTGTGCCAAGCGTTTTTTAATAATAAAAAAAGCAGATTAAAGTGTTGACAACTGGGCTATCTGTGGCCACCATCTGACATATAAGTGAAAATCTGTCTATTTTCTTAAATTCATAGAAATATAAAGTACAGAGTCACAGTTGAACTAGTAACGAAAAATAGTAAAATACGAATATGAGTACAAAGCTCAGGTGCATATGTTCTCAAGTCTCTTCAGTAATTTTTAATTTTATACATTAATAAATAATATGTTATTTTTAATTTAAAACAATTTGTTACGGTAGGTATTGGATATGGTAGCATGCAGTACACTATCCTATGTAGGCTCTTCTAAGTTCCTTTTTTTGAAGTGCATTCAAAAATACAAAAAAGTATATAAATTCCGAAAATGAAATAATCTTACCTATTTCCCTGAAAGTAGCTAATTGCTGCCAGCACGTGATGAGACTACAAGACCCCGAAACACCGTGACATTTACACGTAACACGTGATTTCTTGATTACAGCCTATATAACAGAACATATTTTAGTATCGGCGAGGTATCAAACTCCTTTACAAACATTTTTTCAACGATAGTTGAAACATTCCCAAGTTTATTATTTAATGATTAAATATAAATTGTTAAACAACAAAATATTACACATTAAATTTAATAATAATTTATTCATTTTCGAGCGACAAATTGGCGGGAATCTTTTTATTTCATTGTGAGAGACAAACAAACGTCTCGAGAGACATGTCCACAGACTGTGTGACTCTCACGATATGTCAAATGCTACGCCATCTATCGTCGAACCGCAATTTTTATTTAGTACTTGAAATAGTTTAAATATCGGTAGCACTGATTTTCAAACGAAATCGGAATCAGAATCGCTTAAGTCCTTTAAGAGATTCTTCAAATTGGCCGATTGATAAAATATGAGTAGATTGAGATTTTAAAAAATCGAACAACGATGTTATTTTGGTGCAAAATAAGCAGATTCCTGCTACGTTTTAATTTAAAATAATCCTTTTAAATAACTAAGTAGGTTTGACAGTAATCTTAAACGTCGACGCCAAAGCCATATGAATGTTCTTATATTATGAATTTTGCACATTGAGTTGAAATCAAATCGGATTGATCTCTTTATTTATTGGTTGAGGTTCTTAAGTAAGCATCTTTGTGTATAAAGTGGATTTTAAACTTATATCTAGTCCAATAAAGATAATAATATCTTTTATAAAATAGTATTCTCTGTATGTACTGTTGTTTGTGTCGACGACATTTGAATGTCTTACATATTAATTGTATCGAAAATATATTATTTTATAACAATTATCTATGCTCAGCCCGTACTTCCGTCCATATGAAAACAGTTATAGAATCCAGAAAAGTAACCAGTTATCTTATCTGTCGTCTTCCATGTGAAGAGTCTAATACTCAAAGTATTAACATACCCGTCTGCCAGCTTCGTTATTATGCCTGTTCATTAACTGTCGCCCCTGCTCCCGACTGCCTCTTTTGACTTTTCCCTCTCTTTCACGGACATCTACAAAGCCTTCTGTGAACCTGGTACAATCATTATTTTAATTAGCTATTTTTTTCCGTAATGAGCCCTGATTTTCGTGAGCATTGACTGCAAATGATATGCTGTACTAGGAAATCAGAGGGAGCTTTACAGTGAAACTTTTGACATATCTTTTTAAAATAATTTCCATGCCAGTAGATTTACGCTTTTAAAGTCCGAATATATAAATATTCGGACTTTAAACTTTTTAACTTTTTTTTGAAGTACTAATCTTGGTAGTTCTACATTACTCCTTTAAATTTAAATCCAAATGCATTTACTTTAGAAAACTGAAAACTTTTACAGGGTCTACCTAAGAGAGAGAGACAAAATTCAGGGGGAGCAAACCACGCCCATCACGCTCTACGGCGTAGAAGTGAGTCACGCTATATCGTTTTCGTAGCACAATAAGGGCTTTTGTTTTAATAACCACTATTGCTAAATTGTAATAAATAATTTTACTAACAAAAACTTAAGTCAATATAAACAGAAACAGTGTAGTTAATTTATCTCATACTATATATTATTACTACGTGTACCCCTTTCATGGATAATAAACCTCCTATTATATCATAGAAGCCTGGTAAAAGAGAAGGCTATAAGCTCGCTTTAAAGGTTTAACCGGGTTAATCCGGAGCTTTTAATACCCGGCAACTTTCCAATTATGAATTTTTATATACTCGTACTAGTATTTTATGTTTTATTATTTTATACATATTATTTATATTTAAATAAATAAGATATTTACTTTTTTACTGCTGTTTTTAATAATTGTACCTATCAAGAAAGATACGTTTTTACTTATGTTTCTGTATTTTTTGTCTGAGGTAATTTACGTTTGCTTAAGTTATCAATAATTATCCATATATATTTAAGTATGTTTTATATTGACTATAAAAATAAAAGTCCGGATATAAGTAACATAGTATACCATAAAAAGTATTATTATACTGAATTTCATTAAAGCTAAATAAATAATACTATTTCGTACTGTATTGGCGCCTGGTATTATTTCGAGATGTTTCCACTGACGGTTATTACGGTCAACATATATTTTTTTAAATAAAAGTGATATTTGTTGCATTCGTGTGCTTCTATCGTTGAGATTCCATTAATGACCCGATATAGTGTTTTAGATGTCTTATTTTTGTTGATGAATAAGTCCAAAATCTTCTCATCACTTTTATTTAAAAAAATCTATTGCGTATCCCACCATCCTCATATTTTTGAACTACCACGTTCCTAAGAATTCCTAAATACTTTTGCATGCCTGGTAATAAAAATACTCAAATGCGGGAAAATCTCCTTTATTACGTAAACAAACCCCCTCCCGTGGAGCTTTCCTGGCATTCCGCATACTTAAGTCAAATCCCGCATTCTTCTACCTCCTGCGATTTCTTACACCCGTATGGAGAAAATTCAAAAGAGAAAATTGGAAAAGCTTTTTTAAAACATCATTAGTTTTTACGGCAAGTAAAAAAGATAAATTAAGAAAGATTAAATGTTTTTCATGGAAAAATATAGTCTACTAGGCTTGTACAACGAAATTGACTATTTATGTCTTGAAAAATTATTTTTATAATGAATGAAACATAGACTAATTTTATGAAATAGACTATTTAAGAATATTATTGCAATAAATAGATAAGTGTATGTCGTATTAGAGCCATGCCTTAGACCATAGAGTGAGCCCAGATAAAGCAAAATTTATTTACACTTATGAAATGCTGTATTAATTGAACGTGAAAGCTACAAAATATAATAATTTGTACCAGTTTGGTTAAAAAATATTGTACGTATTACCCCTACAGATTATGTTGTGTGTGTATACGGTTTACTAGCCGACTTAACACCGCCCACTACGCACACAAACGTATAGGCTATTCATGATGGCGTGCCTTGTCCTTTATGCTTTCCTTGTATTAGGGGATGAAATTTTCACCATTTCAGGCATTTTCATCGTCGTTTCGAGTTCTGGAAACACAGAAACGTACCCTTCCCTAGGAAAAGCAATGGCGTACTGAAACAACTTTCAGGGATCTTGAGTTACAAGAGCTTATTGTATTCATTTCATACTATCCTGGTAAAATAACCTCAAACATAACGTGCTTTTCAATATGAAAACACGTTTTACCGAACATTTTATACAACTTGTTCTGTAATTTTTACTATTCAAACTATTTAAATTTTTTATACTTTTTTAACGACCAGTCCGTATATGGACAAGCATTTGCAGGTGATTTTCCTATAAAGAATGTAGTAAACAAATAATAACCACATATCCTTATATAATTTATTTGTGCTTTTAATTTTTGTCGTTTGTATGTATATCTTATACTGTTTGTTGAGTCGGTTGGCTCGACTGATGCTTTTTTGTTTTCTATATTAATATTTCTATGTCTAGTGTTATTCATTGAAACAATCCCCGAAACAATATTATCTTCTACGGTTTTTTTCTTTCTCATTTAATTATATAACTTAAATTACTTCAAGAAATTTAATTTGATCTAACATTTGAAATAATGTCGTTAATGAATAATATAATAATTATTACTAATTTAGTTAATTTAGGAGCAGATAAAGTCGACAATCGACTTCTGAAAACTTTTAGTATACGCGAACTCGCACAGAAACTTTCTTCAATATTTCACCGCTCCTGGTAACGAATCTGTCTGCTACCATGGTTTGACGTCCGTGAGGTGTTTCTGACAGCTACTGTACTACTTACGGACTGAAAATTGCTTGTTTTTTATAAGGTTATGAAAGTTATTTATGCAATTTATCAATAATTATTAGCTGTTTTTTTCAGTGAGGTGTTCTGTATACCTTAGCTACTTGGAGGTCCCACAGGTAAAAAACCTCATTGCTCAGGTAAGTTTCACCTGTCTTACGGGCTCACCTGTAAACCAGGGTAAAATAAACGTGAAGATATTCCTTCCTACCTTTTACCCGCGTGGAATATCACGTGAATTTCAGGTGTACACACACAACTAAATCTACGGTTCACAGATATTATGTCTCGTTCAGTTCACCCTTCTAAAAGTAAAATAAAGAGGGTGTGTAAAAGGGAGAGAAGATGTAGTATGTTTTTATGTGAGAGGGATACAAATATTTCGGGGTAGCGTAGAGTGAAATAGCAGATAAAAGGTGTCGCTGAAATTCAGGTAAATGCACCTTCGTTTACCTTCTACTTTCCTAATACTCAGGTACAGATGCGTCAGGTGGTACCAAAGGTAACGTACCTTTTGGTATCGGAAAAATAGCTTAGATTAATTTGAAGTTTCTTGAAGAATTAAGAAGATTGATTGCTTGATTAATTTGTACATATTTTAATATACCTATATCGTTTTATTAAATTCAGATATAACAGATACATGTGTTAAGAAGTATAAGAAAACTACTAACAGTGTTTTCTTATACTTCTAACCTTATTAGTATATTTATATTAGTAATCTTAATTCTAGGAAATAGTATCTTCCTGACAAACTGCTAAATTACAATGGGACTCACGTTGTCCACTACTACGGATAAGCACTCTAAACATTTATGTAAATATTAACTTCGCATGTAATAAACAAACGCGTAATCAAAGAAATGTCACCATTAAATAAGAATAAACCTACTTGTATCCATACTCCAGGTTATCCCCACATCCGCCCCACACCCAGTCATTATGGAGGTGTCGGGGTCGTGAAGCACGACTGCAACCGCATGAAGCGAGCCGCCCATCACGACATGCACGGGAAATGGACAGCGACACCCCGGCAGCGGTTATTGCATGGGTAAATGCAGTCTCGCGAGACGCTGATAAAAAGATGCGGAATAGATAGAATAAATGATATAAAATGATATATTTCAAATCAAAGATTGTGCGAAGAAATTTGAATTATTGATATATCCTTTATTCTCAACCTTGCTTTTTTATCTAAGAGATATAATCATAGAAGTCTTACTGGTTTTACTTCCTCAGTAGTTTTGAAATTAAAATTATATAAATATATAGCAAAAACCTCCAGAGTTTGATGAAAAAAAAACAAATACCGAAAATTATGATGTAAATTGTAAAAAAAATACAAATCTAATTATAAATCACAAACTAAAAATCTTCTTGCAAAATGAAATTAAATATTTCCATAATTATTAAAAGGATTTCTCATCTAAGTGCAACAAGACGACTGAAGCGCAGAATAAATAAAGGAATCCGGTAAAACTATAAATCACCTTGAGCCGACACTGTGTCGACAACTTTAACTGAAATTTATGCTCCTTTTAAATAAGGCTACTTTGCACATTGAATATTATTTATTCTAATCTCTGCTTCCATACTAATTTTGAAACCGCAGCTATTTCTGTCATGTTGCACTTTCAAGTGGTACTAGTTTCCGCCGACGTCTTCGTGGGCTTATTATCTTTAGCGGTGCGTTGCGTTTTGTTAAAAATAACAGTAACTTTTTGGTTATTCAACATTTGAATTGCACAATGCCGTATTAGGAAAAAAATACTATTAACTTGAAAGGCAATACTAAAAATTAAGCTATTTTTCGTACATACCTATTAGAGTCAAAGGTCCGAATACCGTCTCATCACCCGTTATGGTACAGTTCCATCTGCGCCCTTGGAACTGGTACTGACACTCCTCAATTCCCTTTCGGACCCCTGCGCTAACAGCTGGCATATGGTCCTTATGGTGGCGGCATATTCGACGTTGGCCTGGTGTCAGGCCTCGTAAACGGGAACAGAATCTTGATTTTTCAGAGAATAAACCAGGCTGGTTCGACCATTTCTCGAACTCTAGGAGACCCATATTGCTGAAAACAGAAGGATTCAAATCAAGGTTTCTTTATTACTGTAGAAAACATTGGTTGCATGGGAATTGTTAAGTTGTAAACTATTATGAAAATTGTAAAGAAAGGAATTATAACTAAATCGTTAAAATCGTTTGTTATTGACCTCCATTACTTTGCTATACTGGAACTTAAACTTATTTTTTTTTAATCTATACTTCCTACATTGCTAAATGTATAGAGCAAAAATGAAACATCTTAACTAATAGAATAAATTCTTAAAATAATATGATAATATGAAATTTATTGAATAATGCATTTCATAGATTTCCAAATTTATGAGTAAAAAATAAAAGATATTTAAAAGTTTTTTAATAATTAAAAAAAAATGCAAAAATATTGGCCTAATTAATTAGACAAATTACAATGTTTCTACGAATTTAACTTTGTTTTTATGAGAGTGTTGTTTTCGAATTCAGACTCCAGAGAAGTTCGTCAGGGATAGTAGTCTAGATAGATACTAAAAGTTGTTGCGGAATTTCATATTATATTTTTTTATTATAAGATCTAATATCAAACACTTCAAATTAAAAGAAAACATATAACGTAAGGTACTTTTATTGGGAAAAAATATTTCCTTAACTAGATTTGCTAAATCGATTATTTTCTCTTTTCCTTTGCTTTGCAAATGAAATGTTAGCGAAGGTCTTATGTTCATAGACTGAATAATTATAAAAAATGATGAATGATTATTATATATTTTACTTAAGTCGCAGTAAATTTGCTTCACATAAATGAATGCAAATAGAAGACGGGGCTTAAGGATTCGTCACAGAGCAATCGTGATCGCAGCAATAAAGAGTTTAAGATAAAATAGTATGTATATAATATGTAACAATGAAGATGCCGTAAAATTATGTTTTGCGTAAACATGCATAGTATATGTTATCTTTGATTTGTGATAATATACTATTAAGTACTAATATTTTGAACTTCTTGATTGATTCATTTATTCCTAGGACATCCCCGTTAATTTTTGTAAATAATCTTCTCGCCTTCGTCAGCAGCTTCATGAGAGTGAATTGTAGCAAATTATTGTACAAAATTAGAAAATATTATTCTTAAAGCCGATTTTATATATATTAGATAAAAATGATATAAACAGTTATAATATTTTTATGGTAAAAACTGGCTATGCTGCAAGTGCGCGATCATTACTTATTAGGTAAGGCTATTTGAATTCAAACCCTTAGTTCCTGAGATTAGCGAGTTCAGCCCGTCTGATCTAATTTATAATAGATTATATCTTTACAGTATATGTTCTATAATTATTCTGGAAAATATTTAGAACAAAGTGCTATTTTCTTTAATCATCATATAATACTCGTATAATATTGAAATACGTCTTCTAGAGAACAAAGAAAATAATAAAGTCATCAAAAAATAATTTAATATATTAAATACATTTACATTTATATTTTTAATAAATGTTTCCATGAAAATAACTAGTGTATATTCTTTGTTATCCTTTAAAGAATTAACGTAGAAACTAATTTTGTACATTAGGTTCCAAAAAGAGAATACTTATAAAAAAAGACAGCTTATCACAAATAATACTGAACAGGCATGGCACTACAACATAGACTAGTATCTTCCATAGATAGTGATGGTGAAATTCATTCCATATCCTCTCTGACTTTTCAGCTTGATCTTCACAAACCGCTGCCCAATTCCACCCGCGGAAATAGTTGGATAGCCTCCGCTGCCATCTCTTTCGTTGTCCTTGATATAAATCGCCTTAATATACGCAAAGTTATGCTGCCCTGGTTCCGGATACTCGATGATGCTGGTCCTCACCATGAAGGGGAATCCGTATTTGTACTCATTCAGCTTGTAGACGATCACATCGCCATATGTGGCCTGACCAAGAGACAGATCGTGGCTCTGGCTGCTCACGGCCGCGGCCAAGTAGAGTAAACCGATAAGAGATAAGAGACGCATAGTTCGTTCGTTCGTTAGCACTGCTGTGCTAATGAGAGTGTATTGTTTTATATAGACAAGGATGGGCTTATGCAAAAGTGGAGCTTCACATGGACACAAGTCGGACTGACAGTTCTATAATGGTGGATTTAGGATTAACTAAATCGTAATGAGATCCTCTGTTCAAATAAAATATGTCTAAAATGAGTGCTTTCTTTCAGTTCATATCTAGTGTATTATTAAAGAAACGGGATATTTTTATTATATTCTCTTAAAAGTAGTGTCAAAAACCAAGTTACTCTTTTGCATAATGCAATCAACGTAAACATTCGACTGAGGACACCATATATCCATCAAAATGGCACATCATATGACGTCGCAATGTCATGGTTAACAAACAAACATAAAACGAACAATCGACTATTTTATGTAACACTTACATTTTCTAGGAAATATAGAGCTAGGTGAAATGATAATTATATTTATTATTGCAGTTGTAGCTTCTATTTGGGTACAACGGTCAATATGTAAATATGCGAGCTTTTTGTATGACTCCTTAATATTATATTTCTATCTATCAAACATATATGTGTAAATTCAGCGTTTTTCGCACCACACATCAGGATAGCACTTGGCGGATTCTTTTCTACTTATTTTGGTGAATTCATACAATATCTTTATAAATTGTAGCTTAGTTTTTATTCTGTTGTATAAGCTATATGTATTGTAATATTCATTAAAATCCACATTAAATTTACGTGAATGAGTAACAAAAACCAATCCATGTATACAAACGAGCTGATACCCCGTCTGTACCAATTAACACTTCAAATGTTCCAAGATTTTACTGCAGATGATTGAAGTTAGGGAGACAATTAGCAGTATAATATAGTTTAAATATTTCATTACTTCATAACTTTGGTGCCTAAGTTCTCATCTTATCAATTCTTATGAATATGAAGACCATGCAATACCATGCTGTTAATGTTACAAATTAAGACTTCAACATTTACATTCCATTCCAGTCTCTTTAACTGAATTTTTCAAAAATCGTATCGATTTTACTGGAAATTTAAGTACAATAACTATGAGTTAACTGCTATTTTTATAGAAAAGTCATAAATCAAGATAAGAAATTTTCACTTATAACATTATCAGTGTAAAATTAATTAATATGATGATTAATGGACAGATTTTAAACTTTTATGTATTTTTGTATAACAATGAACTGTACGTCCTCGAACTGACATTGTATTGAGCGGAATGAATAGATGTGTAAGATAATATAAATAATATACTATAATAATTGCAGCCTAGTATTTTTTGATACTAGAATCAATATTTGACTTGGTCAACACTTTTAGATGCCGTGCATTTAGGATGCTCCATAAAACTATGAAGGATAAAAAATATTATTATGCAACAATTTGTGTCCTACAGTGAATTAATGGACGATTTTCAAAAAGGTACAAAGGACGAACTGGTAGCCGTTAGATATATGCTTTATAATATACTGCGAAGTTGTGCTTGAGGACAAATACTTGCGGAATTAGGAAAACAAGTAGACATTACTGACTGACTTTCAAATTTGTTTTATAGCGCATTAAAACACACTCAAAATAGTCACTAATTTATTGTTAATTTTAGGTCGTATTCACAAAATAAATCTTGTCTATTGACAAGAATAAATTTCAAACAGCACAATCTATCACTTCTATATAAAGCGACTTAAATTTTTATGTAATTTATTAATGAAACTCTTATGAATAAACTGACCTTACTGAAAATACCTATAACATACTGCAAACATTTGAAGATATTTCGAGAATGTATTTTGTTATCATCTTAAAGAAACAATACCCGACGGAAAAGATGATGTCAACAGGTAAAATAAGAAGGTCTTACAAGCATTTGTGTCGTGTAAATAAATTTGTATGCGTAGTTCAATAACAAATGTACCTACTACGCCTCAATTCACAAATTATTATGAATGCGCTTCATGTAATAGAAACAGGTTTTTCGTCGTATAATTCCATTATAATCTAGTGGTAATTGTTAATTTTTGTTGCATGGGGAATATTGACCTTTTTCCTATATATAATTAAAACAAATTCGAAACGATCTCAAATAAATACTTTAAAATAAATTCTGATTTCAAAAAAATACAATTGCAAGTTTATTTTTCTATTTATATTATGTTTCCTATTAGACAAACGTCACAAAAATAGCACTTTACATAAATAGTTATAGCGTACAAAAAGGACACCTGGAAGGATGGATGGATGGAAATGGATAACCAATGACACTTGTTGCCGGATTAATATACCCATTTAGATTTAAAAGAATTTACATTACATAATATCACTTGAAGATGATTTGAATAGAACCATTTTAAGACGAAATTAGGAATACTATTTAAGTGTGAATCAGTTTTAATTGCTACTTTGACGAACAGACAAAGGATTTTATTCCATAAACCAGAGCCGAAAAATGACATTAATACTTCCTTGGATACGATACATCTCCACTGTATGGTACAAAACCACCCTTAGTATAAAATTGTGGACTACTACCGTACACCTCAATCTCAAATTTGTAACCCCTTAAAATACTAGGACTCTTCAGGCCGATTGTCACACTTTTCTCCCCAATTCCACCGCTCTCTATGAACGCTTCTCCATCTTTGTCATCTCGCAAATCGGTAACAAAGACAGCACTAATGATCTCATTGTGAGGCGTATTAATGATGACGTCATCTGTCCTTTTCCAGAGCGCAGGGTCTGCTTCTTTTATTTCACCATATAGTTTTCTTGAACTCGGAGCAACAACTCCTAATCGTATGTCGTTTGAAGTAACTTCAGCTACTATGAAAGCAGTAAATAGCAAGATTCTGGCGTCCATTTTGAGTGTTCAAGAATTCGAATGACAATGGCGATTCTGGATGTTTTTTCGTATTTATACCTTGTTATTATTGTATTAGATCATCTATGGAAGGATTTATATGGTATCGTTATAGTTCAGTAATTAGCGTGTTACGTTTGTTTGTTCAGTAATTTCCTAGTATTGTATGTGAAATACAGGGTGGTACAAGTGCTGTTGGATATGCATGAATCTTCTGAATCGTTTTTTTTATTTATATTATAAAATAATATTAAAAAAAATATTTTAAAATAATACAAACAATCAGTCTATTGCCTTACTTATAAGAACACTTATAAGATTTATCTTAATTGAACAACTCGTTGCCTAGAAGTAGATCACGTTATAATACCAGTTGCAATCAGCGATTTCTTCTTTTTCTTGAATTTTTTCATAATATTTTCTTAAAATTCAGAAGTTGTTGTTTTTGAACAGATACTACATAACATACTTAGTCACACCCCTAAAATCATTATTGATTTTATTTATTAACAATAACACATGATACAACCATGAAATTGTCTCTCATTTTGTCATAATCGTAACTGTAGGAGCGTTGTTAAAAATGTGCTTCAAAATACTTCTATTAATTCCAATTTTGAATATTGTTGCACACGATTTAATTCTCGGATACCCTGACTTAAGCTCCAAACTGATCTATCAACAAGTCCATCAACAAAATCCAGCTATTTGGGTGAGATCGGATACATTCACCGTAAACTGTTCGAAAAATGAAGTCATCAATGCGATTAAAGTTCTGGACTTACGTCACGATAAATGGGGCGAAGTTTATTTGAAAAGAGGCGGGATTGGACAAAGCTTTGTTACTTTGGAATTGGACAGTCCCAGCATCCTCAGAGGTTATAATTTCCTAGTAGAAGTGTACGCGATACAAACGGGATATTTCATGAGTTATCACGGTAAATAGTTGTTTTATTATTAAACTTTATATTATTAAATTAAATTAATTTATTATTTAATTAAATTAAACTTTAATAGTTACAAGTGTTTTATTAATGCCACTAACCGTAACATTTGTAAAAATAAAAATGCATATTTTGAAAAAAGCTTGAGAAAAAAAGCATGATAAGTATGGGAAAATTAAAAACTTATTACGGATATCTGAAAAGAGTCCATAGTAAGTTTAATACTAACATATGCTTTTTTTAAATAACATTGAAACTTGCGCACTTTATAAATTTCAATGAGCATTTCTTCTTCCTCCAATAATAAGGCAAGGCAATAAAATAATATCATAGAATAATATCTAATTATTTTAATATATTGATTTCGGATGTAAGGTATCAAAAAAAATTAAGCCAGTTTTGGTTAATAAATTCTTATTAGTTTTCATTAGACATTGTATAACAACAGTGTTAATGCAAAAAATCATTTAACAGGGTTGTTTCCATACTTTTCATAAGTTAAATAATCTTTAAAGCAATTGAATCAACTTTTTGCTAGACAGCGTACCAAAGAAAAATCTACAATATTTTTTTTAAACAAAACTATTTCATAACATTATTTACGCCAGCCACTTATGAGTCAGAACTATGTGATACATCATACAGCAGATAAGGAAAACTATTTTCTCTTACTATGTAAATATTATTCTAGGCATGATTTACTCAGAAAATTACGTGTTCAAGATATGACCTTGTATTAATGTTATTTCTGATAAATATCGGAATATTGTGAATTTGTTAAGTAATGAGAGTTACTGGAGTGATTTATATATATTTGGTGAATCTGTTTCAATATTGTACATGTTACCTACATAACATTTAGGTAGAATTTGCTACCTCGGTAAACAAAAATAAAAAATACGGTAATAACCTTTAAAAGTACTTGTAAAAAGCATGTATGTGCCGACAAAGGTCTCAGCTATTCAGTTTTCTACTTAGCTTAGGATTAACCTGTAAACACCTTAATTCTGACCTCTTATAATAGCAACAATCGAAAATGTAAAGTTATATTGCCCATATTAACTGGAAATAGAAAGGCAATAAAAAGTACACTCGATAAATTAATAAAATAAAATTATAATCATATAAATGGATAGAAAGTGGTGACATTACATATTATGCAATAATGAATTATTTTTTTATAGCAAAACATTCTAACCAGTATTATAAAATAAACAAATTAATATATAGACCATTTGTAATATGATATGAGTCAAATTGTGCTAACGACATAAAAATTTGTAATAACATAAAAATACGTAAAAAAAAAATATATAATTAAACACAACTTACAAGTATAAGAATATATTCAAGTTTAAGTTAATCTCTGTACATATTATCCAATTTCAAGGTGTTCAACATTTTTTCATTCACTCACTTTATATAACAAGACAGATTTCACAGTTTTATTGGTCCATAAAATAGGACACATAAAATGAGATGGAGAAATCGTTGTAATCATTAGTGTTGTTACTTGATATAACACTAACCACCTTTGACACTGGAATCTGATAATCTAAGCATAAATTTCTATAAGAAACTTATATCCCGAGCCCCGTTCGCTCTTCAACTTAATGTTAACAAAACTGAATCCAATTCCACCTCTTGTAATGGAAGGTTCCGCTAAACCATTATCCAAATCTCTAATAGCGATTCCTTTAATCTTCTGATCGGCGATCGGATACTCAAACTCAATCTCTTGCTCCCGTTTTATTAGAGGAATCGCGTTGGCCTCGACAGTCCTTTCGTGAACTTTCCTTACATAATTATTATGGTCGAAAATTTGACCCACTATCACACTTTTACAATTAACAACTACAATAAAAGCGGAGACTAATAATATTACTTTGAGAGACATGTTTTCTGCTTCGTACGAGATTGAATAAAGCTTACTAACTAGCAAAGCGGTGTGAGGTCGACGCGGTTACGTAGGGGCTATATGGTGACAATTTTTCGAAATAACGAATTCATTATAGCAAAAATATAAGATACATTTATAAATAAAACATAAATCTAAACTTATGAAATCATTTATTTATATTGGATATAGGAAATACAGAGTCTGGGTTAATTTAGGCAAACACTTCCAAACGAAATTTGTAACCCGATCCCCTCTCGCTTTTCAATTTGATTTTTGCGAAACCGAATCCAATACCGCCACTAGTGATGGACGGCTCTGCCATTCCATTCTCCAAGTCTATGATAGCAATGCCTTTAATTTTTTGATCGCCCACTGGATATTCTATGGACACTTCCTGCACTCGTTTTATGAATGGAATAGAGTATGTTTCGTAGACGGCTTCGTACACTTTTTGCACATCGTGGATGCGACCAACGACGACACTTTTACAATTTACAGTGACTATCAATGCGTAAAATAATATAAACAGTTTCGGAGACATTTCACTGTCTCGTCTTGAAGTTGTGTGAGGCGGAAATTAGGGCACGTGGAAAGATAGAATTTAGGGTATATGGTGCGAGAGAGACAGAGTACTAAAAAGTGAATTAGAGTAAAAGAGATGTAATACATAATTAGTTATATTCGTTATACGTATTTTGTTCATATTGTTCGAATATTGTTAAGATGGGACTATATGTATTTAACCAATCAATTAAATTTCATACGTATTAAAAACTTTAAGTATAAAATACAAGCAGTTCATAAGCATTAATAAGAAGATCTTATTCTGTTAGTGAACTTATTCAAAATGGCTTACGGCCATTACCGAAAAATATTGTAACGAGTCTTAAGTGAATAAATTAAATTTAATCATTACATAGGCTAACGCTTGCGTAAAAAAAATCGTATCTCATAAAATCTACCTGCTAGTTATTATTTTGGTGAATCGATCTTTTAAAACCTTAGCAACACTTTTACAAATATTTCGAACAAATAGTTTTGCATAAATATGCCTAAAACTCTGCGAAAATTCTCTGCACCATGTGACCCTACCGCAAAATGTTTTAATACACATTAGTCGTATCAACATCCACTGGGCAGAGGTCACTTGATACGATTACTCAATTAATATAGAACTGTACCTTACTGCCTTGTAATAAAGTTTATGTTTACTCGCTTTTAATTAATGTAATAGTTGTTTGTCGTTTATATGGAGAGTTGCTTGTTTAACAGGCAAGTGTAAAATCAGTTTAAATATATGGAAAATTTTGTATTAAATTCATAAACACTATAATGGAAAGTAACTTATATTTAATATCTGTAATATTTATTTACCAAGCAAAGCAATTTTACAAGAAATAATAAGCTTGTAACAAACGGCCAAATTAAAAATACATGATAAAATCTACGCTGCGTATACATCAACCAAAAACTTATAACCTCTCGTATTTGGACTCTTTAGTTTTAGAGATATTGACCTTTGGCCTATCCCTCCTCCGACAGGATAACACTCTCCTGTTCCGTAGAGGTCTTGTACAACAACACCTCGAATTAGTTGACCACCAGGCGCATGCACTTCTACAACTTCATCCCTCTTTATGAATGGAATCGCTAATTTCTTATGTATCCGTTGGTAAATCAAATTCGCTCCATAATGGCTTCCAAGTACAAGATTCCCGTTGGCATCAACCAGTGTCGCCACTAACAAAAATGCAGCACAGAGTAAAATAAGTTTAGCCATCTTGGCACATTATAAACCTTTTTGGTAGTAAAGCGTTGAGTTTCGATATATATAGATGGTTTATCTGTTTTTCTATTAGGAAAATGATGATTTAATTATGATTGTATTGTATTTAAATTGATATTAATTTGTGACACAGTTTATTAAAACGAATTTATTATATTTATTGTAACGACGTAAAATCATATAAATGAATTGATATTATAGGATGACTATTTTCAAAGCGGACATTTGAAATTTAGAAGTATTCATTTATACTTTAACAGTTCAATAGTACTAAATGTAGAACAAAACTTGTTGGTAGATTTATAACGCCAATTTTAATGATATCTACTAATATTACACAAAATAACTGAATTACTTATTAATTTATGATTGTACTGAAATTAGTATGGCACTCAATTGTCACGAATTTGTAAACACAGTCGTCATGTCCCTTTTTCAATCACAAAGAATTTGTTATATTCTATTTATTATATGTGTCTATCATTTATAACGCCTTATATTATATTATTAGAAATATTATTAGCTGGTATGCGCAGTAAGAAAATTTGACAGGTAAATAAGAAAAAAATTTAACCTAAGCTTTATATCAAATCTTAAAATCAATTCCAATTTTAAAAATTTATTTTTAAGTAAATTGCAATTATTTGTTACCAGTATTAAGAAATACAGGAAATATTACCCCCAAATATTATAATTAATCTTAAATGGTATGTGTTGTATATATTTCTGAGAAGGAACATAGTTTTACGTTTATATCTAAATCTGAGAAGAGGAAAGGTCGTAAATTTTCGCTACTGCCCGTTAGTTAAATTTTATTTCCTAACATAAATTAATGATACAAAACTACTAGGCAACAACAAATTGGAGTTATCCAGAGGAATAAGATAAAAAACGATTTATTTCGGTTTCGGATTATATTTACGACCTCAGATATTGAATGAGAATTTGTACATTGTTAATACTTATACAGAGTTGTTCTCGAGTTAATTTTTATCGAAATATGTATAAAAGATACTTCATGTACAAAATAATTAGGAGAACATAAAACTAATTTCAATGGAATAAAATACAATGTCATTACTTTTCGCATTTATATTTTATTAATAATTTTCACTTAAGAGTGGGGATATTTCGAAGTGATGAAAATATAAGTTTTAGCAGCTCTATAGATGTTCTATACAAGTTTATCAGGCGTGAACATAATGGACTATAATAATAGTGTATAATAGGCCTAATGAGGGCTCTCAAACCTTTTTAACCGGTCGTAGTGACCCTATATTAATTATTTCCACATTCTGAATTTGAATTCCTGTGGATATTCGTATTTTAAATATCAAGGAACATCCATAGAGTACACATGATGTATTTTTGTTTATGGATCGTTTTGAAATTTTACTCTGCGGTGATAATAATGTTCTATAAAAAAAATATTTTCAATTTTAATTATAAAATTAGAAAAATTAATAAGATTCCTTTATATCTATTATTGTAATTTATATATTTTTTTATAAATATTGTTAGAACAACGAGTTTATGGTTAACAAGAGATTGACTCACGGATCTTTTTTCTCATCTCTGAAATACTCAGTGTTACATTTTCTATCTTACATTTAATCGTAGAAATAAAAATATTAAAGTACTAATATGCTTTGCTTTATATATTTTATTCTTTAACCTTCCACTTTCGTTCTTTCATTCGACTTTCATTTCGAAGTGGACGGGAGTAAGTAAGGTTTAGTTTTAACGGTTTTCTAAAGAGACTGCAAAAGTGAGTAGTGGAAAAATTTATCTCGCGACTGCGTGTAACCTAGCGCAAAACGCAAAAGCTAGTTAGTAATAATAAGAATAAAATACCATAGGAAACCTCTCACCATCTGGATTTTTTTTTAATTTTTATAGTATACAAATATAATTTGGGAATTAACGTTGGAACGTCAATGTGATTTATGTGATTCATTTAATTTAGACAAGATAAAAGTGGCGCTACAATAGCAAAAAAAAGTTTAAAAATCATATTTTTACTATAACGGAAGAGATAACCTATCACGTGTTTATCGATGATAACTAATCTATTAAATTTCGAGAATAATTAAACGTTAATTAACAATGGCCACATTAGTTCGATTAAATGTTTCAAAATCATCTTTTCTTATTTCTTTTTATGTTGCGTATTGTGAATTGTGAGTTCTATGGGAATCCATTACCAGAAATCGATGTGAATGAAAATGATCTAGACTCTATCTTTGAGAATGAGATTACACCGATTCAAAGTACATTCCATAGAGTTACCAAAAAGTATGAATGCAGGTCGGATAGAGATTATTTCAGTAAGTAAAAACTCCTTAGTCCTTATGCTTTACAAAATATTGTCATAACTAGACAGTGTATATTAATAAAACTACCTTGTAGGTATAGATAATATATATAGATAAAATAGCAAGTAAACATCAGACGAAGATATTGGATGGAAAAATATTACCTTGTAATTTCCAAGAAACATTTTTAGGTAACAAATAAATGTAATTGTTATTTCACCAATACACAACCCAAAAAATTGTATATAATATTGGATATGTACTGATAAAACTCAAAAGTACAATCGTCGCATTATCAAATGCGTTTCGTTTTTCTTTATGCCAACTGTCAAGTAAATTATTTATTTTTTAAATAAAATATTAAATGCTGATTATAGTGATAATATGAGTAACATAAGTATTTTTTTTTTCTTTTGACGACTCAGTTGGCGCAAAGGTATGCCGGCATACCAGAGTAGTATCGAACAGAGGGCCCAGGGTTCGTTAATATGGGGATAAAAATAAATAATAATATCAGGACAGAAATATACATTATGTAATTAATGGGTATCAGTGATAGGAAATGTGTATTGTAAAATATTACTACAATAGCACACAAACGCGTCCAACATCCAAATATAAACCATAAATTCCTCAAACGTAGAACTAAATATATATTTCGTCATATTTAAGGTACAGTCTCTTTAGTCTATGGATCGCGAGCATGGACATTTCCCCGGCAAGATGTTAACTTAGTACTAAAATATCCAACCGTAAGTACCTTACCCTCACGTTAGTCCATACCAGCTATCGTTAGCTGAACACTTTGTTGATTAATTGAATTATTTACATTTTTGGACAAAAAATATTGAAAATAGTTTCTCTGTGTGTTGAATATTGCTAGATGCTTACACGTAAACTGTCATAACTAAACAATATTTATACTTTTAGGTGGGAAATTTGACAGAGCATTATATCACAAAGGTGACAGTGATCTTGTACATGGACGGATCTCAAAGCAGGGGTTATATCAAAAAAGGAGGAATCCTCGATGTACGTACGAGTATACAAACATTTAATCAAACACTCGCAGATGTAAAATATTAACCATATTCCGATTTACTGCGACTATCATGACTCCCACTTAATAAACTCGAAACATGTACTTACGACGAGTATTAGAACCACAGAGCAGTATTTCGATTTAACATAATTCTACTTCGATAAGATATAATATTGACGTTCATTTTTTATTTGAAACGACATGGAACAAATTAAATAGCTAGTCAATTATTTGCTTACTTTGATATTGGGATTACAACCAAATACATATATATAGATTGCTCTGTTTTTTCAGAACCACATAGAAATGAATTTTATAGTGAAGAACACAACGCGGCTGGCGTACCAGTTCTGGCTAAATGGGGTTCCAACCTCCGAGGTGGCCTTACACAAACAAAAATATAGTAAATTATGCTAGTAAAATGTCGTATATTTAAAACATAAAATATAATAGTGATTCTTATAATAATTGAACGAGTTTTATTTTATTATTAGTATCGAACATAAGCTGGCAACAACCAAATACTATTAAAAACTAAGATCTATTTAGCAGTGGGAGATTATTTAAATGCACCAATACCTAAGGAGTAGTTCCAAGTCTTCACCTATTACGTTCGCCCAACTAACACATCCAATGTTTTGGCGACTGATTGCAAGATAATTAATAGCAAGTAAGCTTTATATGTGCTGTGTAAAATATAGAGAAATTATGAATATACTGGAATAGTGGAATATATCTGGGCTAATTTTGAGTACAATAAAATTCCTAGTTGTGTAATAAATAAAATGTTTACGTCACTTTTTACCATAAACAGAAAATAAAATAATATAAATTAACATTCCTACATAAGTAGGTATTTGTGAAACCTCAGAAGAAATAAATAATTAAAATACGACGAATACAATAGGGACATTGAACACAAGCGTATCGTCATCTGAAGTGCCGGCAACGCATTTGCGAGCCCTCTGGCAATCGTGTCTATGGCCCCCCAGGGGGGCCTCCTTTTTTGAGAAACACAATTTTCACTTTACAAGGAATGCGAATATAGATTATTATATTTAATATTTATCGATAGATGTTATTTTATAGAAAGATAGAATTAATGTATCACAAATAGCAATTTAAGTTCAGTCCTTATTGCGCTGTTTAAAAATAATTTAAAAACACATCTTTGAACAGGGTATATGCACCTATTTCTTATTTTGCCACAAAGATACATATTTGCATGTCTGGTCTAGACGGCTCAGGTGGCGTAGTTTGGTTTTATTATTATGAGTGAATATTTAGTAGGTCTGTGCGGAATAAGGAACGTCGTAAGGATGCTCTAGTGCTATGTTATAAATAATGTCATTAAAGTGTGACAATACCTTCACCTATGCGAAGACTCCATCATCAATTTAAAATGGAAGTTCATTCTTGTAAATCGAATAGAAATTTAAACAGACGCGATACGATGTTACTTTTTAATTAGTTCCTGTGGTTTCACAGGAAATAAATAGTTTTATAAATAAGTGATTTCTTTTGTATCAAGACTTCCCACACAGTTTCTAACAGCCTTATTACGTAATCCACTGAAACAACAGAACCAATCGTGCAGACGGTTAAACGTTTAAACTTGCAGATGGTTAAAAGTTATAGCGTTAAATGTTCGGCGAATTAATTATAGTTTATGTTTATGGAAACAGAATAAAAGTTTCGTATCACTCCGGTCTTGCTCTATAAAATAGGTAAGTTATACTTACAACCAGCTTCCGTTTGTCCAAGGTTCCCTTCTTCTTCTTTGTGTATTCGCATCCAGAATCCACATCAACGCTGATAGCAGTATAAGGAACCGGAAAACTGATGTATTCGCCATACTTATTACTTCACAACATTTTATTTCAGGTCAATTGTCACTGTCACTTCAGAACGTTTAAGTAGCTAAACCATTTTTATGGTAAAACATTTAAGTTGTCTCCTTTACGCGAAGTAATATGAAATGGATCATACGTCACTATCTAGTTTTCTTCCTACTATGTATATGATTTACAGCCTGCCCACCTACTAAATCAAAGAAAGTGGTTGTTTTCTTAAAGATATTTTTATTATTATTTACATTAGAATTTTCCCGAACTGGTCACTTGCATATACAATAATTGACAACGTTTGAAAACTCATCTCTTTAACTGTACAATGCAGTTTGTTTAATTTGATTGTCGATTTTATTTTTGATGCTATTTTATAAATTGCGTCTACATTAACATGGATTTAACTCGGGAATTTTTCATACTAAGTATATACGGTTTTAAGTGTAAAGCAGCAGTCGGTCGTATGGGTTTTTTCAAGATAAGCCCAAACCAAAGTGGTGCAGGTCATAAGTGCACCTACGCGGAAGATTGCTTCTTATTTATAAAACCTGTTGTTGTTTAGAGAATCGTCGTACCTTGAATACTGGTACGTATTGACGAACTCCCTAAAATAACCGTAAACGCCGTATCGCCTTGGACCACGACAATCCTACTTCCTACACGGAGAGATAGATTAACGAATTTTTCTTTGAATTTTTCTGTTTCCTTAAATTAAGAACCAATGACGCGAATAAACGATTTTCATCACCAGAGGTTGTCTAAGAATGTGACTCATGTTAAGGCTAAATAGTTTGGTTAGCAATATATTTCTTTTTTTTCCTTTAAATTGTTTTGCGGTTTAATGCGGTAGCGGCATAAAGGTTTTTAAAATAAATAAAACCTTTAACTAACTGAGCCTACCTTAGGTTAAATTAGAAAAATCAAGCTTTGTAACAAATTTTACAGAACGATATATATCTTTTTCTGAACTAGCTAATCCGAAAAGTTGGAGGCGTAAATAAAAGAATTACTCTTTTAAATATACAGAGATATATTAGAGTGCATTACATCGCCTGGCGCAAAAAAAAAGGATCCTATTTGGTACAGCTACAAGGATTAGCTTTATATCTATATATATATATATATATATGTCTGCCATAAAATTTCGGATTTGAAGAACAGCAGCTCATATTTGATTTAGGTTAAATAAGCCGAACCTTATAGGTTATTCAATTTAACTTATTAAATATAACTAAATATTTTATTGATATCTAAATATCTGAAATCATATATAATATTTCAAGTTTTGGACTCCAGCAATGATATAGTATTGTGTAATAAAATAAACGAACAAAATAAAGTACATGTTGCTACAAAAGCCCAATTAAAATTGAAAATGTTGAAGTATAGAGAGCGAAATAGCAATTTAACAATAAAATAATGTATATTAATAATTTGGTGTATATTTAAAACTTAGGTATAAAGCTTGTCTTTTAATCCGTAAAATTATTATCAACTATGGCCTCTCATCACTCAATTCAAAGACAATAGAATTTGATAAATATTAATAGCATAGCATACATAAATAACTTAAAGAGGTCAATAATCTGTTAATATTTTTTTCATTGTGATAGTAATTTGATTGATTCGTTTAAAAACCGTTTAATATATTAAAAAAAAATGTTTAACCTAACCTCATTTATAATTGACTATTTACTAGGATATGGTGTTATAAGATAAAGGAGTGTTTATCAGCGGGAATAAATAAAAAAGGCAAAATAATTGATTCAAAGAACGTCTTACATGGCAAGTAAAATATAACAGGAAATTTGTATGTTTATATTTCTAATTCATTGTACTCCGGGAAATCTCACACTACTGGGCCATGTGTTGAACAGGTAATAAACTATACTAATAAATAATACTATATTAATATTGTAAAATTAAATTATTTATTATTTACTATTAATTATGGAACTTTACCAACTTTTAACTAGATTTTTTTTATAGAACAGGGGGCAAACGGGCAGGAACTCACCTAATGTTAAGCGACACCGCCGCCCATGGACACTCAATGCCAGAGGCCTCACCAGTGCGTTGCCGGCCTCTAAGAAAGAAACAACGAAGGAGACTACTTGTAGACTAATTACTCAGCAGTGATACTTTTATATGTGTTAATACTTACATCAAATATAATATAAAAGTACAGCCTATAGAAATCTACCTTAACCTACTATATCCTTACGGCCTTCGCCCCGGGAAAAAAATTTATTGTATCAGAGTTATATATAATAATTATTGATAGTTATAAACAATAATAAGAGAACGTGAAGCCGCGCATATGCCTTTAACAAACTCAAAAGAAGTCATGCGACCCTTATAATAATTTCGATCCGATTTACAATAGAAAAGCAACAGCGTAACTAATTTCAACATGGGAAAGACGGTTTTGTCTTGTTACAAGACACGTTTACGACACGACATTCAATGTAACTAATATAATTTGTTTACGTAGAATTTGGTTTAAGTCTGTTTTAAATATAATTTAATACGAAAACGACGCTTTTTCCTTTTAATACATACTTTATCGTATAAATTCTAAGATTGTATATTATTCTTTAAATTAGTTAAGTCTTTGGGATATGGATTTATCATTGTATACGACGGTAGCTTGAACAGATACTAAAAAAAGGACAAATTGACTATTAACTAAGGGTTAGGACTGTTTTATTTACAGTAAACAGCAGAAAAAGTTTAACATAAAGTTATACCTCTAACGAAAAAGAACTGGCTTCGCTTCTTGTACTACTGCGGGAAAATAAAACTCCTGTGACATCTCCACAGAATACACACATTGTGTTCAGAAATGAGTTTCCTCAGAATATTAAAACTATGAATTTACATTGTTTATACGCCACAAGTGTATAATATACGCACGCAAAACTTAGTTGACATGTCGTATGATGTAAAAGCGTATCTGTCGCCAGAACGTCGCTTCTCGGTCCTATTATAATAATCGTACCCTTATTCTTTCATGTTAGGCATTAATCTTAGAATTTCTCTTTGTTACCCATTAATTTTGTCGAAAAATATTGTGATATAGATATTTGTTCAATTAAAATTGGATACGAAATATTGCTTACACTATCGTATACATGTCAATTTTTTTTCTTACTTATGTCCATAATTAGGTGAAAACGTGCAATCCTCGGGGGTTTGAACACATATATGTTATAACAACTAAACATCAATGTAGTTTATTATATATTCGGTATATGTATTTTATGATTTCGATACGATTTCGTGTGAAAATATCGATTCTAAATCTCAATATCGTATTTTCATATTCAATTAGCTGCTTCCGTCAGTTTGATACTTCGCTGATTAGACATTTAAGGCATGTGAATTTTAGAAATTTTCGCATTTAAGGTAAATTAACTTAAAAATAATATTCTTTAATATGTTTGACCCAATTATGGATGATTTTATTGAAAAAGTTTTTGAGATCCCAAATCCTAATATAATAATATCACGAAGCAGTGGTTTTTTTTATTAAAATTTCAATATTGTGCTTTTAAATAATAGCAACTAGGTCAAATATAGTTAAAAGGGTAATAAACAGTAATTTACGATTTCCAACTTTAACCGTTTTATTGGTAGAGTTTCGTGTCCTTTTTTATTACTTTATACGATAAACAATATAAAATGAATAAACGTTATTTTAAAAAAAACATTATTAGTTGATGTCAGATTTGAAATGAATTTAACTAAATATGATCAGTTTATTTTACAAACGGTCATTTAGTATATAAGCGAATTATGTACTATTACACTCAAAACACAATCACACCATATAATTATTCTACATTTAAACAAAATTCAAACAATTTTGCGAATAAACAATTCGATTCGAACAATAATGCACCGTTCTCGGGCAAGGCCGGCATTGAACTGATTCAAAACTTGATTCTTGGATTCCTGGATTTGTTTTATTGTAAGTTCCAACTTGTTTGATTGCACTGAAAAATTAATGATTAGAATTTAAGGCGCTATATTTTTTGATACGGAATATTAATCTTAAACAATTGTTTTAAAATACAAATGTTTCAACTGCTTTCATTAGGCTAACTTCCCCGCACACCGTTTAGTTTTTAATATTCAATACGAAACTATCAAAGGTATCTATCAAAATCTTTTATCTTTGTGACTTTATTAGAAAATGTTGTCTGTTTGGCCAGAAATACAGAATAAATTATGTATTTACATAAAGTTTAGTGTAAACCAAATATTAATAAATAAAAAAGAATAATCGCTATATTCTAGACATTTGTACAGTCTATGTTTTAATAGATCAAAAACATAACCGTGATAAACGCATTGCACCTAAAGGATCTCGTATGTTGCTTTAATATTGCAAAAAACTTAATTAAACTTAAATTTAATTCGATAATTAAATTATAAATGTTAATCTATGGCAACGACCAAGTCATAACCCCTTGATTTATTTTGTTTATATGGCGATTCAATCAAATTCGTTGCCCTGCGTAAAATTAATTTATTAGTAAGATCAAAAAGTCTTTTTCACATAAATGTAGGTGAAAGCGGGCGCAGCAATATGTGCTTTACCGCGTTTTATTCTTATTTAAAAAAGTATTATTAGGTAATAATGAGTATTGAACCAGAACATTAATAGTTTTTCAAAAATATTCTTAACCGTAACATAAATGTTTAATACATATAATTACCTATATAAAGAGAGGATTAAAGGTGTTGTTATGAATGAAAACATAAGTTAATGTTGTTATAACTCCTGCATAAGTAGTAGTTAAACATTGATCAACGTTTGTTGGAGTATTTTTACGATTATAAGAATGGTACTCACATTAACAATAGCGAACGTCACGAAGTGTGGTTATGGTTGAGGCTCCTCACGTTCTGTTTGTGTTGCGCCTCGCAAAGGGACCGCTTTGTCCCATTCGGGGCCTAGCCCCCTTCGGGTGAACCTTGTATCGCGCCCTGCTAATACAGGACGGTGCTAGGTCCGCCTTACTTGGGCCTAGAAAGTAGGGCCTGTTGTCCCGTCCGTGTGTATTTTATTTATAATATTTTAAATTGTTGTTTATATAACGATGTTCCTAAATTTATTGATAACTGATATGAGTAAATATATTTTGACTTTAAATTATATTCAAAGTGGGATACAAAGTGGAGAGCTTTTTTCGAATTCTATAAGTATTAAAACCAGAGATGCATTGCACAGTTACTCAAAGTTAAAGAAATAACACTGACACAAAAATAGGAAAAACAAAATAATGTATGTAATATGTATTATGTAAATAAAATAGATCACCTAACTTACTACTAAAAAAATTGATAATAATTTGAGTATTATATCTCATATCATATCACTCAACTCTGCTAGCAGGCTGCGACTCGCCCATAGATATCTAATAATTTGGAGTAGTTGTGGTCCGGGCTCGGCGAGAGACGCAGAACTATACATGATAGAAGGTCCCTTTTTATTGAAGGGGAGGTCGTTGTTTTTCAATTAAAAAAAAAAAAAAAAACTCTGCTAGCAACCGTATAGCGTTCAAAAGTGTCTCATTTGAATTGGAGTGCCTGCTCAACATTGCCTCAAATGCATCAGGATATAAGATAGAGATATAAGCTTAAAAACCATGCAAGTGGTGTCCGACTCGAAGGATTCCATAACATAAGGCAAATACATTTTCTGCTTGTTGCGGCTGTAATAAAATGGACTGAAAGTTATGCCAACTTCATTTCTAATATAAAAAATAACGATGGAATTTTTTTACATTGGCTTTGAAATTAAGCAGTAAATCTGTAATCATGAATAAAGAAACATAATAAAACAATCTTAGTTTATAATTAACGATATCAAAATCTCTCACAGTCTGTTTTTCGAGTTATGAACGTCTACTACGTCTAGATTCAGTTATTTTTTTAACTACAAACGGTTTAAGTAAAATAGAATCCTTGAACTTAACCGAGAATATATCACGTTAACTTTTAATTTAAAAATATTGTGGACTTAAAATACCTCACTAATGTCTGTCTCCATCTATCCTTGGAAGCTGCCTTCCTCCTGTTTTTTTGCTTCTTGGGTACCATTCGGTAATATTCCTATTTAGTTAGGAGATATTGTTATGTGAAATTAAGCTATTTTTATACGAGATTAATCCCAGGTATGATTATTGTTAGGTGGAAAAATAATTGTATCTAAGAAGTAAGAACTATTGAATACTGTTTCACAATGTAATTTAACGCCATCTATGAAAACTACTCAAATACCTTTAGGCTAATAGTAATTGCGGTATTAAAGAACGGGTGATTTGTAAAAGTGACATCTAGTACGTCGGGTACACTAAAAGTTTCCAGAATGAAAAGGAAAAAATACTTTTAAAGGCCGGGATAAATTTAATGACTCTGAAAGTACTCTTTTTTTCATACGATTAAACTAATTTTAGAAACTATAATGGCAACCTCCATGGAAACTTCAAAACGTGTTTTTTCCTTCGACAACCACTTTTTGATGAAAATTGTTAACCATAATTGATTCTCCATTTTTGGAATTAACAAGGTCCACCGTTTTTAACTCATTCTCCCGAAAGTTCGTTTGTCTGGCCGTATGGGTTACGAGCAGCATCGTGATGAAAAGTGATACTACAACGTATATTATTTCGTTAGTTCTTTTACCAGTCACTGTTTACGGAACGATAATTCTCTAGCAACAATAGTTACGGGTCCGGTTTTATAGACCCATACGCTCTGCTGCTTTGTTTTGGGATCGTAGAAATAAATTCATGCCTCGTCATCTGTCACTATTTCAAACCTAGCCTCATCGCCGAGCCCATAAAGCTGTCAAATTACACTTAAAATCATAGAAAATCATGTGTTTTCCCAAGTTAAATCTATGTTAATATAGCGCTGTTTTTAAAATAGCGCCAAAATTTAAAAATAGACAATCAACAATCAAAAAGATTTCCATTGTCAAATGTAATTAATAGAATTAAGCGTACCTTGAAGTCCATGCGCAAAATACCAGTTACGGTAAATGTAATTAAAGTCGTAGATAACAAATTTAAATATTAAGTGGCTGTGAAACTTTTGGGGTGACGCCTAATAAGTCTATGGCCATTATTCGTCGATAGATGGCAAACCAAGATCATTTTATTTATTTTAATGACATCTAACAAAAACTGTATCAAAACGATAGGGAGTTGTGATTACTATGTATAAAATTGCTACTCGCCGGTAGATGGCGACTGAGAGTATAAATGAAATACGACATTTTATTCAAACAAATGAAATATCCGTCTTTGATACGTAACTCAGTAATATAATTATTATTCCCCGCCAACTGTCATATATTCTCTATAATGTAGTGAAAAGTTTTGATGACTTTTCTATTATTGGCGAACGTTACAAATTCTAGCGTTCCTCTAGAGTACGAAACCTGTCTATACCTGGGCTATCTATGGCTAATTCAAAAGGTTAAGACAGTTCACTAGTGGAGGTTTACATTTTCATATATATATTAACAGAATCCAGTAATTTGGCTCATAAGAGCATTTTCAATGCAGATGTAAACACCGATTCTATCCAGTTTCTCGACCAATCCTCCAAAGTATTCCTGGTTTCAATTATAATGTGCTTGTACGAAGTATTTTGCTGTAACAGCATCTTTACCCGGTGATTACATTTAAAGAGACCTTTGAGGAATGAATATCGTGTCCTTTTTTTATCCTAGATTTTAACGCTTCCCTTCAACGTCAACTCTGTGATTTTACGATGATGGATGAGTAACTTTATATTTAAAATATTTAGTTAAATAAAACAATTACTATGTGGAATCGTATTGACGCTAACAATCCATGAAACTATCGCAATAGTTTCAATGTCTTTGTATCATGAGTTTACCCATACTGTATGTGGAAGTTAAGGAAAACTAAAATAAAATTATAACATGTGATTTATAAAAGAATTTCACTGGTACAAATAATGTACAGCCACGTCAACTATGCACTAAATTAGTATTGGTTTTAATAATATTTATTTCTTACAGATAAGGCCAACAAAAAAGACTAACTACGAGAACTAGAAACTGCTTATACACTAGCATACCTAAACTTGACACAAACGTTCTGGCACAGAATTAAGGAAATGATTGAATTGTCTGTGGTTAATATCCAATGGTGTGTTGTTTTTTTAGAATTCTAATTTTGAATTTATTGAAATCGTTTCGTTAGCTTGACAAAAATATTGTATAAACTAGTACGATTGCTACACGCATAAATTCTGTTACCTCCCGCGTTGGGCCATATGGCTCAGGTAAAGAGCCTTCTGGCAGCAAAAAACCGTGACGTCATGCTATTGCATTCCCCGTGATCGGGTCAGGGGTAGCAAACATTTTGTTTACTAGCAGTAAAATTTTCTTTGTTCAGGGATAATCAACCATTACTGCAATTTAGAAAAGCGTTTATTCCATCTAGAGGACTAGAGACTTAGAACTAGAGACTTTGGAGGTCCACAAGCGTTAAGTTATGATTAGTAATAATGAAATAATGCCTTAAAAAATTAAACCAAATTGAACTGTTGCTTGAAAATTAAAATCCAAATCAGCCTGGTACTGACACGAGGTGAAATCGAATAAACCAATGATCAAAAATATTAGTAGGCATTATGTATATAACAATGCCATTTATATATTTGTTTATATATAATGGTAGTTATAAAAAGATTACATACACTCATCGAGTTCAAATTTAGTATATTTTAAAGCTGTTTTTGTTTTTCATTAATAAGGTGCTATTAATTTAAAGTTAATCACTAACAGTTATTAATTTAACAATAAACGCTATGTTTAAAAATAATACACAGGTAAACTTACACTAAGCAGATGCCTTTGTCTATAAGTAGCCTTGATTTAACTAAATTAAAATTTGACTCTATCTTAATATAAATAAAGTTGAAATTAAAATTTTCTAATCGTATTTATAGTAAATTATAAATTATGTAGTCGCAATAAGAATCAAAATCCTTTATTTCACTATGTTTCATATAACTCACAAGCTTTACTTCACAGTATATTAAGCCTTATGTAATTGCAATGAAGCTTAAAATTGACAAACAGAAATAGTAGTAGCATTATGTAAATCAGCTGATGCGTATGTGTGCGTGAAAGCGTGGACTCTGCGTTCCACTTGACTCGGTATTCGCTTTTTGAATTTAAAATTATTTTTTTTTCAAATTTAGAATTTCATTCGAGTGTTTCTCTATTCTCATTGCATTAATGCCATTGTACTGTACTGATTACTGTTATACTGTGGACTTTTTTGAGTTTGTATATCTTTGTATAATTTTGAATCCTAGCACTCTAATTTTAATCGTGGTCTATTCATTTAGGATACTTAAACTGAAATAGTTTTAGAAAAAAAAAAAAAGACTCTTTAAAAACGATTCCTAGTTTTATTGTTAACCTAGGATACTTATTCTATAGGTATGCATGTTACTTTAATAGTATGCTTAAAAAATCTTAAATAAGGTAAATGGCTTGAAATCACTTGACATTTAAAAATTAATTAAAATTTTTAAACAAATTACAATTCATTTGCATTACAAATGTTGCATTAATTAAGGAACCATAAATTAAATGCATTTATCATTGTAAATGATATGTTTTTAAATAAAATTAAAATGACTATCATTTAAAAGCTGATAAATTTCGAAAATACCACCTTCTAAACCGCCAATATCTTAAAATGTGCATTAATTCCTAAACGTTCGAAATTCGAATCGTATTCGGTTTGAACCGGTTGCCCTTGTAATAGTTGGCTGATATGAAACGACCAGTTTAGAAGACCGGTGTCACAGAGTTGTGGTCTTCTTATTGCGGAGCAATAAAAGCTGCCATGGGTCGCGATAGGGCTCTACGTGGATTGGTTGTAAACCGTCGGCAAGTGCAGCGAACGAAAATATACGGCGCGCTGAGTTGTTTTGCCGCCTTATCACTGTGTTCTGTCCATAGACTAAAGACACAAAGACATATCTTTTATGCCTATAATTTATGGACTCACAGTACATACCAGATTGTACATTTGTAAGATATAACTTTTTTAGTATGTTCCAATCGATTGAAGTGTTTAAGTAATCTAATAAAAACGTATTGTAAAACCTTGCTAAATAGTGCCAATTACAATGCAAAACAATACAAATTCTATACAGAAAATGTTCATCTAAGATAGTGTTTCATTTACAATAGTAAAATTTTAGTTTCCACTAAGAACATATTATACAGAATAGATTAAAGCGCGAAAATTTTTTCGTGTATTAGGTAGTAACATAATCTATAATATCGATACAAGATTTAGCAAGTTTAATTATAACGGTATATCTATAATCCGATTATTCTATGAAGCGGGCGTCGCGAGCCGTGCGGGGCGAAGGCGGGCACTCCGGCCGCCAACTTAAAAATGCCGCCGCAGAGCCTCCGAATCGATACGACGCGCGTCACGTGCCGCCGAGCGCGACCAATCGCCGCGCGCCCTTCGGCGGGTGCGGGGCGGGAGCTTCCCCCTCGACTGCCAGTATTCGAGCATACTTCATATTGAATGTACGTCTCTCTGGCATTCACATTCGAGTCGTGCCGATGTTCGCCCGTGTTATGTTATCAGTGCAGTGATGAGTGCGTGGACCGAGGAAGTACTCTCTTGGCGCGATGACCGTCTTGGTCTCACCGAATTGCCTACTGTGAACCGCAGGAAAAACCGCACCGCACCATATAGATTACACAGACCGCATTTGTCGACGGCTCACGTGCCTGAACCGGTACCCGAGGCCCATGGAACGCATATTTCGAGGTTATACCCAGAGATACTTGCGTTAATATTTGAAAGATTACCCGTTAGAGATAGAGGACGGGCTGCACAAGTTTGTCGTTCTTGGCGTGACGCAGCTGATAGACGATCCGTTTGGAGAGGAGTTGAGGCTGCATTACATTTACGCAGACCAGCTCCAGTCTTATTTGCTTCTCTTGCGAGACGTGGAGTACGAAAATTACAAGTTTTATCATTACGAAGAGGTTTAAGAGATGCAGTTGCTGCTTTACCCGGTTTAGAATCGCTTTCTCTTAGTGGTTGTTATAGCGTGACTGACGCTGCACTCGCAAGTGCTTTCGCCACAGAACTTCCAGCGTTACGAAGACTAGATTTATCTTTGTGCAAGCAAGTCACAGATTCGTCACTCGGCCGAATAGCGCAGTCGCTGAAAAACTTGGAAGAATTAGAACTTGGCGGGTGTTGCAATGTAACAGATACTGGTCTATTACTAATCGCTTGGGGATTGAGGAAATTGCGTAGACTCAATCTAAGATCATGCTGGCATGTTAACGATGATGGGATCGCCCACTTATGCGGAGGTGGTGAGGCAAGGGGCACTCCAGAGTTGGAGCATTTAGGATTACAAGATTGCCAAAGGTTAACGGATGAGGCGCTTAAACATGCAGCGACTGGTCTTCCCAATCTAAAATCTATCAATCTATCATTCTGCGTTGCCGTCACAGATGCTGGATTACGACACTTAGCAAAGCTGCCGCAATTAGAAGATGTTAATTTAAGAGCTTGTGATGGAGTATCCGACGCTGGAGTAGCTCATTTAGCTGAAAGCGGCCGATTGAGGGCTCTAGATGTTTCCTTTTGTGATAAAGTGGGAGATGAGGCATTATCTCATGCAACTCTAGGGCTGTCTGGACTTCGATCACTATCGCTTAGCGCTTGCAGACTCACAGATGAAGGTCTAGAGAGAGTGGCGAGGCTGTCACAGTTAGAAACACTAAATATAGGGCAATGTACCCGTGTTACAGACAGAGGACTTCGCGCTCTAGGCGATGGCTTATTAAATTTGAAGGCTATAGACCTGTATGGATGTACGTGCATAACTCCACAGGGCTTGGACCATATTGTGAAGCTGCCCCGGCTTAGTGTTCTCAACTTAGGTTTGTGGCATGTGCGGTGACCACACTCAAACTAGTGTATTTCTGTGCCGCGTTTGCGTGTGTAAGTGCGACGGCCATGTTGGAATGAGGTTGTACTGGACATAATTATAAAATTAACCAAGTATGAGATATAATCGTTAGGAGACGGGGTAGCTTTCTTTGTTTTGTCATTGTTATGATAAGTTTGTTGACTGATTATTTACGATAACTGTGATTTACTCTCCGTTTAGTTTGGTTAAGTTTTGAAGAAAGACACCCCATAACCTAGTCGCAGTGTAAACTAGACCTTTTTATTCCTATTTGTGTATACTCTTATCATTATGACGTATCTGTAATGTATTTTTAATGTTGTGGTTACGAAAAGGTCTAGTTTTCCTATTTAATTGTTCCATTAGTTAGATATTTAGACATTAATCCAATTCTTATTCGAATTTTTGCGAAATGGATCAATATCGTTTATGTTTTGTAATGTTCTGATTGCAAATTGTTTCCAAGTTATGTAAGTATGTTGAATAAAGCAGGGATAGTTAATTTTTAGTGTTTTTTAATCTCAATGTAAAACATTATCTGTGAAAAACATTTTATGTTTCTGCAAAATGAACTGTGAAATTATAGTTCTATTTCTTTATGTTTAAATTTGGCAAAAAAAATATGTTCTATTAAGTTCTTAACACTTAAAAGATATTAGCAAATGTATCCTACGACGTATGTACTATTTTTTATAACAAAAAATTGACAATCTTGTTCGTCACTATTAGTTGTGAAAATTTAGAAATAAAAGAACAGTTTATATTTCGGATTTTTATTTTCTCTTTCCAGTTATAGTTAATTACTAATTATATATTAAGGATGTTTCTTATGATTTAGTTAAATGAACAAAAGCGATCTCAACGATACGTAAGATTAGTTGTTATTTCTCGCAAAAATTCGAATTAAAATGTGTTGTATATTAACCGATTTGTTTTGTACAAACCTATGTAACATAAATGTATTAAAATCTTCATTAAGTTGCCAATTAATATATCTATTATTTCAAAACCATAGCAAATACCTTAGCATCAGATTTTTGTTTTGTTCATTTTAGTTCATTCAATTGATCATTGTTTGAATACAAGTATTTGTAGATGATCAGCAGATGTCTGTGCCTGACACAATTTATAATTTAAGATATAGTTCGTTTTTCCCATACAGTTAATTGAGCGAAGAAATATTTAATAAGAAATTCAGTCATGATTATTCGATTTCTGTGAAAAATAATAACTAACATTTTTTTAAGTGCTAGAAGAAACCGTTCTTAGAAACTGCTTAAATACCGCTTTTAATCCTCTGCCAATATACTCCTCTCGCTTACAATAACACAACCTTAACAAGGAATAACTTGATAGATCATGATATTTATGGGAACACATTGGAAAAACGTAATAATGGCGTTAAGAAAAGAGTTGCACAAGATTAAAGGATTATTTACAGCTAATCCCCCAATACCATGAATCAGTAATTACGTATTTCACCTTGATGAATCTTACTTCCTTACTCTATAATTTGATAGTCTGGATTGGTCGATTTATTTAAAGTTTGTAATTTAACAAGCTTCTATAATAATAATTGTATATTAATTAGCTGATGCTGCTACTAATGAGTAAAGCATTCTAAAGTCTAGTATATGTTCAAACATGGGTATTTTAGTTTGAACCTTACAAACTCTCACGTATTAAGCCGGTGATATTTAGTTTAATTTGAGATCGGTATAAGAATTCTACGTTTTATGGTTAGAGTGTGTACAACATGATGAATAGATCTAATCTGTGTTATATCATATTATATGTATTAGTTTCCATGTTATAATTATATTTCAACGGCATTAAAGGTGATTGGAGGTACCATCAGAAGGTAAATGCATATTGTCCTTGATCAGTTTTTATGAAATCAGATGTCCCCCAAGGCTCATTTCTTGGACCTTTGCCATTTTGATCAATTATATCGCATTGCTGTATTTTAAGTTATTCAAAAAAAGTCACTTGCCTAACTTCTTGGTATTCAGAAGGACCTCAAGGCCCGATTTACATTTCTGGCATACAAGTAATATAAAACTAGTTAATATAATTAATAATCAAATAAAAATATTGGCATGACTTATTTTAAGCTCGGTAATGAGAACAATTAAGTTCTTGGTAAATACAAGAATTTGGACATTCCTTTAGATCATAAACTTACCCTTATCACCCAGAGAGACCACATCTTAACTAAGTCTCATCGCATGGTAGCTTATACATATATATCGTGGTAGTGAAAAAAATTGCTACCATTTATAAGGAAATCGAACCAATTATAATCCATTTATTGCGCAAATATCCTCGCACTTTGTCAGCGTAACGTTGAAGAAGATTTGCAGCGGTGAGATAACTTCCTCTGAGGTATTCAGCTTCGTAGATCTTTTTTCAGTCAGGTCGCTCCGCTCGCGTAATTAACACCTTGGAACAGTCCTCAAAATCGGCTTGTACGTGCCAATACCAAAGGATTATAATATTCATTTTGTTTCAGATGCGACTTGTTTCTTAAATTGAAATCATCACTATAAGTTTAAATTTAATCTATAATTTTAATGAATAGTACTATTAATAATCTACTTCTTAGTGAAACGCGTTTAAGAACGCATTAATGTATGTTTGTCTCCGTGTGTAAAAATAAGCAAATTTCAAAATATATTATAGAGTCGTAATAATAATAATAACATAATATTTCGAAAATCAATTCCAGAGAATCTTAGTAACAATATAAATACCAAAAATGCTGGATAGAGAATGTATATGTTCAATTAAAGTATTAATATATAATAAATAAATACTACTAGTTCTTCCTTACAGTTTTATCGGCATAATTTAGTTACAATTAACGCACCAGATTGAACAATTATCCTTATTTTCAATTTTTTTTCAGTATTAGATCTTAATGATAGTAGGGAGATGTCATATTATGGTCTTTATATAGATAGTAAGATTTAATGGTATAAATGGTAAAGTTTTTTGAGTTATTTCCTTGTTGAAAAAAATATTCATTTTAATGAATTTGGATTTTTTTAACATTTCTGTGTATTCAATACTATGTTATTTTTGTATTGAATGAGGACTACACTTCATTTAAAGGCCATATGACACAGTTCTTTCTTTAACAGAATATGGTTTTTCTATCTATAACGTAAAAACTACTGAATGGATTTAAATGAAACTAGAATGCTTTGAGTGTTATATTAGAATACACACATAGGATACATTTTATAAAGATGTTGTGTGAATTGTCCAAATGAGCAATAAGGTGGTAAAAATCAACCGTCTGCGAAGTGATTTTTTAAATTTAGAAATGACTGCCTGTTTTGGTTTTTTTTTTATTAAAAGGGGGGGGTGTTAAAAAAAAAAAAAAAAAAAAAAAAAAAAAAAAAAAAAAAAAGGGGGGGCCCCCCCCCCAAAAGGCCCCCCCCCCCAAAAAAAAAAAAAAAAAAAAAAAAAGGGGGGGGGGGGGGAAAAAAAAAAAAAAAAAGGGAAAAAAAAGGGGGGAAAAAAAGGGGGAAAAAAAGGATAAAAAAAAAAAAAACACAAACAAAAAAAAAAAGGAAATAGTGTGGTGGAATTTTAGGGGTTGAACCTTAAAACTGCGTAAAGTTTGGGCCCTTCTGATGTCAGTATCCCTACTGAGCGTTACAGTTTTTCGCTTTTATGGAAAGAAAATACTAAAGCAGGAGGTATTGTAGAAGGAATAATAATTATCTAAGCTGAAAATCTATAAACGATCTGTATTTAAAGCGAAATTATATCTCTCCTTATTCAAATATAATCAATGAAAGGGAATATAATAATTTGAAACTGCATACCTTAATACATTATTTAAATAATTCTTATGCTATATGCCATCTACTTTATCTAATGAAGCATCTTAGTCGCCAGCTCAAAGCTGAAAAAGCAAAAAAAATAATTACAATCTCCTTTGTTGAAACATTTGAAAATAACAGTATATTAATATCCGTTTTCACTTTTACAACTTAATCACTTCATTCAAAATCGTATAACAATGTACTATTCTTCGAAATGTTTTAGAAGCGATTTGTTAATGATTTTATGACAGTTATATAGTTTTACAATTAACTAAAATTGCTAAAGTTTGTTTTTAGATAAATCCACCATTGTATGGTCAAATAATTTCAAGAATTTATGATATGCATCAGAGAATAACGAGACATTATATAGAAATTGAATTGAAAGATCTAATTTAATCTTCGTATATGATTTGTATATAAATCTAAGTTAGATAGTGGAATCGGGCAATCTATTACTGTTGCCTAGAATCCAAACCAATCCTTTTGTTAGTTCATTATTGTTCTACAAAACATAGCTAGTTTCAGATCTTACAAAATTCACTATGAAATGTTTAATTTTTGTATGATATTTATCAATATGAAAGTACTTAAACATGTTTCTATTCTACGCGAGAAAATTGTATTTTATGATTTCAAGTACTGTATTTATAAGAATGCTATACTAATTAAACGAAGCCTAGAACCCATTATCCTAATATGATAAATTGTTTATATGGCCTTATATGTCTATGGTCTTATATGGCCTCTTTTCAACACGAGATAATGATTTGTCAGTAAGAGACGAAAGAGTACCATAATACGTCGATAAATCTGTTTTTTTTTTTAGTCCCTTCAAAGAAGAAGAAATCGACAATGAAGCAGATTTTGGTTAAAAAATATAACAATAACCATTAGTAAATAATGACAACAAAATTTCAAAATGACTCTCTAATTAGATAATTGTCTATCCGCCATATGGAAAAATAATTTCAGGAAATTAATATCTACACGGTTGAAAAATTACCAGTTCATAGCTAAACAATGGCCATTGTCTGTCTGTGCGTATAATAGGCAATGACAAATCCAGAAAAAGGTTTTAGTTTCCGTAATGCCTCAATTGTATAGTAAATTATTTAAATCCCTGTGGTTTTAATACAAAGCTCTTATAATCACTGGTTATTTTTAATCTTTTAAAATTCTAATGGTCACAAAAGTATTCTCTGTAAAGAAAACATTTGGGATAGATTTTGAAATAAGAAACCTGTAATCGTAGACCACCTGTCGACTAGGCCTATTTTGAATAATCGAAGTTTAATTATAACTATATCTTATATATAAAATTCTCGTATCACGGGGTGCGTAATTGAACTCCTCCGAAACGGCTCGACCGATTTTTATGTAATTTATATGCGTACTTAGGTCTGAGAATCGGCTAACATCTATTTTTCATTCCCCTAAATGATAAGGGTTGTCCACCTAAATTTTTTTGACAAAATTTCTTATTTTTTATATTTCTATGATACAACATACAAAAATAGATACAACCCTAAATTTTTACAACTCTACGATCAACTTTCAACTTTCAAGATTTTTCTATTGAACTAAAAAATGATTGCTAGAAATCACATGTAGGTATGGCAATACAACGTTTGCCGGGGCAACTATACTCAACTCTATTAATATACATATATATACTACATATTATATGTATATATGGAGTAGTAGAATAAGAATTGAAAATGTCGGTATACCGGGCTTTAAACCGAAATTTTAACTAAATATTTTCTTTGACTGAATCCCTAATTTTTTGTTAAGAATCCCTTAACTGTACACAGAGGGTCCTTTAAATCCGCCGAATGTTTTTGTCACGCAAATATTATAGAAATATTTGTCGGCATTCTGTCCTTGGGATCAAAGAGTTGCCGACGCGATAATGAGACTTAGGAAATTGTTATTATCTTACTATTAGGCGGCGTCTCTTAGACTTAATTATACTCTTTTAGTAGGAAATATCTGCAAAAATATATTTCGACTAGATGACTAGACTTTAGTTTAGTTTCGCCTATGCAAAGTATATGAGTTTGGAGAATTAATAGGAGTTGGGTTATTTAATTAATTATTTTGAGTATATTATCAGAATACATTTTGGGCACGGTTAGCTCCAAGGTAAGCTATCTAGTGCTATGTAGAACTAAAATAAACACATTTTTACATATATTATTTTTATAAACATTTTTAACAGCCACATCACTCACCGTACTGAAAATCGAATGCTTTCCGGTAGTCATGGTGACCATTGTGCGCCCCGTTATGTTACAGGTAACAAACATGTAATAGCACAACAACTGGTAATTTAAAAATAATAAAACCAACGACCTCGATAGTAAAAACGTTCCGTCGTATAACCCTGTTCACACTAAAGCATTCCTTTGTCTCCTATCAAACCCTGTAACAAAAAGAGACGGATTTGTTTTTTTAGTTTAAAATGTGTCGCTAGACTGATTGTCTGTGGGTATATTTATATAGCTTTCGAAATACGAAGCGCCAAGAATTTCCATTTATCTACGATAGTCCAATGGAAATTCTAAGCTTGAAATTTATATATAATTTCCTTGTCCAATCAGTTAAAGAGGTTCGTTACATTTTGAAGATGAAAATATTAACAATCAGTCAGTGACAAACATCAAATAGTACATTTGATGTTCGTCGTAATAGTATTTATAAATGTGAAATCTGTTATATATAATAGATTCTGTCACGTTATATTGTTTAAATAAAACATTAATTGTCGGTAATGCCAGAATATAAAATATCGCCGGCATAAATCTAAGCTTATAATAAACTGTTAAAAGCATACCCAAATGTAATTGCAAGAGGAATTCATATTTTTTCTTTACATTCCGTTATAGATTAATATAAATATCGGTGTTTTACATACACCTAATATAAAAGCGAATAAAATGATCATCGGAAGAAATCAGTTTCATCCTCACGGATAAGGATGAACGAGAAATGTCTGGACATAAAGTTATACAGTTATAAATATGTATGTATAACACTATGTGTACAATATATTTCGGATATTAGGTTCTAATATTACCTGGGTATTGAGATTATAAAACCATATAAGTTTTGGTTTATTTATGCAAAGAGACAATGCAAAAACGTCTCCAATACTATTTGTAATTTGGACTGTTTGTATAAAACGCAAGGACGGCCAGAGTATACAATAACATGAAAAGTGATTACCTGTACAAGACAACATAATGGCCTGGCTTAAAAACAACATAATTACATAGAATTAGCAGTCTAATTAAGTACTTAACATAATTGTAAGATTTTTGACTGTAAACGTTAAATTAAAAATTGAATCCAAGCAATTGAATATGCTATAAAATGAAATATTTTGAGTAATATAGTCATTTACTTATTATCTTCTTACCAAAGTGTCTTTTTCGATAACTGTTTACAGAACTCTCTGTATGCATATATAAAAAATGCCTCAAAGTACGGGAAAAGCTTCGTTTGATAATTCTTTAATTTTGATCAAAATTTCTCTTTGGCTCTCTGGTGTGAATTTGTTTCATGGACATAAAAAAAAATTAGCTCTAAATAAGTCGATACTATTTTATGTAAATTTTTTCTGGCTCTACACAGCTGTGAGCGGTGAACTCTTGTGTCTCTACGGATTTGTTAGGGAAGGAAGGAGTTTCGAAGAAATATCCTTAATTGCGCCCTTTCCGCTAATCTGTGCCTTGGGAACTGTCAAAGTTGCCTCCATATTTGTTAACAAAAGTGCAGCCGTGATAGTTCTTAAAAAGTTACGGAAACTTCATCCTGACATCTTGACAATTGACGAGAAAAATATTGAAAAAAGTCATAGAGTACGAAACGAAGTACAAAAAAGAATAATCGATTCTACAAAACAGGTTTTATTCAAATTTGTAATATCTATGTGCCTAGGGATTATTTTTGATATTACTTTGTTTTGTGTTGTACCCCTCATATCAATGATAATCGATTGTAGCAAATTTGGGAGAACAGATTTGAAGTTACCATACTATGTACGATATTTTTTTGATCCTTATTCTATGCCGTGGTGGCCTGGCGAATATATACATCAGGTTGGAGGCTGTAAGTATCTTTCAAACAAATAAACTTAACATCATATTACATTTTTTTCAGTGAATAAGTAGTAATTTCTATAATATCGGTTAATAGTATGTATTGTTAAGTTTATTTTATTACTCATAATGTATTTTACAACATAACAGTTAGAAGCTAAGACAAATATAGTATTAATTTTTAATTCTGTCCATCCTTAATATCGGTTAGCGAGGTAAAAAAATAACTTCTTACAAAACGTTATGACACAAATTTTCAGCATTAATCGTATGTGTCAATATTTTTGGCGCGGATGCACTTTTGTACGCATTTTGTTTGTATTTACGAATGCATTTCAAAATATTATCCAACGATTTCGAGAGGTTAACACCTACTAAAGAGAGACTTCGAGAACTGGTACTGAGACACCAAGAACTTATTGAGTAAGTAACGATTGAATTAAATGCCAGTTTTACTATAAATATATACAAATATTATAACGGTCATTTAAGAGGTGATAGCTCAAGGCTTATTTATATATTAGTGGCGATTCTGATGTTCACACTCGAAACTAAAAATCTCTAAATTTAGCTTTAGGCCTGTCAAACAGTTTTAGATAGCGTAACCTATTCTGTATACCTCTAAATTTATAGCAATAAGGTTTAAATTGTCAATGTAGAAATATATAGAATAATTACACACTTTACAGTAAACCTAAATTTAGAGATTTTTAGTTTTAGAGGTGAACATCAGAACCAATGAAGCGATTTAGATCGTATTTTCTGTCATTGTCATTCAATTACAATTAATGAAATTATAGAACGCTACATTCCAATATATCTATACATAAAGGCATTAAGATAAAGCCTCCAAGGTCCGACGCTCCTCAGCTTCACTGAGAATAATGAATATTACTTATTACTTTGGTTATTTCCCATAATATTTATTATTTAATAATCATTTGTGATTCATAATAAATTACGATTTCAGATTAGTAAACGAAGTGCAAAATATATATTCAACATCGATGTTATTTAATATAATTATTAGCTCGTTTACAATATGTTTTTGTGGATTTAACATAACGGTAATTGTATTTTTCTAGCATCTAATTAAAATACGAAAAGTATTATAATTTAAATTAATTCGTTGATATTTAATACTATAAGGATTTATTAGATTTTTTTTTCAGTTTCTCAAAGATTTGGGTACCTCATTCGCATTCTTTAATTTTCTTGTTATGAGTTTGTACCAAATTTTTATGCTATGTCTCTTCGGTGATATGATAAGCGTCTCCGTAAGTATAGGGTCATCTCTTAAACTTTATTTGCAACTGAGGATCTTATGTCAAACATATAGAGCTTATAATATATGAGGTCAAATTTCATACTCAGTGAGCTAGCTCCAAGGTAAGCTCGTATCTTGTATAATGAGCGATAAGTTATAATTGTTTTATAAATACATGTAATATATTTTCTACTTCATTCAATCTCTGAAAAAAGTCTCGACATTATTTACATCTTGTATTACGTTTTATTGTGTCTTTTAATGTGATTATATAATTGGTATCCTTAACAGCAATACCATTGCTTCAACTTAAAATACCCATGGATCGTCAAAATGATTGTCATATACCATGGCACTAGATTTAAATTGTTGTTATAGAAAATATAAAGACGTATCAGTTCTCTTACATTTTCAGAGCACAAAAATAAGCGATGCGATTTATAAAAACAAATGGTACGAGGCCGAGCCAGAATTTAGAAGGAGTTTTTTTATTATAATTATGCGGTGTGTATTTACAACATGGAAAGCTCTGTTACTATATCTAGGTACTATATTTTTGTATGCGTACATAATATACGCAAAGTTTCTGTATGGGTGCTCTTATGGTGGCGCAATTTACACTTTATAAATATGGGGTAATATGGTGAATCAAAGTCGAACTCGTTGCTCGAAACGGAAACCTAGAAATTGAAATTTAATTTAATCGTTTAAATTTAATTTTTAAAGGGGGGCCCCCCCCCCCGGGGGGGGGAGAGCTTTTGGGGGGGGGGCCCCGGGGGGGAAAAAAAAAGGGGTATTTTAAAAAAAAAAAAAATTAAAGACAATTAATATTGTTAATGGTAATACTGTAACATACACTTACATCACAAAACTCAAGGGGGGCGAAAAAAAAATTTTTAAAACAGGGGGGCCCCCCAAAAAAAAGGTTGAAAAACACTGGTTTATATTAATTACACAACTACCGTAACAAGGCCTTACGTAATAAGGATTTGAAGCGGGTAATTTCTTTCTAAATACAATACAGTTAATTAATTATGTTCATTACTCTTCTCAGATCTCAAAAGCCTTGCGCTCTCTCAGCGGCTAAATTTGCGACACTCAACCTTACTGCATTTACTAAGGTGAGCATCTCAAGGCGTTTTCAAGGGAATACAAGGTTTAATGATTGCCGCTTGCGTATACCGTTCCGGATTCGATATTTTATCATATATTGAATGTTCATTTACAACATTCGAATACAAAATTCCAGATTCTGAGCCGTTCCTGGTCTTATTTCGCCGTATTGAGAACAATGTACCGCTAATTCAATAAAGTTAATTACACAAATTGCTAATTCATTAATATTCAGATTTCCTTCTTTGTTTGCTGGTCACATGCTGAACGTCATAATTCCGAGAACCACCCCGATATTTTGAAAATCTATATTTATACTCAAACTGTATTATCATGAAATTTTTTACTCAAAAATTTAATTGTATGGCAATGAGATTATTAATAGCTGCAAACTGAACTAAATGTATAAAACCAATGTGTATCACAATAATTTTAATTTGTGAAATAACTGTCTTCCTGAGAAGAATAAATAATGATAATTCCTGAAACGAAGATTTCACTTTCTGAAATGGGAAAGTAATTTTTACACTACTTACTTCCTAAACTGATACCAAAAAGATTAAAGATAAACTGAACTAGTTGATTTTTTTACGTCTACTATCATATGAACGGTGCAATTAGAAATTAAAGTACAAAATTAGCCATAGACAGCTTAATAACTGAACGTGTGACTTGCCCTTTCCATTTCAATAATTAAAAACATATATACACTAATTAACTTATCTTTTTGAACCCTTCTAATAAACGTATCACCAGTGTCTTTTTTATTTGAATAACTGACTATTAAACGTTTTAAATATTCCTTTTATGTGTTCGAGCCAATAATTAATTTTCATATATAAATCGTGGTGTTTTTCCTTCACCATAAGTTAACTGAAGCACATCTCATTAAGGTGGCTAAGTGAAAACGATTCAGCTTAAACATGGATGACTTAGAAAAATTTGAGAATTCATTCAAATTAACGAAATCATCATTATTTGTATCAGGTGTTAATCTGTCTTCGAAAAGTTCCGTTTCGCTAAATATTCTCTACATTTTCAATCTTCTATGGTTGTTCACTGATGTGTTTGGGGAGTTCTATTGGCTTTACGAAGGTGTCAGAGCTGGCAAAAGCTTTGATGAGCTGTCGGTCATCGTGCCTTGTACAGTCATTTGTTTTTTAGCCACCTTTAGATGTATACCGTTGTATTTTAATAACACACTACTAGTCACTATCCTTAACAAACTACGAGAGATTCACCCAATCACAAGAGATAAAGGAAAGAAGATGGAAGATATAGGAGAGAAGGAAATAATAAATCGTGCTCTAACGCTGTTTAATAATATCATTGTTTTTATGCTGATAGCAAATTCATCTGTTGTAATTGCGTTTTGTTTACTACCTCTGCTATTAATGGCCATCGATTATCAGAAAACAGGAGAAATTGAACTGAAACTACCATTTTTGGTCAAGTATTTTTTCGACCCATTTACAATGACGACCTGGCCGTTAGTATATTTGCATCATATTTGGTCGAGTAAGTTATTTTAGTTTAGTTAATATTAAACATATTCATGACGGAAATTTATTCATAATATCCTTGTAAAAATTATACATAATATCTTTAATGCAAAAGATATTTCGATTTTGTGTATTAATGATAATTTTCAGCAATGATAGTAGTAATCTATCTGTTTGGGGCTGATACATTTTTCCACGCGTGTTGCATCTACCTGAGGATGCATTTCGAATCATTGTGCAGCCGTTTCGAGAAGGTTATAACAAATTCTAAGAAGGAGACAGAAGAACGACTTCGTTCGTGCATTTTACGTCATCAGGAGCTTATTGCGTTAGCATCTCACTTTTATTTTGAATATCATCCAGTTCTTATCAGTTCTTACCAGGGCATCCGACTCATTACCAGCCTTGTTACCATAAGTATGGTGTAAATCACGATCTCTGTTTAAGATATTCTAAAAGAATAATCCAGACATGCAATGAAAAATCATACACAGCTTAACTTAACTTTGGTATAACTTATGTCCTACCAAATATTAATATTTATAAAATTATATATTCTATGTTGGATGGTTTTGACTAAACAGGCACAAGGAAGGTACCTACAAAATCTACTATAATCTATGAATTTACTCACCTTGAATGTATATAATCAGTTTTTTATGTGGTATCTAAAAAAAATCTAAATTCCTTATCTAGAATTATATTAGAGCTACACCGTTAGATACATTGTGTATGATAGTGATAACATTAGCACAGAGCTGTGTGTCGATGAGCGACGTAATGCCACGCGAATTCTCGCTTTCGTTCAGCGTGGGTTCTGTAGTGGCGTAGGTTCCCTCGGCGATAGCATAATCTTTTCGTGGCTACGGGCTGGATTGTGATGACAAGCACAGATGTGTCAGGAACAATGTATATGATTGTTATTACAACGTTGGCTGTAATATCATTCTTAGACGATACTGTTTACTAATCACAATCATAAGAAATGCCAGTTGTTTTATAAAATATGGGACAAACTTGTCAGAGGGCTCGCAAGTGTTGTCGTACTTTTGGGTCGTCTTTCGTCGTCTTAGACCAAAGAAAGTGTTTTCCTAACAAATTATTTAATATTTTCAGATTGGTTGAACTGATGGAGAGATTGTATTCAAAATCTTTTCTACTCAATATAATGCTAAGTTCAGTATTAATTTGTTTAGGCGGATTTAATATAGTGGTTAGTTGAATTAATTTAATTACCGTTATACTCGTAAATTCTTTTTCGTTAAATTATTAGTGCTTAAATTATTTCAAATCTATTAAAATTTTTAATGTTTCATGTGCATCAATTTTAATGTGCTTCAACTTGATGCAACTATGTCTTCTAGATAAACAATCTTTATGTCTACAGTTTTAAAATACTAAATAACGTATTTTTATATTGCAGTTCAGCAAACAATTTGGTCTAATTTTCGCGTATGTAAACTTTCTTGTAATGTGCCTCTATCAGATCTTCATGATTTGCCATTTTGGGGATATGGTGGCAATATCGGTAATATTTTTTTATAACTGAAAATAAAAATAATGTAAGTACATCAAGCTTCAAGTGTGTCATCATCGTCACAAAATCACGAGAACTTGAACATGTTTATGACGAACGTTCGGTGTTAATATGAAATGCTTATTTTTATACAAATTGCTTTTTCAAGTGATAATAAGTAAAACGTTAAAATATGTTTCTCCAGAGTGCACAAGTCGGTGAAGCAATTTTTAATAGTAACTGGTACGATGCTGAAATGAAAGTCAAGAAAAGCCTATACATTGTACTTTTGAGGTAATTATTGATTAGTCTACACTTATGTATTACCCAGGGCGGCACAGTTTATTCATCAAAGAGTAAATGATTGTTGATTAAGACTGTAGACTGCTGTTTACTTACAAATTGTACTTCAAGTGGACTGCTTTTACAACTTGTACCTAACTCGTAACTCAAAAAACTACCAAATCATAGAATATAGCTATACATCAACAATTGGAAAAAAAAAACGGAAATTTTTCCGTTCCAATGTCGGGTCTATATCAAGGAAGTGATGTAGCATTTGTTTGTTTCAGTGATGTCTAATTATATATTTTTAAAAATATTTTGTATACGCAGTTTGCCGACAGTCTTGCGATTATGTTTTTTTTTACCAAATATCACGTTAGAGCACTTCAGTACTGAAAACAAATCTGTTTTTTTTATCAAAGTCTTTATACCTATAATTAACGTATTATTTCAGATCCCAAAAGCCATGTACTCTGACGGCAGCTAAATTTGCCACTCTCAATCTCAGAGCATTCACAACGGTATAAAATATATTCTTATTTTTCATTAATTTTATTAAACCCGCAATATGTTAAATCTGCAGTTAAATTCTTGTAACACTCATAATATATTCGGTGTATATTACACAATTTTAGATAATTAACCTTTGTTAGATAAAATTCCTTTCGTTTCATTGTAATTCGTCAGATAAAAAGACGGATTCTATATTCTATTGCTACGATACAACTCCTCCTACGGCATCTGTACTAAAGTTCAAATAGTAAATTTCATATGATTTATATTTCAGATTCTAAGCCGTTCGTGGTCATACTTCGCTCTTCTTAGAACTATGTATGATTAAAAAATACCTCTTAGATATCATCATCATGATATAAATGTATGAAAATATAAAACTAAAAATATAAATATGATTTCTTCTGAGTTTTCGTTATGTATGTGACATGCCCGCCCTTGACTAGAATGTCTACTTTGATTAGATTCAATTTAGGCCAATCTAGTTTGTGGCGCGTGACGTGATACTAGCAACAAAAAATACAAAATAGCCTCTGCTTTTTATGTCTCTTTATGCTTTTTCCTATGGTATATACAGTTATATATGTCTATAACTGTATATTATATACATCTGACGTAATAGAGATGATGAGCAACTTATGAAAGTACAAATTGTTTCCCAAACTGTTTACTTGTAGCTTAAAGAGTATTTTCCTTTAGATGAATACATGAATTATTAGCACATACTTACACATTTCTTTCACACTTCATTCATTCAGTGTATATGGTGACTGTAGATCTGGCCGTGTGATCCAAAATAAACCATGTACCAGTGACTCAGCACCAAGCAAGAGTACAAAAATATAGGAATCTAATAAATTGTTATGTTATACTTATGTTATATCGCTCATTAGTAGGTATCTATAAAAATTGTTGCTACCGCAATCCATGAAAATCTCAAACATTGTTGGTACAAATTCTGTTTTTTAATTCTCGAGAGTGATTTGACTATCGTATTTCGTGAATCTACGAATAAACAGATATTTTTATTTTAGTTATTTTATTTCAGTTTATTTCTGCCATTTTAAATGCAGTGTACTTAGAAACGCGTTCGACTTATTATATTTCAAGTATTATATGAAAAATAAATCAAAGTTATAGCATATGATTAACTATTATACTTTTTTCATTTAAACCACCAAATAATGGCAACTGATTCCTGAAACCTCGATAATATAAGGCCAGTGATGCATTTCTGATTCTAATTTAAAATTCCAGTAGTGGAAATAATAAATGGGCGTTTGACAATGCGCTACCCATAGAGTGTCATAGAACAGGTTCCTTTTTCAAATTTATTGCCTGTCATTTTTTACATGTGCCCGTGTGTGCACTTGCCAAACACTATGGGGGCTATTCGAGGGGTGGGCTTGAAAATTAATAGGGCTGTCATTTTAGCAAGCAAAGAGCAATGCTCGGTTTAATAAAACAAACATAGAATGCATTTAAAGTTGATGTATGTTGTATTATACTTCCAATGTGTGACGGGACGAACGCCTTTCCCTGCAACTTCGCGTAACAAACCTCGGTGTTTGGAAGAAGACTCGTAAAAGTCCACTAACTGAGCTGGTTTATGTTAAGGAAATACCCTGTAATAATTGATTACTTAGTGAACATCAATTTTTGTGAATCTCTTGCTATTGTCCCACCATTTTGCAGCGTTGAAAACCACAAACGGACGACCGAGGCATGCTTAAACAGTCGCATTATAAATCTCCTGCGTTGAGAATTTTGAAATCAAATCAAAATATAAGAAAACTATATACTCCTACAGCTAGTCACTTACCGTTGTTTTAAAATAAAATATTTTTAATGCTGCAGTAGCCCTGTTATAAAATACCTATACTCGTCGTCCGTCTGGCGCAGCGGGGTACTTCATACCCGACACACACCAATACCACGAATGTGTGTATAGTTTTAATATGTATAGACCTAATGAATTTCTGGCTAATCTAAAATCATATGAATGAATCGACACACTCATTTTCGCCATACGCCTCTTATATAAGGTATAGTATTTTTTCGGAAAATATTATTTTTTTGTAATGTTGCGGAACTGGTATACAAATAGCTTTGAACTCGGCGAATTGTTTTCCATACAATACAATACACACACTTTTCGACGATGACGTTCGTGTCAGACATTGACATTATCACCTTATGGCCTTAACAAAAAAAACACACCATTTTATTTTGTTATTATTATCTCAGCGTATAATTGTGGTATTAACGCGTACCATAGCCTAGAATTTTTTATTTTTCAAATCTTAAGGATCTCATTTTTATGATATTTATCTACCTTATTTATATAACTTTAATAATAAAAATACTTGTCAGTAAATCTTCGGCAAAAATATCCAGCCAGAAAAGTAAAGGTTGTCAAGGTGAAATAACCTTTGCTCTTTGCCACAATACGGGTTTTATTTATGAAGTCTCATTATAATCCTAGACCACACGTGTAGTTTACCATAAACTCAAATAAATTACTGAAAAAAATGTTCCTTCAACAGAAACTGCGCTATTAAATAATTCATGAAAGAATTTACGTTTCAAACGAAACACGCAATTATAAAGCAATATAATAATATTGTTTAGAGTTCAATACTAATGTGTGTGTGTGATTTTTAAATGTTCTTTAATCAAACGAATATGATGATTTTCAACATACATGATATTCCAATATTCTTATCTAACTAACTTAAACAGTAATTAGTAATTAGTAATACTATATTTTATGAATCGTATTATAAAAAAGTATTTTTAATGGTTTCTTATTGCGGTACAAAAAGAAAATTGTTCAGTCCGTAGCCGGGATTGAAAAGTGCGGCCGAAGGGTTGCGAATCGAACGTTCAACCATTTAATAGCCTTTTAATTTAGTCGAATCAGGTCCTTGAAATAATCATTCTCAACCATCCCCAACTATAATTAAATATTACTTTACCAGATACTTAAATATTATTGTACACCATAGTTTCCAATAACTGTAATTATGTGGTACAAATTAATTATAGTAATCCAAGAATTTACTATCGGTATATATTAATAAAACCTATTATTACAAGCAACTATTTAAACAAACTCCCAATATCCACAAAGTCAAATTTCAATTTAATTCTCGCGTAGAAAAACATGGAAATAAATCGTGCACTTAAAGAGCTCGACATTTTGTTTTCGTGTTTGGGTCTTTCCTATGATAAAGCATCTAAAAAGGAAAAAATTAAACGACGCTCCGTCTATATTTTTAACTTTATCTGGCTCAATAGCGATGTTTTTGGCGCGATCGTCTGGTTTTTTGTTGCTCTGCAAAACAAAAAATCATTCATAGAACTAACATATATAGCTCCTTGCATTACCTTTAGTTTCCTAGCAAATTTTCGATCATTTTCACTTATACACAATGAAACGAAGATCTACGCACTAATCGCGACGCTAAGGGAGCTAGAACGCCGCACGATGTTCGAAGAAAAGGAAATAAATGACATTGTTATGGAAGAAACGAGATTCTTGCATAAAGTACTAAAAGTGTCCAAAGTGTTGAATTATACACTGATTTTAACGTTCTTTATTACGCCACTGATTTTGATTCTGGTTAAATTTCTCAAAACGGGGACGTGGGAACTTCTATTGCCGTTCTTGATTGTTTATCCATTTGACTCACATGATATAAGGTATTGGCCGTTCGTGTATTTGCATCAGTTGTGGTCAGGTCAGTATAATAAAATTCGTTCCAATTTCGTAGGTTTTATGCGAATGAAATTTCATATTCAAACTCGTTCATTGCCTTCAGGATATACAATTTAATTGGTTATATTCAATTTAAGATTTTTCGAATTTCAATTTTAAAATATTTGTAGGTAAAAACTGTTTACAAATGTTTTATTCTTGATAAATGATTCGCAATTTCTTGATATTTTAAACTCAAAGATGAGTCTATATTTTGAGGTTAGATAATCGATGTTTTATCAACATGCTCTTAATACTGTTTATATTTATTTGTTTAAGTTTAAAACAACTCTAAAATATTGTTGGCCTTCTGTATATTGATTATGATTCCATTGAAACTTATTATTAATTACTATTTTTTTCAGAAATCCTAGCGACCCTAAAGATATGCAGTACAGATTTTCTTTATTATATATGCTGCACGTTTATCCGCATACAGTTTCGTATACTGCAGTTAAAATTTTCTAAAATAAACATACATAGATCATTCAACGCTGATAATTTTAAGCTGGAGTTCACAGAGCTTGTGAAATGGCATCAACAACTGATACGGTATAGTTGTAATAGAATATTATACAGAGAAGACTTCATATTTATACTAAATATAATTGCAAAATTATGCTTGCGACATTGTCAACGTGTGACCCTCTAATGATTCAATCAAGCTCAAAGTTACTTTTTATATGAAGTGTTTATATATAATTAGTTGTGGATATTCTACTAGACAATGCCACAAAGTATCATGGGTTCTTCTGGGTTTGCACACATAGTAATATTAATTCGTGCACACTACGATCTAACACACGACCTCAGAGTTAACCAGACTTACTTATCTTACATGAAATAATATATTTTTTTATATAATAGGGGGTAATAGAGCCTGCAGGTGTACCTAAGTGACACCAATGGAACAATATTCAAAGTATATTTATCACTATTGATGTATTTGCAGATCCCTGAAAGTTTTGGATGAAATTTACACAAAATCAACACTGTTTTATTTTCTCACAAGCTCTATTATTATTTGTTTAACAGGCTTTAATGTTATGGTACGTATAAATTAAACAAAGAGAATGAAGTAATTTCTGTTAGTGAAACTTTGACGACCCAGCCCTGAGTTTTTGGTGTAACAATAAAGACACCAAGGCAGACAAGGCTGATTAGTGTTCGCTTACTAGTAGCTGACTCAAGAATACCTGAGCCTCATGAGCGATGCCTCATTGCTGCTATTCAATTAAAGATAAAGTTCTTCTATTAAGTAATTATCGGTTTTTTTTTAATATTTTTTTTAATTTTCAGAGTATAGAGGACAAGGGCTTTACAAATATGTTCCTTACATTTCTATTGACGAGCTTATTGCAAATATTTTTAATTTGTTTTTTCGGCGACTTGTTGATGCACTCGGTATGTATTCATAATCTAGAGATTGATCCGGTTAAATGCATTCAATAAATCCAGTATCAAAGTTTTATCTGACAAAAATTTGATACCAACGATTTTGATCCTAGTTATTTTTATCCGTATGTTTTTCCAGAGTGCAGATATATGTATCGCAATGTATAGAAACAATTGGTACGATGCGGATGGAAGCATTGGGAAACTTTGTAACATTGTTCAGATAAGGTAAAATGTGTGATTATTATTATGTGTACTTAACTTAAAACCATTCATCTTGGCGCTCCCTCAGACTTAGCTGTGGGTTAACATATATGTAAAGGAAGAGCAATGTGAAAATATTACTAGTATCTATTTACTTATTAATATTATAACGAGTCTCTTATAAATTATGCGATTTTTACGTTTTTTTTTCAGAGGTCAGAGGGCTTGCAAATTGACTGCTTTTGGATTTGCTGAAGTCAATTTAAGAGCATTTATGAGTGTCAGTATATTATAAATTATATACAAAATTATAATGGTATAATAAATTTAAAAAATATGCTATAACTATGTTTTTTTTTTCAGATTTTAAGCAAAGCCTGGTCGTATTTTGCTCTTTTAAAAACTCTATACAATCCGTAATATAATGATATTATTAAACAAATAAAGAAGGAAGTTTTTTTTACCATTTGTTTTGTTTACCATTTGGTATGAATGACCATGTTAATAACAATATATATTTATAATTTCAAAGTATTGTAATGCAAATAATAAAATGTATTCGTCAAATTGTTTTATTCAGTACGACTTCTCTCTTTGGACGTTTCAATTATATCTACCTAATTCTAAATGTTTTAGGTAACTCTACGATTATGTTTACATCAACATTACCTCTGCGTTTATGGGTGTTTAAAACCATAGAGCCGACATCTAGAGTTAAAAATTTGAAAACTGAAATTCTTTTTAACTCTACAGGAAATAAATCAGCTTGTCGTTTTTTCGGTTGTCCGCTGACTCGTATTTCCGGGCAGGCCATTTCTTTTTCTTTTATTGCATGCAACAGGCTGGCGTGTTTGATTCAATGCAAACTTTTTGTTGTGGTAACACAGACAGCGTTGACAACATTTTCCAGATTTTTCACAGGTGCGTTCTGAAATATGAAAGCGATCATTTAATTTTTTTAAGGTTTGACTTCGAACCGATTTTGAGGTAGGGTTTTTTAAAATTTTTTGTCGTTGTTTTAATTTCTACAGGGAGGCATTTAAATATGAAAATATATATCGTATCATAATATAGATTACATAGAGGACGAATCTACATCGATTAATTTTATTTTAAATCGACTGCAAACCAAAGGAAGGAAAAGTGTTATAACTCTATAATAGAGATTAGATAAACTATATAATACTTCAAATAAGTAAAACTTTATGAAAATTTAAATGTACCACCTCCATGTATCTGATTATAAAAGTAAATATAGCTCGGTATTTTTGAGTGCGTAAAAATACTATATAAATATGCAAATCTAATCACAATAGGTTTTATATACTATAAACCTTGCACAGATTCGACCGAAACATTTATTATCTGTGGCAGTAAGTCACTATCACAATAAAACCACAATGTCTCGAAGCCACAGGTGGTCGGGGTGTCGGGATGTTCAACTGCGACCCCGAGTTCTGTGTTCTTAACACTTGTGATATATTGGCGACTTGTCGAATTAGTATAACCTTTAGATGTATTTTTGCTATACAAATTATTTCTTGAACACGCAATATAATTTAATTTACAAATGTTAATTTTTTGTTTCCTCTTTAGCTACTGAACACTTTTTCAAATACATGAGATAGCAATGATATATGACGCATAATTTTATGTCTATATAGAATTTATAAAAATAATGAGATTTCTCGTTTCGACGCGAGTCTATAGTATGTTCAGTCTTTTACAGTATTTTAATCAAATACTTTTTTTTAATTCTTTATTTAGGAGCTTGACCTATGAGATTATATCGCTCTATTTGCTATATATACACATAAAACATATTAAGAATCTATAACTAAGTGCTAACCTAATAAATTCAAATACTTGTCCATATATAATTCCACATTGTGCAGGAAAATCTCAATAACAATATCTTTCATCCAATATTTAATTTCACTTCAATATACTTTAGTTTCTTCGCATTAAATGTCTCCATCGAAGAAGCAGTAAAAACATCTTCAATAGCTTCCCAGAAATATGTGAAACTCGATTTAAGCCAGCGGCAAAAAGTAGCGGTGTCACGTGTTTGGGAAAGCGCGGGAAGAATGCTCGCGTTCTCATTTCGAAATATTGCTGGTATCAGAACTAATTATAGTACATAGATATATTTAAATCGGATATTCTATTCAAGGGCTAAGTTTGAAATATCAGTTTAGGAATCTCACAAAAATCTTTTATCTTTGATTGAGGTAAGCAATACTTCAATCAAGTCGTGTCAAAAAATATATAAGTATAACCGAGATGTGGGATTTTTAAAAAATGTTTTTATTTTATTTAGATTTTATGAAACGTATAAATAAAATATATACCCTAAATACTATGTACTAAACACACAAAAGAAAACACCGTTAGAATGTTATTATAAATAGAAAAATATACTACACAAGAAAGTTCGTATTACATTTTAGAATTAATCCACGAAACTATAAAAACGTAGCAGGTAGAAACTAAATTTCACATCGACCCCTCTTTTCTTCGAATTTCCGAACCTTTATTATAGACCCTTTGTAAGATTTTTTTATAATTCTAGTGGATTTTGTTAGTTTTTGCTTTATGTGTGTTAGCTGTTCGCTTGTGGAATTTTGGGTGTATTATATTAAATATTTCGGGGAAGATTTATACAATAAGTGCCGCCAGTGAGGCCGTTTCTCCCAATGTGTGATTTTTACATTTATTTCATACTAAAAATTATTAAAATTCATACGCGTTACATATCACATTACATTTACATTTGATAAAGCTATATGAAATAATTGTCTTCTGTCGGCGCTCCTATTTATTATGGTGCTGGATGGCGTTATGCAGTATGTAGTACTACTGTACGAAGCATGAATTTGTTTGCGTATGCTCTGGATAACCTCGCTAACACAAGCCCAAAGCAAAGTGTGAAATTAGTCGTAGAAAAACTATAGTATATTCGTAAAATAAAGTGTACAGCGATAACGTGTACGGGTGAAAGACAGTATTTCGCTTAATGTACCTCAGCAGTATTGTTACCCGCCAAGGTGGGACATACACAGATGTCATAGCGAGGACAAATATGGCCGAAAGCCGCCTTCGCTTAACTAAGATCTCTGTGGATCTCAACGCGCATATATACCGCGTGAAGATCCCTCTCTCATCGGATGTCAATTCAATTGTCAAGCCGACTTCTGCAGGTCGGTTGTAAGAAGATATTGGTGTACCAACTACAAGTGAATGAATTCAATCAATCAACAAATTCCAAACGTCGACATTTCGCATCTTCGTTCAACGTTGACCTGTGAAATGGTGCGATCAGTCCCCCATTGAATATGAAATGCGGAAATGGAGATGGATTGGCCACACATCAGATAGGTAGACGAAAATAATAACAAAGCTAGCATAAGAATGAAGAACCGTCAGGTGCACACATAAATTTAGAGAGTGTGGAGTACAAGTTGATGACGAGATAGAGGGAATGAGTTGGAGGTCAAGGCAGTTCCTGAGGGCAGTTCGACGAGGCGAACAGTTGTGAAGGTCATCTGTACCAACGAGGTACAGCAAAAACATCATGTTAAATAACTAGCAATGTCTAGTGGTGAAAACTTAATTAAGCTAAGATCTTTACAGATTTTTCATTATCCTCTATTTCTTCTTATATTGGATATTAACAATCTACTGCGTTATAAAATTTTCCTTTCACGTTATTTCTTAATTCATACGCTTACTTCATATAAATATAAGCAAACATATGCGAATATTAACCCATCACGGTTACGGTGGAATAGAAATTATTATTATCAATTTTTTTCAATTAAACAGATAATTTACGCTGTCATGTTAGACAGTACACGAATAATAAATTATCTCGTAAGAGTAGATCTAAGGATAATCGCAAATATCCTTTAAATATATCTTTAGCTAAAAAAAGGTTATACTGTAGTATTTAAAAATTAGCCCTGCTTATCTTATACTTACCCTTTTTTATCATAATTTGCAATTTAAGCAGCGTAGAGTCTACGTAAATTGTACTTAAAATGGTTCTGGTTATATTGTGTATTGAGTATTGACAACAATAAACAAGAAGAAGAAGAATCTTATACTTCAATATTTCTTCATTTCATACGCCTTGTATTTAATTCACTTAAAAATGAATTGTCCTATTTATGCAAAACCAATAAATATTAATAAAAGTAAAATTTTGGATTATTATTTTCTTTCCTAAAAATTAATTTATTAGTTGATTTGAAAGAAAAAGGAGCAACTGTGATAATTTTTTAATAATATTTCTTCATTTCATTATATTTCTTCATTAGGTAAAATCCTTTAGTACTTATTAAAGAGTTTATTACCAATATAATATGTATATATTCCCCTGTTAATTTAAATGCCAAGGTAAATATTGTTTCAACTTTCACTTTGGCGTTACAACCAGTGATAAAGGGAGGTAATTAAATTTATTAAGTTTCTATAAGGAACAGTCTAATAGTACTTGTCTACTTTGTACAACTTAAAACTTGAGATAGATATATAGATACATACAAAAAAGGGGTCCCGCGTTGTTGTATAAAAATATGTATGCTCTGTTTCGCTACACCGAAAGAACATTACCATTAGTATTCACAAATGATAACCAATAACGTTTGACCATCTTTAAAACAATAAATTTATCAACAAATACATTTCATCAATGTATTTCTCTGTCGTAAAAATATTACATTTCCCTGGTTTTCTAATCTAAGTTAAATTATAATCTGTTTCGGTTTACGTCGGTAAAACAGTCCGGGGCCAGAGCCGCTAGTTGGCGCTTGCTCTGTTTTATCGACAAATTTCAATCTCTGTCATGGCGTACTGTTTTCCAGAGTCGTGTTTATTTTAATCAAAATAATGATTTCTTTACGAGAAAAACCGTTTAAATGTGATAAAAAGCATAGTGTTTATTGTAAAATATCATGATTAGTGCCTACTATAAAGTTAAAATTGGTAGTGACCATTAAAATGGACAAGAAAAATGCGATTCGAAGAGGGAAACGTCCCTCTAAAGTGCTCGAAGAAAATTATTGGGATTGCAGCGTTTGCACGTATAGAAATAATGCTGAAGCATTTAAATGTTCCATGTGTGATGTTAGGAAAGGTATGTATGATATACAAATACCTTTGGTACCGCTATTTTAATTTAGTAAATAAATATAGGTCATTCACATTGACTTATGTACATAAGGTTGGGAATATGCATTAACATAATGTATAACCAAACGGTATGATTGCTGACAAACACATAAAACTATGTATAAATAAATAAAATCCATGCCATCTTTAACTAAAGTCTTTAATATAACCTTGGTGACTCAGGCAGTCAGTATAATTTGGATGTATTGATTAGGTAGGTATGTTAGTACTCTGTTATTGACGTCTAGACTAACGTGGAGCGGTGACTTGTTTAATAATATCGATACATAAGATAGATATATGCTAAATTATGTGAATTTATATAACCTTTCTAGCTTTATTTAAAACCTTACTTATCCAACTTAAATATTTTAAAGCATCTCAGGAATCACTACTCAAAAATGTTATATGGACTTCCACAGACTAAGGATATTGTCTTATGTTTATATGGGGCATAAACATAATATGAAATCAAAGTATTTTATAGTAAATATATTTTATACAATAATAAAATATTTAATTTAAATCTGCACTATAATTGAATATAGAATACTAAGGATATAAAGAGATGCATGTTTTATCTTAGAGTTGTAGACATTTTAACAATAGCTACCATGCCCAACTGCCAAACAATTGCCAAATTAGATTTCCAATCGTTGTGAGAATATAAATTGGCTGTAGTCTATGTCAACATGTTTATATACATTTATATATGAGCATGTATGAAATCTCTCCTGATATATCTATTTTAATTAAAATATGTAAGTCAAAACAACAACAGTGTTTGACTTTTCCAATTTACATACCGTATGTGGTTCTGGTATCTGGTATTCTGCTTTCTGTACCAACTTTATTAACTATTATGGAAATAGTCTTTCAATGCAACATATAATTCAATACTATAATGTGTTTAGTACTAAAACACATTACATAATTCAATGATTTTAACGATTTAATTATAAATTCTACATGAATGCTTATTTTTTTATTACAGCAGTATAAATATATTATGCTCTGTGTGGTACATGAAAGATAGCAAGAGTTCTTATTAGTTTTTATTATATTGTTGCTGACTACTATAATTATTTGTGAAATAAATCTTGTCCTGTAAAATTAAATACCCTTGCCTTATGGCAATATGGTAAATTGAAATCATAAAACATTACTCTATGTTATAGTATATATAGTGCAATCATGAGTAGCAAGTCTACCTACTTAAAAGTGAAACTACTACTACTAGCTACTCTAAGTGAAAAGTTTCATTAAATTGTGTCGTACCTAGCCAAGTCCTAACTGTAACTAGGCTATCGTAATTAGGTAATCGAACCATGTGTGACAATGTATTACTTTTCTTCGCCACTAAGATATGCAAACGTATTTCCAATTGGGCTTTAAAAATAGTTTGATTTCAAACCTGAGTTTTTTGTACCCAATCTCATACGTAAGTTGGACCTGCGAAGAACTGTCGTACATAGGAATTACTTCATAATGTTTGGATTGAACGAGGCTAGATGTCTTTTTTTGCGATGTGATTGAGTCAGAACATAAAAAATGAGACTAGGCGAATCGGCAGGTCTAACTTGTTAACTAACCTAAAATTGCTTTGACGCATTTCGCAAGTAGGTGCTCGACGTAGCTATAACTAATACAAGAGCTATAAATTCAGAGAAATTGCCACTCAGACCTTGCTGGAGGCAATACGAAACATCTTACAATTCAATTTGCTGGGAACTCGGTTCAGCTACACAGTTTTCGCATTAACCCTCCAACTTGTAGTTACGTAACTATATCTATAGACTATGGCACCTACTGTCGTATAGGTACGTGACTAAGTATTACATATGTTAATTTAATTTTTTTGTCGACAACTAGGTCTTCGTTTAAGGATGAGGCTGAAAACTCTTGAATTTTTCAGTCCCAATCCAAATATTTTCTTATGTATTAGTATCGTGACATTGTTATAGATCTTGAAAGCTAATAAATCGATTTCTATTATTTCTCGATAGTAGGTCGTATTCTTATCACGTGTCAAAGATTGAGTATTGTCAAACTCTGAAGTTAAAATAGGTTTCTTGTGTGATGTTTTGGAGTCTTGGGAGCAAACCATGATTTAGTTATTAGCAAAATCAAACAGTCCCAAGCTGTAATTAATACATTATTTATCCCACTTCATCGATGAAAATGGACTCACTAACTTAGGTATTGTTAATTACAGAGCTTCCAAGACTCCAATTCACACACTTGGTCACTTGAAATTCTTTCGAATGTATGTTTAAGTTTATTACCAACTATTTCATTTATTCTAGCAGATACAAAATTATCATCAATTTAATATTGCATATACTACAGCTTGCATTATCATCCAGAAATCTTCTCGGTGCTGTATTTTTGCACATTTGCTGAATTCTAATATGTGATTTCTCTAAAGGTACTTCGACACGAAAGCCTCGTATCAACCCAGCACTGGTGGCGGCTCAGGCGGCTGGTACGGCGCCAACTAGCTCACAGAAGAGATCAAGATCAGCCAACTCGCTCAAGAAGAAAAGGCGCCAGCCCCGGCTTAACAATGTCGATAGAAGTTCTGCCCAGACCAGAGAGGTGAGGTCTTTAATTTATTCATAGAACAGTAAAACATAGTTTGTCGAATGTGCGGTTAGTTACAATTTTCAATATTCATAATAAGATGTTATTAACCATTTAAAGTTTTAATGATAAGCTTTTTTTAATACTATTGACGTTCATCTGAGATCGATTTTTATGTTTGAAACTAATTATTTACGAATGAGCGATGAGTTAATTTTGTTCTTTTGAAAATCTGAATATATCATTGACTATATCATACGATATCTCTCTCACAAGGTAACGGTAAGCGGTGTGACCGTAGTAATAACAGAATATAAGCCTAAGAAGTCAGTTTCGAGCAGCTCGAGTGACGTGGAGTCCTCCAATGATGCACGCCCATGATCTCTATTCTATATACAGATAACGCCAAACTCTATTCGATTCTAACATAATACGTAAAAACCTTTGTATTTTAATTGTTCTATAGATTTTCAGTATAAACTGCTTAAGCTACCTACTAGTTCTTATTGTGTAAAATGTTGAAAATCAAAATTTTAGTTAATAGAAAAAATAGCTGATTTATATTAGTTTAATATAAAATATATGATTTTTTGGTCAATAAAAAAGCACGGAAAGCCATAATTAATGCCCATTAATCATAACTGCACCTCAATAGAATGTGAAACTCATACCTAAATGATGTCGTCATATCTTGTAAAATATGTGACGTCATCCTCGGTTGCTAAAGTATTATGGCTGCGGTTTAATATCACAGCTAGGAATTGAATAAAGTTTGGCGGGATTTGTTATTTTATCCAATCTTTTCATTTTATAAAAATCTCTAGCATTTTAAATTTTACAGTTCTGTGTGTAATTATTATTTATATTATTGTATTGACGTTGAATGTTTACAAATTACAGTTTGACAATGGGTGACATACCAATTTTATTGATACGAAATGTTTGTGCGAATATTTTAATTATATTTTTTTATAATTAGATTATTTTTTTCGGTTTATATTTTCACGTCAGGTGCACAGTGCCGTTGTATTTGTAATTCGCCAACGATAATACAATTTACTTTTAAGGCTTTAATTTATTTTAAAATTACATTATTTATTTAACAAATTGGGTTGAATCATCGTAATGTATTTTTGTTTTATAGGTTCTCTGACTGAATATTTAATTATTATTTCAATATGTAGCTACATTTTAGTAGAATTTGTATATTGTGTGTGTAAATGTATGTTTTATAATCATTTGGACACAGTTATTTAAGTGATCATCGAACATCACAATGGAAGTAAATCTTAACGATTTAATCGTTTGTATTTCTCGACAATTGGAAATGTATATTGATATCACAATTCGTTGAATAAGAAAAGATTCTGAATAACAATCAATTGATAATGCGTATGCCTACTTATTCCGGCGAAATAGTAGTTTGTCTCAGATTATTTAGTATTTAAAGGGATTTATATCCTAATAATAACAAAAATAACATCAACAAAAATTCAAACTGTATCGGTAACATTGTGATGAATATATGTGTGGCTATATCGCGATTCCGTAAACCTGTATAGAAAAAATAAACACTAGTAATCAGTATTCGATGTTTGGTCTTAAAATTTAGAAAGTTCAATTTAATATCAACTTCATTTTCACTGTTACATTAATTTATCTTAAATGTCAAGCTTTGAAACTATTCTCAATTCTGTCTTTGATGATCAAGGTCGGCGGTTGCTATGCTGTGATAAGTATATAAATAATATATATTTTATTCTAAACGCCGTAATACGAAAAATAGCTGAGATAGATTTTTGTCTTGGGACTGAGGTAATTTTGTAGGGCATGCGCATTCTCCTATGGTTAATATTAATATGTATAGAATGTATATAAGAAACGGACCAGCACGGTCACTGCCAAGAAGTTGTATATAGCCGAAGGAGTATACATAGTTGGGAAGACGGATGTCAATTTTTAATGGTTTTGCTAATTCTGACGTATGACTAAAAAGACTGTCCGAAATTTTTAGCGAAATATTGATAATCACTCGCTGATCGCTAACGAATGTCTTATGATTAGTTTTACACAAAATATGAGATTTGTGGGTACAACCATACAAACTCTTCAGCTTTACAAATATTAATACGGCTATATTTTTGCCGAAGTCTGAGAAGTAATGTTACCCCTATTCTCTGTACAAAAAACATAAAACAACGAGGCAATGGAATTTCTTTGATCGTATCAGTATTCATCAGGTGGGTTGGCGTTCAAACGTCTGTTAGCAATCTTTAATAAAATATTATGGCTGCACAACCACAACGTATGCAAAATAAGAGAGTTGGACCTACGTCAGAATTGGCATCATTGTTCCTTCCAAAAAGCTAGCAATTTGTATGTTTAATTTTAGTTCGATTTGAAATTTGTTTTTTGAAATCGATTTCTAAGGCCGTACCTAGGGACGGTTACTTCTGTAGGTTTTGGTAAGAGATATATATATCGAGATTTCGTCCATCGATAGTGAAACAAACGACTTTTTTATAGCAACTGTGTTTGTGTATAATGGATAGAAGCACAAAAGAGTATGAACAACAAAATTAAAAATATTTCTCATAGTGAATACTTTTTTCGTAATTATTGTATATTTAAGATTAGTTTTATCTGTTACCAATAATAAGTATTTATTTGTAGTTGTAATGTAGCATTTAAGTTAGTATATTGTCAGCACGTTCTTCGTAATTCAATTATATGTGTTTTTATGAAAATTTTAGATATTACTTTGCATAAAATTATTCTTTACGCTGGAAATGAATTTGATGTACAGAAATCAGAATTGTTTCAATTCGAATTAGATTAATTTTTTCGATCGTTAGCTAATTTTCATTCGAAGTCACAGAAACAGTATTAGCACTCGGTTACTGTTAAAGCTGAATGTAAAAATTATTACGTATTTTCACAAGAACCAATGCAATTCTGAATGAATCGTTTCAGTTTGTTGTAGCATGACTTATTCTTTTTTGAATTCTAGACACGTTCATGTGTAAAAACAATTGAAGTTAAGATTAGAAGTTCACGATATTTTTATACCATTGCATAATATAGTGATTCGCATAACACCAATTTTATATGAAAAGAATATATTTGATACAATTGTAAACTCAAGGATGCTAGAAAGCCACAAACTTAACTAACCGCTATCAAGGGACAAATCTTTAACAATACGATTAGTTTAAGTATGTGGCCTTATAGTTAAGTAGTATGGAAATTTTATTAACATTACAAACGGTAAGAATGCCAATGTCATAATATTTTTGTTCGTTTTTTGGCCTCGCTAATTATGAATATGTAATGTGGTAAATGTTAATTATTTTTAAGGATTCATGTATTGTACTGTATATAAAGGATGTGATTACTGACAAGGTTTTTATTTTTTTCCAATCCCATGATTCCATTTTATAACAGGTCCTCGATCCTGGCGTTAAGAGTAACACAAGATAAAATTTACCGTATTTATTAATAAGCAAAGATGTCAGGAAACTCTGTTTATCTGTTAGTACCTTGTATGGTTTAATTTCTAAACGCATGTTCCAAATACTTCAACAAACATGTTTATTACAAATAAATATCGAAGAGAATGTTTCTTGTAAAAGCGAGTCCAGTTAAAATACAGTAGCTATTTTAGTCTGCGGCATCCTTTGAGCGGTACTTTTGTCCATCGCGTGACACTTTGAGATAACGATGGACTTAGCTAGGCGGGATTCCTGCCATGTGATAATTTATAGATTTTAATAAGGATACAGCAACTAGAACCGACTGGACATGGCGTATTAAGAATATCTCTCGCATTACCTGGCGATTGGGTTCAATGACCTAGCGGTGAATGACCTGAGTCCCTTTATATTAAATTAGTGTTGATAAAGACAAGATATCTTATCATACAACTCGATTAGACAAGTGTTCATTACTCTTGTTTGTAGTTAAAATATGTATTTGGTTTTTTAATGTTTCAAAGAAGCTTATAGTCTAGAAATTTAATTGCATTTTAATATTGTTTATCATGAGCATCTTATACGCTTATCGTATGTATGTTTGTTTAATCCTTTAGCTGATTAAACTAGACAAAATAAATTTGATTAATAGATAATAATGGGAAGGTTGCTGGTATACTTTGATGACGACAGTTTCCAGACCAAAATCCCATACCTAAAGCTTAATTAATATCTTTGCCAAATAAATATGAAAGTATCATTAATTTCATGTCACTGATGAAATATATGAGTCGCTAAAACATATATGTGATCACAAATATAGCTGCAAAGGAAGGGAGCTTTATTCTGGTAGTCCCTTGACAAGTTGAAGTGTTACTCGAATCGTAACAGAGTAATTTTTTACGAAAGAATTTCTCAATTGTAGCATCGAAACAAAATCTAGTATTTTTATTCATTTATATGGTGTACGAGAAACACATCGCTTGGAATGTGAATCCATAACTCGGACCCAAAATAAGGCTAGCTTGTGGAAGGCTGAGCAACGTCTATATGAGAAGCCCCCTGAAATCTGAGGCTAAACTAGGTTGTAGTGCCACTGGAATTTATATTATTAATTAAAACTTTTATCTACAAATATTTCATTTTGTGCTAGCCTATTTCCAATCGAACTGCGCGGGTGCGATAATTAGTTACATGTAGGAAGGTTTTAGTGCGATTGTGAAAACAACATGAATAACACGCAAACGTGTCAGAATAACACCGCTCATAGAACCGCCCCTTAATAAAACAGTTGGTGGTCTATATTTTATATGAAAAATAGTTTTCATGAAAAATATCTCATAAAAACGTCAAAATATTAAGAATTATACGTATTATATGTACATTTCGCAACGCGTTGTGTGAATTGAGTTATTGTTCGACTGGAACATTTTTAAGCTTTTAGTAAATGGTTAGTATGCAAATGTAGTTTGACAGTTACAAAGAGCTTTCTTAATTATTTCCAAAATTGACTCATAGCCATTTTCTAAATCTATTCCTATCGTTACCGTGCTTGTGTTGACCGGTTCCTTTCTCTAGACCTTTTTGGTAAATTCTTAGAGTGTATCATGGTGTGATGATTCAGCTTAAAAGCTCAGTTATAAAACTTGGCGATTGAAAAGCCCGCACATAACATGGCAAATAGTGGTAAATGTAAATTGAATGTTTATTTGTTTGATGTTCAAAAGTGTACATACCTATAATTCATGTTTTGGTTCGTTCCATAGAATTACCAATGATTAGACACAAAAACGCTCAATATGTTCCTGATTATCCTTATTCAATAGATATACTAATACCGACGAAAATACATACTTTTCGTTTTGGAAGCACGTTTATTTCAACTACTTGCTCTGCCCACCAAACAAAAATGTTTCCTATTGTTTTGGTTTCTTAACTGCAAGAACAATTATAGTGTTACTAGCTGACCCGGCAAACGTTGTTTTGCCATACATGTGATTTCAATTTTCAATTAATAAATAAAAAATAAGGGTTGATCGTAGAAGGGCGAAAATTTAGGATTGTATGTATTTTCGTATGTTGTATCAAAAAAAAAATAGAAACTAAAAATTTTGTCAAAAAAATAAAATTTAGGAGGGGACTATCCCTAACATTTAGGGGGATGAATAATAGATATCCGATTCTTAGACCTACTCAATACGCTATACAAAAGCTATTCTAATACAAGGTTTCATTAGAATCGGTCAAGCCGTTTCGGAGGACTATGGTAACCAAAACTTTGACACGAGAATTTTATATATAAGATTTTTTTGGACTTCTATAAAATATAACTTTAAAACGTTTATATCAAATGCTTTAATTATTTTGAAGAAACACATACAAACCAAGCTATAGGAACTCAGCCCGTTCCAGACGCTATGCTTCTAATAATTTTTATTTCTCATTAATACATATATCTTATGCAGTCTCGGTTTCATTTGCATTGCCTGTTGCAATTTGCTGGTTATGTACGCGCTAGGATTTAATCAAGTCGCAATGAAAAATGCCTGCGGACCCCTACAACGGGGGAAAGTGATGTACTATTAGCAAAATAGGATATAGAATTCTCGTGTCACAGTTTTCGTTCCCATACTCTTCCGAAACGGCTTGACTGATTCTCATGAAACTTTGTGCGCCTATTGAGTAGGTCTGAGAATCGGCTAACATGTATTATTCATACGGCCCTCAATGTTAGTGGCAGTCCACCCCTGGATTTTAATTTATTTTTTAGTCAAAATTTTTAGTTTCTATTTTACTATGATGCAGCATACAAAAATACATACAACCCTAGATTCTTTATTAATTGTAAATTGAAATCACATGTATGGCAAAACAACATTGCAAGTAGGTTTTTATAAATAAAATAAATAATAATAAAAGTATTTATGTAAAGTCTTCATGACTACCTTGTACTTAAGTAGTTTAGCACAATATTAAATTACGCAGCTCCATATGAAATTAATAATTATTCGTAGTAATGTTTTTTCTGCATTCGGTACAAGGGTTGAAATGTAAAGGGTTGCAATACGTAGGCATAAGAACAATGAAAAATAGCCCGGCTTTCCCTGCCCACTGAACACGCGTTGTAATTTTATAAAAATGTTAATTGAAAATAAATAATTTATACATATATACCTACATAAACCCATGATTAGTAAACGGAGGCAAATGGACCGTAACGAATCGCAGCCCAGTAGATATCACACCAAAAAAAGGCGTTCACGATACAGAATTTTCATTCCCGATTTCGGTGAAGGCCTCCAAGTGTCTCCATCATTCTCTACTTGTGGCAGATTTGAGCCATTTCTTACCTGTCACATGACTGCCTATATCAGCGATATCACTTACCAATTATTTAAATTTTTGTATAACCCGCTATTTAATCATGTTTTGCTCCAAAGCTCACAAATAAGCTTCTGTCAGAACTCAGCGGGGCTTTTTCGGGCGATTTCTCTTTCATCCAGTAGACATATCCTGTGTCTGTTTAGCGATGTGGTTCTCCCATCATAGCTTCAATTGCGCATAACACTTAAAGGTGTGGAAGCAGACTGGATTCATTCAACCATTGCTGTAGTTCCATTACCCCTTATCAATTGTGTACATGTGAAAGTTGGTGATCAGCGATCTGTGACAAATTTGTTGCTTAGGTATACTAAGTCTAACTATGTTATATAGTTAACTAAGTAAATAGAAAGCTATTTATGTCGGAATAACGAAGGTTTTTCTAGGTACTACTAAAAATGTGATGTTTGATTCAAACAAGATCAATTTATAATTGATTATTCAGCAAATTTGAATCACTCTCGAGTTCCGTACCGTATAAAAGGAAAAAATCAATTTGGTTTTTTTGTTTTTATTCTCGATACGTTATCTCTTTCAACTGCCTAACTATTACGGTTCATGGTTTAGCCTCGTGACAGCTCCCTTGGGAGCAGAATCTTGAAAATTTGTTTGACACTTGAATTTGATTTGACTGATCGATAGAAAGAAAATAAATTTTCGAGTTTCTCTCACCCAAACATCGAGAAACATGCATTTGCTATTTCCCAAGATCATGTGAAAATTTTTACCTCGTATACTCCTATGAGTCAACCGATTAATAAAAAAAGTAGGTATATTATCAACGTAAGGGTTGGATACTACACCTAATTTTTACTCTAATTGAACAATTCAACTTCCTATCAATTTTCCATCTAATTTTCAAAATACGACCAATTTAAAGAGACCTCCGCCTTCAGAAGACCTAAACTTATCAAAGGTTCAGAAGGAAACAGACACAAAAAAGCGACCATTTCACAAAGACCTGACTTTTATTACAGGCTAATAGAATTGAGGGTTCAACACAAAATAGCCGCAAAAAAATCGGCCAATTTGTCGTGACCTTCCAATGCATAACATTTATAAGCGCTGTTTTGGAATAGATAGGTCTTTGTAAATTGGCGGTTAGATGGCGTGCTAAGATCGGGCGATAGGGACATATTATAAATTGCGCTGTCCGTCTGTCTGTCTGTCACAAAGCACGCGATGCAAAAAAGCTAAACGTGACGAAAGTATGGATCCGCTAAGCTTTTCCTTTGGATGTGGTAATTTTTAAATATATAATTTCAATAAAATATAGAATTTATTTTAAATATTATTTATGTTGCGTTTCGGATGTTTTTCAAAAACCGTGCTCACTGTTTTTTATCCTTTATAAAGCATTATTTAAATGTGCTAAGCGTTACTACTCTGTTATTAATAAACTAAGTTAGTTTAGTTTATTTTCTCCACTAAACGTTTAACTACAGCTTAATGCATGCGTTTCATAGAGAGGATGGGGACTGAAGCCAAAAAAGTTTCCTTATTATTATTAATATTAATATTATTATTATTATAGGTCTCCAGGACCCACCTCGGAACCAAAATACAGTCCAAGAGCTAGCTCAAGCAAATACTAAAAGGCACTTTTTAATATATTACTTCTGTTGCTATCATCAGTGTTAACAGAATATGTAGTCGGTTTATAATTTATAGAACAACGTTTTGGTTTACTGAGGTTTTAGTTACAGCTTATATTACACAATGCAAGTTATTAATTTATTATTTCAGCCATTAATGAATCATTGATATGTGATTATATTAAAATCATTAAAAAGAGAACAAAGGTACTACGTCTTTCACGAACATTCATAGCAAAATGCAATACGCCAATTACGATTACTATAATTATAATAATAGAGCTTTAGTTTAGGAAGTTATTTATGTAGATACTTTTGCCCGGTCTCACCTCCCTCGGATTAAAAAAAATCGAAATAGTACACAACTCCTACTATCTAAATATTCTACTACAATACTACAAACTAATGAAAAATGTTTCCTTCAACTACTACTTTGTTCCTTTTGGAGTAGAATCTTAAAAGCGCTGCTCGTGTACTGAAATAAACTACCGCATCCATTATGCCTCAATACGTGGTAATTTTAATTCATAACCAATGGGTGAGGGAAAAATGGTATTTATACAAAGAGAATAAAACTATAATTTACTAAGCGAACGCTTCGGGCTAGACAAGTTAATTTGCATGGCTGCTTATGTGAATATAATATAAAATAATTTATGTCCTTTGTTTAGATTTTATATATTTTTTAATGAAACATTAATATAAGAACTACCTACACTATTTATTATCCCTCCTGTTGAGCACGTATGTCCATGTTCGTTGAAATTGCTCGCTGTCATTTGTCATGTCTACTGATGATTTTATTTGGATGCAAGCATTTGCATAAACTTATAAGCATCTGAAAAAGCCGGCAACGCACTAGACTGGCTTCTGGCATTGCGAGTGTCCATGAGCCGTCGTATCGCTATTCGCTTTACATCAGGTGAGCCTCTTGCACGGTGCACACGTTCGTAGTGCTGGACCGAACCGAAATCATAGACTTTCTTAATTTGCGTCACTGATTTATTAAGTCCATTAGGACGCTATTCGAAACAAATATATTAGAATAGTAAAAATATTAGATACACAAAGAAAACATAGCCTGTAACTTTGACGCGTTACTTGGCCAGATATTGCGTGGGAAAAGGGGCTAGACTCTAGCTAACTTTCTTAGCGTTCGGCTGGTGCAATAGTCGTCCCGGGTAACATTACTGTATTAAAAAAAACACTTCATTAACGGATTCAGCTATTTAATTTGACAAACTTGAAATATATTTTACATTATTTAAAATTTTCCCTTTTTTTGTTTCGCGTACTTTACAGTGTGCGTGGTCCCGGTAGACTGAAGACAAAAGGTGTTGATTGTCAAAATAAGTGTCACAGCTGCAGAGATGTTATGTGTTATCTGTATTTATTGCCCCGGAGTTGGTATCGACTAAAACCGGAAGGATTTTTACAAAACTGGCTCACGGTATCCTCCATTTTCCCGGATTGTTTTTCATGAGATTTTAGTTTAGATATTATTGGATCTCAGGTGTTTGATTTTTTTTAATACATAACTGTATATAAAAAAAATCATTGTAGACCCACCTTATAGTAAGTGATACCCATTTACACTAACCACGCTACAGAGTTTGATTTACCGGTTCTTCAAGTAACGGTCATTAGCTTATCTGTGTCCTTTGGTCTTCGTATTATATAAAAGTATATACTCGTATATAAATATAGATTTACGTCGCAGCTATAAATATTATCTTGGGGCTCACCGATCGTTTGAAATGAGTCCCGATACGAATATTATGTTTCACATAACTATGAAATATTGTATACACATTTAGATTCTTAGATCGAGATGCTGATTAAAAAACGTAATTATTATTTAACGTATCGTAGTTACAGTGTTGTGTTTTCAACGGCACGTTATTTAAGGGTCCTATTTAATGATTTGGGCCACCATCGGGGCCATACATAATGCAAACATACATCGCCTCCGGATTGTTTGTTCATCGCTCCCCAAGCCTACCTGGTTAATACCTATATTATGTTGGTTAATGGTACAGTCGAGTGCATACGTAAAATAAAATATATGCATGAATGTGGTATATTACAGTTAGTATATTATTTAAAGTTTATAGTATTCATTAACAAAATTTGGTTCTTATTGTATTTTTATTTATATAAAACAAATCAGTTTCAGATGACCAATTCTTCAATTCACTTGAAGAATACTTTCTTATCCAAAATAGTGATTTTATTTGTGATATTTAAGTCTAAAAATCGACGAGACAATAAATAGATAGAAGACAACCTAAGGTAGAAAAAAAAATTGAATTATATATTAGATTTTGATATTATTGTTTCTACGATATTTCTTCTTTACTGTACAAGAAAACACAGTACATATACAGGTTTCATAATGCATTTATTAGTTAAAGGAATATTAAATAAAACTTTAAGAATGCTTATGTTAATATTTTATACATATTTCCTTTTTTAATTCTTAGTTCCAGCTTCCTATCATAAGTCTAATAAAATAGTAGTTTAATTGTATTAATGAAATGCTGCTGAAAAGAGATGTTGACATAATTATAATAATGGGCTAATTTACTCTCTACAGATAGGCAATATAAGTAGATTTCAAACTAAATGTAATATACGGATGGGACCTTATTTTAATCCCATGACACGGACAGTAATATAATGCGTTTATTATTAAAGAATATTGATTTATATTTAAAGATAAACATTTTATGAACGGATTTAACATATTGTATTTTTGCAAAATTTACATATATTTTACATTATTCTTAAATTTTTCCGACGTTTCGCGCATGTACTTTGTACCGTGCGTGGTCACCGTAGACTGAAGATAAAAGGTGTTGATTGTCAAAATAAGTGTTACAGCTGCAGAGAGGTTGTGTGTTATCTCTATACCGTTGGTATCGACTAAAACCGGAAGGATTTTTACAAAACTGGCTCACGGTGTTCTCCATTTTCCCGGATTGTTTTTCATGAGATTTTAGTTTAGATATTATTGCATACAGACAAGCACACATTTCTACACTGATACACTACAGTAAAATTAAGCAAGAAAATTAAGAAAAGCAGCGGACGTCTACCGAAGAGGACACCGATTCTTTAAAGTGAGGCCATACTGCTCACTTGAGGGCCAGTAACGCGATCAGAGGAAGTGTACTGGCTGCGGCTGTTGCCACTTAGCCCACCCGCAAGCACGTTTGGCCCTTTAAAAAACATTGCATGAAACGGGAATAACACAAAACTAATGAGGTGTCAAAAAGAACGTAGACTACAGAAAATTGATTAATGATTTAGACGAAATTATGCCTGATTTGGGCTTGGTCTACAACTATGAGTTCTGCAAACACTTTAAATCCCTTTTCTTTAATTCTTGATATTTCCTAAGTTATTATGTTTATATTGCGTATTAACAACACCATACAGAAATATAAGTTTTATGTCTAAGGTCTTTGTTAGATATACCAATTTCTTTTTCGTTTCAAGCAATTTTCAAACAATTTCAAACAATTTTTTGTTGTTGTATATCAACGATCAATGGGTAAGATTTTTGTTAATAAATTTATTATTTCGGGTATTTATTTAAGCAAATTAACCAGTATTGATTTGTTTATAGGTTAGTAAAAAATATTCTTCTATTATAGTAGACTTATTACAGAAGCTAAGAGCCTGGTGTGTGTGCTCTTAGAAGATAAAAGATTAGTAAGAAGGTCTATATTTTTAGAATTTTCATATTAATTACTGTATTACTCTTATTAATTTAATTTAAATGTATGTACTTAGTTCCTTAATACAATTAAAATGTTACATTACATTTATTTTATCATCAGAGAATTAAGTCATGTCGAAAGTACTAAGATTTGCGAAATAAAATGTGATTTATAGAAATATTGTCTACAGTAAATATATTTTCAAAGATTATAGACTTTTAAAATTCCAAAGAATATCGGGCGTACTATAGAAGCGACCCACAGAAACCGTTTTATCGCATCCCATCGATCAAATATCCATTTACGTTTTAGGAAGGGCAGTTGACACTTGACAGTGACAGCTCGAGAAAAGCGCGCGAAACTTGCAAAAACAATAACGGTGAAGTGCGATATGCGAGAATTTTACGAAAATAAAACACGAGAATAAATAAAAAATATAAATCCAGTCTTTTTGTTTCCTTCGCGGATGGGCTCTCGATGTATAAAAAGCGCCCGCTTCTAGACAGCTGACCTTCGTTGCGGCGAACAGTGCAAATGAATTTTTATTTATTTTAAAATTTACTCATTTATCGAACTAAATTTAGTGCTTCGAAAAACGTCTGTAATTAACTTAGTTTAATAGTAGTCTGTGGGGCTTAGTAGTATGACTCTATTTCATAACAGAACAACATAAACAATGTTTGTATTAGTTATCAACCACGAAATAAACGTCTAGTTATGTAAATATAATTAATTCGGGTTCTATACGATTTAATGTGTGGAAATCACGTAAAACAAAGAAATTATTTGTTATTGTTGTCTAACTTGTTGAAAGATTCATAAATATTTCAAATTTTTACGAAAATTCTAATAAAGCAATAAATCTAACTCATAAATTCTGACTACGCACATAAATGTCATGTACTTGTAAGCGTTAATTATGGCAATAAAAGTCGATGATTATTATTTTTCACGTAGTTTTATTACACGCCGTATTAAAAGTCTTTATGCTCGTAATAAATATTAGTTTATGATGATCGATATATATTTTCAATCGATTCGCTCGAGTTGGGGAAATAGTGGCCCTTCCGATACTTTGTTGATATTAAATAGGAATGCATCACATTCGCGGGTAATGAGTTTCTGAGGATTGTGGGAAGCGTAATTACTTAGAGCCTCTACAGTATGTGACCCACAAAGCAATCGTTGTTTCCAAACCTAACCTTAACAATCAAATTGAATAATATCTCCGATTTCATAAAACGAATTCTTTTATAGTTTAGCATAAAACCCTGTTTAAAAATAAATTATTAATACACATAGCAGTTGCGTGTTTCTTCACAAGGAGCGAGGTATTTCAAAGTGGGCAAAAGTACATTCGCGCTATAACTACGTAGGCGCTGCGACCGGGACGCAGGCTTAAGGATTTTCACCACTTAGTTAGGGAAGCTATATCAAGCAATTATTGATGGATCACCCAAGTTGGCAACCATTGTTTAGCAAACATGTTTTTTACACTGATATTGGGACAGGCTAGCGTTTCTACGAGAATTTTAACGTCTAAAGCATAAAATGAAGAAAAAACGTTATTGAATGCCTTTTACGTATTTTTTTTTAAATTAGAACTTTAAATTTTTGACTTTGACTTTATAACTCTTGTGATACTGAAATAAAGATATACTATTCGTTAACAACTTGTACTTTAGCTAACGTATTTTTCATTAAATTTGTGATATTTAAAACAAGCTGTGTGGCCAATGCTTTAAGTAGAGTAGCGCAGTCGAGCGTCGCGCAAGACAAGGACAGAGAATAAGACGAAGGGTTGCTCTGAGACCCGGCAAGTATCGAGTTTCCGTGCCTCTCTCTTGCTTCCAACAAACTCTGTTGTACATGGATGCGCGCGCACATAAAGTACCGCATTTAAAATCAACGCCAGAGAGATAAGGAATTTATTTAGACCTCCCATTTTATATGTCATCTGGACGATATAATAACAAACGTTATGTACCAAAAAAACGGGCATTTTTTGCTCCTATAATGCATGTTTCATTAACTGTGAAATATATTTTGAATTTCGAACAGTTTAACGTTTAATTCTTAACCAGAGATAGAAATATTTTCTATCTCTAATACGGAACTTTATGAGCAATTCGTAACAATAGCAGTGAGGGGGGAGAGGCGCGCGCATGAAGTACCGTATTCCGTGCTACGTGGACGTAGAGATAATAAATGCGGTACTTTATGTGCGTTTTGCCTAGAGAGGATATGCCAAGATAACAGTAACTTTCGTACGGCCCTATATTATAATGTATACTATACAGTTAACGTAGCTATAGGTATGGTTTTTACGTCTAGTTCGGCAATATTCAAATTTGGAATTTTAATTTGTTCATTTGTAAATATTTTCTTGATCTTGTGATAGCAATTTCTTATTACAATTCAATATTTCAAGACAGCATATTTTTTTTTAAATCTAATGAGAAACTGTGCGGCGATCACCATTGAAACGTATTACTATGCCATTTTGCATATGGATGTGGAAGCCAGACGTGCGGACCCAGTTTTTAACCGAGTTAGTATAAGATATTTTGAGTTTTTTACGAGTTCGATGAGTTATCTAACTAGATAGACCTCATTTTTACGTAGCTATTAATAACCTCCCGTTTGCTTATTGTAGATATTTATATTTTTAAATATATATAGTTATAAAAATATGAAATAATCACCACTGAGAAACATAGGAAAGTGCTAAACGCCTGTTTTCGATGTCTTACAAAATAAGGTTACAAACTTAAAAAATAATCTACTGTTTAACCACTTATTTATACATAAATTATTTATAGTAAAAAGAAAGAACAACACAAGTTGAGAAAACCTGATAATAATACGGTCTTTAATTCGTATTTGTAGCATTAATCGTGATATAACAAAGTAGCTAATTTAACTTAAAAGTATTTAAACGCAAACCGCAATAGTATGCAAATATAAAATATGCAATATTTAAAATTTTAATACTATGCGCATGCATTGAGGGTAGAAATAGTTTTGATACTGTTTTCTATGAATCACATGGATCATCCTTAGATGTAAACGGTTATAATAAATCCTGCCACTCTGTAAGCAAATGATAATTGATGTTATGGGATTCGAATCGGCTATAGGTTTGAAATAAAATAATATAATGTAGCAGTATAAAATTTATTTAATTTACTTAAATTATTTTCATTCCAAAGCTCTCTTAATCGTAAGCGTCCTGTTTTAAAGTTCATTTTATATCATTGATATTATTTTAATTATGAAAAGCAAAGCTTTGAGCAGGATGGACGAAAAATCAGACAAATATATTATATATATAGTATATAGTATATATATAGTACATATTTTTTGTAAAGTATTAGAATCAAACAATCCTAGTAAAAAGTATCCGCAGTCCATCTCATTATTCATCCAAGCCTTTTGAGTAATGTTTCCCGTACACGCTATAAATATCTTTATTGCGTTACATTAAGGTGTATAATACGTTATTTATAATAAGCAATACTTCATAACCTCTTAGGTGTATTGTATTTACAATACAATTTAATACATTTACGTAATTATGTATTTTCATAAGGTTTTATACAACTTTATACATTTATTATTTCCTCTTTTGTTATACAAATTTACGCAAGGTTTGTTAATAATCTGAACCCTTGACCCATACCCAACATATTTGTGGTTGTTCATACATTTTTAAGTGGGAAAAGATGTACGGTTTATAAGCATATTTAATGATAAAATTAATTTCTGAAATAATTCTAAGTAATAGTTAGATACGAGTCGGTCTGTGTCTGCATTTCAAAGGGTTTTAAAAGATATTGCCTATTTTTAGTTGTTTAATGAAACCTGACCGGCGATAATTATTGCGGCGCACCGGAAGCCATATGAGACAAAGTATAACACTCTTGCCGAAATATCGGCTTTCACTATATTCTAATAAAAATTAGTGATAACAAATCATACTTTAAATACGTAAATATTGACTTCTCTGAAGATAATAAAGTTAACTATAATTATTGATATTCTCTGTCAAAAATAAAAAATACTGTGAAGAATACTCGATTGTCAATTGTCCGGGGGAGGGGAAAAGGGGGTTGGGCCGGGGGGGTGGCGCTCCGATTTAGAAGTAAAACAATTGTAAACCGTACGGTTACGGTGTGACGTCATCGCACAACACGCTCATCTGGTTCATTAGTCAGCTGTCGCGCGCACGTGGTCAAATTATTCCTAAATATTTTTAAAAATGTCCAATCCAAATACTAGGAAATGCCTAATTGTAAAAATACAAGTACTAGTTCTGAAAAGTTGTTTTTATATCCAAATTCCATTGTGTTTCTTCGAGACTTCCTTTTCAAATATTTTTTCTTATACATTTTTGTTAAGATTTCTTAACTAAAGAACATTGAGAGCGCGTGCATTGAGTGTTAATGTCCTAGCGCATTCAGAACAATTGGTCGATTGACATTTACTTTAAGATCATTATTCCGTCATTTCGTTCTTACAAAATGTTTTAAAACTTTCGATGTCAAAATCAACAATTTTTTATAGATTAAGTACATAAAGAAAATATTTGTAATCTTGTTTTATAGATTTAATATGGAAGATCGAACACTTTTTGACGGTCTCTAAGGTTAAAAAAAAACTTAAAAAAAAAAGCATTCTACAAAGAAGCTACAACTTATACCAAATGCTAAGCACACTGTACCAATAGGGAGCAGATTTCCAATAACACCGTAGCAGTCGTTGAAGGCTTCAAGTTGAGCCATTTTAAAAATGCTATAGTATATTTACAGCCACCCAGGACAGAAAGTTAATTTAATCGATCCTTTTCATAAGAACGACGATGCTGTCAGCTAGTTTGCAATAAATATATGTTCATCATTTGAGATGAACGGATTGTATATACCTTGCAATAACTACAAAACATATACATATTGTAGCTTTAACGTCAAGGGGAAGTTAATGATAGGTAGGTACTTCTACTATTTCGGCGATTCTTGCAGACTAAGGACTTATAGTGTTAATAAATGTTAAAAAAAAAAAAAAAAAATTTAAGCAAAAGAAAGAAAGAAAGGAAAAATATCCCATTACCCTTTTTCGAATCCTTCATCGAATAATATTTACTCTTATTAGATATTAACGTAATGAACCAAAACCAACACAAGAAAAACGAGACATAAAAATGCACTGGGGAAAAGGGGGGGGGGGGGGGGGGAGGCGGGGGGGGGGGGGGGGGGGGGGGGTTTTTTAATAAAAAAAAAAAAAAAAAAAAAAAAAAAAAAATGGGGGTTTTTAAAAAAAAAAAAAAAAGGGGGGGGGGGGGGGGGGGGGGGGGGGGGGGGGGGGGGGGGGGGGGGGGGGGGGGGGGATTTTAAATTCCCCATAAAAAAAAAAAAAAAAAAAAAAAAAAAGAAAAAATTTTTTTTTTTTTTTTTTGGGGGGGGGGGGGAAAAAAATATTATTATGGGGGGGGGGGGGGGGGGGGAAAAAAGGGGGGGGTTTTTTTTTTTTTTTTGGGGAAAAAAAAAAAAAAAAAAAATATGGGTATATATTTTAGGGGGGGGGGAAGGACCCCCCCGGTGTGGGGGGGGGCCCCCCCGGGAAAAATTTCTTTTTTATGATTTTTTTATTAAAAGAACGGGCTGTCAGTTTAAAAAACGTTAGGGAAATGAACGGATTGTTATCTCAAGTAAACGAATTCGGCGATTTTGCGGCCACTTATAGTGGTATAACTGTTCTCTTATTTAATCGAACAATGCACTATTTAACAAAAATTTTTCAATTTGAAGCTGCTAATAGGAATTTTGTTTCAGAGAATGTCGCGTTTACAGCATCAGTATAATAGCGATACGATTTTATTATTAAGGCGTTTAGCTCTAAATGATTAAAATAGTATCAGAATGATAATAGGTACTGAGCGCAGCGCTGAAAATGACCTAAAAATCATAATGTTCATGTTTGTACAATGCTAGCATCGATGTTGATAAATATAGACGTAGTTTCGGATTCTGCATCGAAATTCGTTTTATCTTAATATGAAATAGATATATGTATTTTAAGATAAAAAATGTTCAATTACATTGCGTGATTTGTGAACAACCGCATATTATTACATTTTTTTCGATAAACAAAAGTGTTAAATTTGCAGTTTAATTATAAACCTATTATTAAATGTCTGTCTACCTTTAACATTGTAAATCTAAGAAAAATAAATTACTATAATCATCGTTATCCCTATTACGTGTATTCCCATTGCTTCTTGATGATTAGAGACTAAAAATAAAAGGTTGTTTGGCAAGCATTTAAATTATTATTTCGTAAACCTCTATGCATATATGACACTAATTTACATAATTTGATAATGTGACTAATCCCCCCTGATTTACATAAAAAATAATTCTTGACGACCCCCTTTAGGTGTGAACATAAAATCCTTAGGCATTTGCTTTTTTCACTAAACGATATCGTATTTTTTTCGACGCTTTTTACGAACCCACACGTTGAAAAACAATGCTATACGTACGATATATTATCGTATCTAGACGGTTGGGTATGATTTAAGAATGAACAAAACAAAATTGAACTTTTAAACAGTTGATACAGTGCTATGTCAGACGAAATTTTAAGTCTTTGTTTCCAAAATCTATTCAAAGAGCAAGGTAAGTTCAACGACGGTTTTTGAACAATATGTTACGTTTAAAACAGTAAATAGTAATAATTAAATAACACTTAAAGTAATTAAATGGAATTATTAAATTGATGGACAGGATTCAATTTCTAATACAACGATCATAACGTAAATACGCGTGCATCTCTAATCACCCCGAGGCGGCTTCAGACTATTACACCAATTAGGATAACCACACCATTCTGATAAAAAGTGCGGTGTAAATTCGGCTCTAACATTGCGTTGAGTTTTTTGCCCATTTTCGATATGAAATTAAGGATCTGTAATTTAATACATTTTTTATTTCCTTTTAGAAGTAGTCGACACATGTAGAAGAAAGATATGTGTATTTTAGACAATTGTTAATTTTAACTAAGTATTGGTAAATTTTGTTTTATGTTTAAGGCAAAAACGTAGCGGTATTTCCAATATATAAAATTCTCGTGTCACAATGTTCGAACTTGAACTTCTCCGAAACGGCTTGACCGATTCTCATGAAATTGGTGGCCATTCTGGTGTACACCTCTAAATCTAAAAATCTCTAAATTTAGATTTAGACCTGTGAAACGTGTGTAACTTATTCTATATATTTCTACATTGACAATTTAAACCTTATTGCTATCAATTTCAACCCTTATTTTTTATTTATTAATTGAAAATTAAAATCACATGTATGGCAAAACAATGTTTGCCGGATCAACTAGTATGCTATAGTAGTATTATAATTTGATAACCTCACAATGTTTACAGGCAAAAAATATCTTTAATTTTGCTAACACAAATTTTATTGATATTCATTACAATACAGATATAATTTTTAATATTATATTAGCAATTAGAAGTTATATTTGAATTGCTAATATTCCTTAAGAATTGCTATTTGAGATTTAATACGAAAATATAAATTTAGTCACACGACTCGACGTCGCGACATGACAACTGCAGTGACGTCACCGGAAGCAGGTGCGCACGAGTTCCGCCCGTCGACCTCACGCTATTGGGGTTCCCGGATTTTTTCTCAAACTTTCATTTTTATTAAATGTCTTTAAAAAAGTTTGCATATACCATATGGACCCCTTTTTTATTTCTGAGAAATAACGCGCATCTGACAGCGTGCATATTTTTCTTTGCTTCGAAGTACATTCATTATTACATTTTGAAGTTGAAATTATATGAGTTGCATACACGTAACCAGCTACCAGATATTAATATTTAACACAGCTTTAATGTAAAATATGAATCAATAATTACTTTTTATAGAACACAGTTTCAACAATGCAACTACGCGCCCTCTTTCGGCGAATAGGAGAATTAAGTTCCGTCTTTTAATTTACCCTATTGTACAATAGATGGTTCTTTGTAGGAACAGATTTTATTAAAGATATATTTTTCCTAAGTAGTGATTAAAATCTAGATGGAATAATTTATTATAAAATTATTCGATCTATTTTGTAAATTATTACGACATGAAATGTATAAATTTTAAGGACCAGCGCCATCTATTGAGTTCGGTTCGACTCTTTGACACAATAACTTAAGATCTTGTAATTTCTGTTAGTTTACGATGTCAAAAATATATACGGGATATAAATTATTTTAAAAATTAGTCATCAAACATCATATAAATTATCCTTTAAATTTTCCGACAGGAGTCTAGAATAGAGAGAGAGAGAGACAAACCTAAATTGATGTATTAATATGTTGTATGTAATAAAAGTACATAACAATTATTTTTTAAATAAGTGAAGGATATTTAAAAAAAATATAAGTCTCATAGACAGTGAAGCATCGCGTCATATTAACCACCATGGCTAAAGTCAAGCCATCTTATATTTTGAATATTTTTTTTAACTTTGTTGGGTATTCCAAGGGCCAAAATTAAAAGCCATTATATGTTATACGAAGATATTATATTTCAAAGAACATTTATCCTTAGCATATCTGTCGATATATCTTGAAACAATACGAACTTTAACAATAACTAATTTCGTGATCGTACAATTCACCTACATTTTATCAATACAAAAGTTTTGCTGCAAAGTCAAGTTGCACAATATTACAACGCATAGATTAATAAAAATATTCCATTATTATATTTGTAAGCACATTTTTGCGATTTTAAAGTACAGCACAGTGTGGAAAATGTTACTGTTATTAGCACTATCCACTTATTATTAGGATATATAGTAAAATAATCTTACAAGTCAATTATGCTTTTATGTTTTAGTATACCAAAATTAAATCAACAAGAAGGATATGATTTTAATAAAACGAATATATGCGTTGCAATATTACAGATTTATGTCTAAAATATACACAATTATACCCGTTAAAATTGTTACAATAACAATGCGGTAACTTATCTATTTGACATGGTCAAATAAAATATGGTAATGAAAAATTCACTAATATTAGTTTATATTAAATCTTACCTTATTTTATTTCACCTTGCTTGTTGGCTATGATTATTATATATTTAAGAATAGATCGTCGATTTATGATCAAAATCACTGACGACTTTACCATGAGCTTAGATATCAACACAACATTGCAGCGTATATCAATACCTACTACTTTAGCATATATTTTCTCAATAGGGGTTTATACTTTGGATATCACGAAAAAATAAAGTAAAATTTGGACCCAGGTAAAGAAATTACAACTTTTCTAAAAACTTGAATACGGGGCTTCTCACAATGCCATTATATTAAGGAGTGTATTTTTAATACTGATTTAAAGTAGGCAGACTACAGATTATTGAAATTTTCCGTTCTTGTAAAATACAAATCCTCATAAAAGCATTGTGATTAGAAGAAACGATGTTCATATTATTTTGTACAGAATATCGAATTTACTGTTAACGCGATTAAATTATTACATGTTATAGAGTATCAGAACAACAATAAAACTTTCATAATTCAACAGATACAACATAACATACAAGTGTCACTCATCGTATATCTTAATTCACGAAAAATTGTCTATGCCTAATACTTGCAACTCTGTAAAAATGTAAAAGCTCTTAAATCTGTGGGTATAGTTTCCGTCACGTAAAATTAACCATGATTCTGCGGAGTGAGCGATTTAAAGACGAAATTGTTGGTATGTCGCGAAGGTGATACTCTTAGTAAACAGACTGCGCCCACGCTATTTGTTCCCCACTTGAGTCGGGCTTGAGTATGGCCGTCATTTGCAAGACGATTGTTATTACAGGAAGGAAACATGACTTTAAGTATTTATAACTTTTATGACAAAATAATCATGCGAGTCGACAAGATGTAATGGATGACGGATGCTTTTTCGTGACGGAAACTATAATAGAATAGCTGCCACAACGTGCTAAAAATACTGCAAACTTCATTCGGTTTCGAACGCCCGAGCAAATCGGACGTCTTAAAGCTTACGTAGGCTCTCGATACAATGACAACTTATCACTTAAGGCAGTGCTCGATCAGAGAAGCATTTTAACATTCTAAAGTCCAAACTACCATGATAATGCCCAAAGATTTACAAACTTTGTGCATGATATGTAATTTCAAACATAATTTCTGATTCCGGTGCTCAAAGGTTAATAATAATTAAATTAGTGGTTAAAATAAATGCTTATTAGGCATTATATAGGATTTATAGTTTATAACAATAAGCAGTTTCAATAGATTTGACTAGAAATATACACGGATTCCGAGTTAATCTCGAAGCGAAGATTAAATTATTGCTTTATGTATAAGTCAACAAGTGCTAGAGTATATGAATAGGATAAATAATTTTTCATTCTCAATCAATATTTTAAAAAATATTACTTTTCGATAAATGGTTCCGTGTCGCATCGTGTGAGAGTTACAACTAAAACACTATTTACAATAACGTCAACGTTTAACAGCTGTCAAAGTGACGTAGGTGACACAGACTATAAAAGAAAGATGACAGTCTCTGAAGAGGGTTTTGGCGTAAGGCTGATGAAAAGCGATGGTAAGGTAGCGGGTGATATGACAAGTGATTGATGTTCACAACACATAGACTTAGCTTTACGAGGTCATAGCACAGTAGCCGGGATGTCCTCCTCCTGCAAACATGGCTTATTCACATAATTGATTTCTCATCTATCAAATTGGCGTTATCAAGAGACGATTTGTATAAAAATGATTTAGGTGGTTATTAATAGCGTTAAGATTTTCCATACAAATTTGGACACAGGCGTTAGGGTTAGGCGTTTTAATCTTCGTCAAACGCAAAACTTTGCACCATCATTTATTTTGAATAAAATTCCTAAGCTGCTTAGCCAGCAAGCGAGCCTAGAGAACTAGTTTTTCAGGGTAAACAATTAATATGTAGAGTTGTTAAATAAAAAATTACACAATATCCAAACACTCAAACAACTTAAGTAATCTATAATTTATGTAAAATAAGTTTAAATCAAATTTTATAGCCACACCATTTATAATTTTCTGCTCTTGGATACATTTTGCATAAGGTTATAAAAAATCACTCGCATTCTAAACGGTCATCTACGATACCCAAACGAGTTGGTTGTCCGCGGAGGTCATATCGTCAGAGAGTATTGGTAATGCATTTTCTACCGATGTTCCTTGGATATCCTGTTGTAATTGAAGCAGTTTCTCATTCTGAAAAATAAATCATCTTTGTTCACAAATAGGTAGTGATCGTTTTAGTCTTAACATAAATGTGATGTGAATTGGTTCGGTTCATGATGCTCCGTGAACGAAAAAATTCCGATTTCTTACATACATTGTATTTTTTCTCAGTCAATGCAAAAATCAGCTTCATAAATGAGCAAAGAAAAGTATACCTCTAGTTTTAGTCTATTCATCATTCTATCTCTCTCCACCTTTAGAGATTCACATATATTTGTCTCATTTTCATTTAAAACACCTTTTATTTCGAGTTCAGCTATTTCGGAGTCCTTTTCGCTAACCGTGTCCTCTAGATCTTTTCTGAAATAAACAAAGTTTTAATTGACAGTTTATAATGAGGAGGGAAAAAATAAAATTAATGGCATTTTAGGCTTTTGCATTTCTAGTCTCATATTACTTACATAACATTAGATAGATGTTTTATGAGTGCATCGCGCTGTTTTTGACAGTAGTGCAATGTTCCTTCCATTATTTTCAGCCTATTCAATACAGATGAACATGTTGCACAGTTCATAGCTGACGCATTCTGTAGTGACTTTATTCTTTGCTCCATTTTCTTCATCTGACAAAAAAAATGGTTTTACTCAGCCATACAATTGCTTTCTTGAATTGAACCATAATGAGACATTGGTAATTTTTTTATTGATATATATAATTAACAAAATCGATACTATCCATTCAGTAGTATTTTTTATTAAAATATGCGATTGAAAAGAAGAAATTAAATGTAGTTGTAAAAAATGTATTTAAAAAATATATAACAAAAGTTGCATGTTATCAATTTCAACAGGCAACAGAAACTTTGGATTTTCAAACATGAAAACTTATAAATTAAAAATATAATACGACATGTTACCTTCGTTATTGCTTCAATCCTCCTTTTTTCTTCTTTATAGAAAACTTTTTCCCTCTCTGCTGCGATCAAAATTGATTCCTTCAATGCTTCTTCTAACTTCAAAATTCTCTTATCTTTAAATAATTTTCTAGTGTTACTCGACTTATTTAAAATGTTCTCCAACTCTTCAATCCTTTCGTCTTTACTTCTTATCACCGCTAATAGTTGTTCAAACTCAGCTATATTATTATTTTCCCGCAACGCCTCTTCTAGTATCGATATACTGCGTTGCTGTTCAATAATTTTAGAATTTTTTATCTCCACTTCTTTGGTTAGATCTGTTATTTTACGTGTTAGTTTTTGCACGTTAAACTGTGGTTTGACATCTGCATTTAGTAAATCATTGTGGCTCCTACTAAATCTGCATTTATCAAGTCTGTCCACTACCTTACCACTCTTTTGCAGTTCAAAGAATGTACTCTTTTTAATATTACCAAGATCTTGGCCATTCGATATCTTAAGTATCTCTGATAGTATAAGTGACGATTCGTTTAATTCTATTTCAAGATCAATCACTTTCATTTTTTTCTCCTCCAATTTGCTTTTGAGTCTATCTCTTTCTTTCAACGTATTTGTCAAGTCACCGATCGCAGCTATCTCACTCTGTCTCGCGCGCGTTATTTCCTAACATGGGGTATAAAATAAAAGAAAAAGAAATCAAAACCAGTATTATTTAACAAAACGTATAAACTCAAAAATAACTAGGTCAAGTCATCGCATAACAAGTCTGAAAGCGGAGTAACATTGACTAATGGACACTTACAGTTCTACTTATATATGTTGCTTAACAATCGTTATCTTAAAAAACAAGTCCCGCTGAACACTATTAAACTTTAAACACTTAATGCTAAACTAATTATCTTAATTGTGTGCTGGTTACCAACTCAAAATCTGTATACGAATGTCAATATGTGATGTATTAATGATAACGAGTATCTGAACACTTCATTACAATATTCAATACAAACTTAGCGATTGTAAAGCTTAGGTCGGGAGAAATCGCTCGCGGTTTAGAGACAGTTAAAGAAATAAATGAACGAAAAATTAAATGAACGACAGTCTTGAGAAGGGCTTAGAAAAAGCTTTTAAGGAAGCCAGCGGGTCCGGCCTGAAATGCAGCATGAAAAAAATGTGTTAGTAAGGTTAGTAAGGCTATGATCTCATGATACAATTAAACTATGGTATCTTAAATTAATATTAATCTATTGTATTGCGATGACTAATGTATTTCTGAACAGCTAGTTAATTATTATACGCTGTTATTTACATACGCTCCTTAAGTTGTAAAAAAAATTTAGATCAAAATGAATTTACTAAAAACATACCTCTTCTTTTTGTGCTTGTGCTTGTTGCTGACTTTTTAGTTTGGCTTGGAGGTTTCTCACAGACCTGAAAAGTTATTTGTGAACAGATTGATGTACGTAATTTACAGATATTGTTTTCGGAGAATATAAATAGCAAGCGCAAATTTTATTTATAATGTGGGCATTGGTAAATTTTTTTCTTTTCTTGTACCCCGGTATACAAAATTTACTTTCTGTGTTTAATTATACTCGGTTATAATACGCATAACCGGTATTATTAGTAAGGAAAACTTACTGCTGCAAATCCATGATCTGCTTCTCTTTCTGCGCCTGTTCTTCTTGCGACATCTGTACGAGCTGCAACAGGCGTTCGGTCTCAGCTGAGAGCCTCTTTGACTCTTCTTGGTACTGACCGAGCTGCTTCTTAAGTTCATCAGCCTCTTTCTGGGTGTCCGTGAGCTTGCGGTTGATTTCTGTCACCGCTGCTGCGCTTCCGCCAGCCTGGAATTATTTTATTATATCGAATCAGCTATTGTATTACTGACATATTAGTTTAAACTCTAAGATAGATAAGACATAGAGAATTTTTGTGAATAAAAACAATATAGTTCTTTTTTCAAATTTAAATTAACATTAAAATTTGGATATACCTATTAAAAGTTACTTTTAGTTCCCTATCAGACACTGACATCCACGCAGAAATAAAGGCCATGCTTAATCCCATAAATGGCAACAGAAATCTAGGTGATTTATTAGTCTAATTATTTTGACTAAAGTATATATTTACTTATCTGTCTCTTTTCTAAAGTGCGATTTAAAAATATCTATTGATTTCAGTTTTATGAACATAGGGTGATTTTGATATTATATTTTTTATGCAACAGATAAAACAAATTCTCATTATAAATAGTGCATTACGATTTTTACCTTCCTCAAAGATGCCTCCATTTGGTCCATTTGTTCTTTTCTCTTCTTCAACTGTCGATCTAACTCAGTAAGCGATTTCTCCTTCTCCTCTACGTCTTTCCGTTTGTTCTCCACCGCTCTTCTGTTGTCCTCAAACTGCTTCCTCGCGTCTTCTAACTTCTTAAATTCTTCTTGCAACTGCTTCCTAGCCTGAGCCGTATCTTCCCCAGCTTTGGCGCTCTGTCCAGCTTGGAGTTTCTTGTTCGCTTCTTGGAGTGCGAGCTGTTTAAATAACTTCGTTTTACCATTCATTTATTTGACAGTATGGGAGATGATAGCGGACTTTTATAGAATCACGACATAGATCTTTATAATTATTAATTCTGTTCATTGCTCTATATTTATTTCAATATGAAACGTTTTACAATGACATTTTTCTAGAATTTGTGTACTTGATATCCAGCTAGCTATCAGAACCCATACTTCCGTTCGAAATATATACAAATAGCAAAATTAAGTATAAGCTTAACTGTAATTATGATCTCTTTAAATGCTTATTTATAGAGAAGCAAATTGCAAATCATAATTGCAGCGTTATAATGATAGAATAAAATAATATAAAACATCTTTAATTCACAACACAATACACAGTTGCATAGCGATGGCTGAAATATACAAAAATAATTAGGCAGTCCAGAACCGAACGTGCTCCGTGACCGGACAAATGACTGGCTGGATATATATCCAGGAACGGACAGAACGTCCAGTAGCCGGACAAAGCATTGCACCGAACATTGCCAACCGATTGGATCGTGGATGGTGCGTGAGGAAATGTCAGGTGCTTGCCGAAACATTTACATTCATGAAATCAGACGCCGATAATAATGAAACTAAATACGAAATGAGGGGTTGGAGGATGCCCAGCGGCAGGAGGCATGCTATACAACAATGTATGACCGATGAAGACATGACATTTAAAACAACATACTACTGACACCGGTGCAATGATTCGCGATGCGGTTCAATCGAGTTTACTGAGTGTTGTTCATATTTCTGAATGTTATGTAGCATGGCAAAAAGTTCTTAAATTATATATAAAAGTTGTAACAATACCCAAGAATAGTCAAAAAAGGTTAATGTTTGAATTATAATTTTAGAATAGAAAAAATGTCTACAAAAAATTGTAATTTCGCAAGTTTATTTTGAAAGCATTCCAAAAAATCGAAAAATAAATTTTAAGAAGATAAAAGTGGTCTATTTTTTTTTAAAGAAATCGAGTCAGCGAGTGTCAAAGTGTAAAACTACTCGAGTGCATTAGCTATTACTCTTTTGCCAAGCTGTACTAGCATCCAACTCGATTCAACCCCGCATGGCTCTCCCGGTAGCTATCGGCCGGGCGATCCTCCAACTGACCTGGCTCTTCTCCAATTCTTGAACGAGCATCTCCAGTTGTGCCTGGCAACGTTCCCTCTCCACTGCGAGTGATCTCGACTCCGCTTGAGCTGCTTCAAGCTGCTTTTGTACGGACTGCACGTCGGACGGTCCACGAGCTTGTAGTTGCTGCAATTGATGTTGCTGAGCCTGGAACTGTTTCTCTAATGAGTTTAAGCGTTGTTGGCACTCCGACAACGCTTTTTCCGCTGCGATAGCTTTTGTTTTCTCGGCTTCCACAGCCGACTTCCATTTATCGATTTCAGCCGCTTTCTTCGCTTCCTGTTCGGCTCTCTCTGCTCGCTGCCTAAGATTATCTTTCTCTTTTGTAACAGTCTGCATCTGCTGTTGCAATTTAGCGATCTCTCTGTCACGACTCTCGATAATAGACTTTGCACCGCGTTCGGAATCTTGTGTGATTTTTCTTTGCTCTTCTTGTAGTCGTCTTACTTCCTGTCGCTGTTTTTGAAGTTCTGCCTCTGAAGAGTTAAGTTCTCTCTGGAAGTTAACAAGCATATCTTGGGACTTTTCTAATTGAGCAACAAGTTGGTCTCGTTCAATTGTCAATTGTTTTGTATCCGCTTCCAATTTGACAATCTGCTTTTCGATAGCGTCAGCTTGCTTGTCGCGTTGCTCAAGTATAGAAGCCATCTTTTCTCTATCTCTCACCGATTGTGCAAGCTCTTGTTGAAGTTTCACTAAAGTTTCCTGTGTGCGATGATCTAAAGTGCGTTGCTGTTGCTCTATGTTACGTCTGGTATTTTGTATTTCCGCTCTTAGGGCATCTCTTTCTTGTTCTATTTGACGCATTTCGAGTATCGTTCGTTCTAAGCGCTCATGCATACGTCCCAATTCATTAGTCATTCTATCATATTCTACACGAGTCGTTTCGTTTGTCTCTTGATATTTAGCGAGATGCATTTGTGACTTTTCTAGTTCCTTTGCTAAGCGGCCTGCCTCCATTTCTGTGGCATCTCTTGCTTGAATAGCCTTCTCCAACTTATCACGAAGTCGTTCAATTTCTAGTCTATCCTCGGTCCTAGCTTTGTCTCCCGCAACAGCTTGTAACTTCATTCGTTCAATTTGAGTCAATTCTCCTTTCAATCTTTCATTATCTTTCTCTAATTGGTCCGAACGCAGTTTCAATTTCTCACATCTATCCCTGAACTTTTCGCATTCGATGTGAGCTCTTTCGAGGTCTGTTCTCTGTTTTTCCATCGCTGTAGATAACTTAGTGACTTCGTTCTTGGAAAGTTCCAGCTGTATATTAACTTCATGCAATTTTGTTTCTGCCTGCTCTTTCTCGGACTGAAGACGTTGGATTTCGGTTTGTGATGCCTCAAACCGTTCCCGATGCTTGTCTAACTCCGCTTGTAATCTGCTAAGCTCAGAACTCCATTTATCCTGTTCGAATTGGTATTTACCTCGAAGGCCTTCGGTGCGCTCTAGTTCGGCCCGGAGACGAGTAACCTCCTCTTCAGCCTTACGCGCTCGGTCCAGATCTAGTGTTGTCTTCTCTAATCGTGTGCGCAGTCGTTCTACTTCTAACTTCGTCCTTTCGTGTTCTTCTTTGGAGTCGTGGTACTTTCCATATCGTGCTGCATATCTTTCTGCTTCTTCTCGGGCTCCGGATGCATCTGCTTTAACCTTATCTAATTCAGCTTGAACTCGTCTTAGCTCTGCGGATGCTTTATCGTGTTTATCGTACATTTTTTCAAGTTCTATTTGTACTCTAGCCATTTCTTCTTGTGTCTTTTCATTTGAAGCTTGTGCTTTACCACACTGTGTCATAGCTCTATCATATTCAAATTGCAAACGTTCGCTGTCAGCTATTAATTTTTCTTTTTCCGCTTGTAACCGGCGCAGTTCGATTTGACTCTTTTCATAACGATCCCGTACCATTTCGATATCGACACTTAGTCTATCCATGTCATCTTTAGCTTTTTCTTCCTGTTCTTTGGTTCTACCCAGCTGTAAAGAGGCCCTATCATACATTTCCTGCAGCCGAGCAGTTTCGTCTTGCAATTTCCTAAGATCATCCCGAGACTTTGTGGACAAATGCACTTGTTTTTCTAGTTCAAGTTCTAATCGATCTTTATCAGCTTCGAGTATGTCTATCTTATTTTGTAGCCTGTATATTTCATTCTGGGATCTGAAACAAAAAAAGTGAATTGGTAAGTATAAAAAATAAAATAAACTTCTCCAAAAAATATTATTGATTGAGTCGAACACAAGACAACATATAAAATAAAGTACCTATCATACTTCTCAAGCATTTTTTCGTATTCTTTGTGCGCAGATTCTTTTTCCTCTACGGTCTTTTGTGAAGTGTATAAGGCTTTGTCTAATTTCTCTTTCAATATTTCTAATTCCGTGAGGGCGTCGTCTTTTTCCATCTGAAAGCATAAAATGATGCTATAGAACACTATTTTTATTATACATTTTAAAATTAAACTGCATAAAAGGCGTAAACATTTAGAGTAGTGCAAAATATGTATGATATATATTAATATAAATAAATATGCACAATATTCCTTAAAAAAAATGAAATATATAAAATGTTCTTTATTATAAGAAAACTAATAATAATTAAAAATTCATATATTCCACAGACATACGTACATACATCCAAAAGGTACAGAAGTGATTGGCATTGTATAAATTAGTCCCTTAAAGAGGAAAATGCGCTCAGCTATGCTCTGTTATTACCAAATAGCAATGGCTGCACTACTAGTCACAGAGTGATAAAAAACAGATAAAGCAAGGCTAACATAAACAACTACCCATATTACAGATAAAAAATTATTACAACTAGAAGAATTAAAACAATCATCTTTCGATAAATCAATTAATTTTTTTATGAATAACGTCAGTAAACCCTCATAAATGACGAAGTCACCGAAATCGGGTTTTGATCATGATCAATATGGTTAGTGTATGACTTCTGTTGTAAACCAAACCAAATTATTATTAATAGATTAGGCTGTCGTTTCAAAAATATATTAACATAAGAATACAATCTGTTTATTCATTTTCTAAGGGTTCAAACCGTCATAAATGTTATAAATAACTAAAAATGGTTGTGGTATATAACAATTACTTACAGTAAGCTTCTGGTGCTGTTGGTGTGCTTTCTCCCATCGTTCCCTGAGCACATCCAGTTCAGTTGCGGCGCTGTCTCGATCTCTAGCCGCACGGTTTGCTGCTGCCGCGGCTGCTTCAGCTCTTTCACGGCAACTTGCTGCTTCGGCCAGTGCTGAGTCTCGCTCTTTTTGAATGCGTGCTACTAGTCCCTAAAAAATAATTTCTTAAGTACCTTTTATTTTTATAATACAAGAAAGTTTATGCCCAGTCATTGAAAATCGCTGCTGACTTTTTTTAGGCATTAACATAATATAAAGTTGGACGTTATGTTGTTTTTCAACCCTTATTATTTTCTCAAGAGGTTATTGTCCCCTACCAATTTTTATGTGAAATAAATCCTACCTTGGCAAAGTTCCACTGAACTTCATGATTCATGTTAAGCGACAATCAATATCATATATAAGTAATCACTATGCGTAACTATTTACGATTGAGTCACGGATCTTGAATATTGTATATATAGGTAGAATACCTTATTATTTGTCGCTTACGACTTCTTTAAAATAATTGAAATGAAAACTTATCTAATTACCGAAACGACTTAAAAGAAAGCTTAAAGTCCTTGAAAGCCTCGAAGGATGGAACAATTAGATGCTTCGATTTTGATAAAAATAAGTATTATATATAAAGTAATGTTTATACAAAAGTAATGAGCACTTACGAATATAATGCAATACATGTGTACTTAGTGATTGGAAGCCCTAGGATTCAATTCTGAAATACAGACACAGAGACAAATTCTTTTACTCGAGTAGAAAATTAGCTCAATAAATATTTTAATATTTTCCTTTACTCTTAAAGGCAATCCTTAATACACTAAATATCTAAGGTTAATTGATTGCCCTATTTTTATTTTATAAGAAAATATGTTATCTTATCAAAATTCTTTACATTACTACACCATTGCGTTGCTCAAACTAAGAACTCTTAGACAATAGTTTAGTTTATTTTGTAAGTGATTACAATACAACGTGAAATTGATGTAAAAATGGATCGTATATAAATTCACGCACGCCATAATGTCTAGACTCGAGAGAGACGAACGATGTTATTACTTGGGTCTGCCAAGAGTTATGTCGTAATTGGTTCCCTTGTGCTTTTACGACTAATATAATGGATAGCAATAAATATTAAACAACAGAAAAACGTATAATTATGCTGATTGGAATCTATCTAAGTGTGGAATGATCCACTTTTATAAACAATAAATATCAAATATAGTCAGACACATAGTTATATTTTATTCAGACCTACTTCGTAGATAATTAACATCTTCACCATTATTGTGTATAGGTAATCTGTAGCACCAAATACCAGTAAGCATATTACCATGCATGTTCATAGTTAAAGCATTGCATGTGTATTAGCTAGATATGATATACTCACAAGTTATATTATTATTTTATAATTATTTTCATATAATTTTGTAAAAAGTAACTTTGTGTAGATGTTAGACAAAATAACGCTACATTATAGCCATTCTCTCGTAATTATGACGTCAAGGAATATCTTATATTTGATGATACTTAATATAATTCAAATCCTTGCCATATTTGACAAAAAATATAAATATTGGAGAACTAACCATAGTTTATAAAAACCATTGGATACAAAAAGTTATTGAGATCTGTTAATGAAGATTTAATTAAATTATTTGTATAATGAAATTAGGCACTTAAAAAAATACCAACACAAAATGTACCAATTTAATTTACATAAGCAAGATTTTCGTACTTGTGCCTTCTCGTGTTTGTCTCTAAATCTGTCTGCGTCAAGCTGCGCCGTGTCTCTTTCCTTCTGTAGTCGAGCTGCTTGTCCCAAAGCCTTATCCAACTGCGACTGGAGTGATTCGAAGTCGTAAGCTGATTTCTCACGGTCAACTTGCAGCTGTAGAATTTATTTAGGTAAGTACTGTTGAATACGAGTTTTTGATATAATTTGAGATCGTTAAGCTTAACGAGTCGATTTCGACTTATGTAATGTTAAATACATTAATCTTTTAAATTAGAACTGTGGAAGAAACGGTTCTAATTTTATAGTGGATACTTAAAGCGCGACCTTAAGATTTTGAGAAATTAAGGGGTTTTGTTCTTAAATTTTTCACTTGATTGATGATTTTTGTGTATCAGTAATGTAGTATCACAAGCGTAGTTATACCACCTAAAACAAATCCTGTAAATTGTGATTATGATTTTTTTTATTAGGCCTCAATAGATGAAAAAGTTTATTCAGATTTTCTCTCACTATTTGCAAACTGTCGTTAATTTTTAGTGAATTTAGTTACGAGCTAGATATAAATTGTATAAGTAATCATATAAATGCGCTTTATTTTTAGCTTACCTTTCGAACCTCAACGGCACTTTTATCTAGTTTTTCTTGAAGCTTATCGATCTCTGAGTGAGCTGCGTCTAATGATGCTTGGAGTTTGTCTTGCTGTAATTGCGCCTTGCCCAATGTAGCCTGAGTTCTTTCTAGTTCTTCACGTGCTTTGTCCAGCTCAGCTATAGCCTTGTCTCGTTCGGAGTGGAGACGGCTTACTGATGATTGCACTCTGTTCAAATAAATAATTTGAGACATTAGAGAAGTCTAAATTAAAGATTGGAAGTATAAACTGCTCTTGGCGAAATAAATAAATGGTTATAAAAGGCTAACAAACTTTTGTAAAGTATAATAATATGATTTTAATATAACTAAAGGTATGGTACTACATATTTCAATGTAACCTCAAAAAAGGTCATTTATAAAATCGTCACCATTTCTAAAATTACCTAAACTACGTTAAAGAATATTTAATGTAATATAAATTAATACATCAGATATTTCAGTTTAATTTGGATGATTATATAACATCGTTAATTATATACCTAGTATTTATTTAAATTGTTCTGTCAACATCGATAGACCAAAATAAAAACAGGAAAAATGTTGTCAAATCTACAATGAATTAATAATATACTATATCAATTAATAAGCATTTCATTTCATCGTATCTTTAATGTATTTTATAATATCATTAGCTTATTTTAAGTTTTCAACATAAAGTATAACTGAAGTTAAATTTTCCTAAGAACTGAAATACTCGAACTTAGTAAAAGTTATTATTTCTTGCTAGAAATTACGAAGTTATCTTAATCGTTCCACTTCTTAAACTGAATTATGTTAACATAAATTTCAGCTTTACGTGATGAAAAATAGCAATTAGGTACAATGTGTACTACTTGCTTCAAGGTTTCGGTGGTATTGGGATATAAGATGTCAATAATCTGAGGGCCGATAAGAAGTATAAGTCACGCTAAACTTTGCACAATTGAGAGAATAAACGCTTTTTAATGATTTTTCCTTTTCACATGAAAAATTGCTGCTTTTCACCTAAGTTATTGTAGCTCATAATCATAAGGTCATAATTTTAATAATATTCGCGACTTTGACATTTCTCACAAGCAATTCTCTTTATCAAACAGGTTTTCTTTGCTCAAAGTGTTGAGCTCAAAGTAAGTACAAAGTCTTGAAAGCCTCTTTCAATTTATTTCAGGTTTGAGTAAAACAAAGTAGGACTATTTTCAGCATTTATCATTATATTATTATATCTCGAATCCATTAAAACTGGAATCAAATCTAAGCCATTGTAATTTAAATGGATTTTATTACAATGGCGACCCGGAGTGCATATTGGTTTTGTTATAGTAAATTACTCAAATTATTATAGAAAAGAAATAATTCCTGCGAATGCTAGATTCTAAACTTTGGTTTGATTCTAATCTGTAAACAAAAAAAAACTTTAGCTATGAATATATCAAAATTATAAAAAAAAACTTACCGATCATATTCTTCCTTCAGGCTATCCTGTTCAGTTTGTGCATTTTCTAATTTGGCTTTAAGACGATACACCTCTCCTTGAGATTTCTCTAACTTCTCTTGTAGGGCAGTGGCCTCTACCCTAGACCTTTCTGCATCAGCCTGAGTAACTCTTAGTTCTGCTTGGGTTCTTCTCAACTCAGCAGCCGATTTATCGGCCTTTTCTTGAACTCTATCTAGTTCTTGTGATGTAGTTAATGTACTTCTACCAAATGTTGTCTGAGACCTCTCTAGTTCATGCTTAAGTCTTTCATTCTCCAATTCAAGACGAGCCAAACGCTGTTTCGCCGCTTCCCAGTCTGCACCAGATCTACCGACTTCACTAGCAGCCTTGTCTAATTCTGCTTTAGATTTTCCTAACTCAGACTGTGAGCATTCTAGCTTAGCTTCAAGTCTGTCTTTCTCTGCTTGAGCTCTTTCAAGTCTGGCGCCTAGTTTTTCAACTTCACTTTCTAGAGCGTGTAATTTCATTTTATAATCTGCTATTTCTCGTTCGTGCAGCTCTCTTTCTTCATTCTTTTCATGTTCTGCTCGGTCCCTTTGCTCCCTTAATTGTTGGATTTGCTTTTCCTTGTCCCCTATTACTTCTTCTAGAGAAGAAAGAGCCCCTTCGGAAGAACAGTGATGTGCTTGCATTGCATTCAATCGAGCACGAGCCATATCAACTTGGTTGTCTTTTTCTTTCAGTAGATCTTCTAGGTTCTCAATCTGAAATTTCATATCATAGTCAACTAGTTCTTTTGAAGATAACAGTTGTATTTTATATTTATTTATATACAATATAGATTATCAAATAAAAAAAATAATAACGGGTAGGTACATACCTTCAGAATATAAAACAAAACAAATAAAACACGTAGCAGAACTAAAAGCAACTGGAGCAACACTAGAAATATAAAATAGATAATAAATGAACTTAAATATAACATTTAAAATAGCAATGTAACTATTATTATAAATAGCAGTAATAAAATACATTTGTAATATACAGTAATAAAAATAGGGACGAACTTAAACAAATTAGCAACCAAATAAACAAATTAGTAATCGAATTGGATAATTCAACGTAATATAATATCAATAAGATATTCAGTTATTAGCCTACTAGTATATATAATATTGTAGCACATACGCAGGGCGCGAAAATGGAAAAATCTGTAAAGTATATAGAATATCATGGTAGACACGACACGATAAGAAAACTGTACCTTTCTCTGCAATACATTGATTTTTCTGTCTTTGATCTCAGAATGATCTCTTAACTCTGCTAATTCATGCGCAGCTGCTAATGCTGCTGCCGTTTTCTTTTCTACCATCCGACTTTTTTCTTCTAAGCGAGCTTTCAGTTCTTCAACCTAAAATAAATGGTCTTATAAAATCATAATTAAGCATTTTGCTCCATAATCTCTATAAAACAATATTAAGGAAAAAATACATTTTATTAATGTTCTCATTTATTGGGATTCTTAAATTTTGTAAAAACAATAACATACGTCCGTCTGCAACATGCTGTAATGTTCTTCCTTTGCGCAGAGCGACTCTTTAAGAACGGCTATATGTCTTTGGTAATCTTGATGTTGCTCCTCCAAAGCCTTCATCTTAGCAGCCATCGCCAAAATCTCCTGATCTCGCCTTTGAATCTCCAGCCGAAACTCATCCAACTGCTCATAGCACCATCCCGATTATAAAATTAAAATAATTCCAAACAAAGGATTAGTATACAAGTAAAACATTTAATTTGAAAAAATCTATCTACATAGGCAAAGTAGTGATGGCGATAATGATAATGTCAAAAATATGCTACTTATTAGCATGAAATTACTTTATTTTATATTCATACAAGCGGCTCAAGCGTCGTAAAGAAATGTTTTCAGCACCTGTAACAGCGCCGCGAAAGACATTTCAACTACATGCAATTGTTTTACATCGAGCCGACAGAAAATCTGGAAAACTTTCTATTTCAACTAGCGCTAGCGTTAATATTGACAAGCTACGTACATAAGAAAGTTTCCCAGCGAAGGGTGGTATTTTTAAATACGTCGTTAATGAACGGGCGCCTACATTGTGATACTTTTATCTACCGATACTGTGAAGACGATGACATGACGACTACATGAAGAGGTCGTGTGAGCTATACTAGTGATGGGTGTCTGGCGCGGGACCAAGCTAAACTGGACGATGAGTTGATATCACACCGAAAGCGTAACACGTTTAACCAATTTACAAAGGTAGCTTACGACCTCGACAGTCTTATCAGTCTAATACGGTAACAACGTTATCTCACACGATTCAATACATAAGATCCTATTTAACAGTCTTAACATTAAGAATTTAACAAACACATCGAGTCGCGGCCGCGGTCACAGCGTGGTGGCGAATCTGTAGGGGCGGGCCGGGTAGACTGAGCGGTCGGGCGAGCGCAGCGGCCGCCCATCGGTGGTGACGCGCACGTCGTCGAGGAGGAAACTTACTTGTCGCTTGAAGGGAGGGTCAGCCTTATCGTAAAGCGAGGCGTGCGAAGGCGCGAGCGAGGGCGGCGCGGGCGAGGCAAAGGCGGACAGCTCAGCCTCGAGCAGGGCCACCTGCCTTTCCAGCGTCGCGATGCGCGCCTCCTTGGTCTCCAGCACGGCGGTGAGGGTAGCGCCGGCGGAGCCGCCCGGCAGCCCGGCGGCCGCCAGCGCGCGCTCCAGCTGCGTCTGCAGCGCTCTCAGCGTGTCTGCCGTCGCCTTGAGCTCCTGCCACATCCAGTCGGGGTCAGCCTCCCTCCCGCCGCCCGCAGCCCGCAGCCGTCCTCGCTTTGGCCTGGGGCTGCGCTCGGCGCTCGGCCCCACCGACGCAGCCCCATCCGAAGCGGTTCAAATGAATTTTAAACAAGTCAACCAATGAACTTTACGAGACGGTCTCCGCTAGGGTATGACGGGTCGCATGGTCGTAATGAACTAAGCATGCAATGTCGCGGGGTGGTGTGGCCGATCGAGACGTCGTGACCTGGGACTGTGCGGTGGGACAAGCTTGGAGTGGAAGGTAGCGTTCATTGAACGAAGCTGGATAACAGAAGGTAACGCGATAGACATTCGGCTGGAAATTAATGAAATGATCAAGAGCAACTCTAAGAGAAACAGTGACTTTGATAAAGGTATCACAAAATAAAACGCCCATGTGTATTGAGTACACTTGAATGAGAAAGCTGTGATGTGCAGATTAAGTAGATTGTGCAGGATCAAAGTCTACTGGTCATAGAATCATTCCATTGAGGAAAATTCCTCGATTAAGGGGAATTTCCCCCAAGTGGATTAGCTTCGTCTAATACATGCAATACGAACATTCATCAATTCTGCAACAATTACCTGTTTTTGTGCCATGGCTTGCATTTGTTGGAACATTTGCCTTTCTTCCTCCTTACCTGGAAAACCAATTTTGTGGAATACCTTATAAATCTCATAGTGTCCAATTTCTGTTTCTATATATACAAAACAAATTAAAATTTGCTAAAGACAATAGTATTGATTCTAGATTGTGAGTGAAGGGATGAAGATAAAACGAGATATATCCTTATTCAGCTATATAGTATAAGACAGTGAATTTACAATACATTACCTTTTATAATCTACATTGAAATAAATCATTTATATATGTTTGCTTGAATTATCTACAACATGTAAAGATAAACTATTAAAATTAAAATTATATTCGCTTCTATATAAATTAATAAACTAAACTCACCCATTCCCTTATTCTGAAGCATTTCAAGTAATTTCTTAATACTTTCATCTCGGGCTTGTAAAGTTTGTTTTTGAGTTTCTATCCGTAGTTCCAGTTCCTATTAAAATATTTTAATCATCACTTGCTATAGTGTAAATTGGCAAATGTACGCAAAATTGAACTATTATAAATTGCTTCACTTCCAGTTATACCTTGATTGTATCTCTGAGTATAGCGATCTCCCTTTGAAGATGTTCATTTTCAGCATAAAGTGCTTCCAATTGTTGTTGCAACTCGGGTGCTGGTTGTCTTAGGCGCAAGCGCAGCTCTTCCTCTAGTTGACGGACTAACATTGCTTGTTTCTGAAAAATATTGTGAACAAGCTTACGTTTGTGACTCTATTAAATGTTATTCTATAGGCTCTTAAGAGATAAGGGACTTTCGTTGGTTAGAAAATAAATTAATGTTATTGTACAAGAACATTTTATTTTACATCTTTAACTTCAAATTATATTGTCTTTCATCGACCCATGAAAAATTATAAACCATATTTAAATCATAATACCGATAAATATTCAACCATATTTTCAGTAGATTTTTGGCAGTATAGAATATGCAGAAACTTTATCGGGACGAACACTGCAATTGAATACTCGGCTCGATAAGATAATGACTTCATACCGCTGTTCATTCTGATGTAGGTAGTAATAACAACCTAGACAGAAATTATTATTTACGAGATCTATTCGACCACAGTGTCTAAAAATAGGGAATTACATCATTTGATTGATGAAGCGTGGGTTTAGGGTCAACGGTATTGTATATCCATATTCATACAGATTACTGTGTTTGACTCGATGTGTTGAACGAATTTATTTACTTTTAACAATATATAGTGAAGAAGCCCAAACCTTCTGGAATCACACTAGGTATAGATTTTTACACTGCATAGATTTTTGTAGATTCACTGTGTCCCGCGTTTCACGCATATTAAGTACTTTTATTTAGAAAAAAAAATTTGTTTCCGTTCAGTATTAATCCAGCCTAGGTAGGCTGGATTACGCTGGATAATACGATGGTTAGACTGGGAAATAATAAATATATATTTGGCGAGCCAATTTCGTTAATCCTAGTATGTAGTTTCGTAACAATGTATATCACACACTAGTAAAGGTTCCACGAAGAGGAGTTGATATTTAAATAAAATGCCTACTTCGTATTAAATAAAATCATGCTATCTTTATTTCATTTTGAGAATTAACTAACAGTAATGTATATATCGTGATTAAATGACGACGATTTCATGATTTTTCTCGACACACACATATAAAACAAAACCTCTTAATTTCAACATCGAGCCGTTGAAATATGCCAGAAAAATCAATTTAGCCTTCATCCGCTTTTGGCGAGCATTGTGGAGAACACAAATAGTTTTCATTGTTTCGCATGTGATATTAGTGCACTCTTTTCACACAACTGTTCCTACACATACAAGCTATTGTTATAAAATGAAGATGTGTGAGTATTGCATTGACTATGGGGATTAAAATGTATGAAATATTTAGGTTTGTTAAAATAAGTAAAGAAAGCAATTCCCTCTAACGTTACTCTTTACTTTCATATCAAAATTGTGAGGCGCTAAACAAAACCTACAAAGATTACTGATCTGCCTACCTCAATCATATGAACACAACTTTACTCGGAAGTTTGGTTTGACCTATAATATTATAAAAATTAATCGCTGAATATCTTGTGAAGCGCAAATCTCGAGTACAGCTGAACTGATTTGGCTCATTTTTTCTTAGTATATTCCTTGAAGTACAAGGATGAACCATTCTTACGGAGAGAAAAATGTTCAAAGTTGACTGCAAAGGAATGCTCAACAATTGATTTACGTGTAAATATTTGTCAATATAGATACAAAAAAATTTGGCTTATTAACTTTCTTTTTTATTTACGACGTCCAAAATTATTGTATGATAGTAAAAGAAAAACATTTTTCGCGGGTTCAGCTTGTATCTCATAAAGTCAACATTAAACCTATATATTATAGAGAGTCTATATAGCGTACTTAGAGAGCCCTGTTTTTAAAATATTACCACCTTAAAAACTGCTTTATTATATAAACTTTCTATATTGCTACGAATAGCTACGCAGAGCTACGCGCGCCTGTCCTAATTTTAACGGTCGATACGTTCAAGGACGTATCGAATACGCTTACATATTACACACAATATACATAACAGTAAGTACAACAACTTGTACGGCATTAACACATACTTTAAGGTTATAAAAACATATGTTTACATATATCTTTATCATCGGCATTGGTGGGAAAAATACAAGCACTCCTTAAAAATATAATAATATAGTGGCCAAGTATATTAAAAAACAAAATAACAATCTACCACTTGCCTCGAAAGTTTTTTCAACAACTTAAAAGTGGCAAAGCTCAGTCGCTCTTTAATAAAAGGATTCCAGCCTTATTCTCGGTTTGTGCTGGTTTAAGAGGAAGTGAATTGCCCCTTAAAACAAGATGGCGGAGGCTACTGACCCCGATAAAGCTAGGTTTCAGCCACAGTACTCAATGCTAATGCGCAACTCCTGAAGTGAATTGTAATTTTAGTATGTCATAATAATGTACGCGGAATAACGAGGTATGTATTCGATATGTTATTCCAGAAATAAGATATCGAACGGTATGGGTTCAAATGAACACATTTTTTTAAAACAGTCTTCCCCTTAAATTAACGCCTAAACACATAATATAGAAAATAATATAGTAAATATTAATTACTTAAACACACACACACACGCAGCCTCGGGTACAAACTAAATTTATTTTTGGGCTGGCAAAGTAATAATATTTTACAGAAATTATTGTATAAATTAAAACTATTAACTGCTCTACATTTTTTGTATTTCTCTTGAAATGAATCAAATAAAAATCACAGTTTTGGCTTTTTGTACTCTTTCAATTACAGCCAATTCGTTAAGCTATATTATAAAAAGAATGTGTCATAAATTTGTTTTTCAGCCCACAAGATATATTTTTGTTGCAAACACGCTGTTTCGCTTGTAGTTTGACAAGGCCCTCGCATTGCTTTAATTTTAAGTGGGACGTCCCCTTTTCATCCTTGACAAAAACCCGAGATAACTGTAGTTACTTGACACGGTTATAGACACTCCAAAATGTCAAGAAATTTTGATGACATGTCAAATTTAAACTCCTTACATTATTAATTATTCTAAGTCTGTCCTAGATAAAATTTTTGATCCGGACTCATTAACCTAATTCAAATAATAAATTATTTTTACGGGTAAGTGTAAGTAACTTAATTTTCTATTAAAATTTACTTTATTTTTCGTATATTAAGAGAGAGAGAGAGAGATATTAATTTAAGTTGTAGTAGAAACAAGACGTGTTTGAGGTTTCGCCATTTCTAAAGACAACTTAAATGGAACAGTCGCAGCCCCTATTCAGATGGCGCTAGTGCCGCGCGCCATTGATCGCCCGAAAATAGTACAACCAGTTACGCAACCATTCAATATCGTACCTATTTTTTATCGAATGGCTAACGATTCGTGCAGTTGGGTTCGTGCAGGTGGCTTTGACAGTAGGGTTGCTAAATGAAAAATTAAATTTGATTCAGCCTAGTCTATTTTCTTTGAAGATAAATAGGATGAATAAAATTAAAATTAAATCTAATATCAATTATACACCTAAGTAGCAATGGTAAAGGAGATGACTTTTTTAATGTTATATGTAAATATAGGGCATATTTAAATATGAAAATGTCTCGAATATATTCCGTCGATTGTTGTTCATGCAAAATTGATTTTTTGTTGCAAAAAAAAAGGAAAATCCCTTTTTTTTAATTTATACACGATTTTTTTCATCGTTTATAACATCCCAGTGTTGCCATTTTTACTAGTTATATTTTTAGTCATACAATCGCCTCATTATTAAATACTTTATATCTTTCATATATGTAGCATATCGAAACGGTACGATTTTAGAGGTTTTCTTTAATGGATTGAAGCTATTTATACTACCAGTTTACATTCATTACATTATACTTCATTTTTTGGCAATACCTGTTGTATCTCTTTACAAGGGAGTATTATTATCTAAAGTATGAAGTGAATTTTAATTTAATACGAAAATATAACGAATAATTTTTGGTAAAAAAATAGTCAATAGGAGAGAGAGGGCTAATTTTCCTCAAATAATGGGATGTTTATTAAGGAAATAAAGAACAAAATAATCTACGAAAGGTATTCATTCATTACATGTAATCTCATATTCAACTATCTTGTATTATTATTATAAAGTGTCTTGGCGTAGAATTTATTAATGTTAATAATATAGATTTTTTTAAATGTGACTCAACGTCATGACAGCTGATAAAGAGATTATTTGCCTTGTCTATATCTGACTTGGCTTTTTGGGTTAAACCTTCCTGGATCCCATTGACATGGGATAATTTGGATTTCCTTTTTTTTTATTGATTTATGAAAATATACGCAAATCAACGTGCAATGTCACTACAAAAATAAATAAACACACGATAATTAGGATATGAACTTATCTCAAACCACGCTTATTCGTAGTCATATAAAATACATAAAATTACGTAGAAAATCGTTTCTTTTTATCGGTCACTGGTAGACTAAAGGGCGATATTAAATGTTCACCTATTAGCAAGAAAACGCAACCTATAGCGTTTACATTTCTTTATATAAGGGGCATGTCCGTCATGCCTCGCGTTTCCCCAATATAACCTTCCTTTATATATTATTTAGATTTTAACAAAATTTTCTCAAGAAAATTTCTATTGCCTATGAGCATGTGTTAATATAGAAACTATACAGAAGTAATTAAATGTACGTATATTTGTTAAATGTTCATAATTTTTAGCTATCCTTTCATATAATGAGTTATGACTTAAGATAATTGAGCCTCGAGCACTTTTTCTATTTTATAAAAACAAATTAATACAAATAGTTTCTCCCTGTATTTTATCACGTATCGCTAAGTAAACAGTACATTCCGTGATTACTCCGATGCTAGAGTAAGTTGGAAATAAACACATATTCCCCGAGGACTCACAGCAATATTTGTTATTGCTTCCTTTAACGGTAACTTTTTATACAAATGGTCTGGAAAGTGTGGTGAACACAATTTGCCCGCTTTGTTCTCATGACTAAACAATATATTATGATTATTCAACGTTTATAAAAAAACATTTAATTTTAAACATTATGAACAATATAGCTTATTTTACCATTTTATTTATTTCCTCATTGTTTACACGAAAGATTACGATAAAAAAAATAATGTGAAAGTCTTCTCAGGACGCGTATAAATTGAAAAATAATAAATTTGGATAAAGTCAAAAGCACTTTCACTGCCAATAAGGCGATATTACGGATGGACGCTCAGACAGTATCGGTACTCTTTTCACGTTAGCGGTCGAAGGGAAGACCGAAGCGAGCCATATCGACTTCGTAGACGTCACAGCTAAGACTATAAGATTTTTATTATTAATAGTTAAAGCAATTACGTATTAGTTTGATCTTAGTGACCACTCTATGGTACGCGAAACATCTGTTAATCCAGAAATAGTTATTACATCACGGCATAAAAATAACAGGCCGAGTCAGCTGTGAAATATTTAAAACTAATAATAGCATCGAAGTTTTCATAATCCATAGTCATGTAGCGGATATGTTCATTTTTATAGAAAACGTAAACGAAAAATGTTTTCTTCTACATTTTCTACTTATATATGAAACCTTCGTGGACATCCTCAGAATACTTTACATTCATTACTATTGTATCTGGGCCATCGAGAACTTTGTCAATATCTGACAAGATTCGGACAGTGTCAACGACGTTATGTCAGTCGACAGCTATTCGATATTTGTCTTCAATCAAATTGCCTTCCGACTAATATCAGATAACTGTATCGAAAGTAAGTATTTTTACCGGTCTTATTTAAACAACCCCACAGTACTATGTTTTAATAGCGCGACAGTTCAATTAACATTTTTTTAAATAATTTAGAGGTTCCAGATGTTATGCCAGTCTATAGTTTAAAAACTAAAACAGTGCTAGAATCTGGGCAGTATATATTGATTTATAGACAATCTATGATCTTGTAAAAGGCATAAATGCGTTTAGATTTTAGATTTAAACTAATAGTCAATTTCCTAAGAAGTTGTACAAAGTAAAAGAAATTTCATTTAATTAAATAACGTAGCACTATACTACTTTGTGGGGCTTGCCATCGTTTGATATAGTTGCCTACGTAGATTATAACAAAAGCTATTATTGGATAGATAGTTTTAGAACAATCTGGGTTAAGTGCTATCGTGTTGAATATAGTTTAAATTCAATCGATCATTGGACGGAACTATGCCAAAAACTTATTTACTCAAATTTCTTTTACCTTTTCCTTATCGAATCGAAAAATTTGTAGTTTTCCTTACATAAAGTAGCTATGAAAGGTATCCACGGAATTATTTTAATTCTATTTCTTATAATAGCGTTACATAATATTTGTAATAATATCGTTCAGTAAGGAAGAGAGATATATAGAGGATATCTTCTCATAAAAAATATATTTTGTAGTACCGTTACGAATATTAATCGTAGCCTTAATTACATTAAATCAAGTGGTAATAAAATATAACCGATTGATAGCTACTTTAACAGATTTTTCTACTTATTGGTAATAAAGAATCCTCCACTCTTAAACGCCCATCATGGGCTGTAATGTGACCTTTTTTCCTTAATCGCAGCACTAGTTCTAGTTGTACAAGAGTAACAATAGAACTAGTAAATAATCATTAGCAGTTAATTTAACAGCTCATTACCAATTCAAGCAATCTATCAAGTCAACAGGTTTCTGAACACGACCATACGCCTCCAGTTGGCTTCCCGCCAAAACTGACAGTCGTGATGGGTAACCACAGGTTAAGTAATAATCTCTGCCAAAAGTTACTTACAAGGAATTTTGCTATCGAAAAATATAACCTGCACTTTGGTTAGGTGTTCCTGCAAATGTATGAACACACGTAGCCGTTTATTTAATTAATTTCTATTCTTAATAATGTAATTCGATTAATTTATTGTACACACAGAGTGCCATCATCATTATTATATTCATTAATGACAGTTAACAAATCCTATAGTAACAACTCACAATTAACACAAGAGTGTAAACGGCGCCAACTTGAGGCTTAATGATTCATTTCCCTTGCTCAATTGTCATAAAAGAATGTGCTCTGTGGAAATTTGATCTCAATCCGATTACGTATATGATCATATATTTTATTTATGTATTTATAGAATTTATTTAGTTACGTATAGCATGCTATGGACTCGTAAAAGTAAAATATTTACGAAACGTTATAGCCGATATAAAATATTTCTAGAATACGTAAAAGCAATGGTATTAAAAAAGTAACAACTCTTCAAAACTATTCGGTTTATTCTCAGGTATATAAATAAAATATTTTTTTAACTTACAAATGAGCACGCTTTATTGAGCTATTGAAATTATAAATTCTAAGGTTGAAATTTATTAAAAACTACTTTTATATTAATCTCTTAGATATTAATTAATATTTTCCAGTACTAATCAAAGTTTTAAAACATAGAGGTAGTCAATTGCATATTTTGTCGACATCGGTCAAAATCTATGATTATCAGAAAATACTAATGCAATTTAACTTATAAATAATATAAGTTTTATGGTGTTATTATAAATAATACGAGTTTATTGAGCGTGTACATAAATTATATCTCAACCTAACCATAGCTAGAATATCTACATAGTTTTAGTATTGGCATGTTAGCACGCAATGTGACTTTTATTTATGATGAAAACATATTTAGCTAGTTTAAATGTTGATTCTGGCTTTGTGTTATATTTGAAACACGATTTCAATAAACGCTTTCGTACTAACGGCTATACATTTATGTATTTACTTAGTCATGTCATACGTTATATTAATATTTTATAATACTTATTTAGTATCTATTTTGTGGTGCCACTCAAAGGTATGAATGAATCTGAAGGTTGGCTTTCAAACTTTTCTTTGTATATTGTCAATGTAAATAATTCCTTAACCTTAACCTTTTAAATGCGCTAAATTTGTTTTTTTTATTTTTAAAACTATTATTACAACATTGAATCCACATTATCATTATCATCGTACGTAAATCAGATGTAGTTTTATAGAGCACTTAAATTAATAAACACTACAGAGCATAATGAATCGGCATTAAAATAATTCAAGTTATGTGAAGTTTTTCATACATCATAAGTAAGTCGACCATACATTGTAATAGTATTTTATATTTGTATACTAAAGTAAGCTGGGCTTGATAGTATATTGCGTGTAAAATCTATTAAGCCTTTTATTGTATTGTAAGATTAATTTGAAGGGCGAACGAGATAATGATTTTCATGCCTTAAGTTATATAATACGTACGGTCTAAATTACAGATTTAAAGGCTTTCTGATATCCTGGTTCAACGTAGAATGAGGTCATAACAGTTAGCAGTTTTAACTAAAAAATTAAATATAATTTGATCAACGTTCAGTCGTTAAGTAACGAGAGCGTATTTGCAGCGTGGCCTTTATAAATTTTAAATTATGTAATTTATGTTAAAGTTGTTAGGTTTGATCATATCTGGAGTTTCATTTATCCAATTATATAGTGACCAATAATTTTTTTCGGAAAAAAATAGACAAAAAACATGGATATTGTATGGACCTGGGAATTTGGGAAGCTGTATCACTAAATCACCCTTTCCACGATAAAAATATGTTGTTAATTCTATAGTTTTTTTAGTTTACAGCATACGGGTATAAAATGGCGAAATCACAAATCAATCCAGACTACCTGTTCCTAACTGTACCTGGGGTCTTATTAATATGAGTAAATGCGGAAATAATTGTAGACATATATTTACACAATACGCGGAGTTTATATTAATTTTGTATATTAACAGTGGCATTCCTATTGGTTTGAAACACAAGTTAAAGCCTTTTCATTATTAAAGATCCCATGCTTCTGGTGTATCGAATTGGGGTTGCTCACAGTTCAGGCGACCTCCTGTATAACTTTTAAACGCGTATAAAGGCGAAATAAAAGATGTAACGAAATAAACAATATTACTTAATTTTGCAGACAACGTCGCGGGATATATCACAACAAGCATATAGCGCAGTGCAGAGTCTCGACGCTAAAATAAGATACATTTATATTCTAGAAGATCTTCAAGTAATATTATAACATTTGCCGTTGTATTAGCAATATAAATGCACAATAAAGAAAAATGAGCCGACAAACGAATATTTGTCTAAATCTCGTGGGTTTGTTTTTATGTCTTGTGCTTAAAGGCGAATGTCTTGTATAATGTCGGTAAAGGAAATTTTCGCATTCAGGTCGGAACGATATCTGTAAATACGTACGTGGCTAGTTTCAAATTCAAAATGAATATCTTTATAAGATTAGTTTGGGATCTCGGCCCTCTCGGCTTTAGGATACTTTTATAAGCCCCTGTAACGTCTAAAAATCATAGAAAGCTCAAGCTTTCTTTGATATTAGTGAAATTACTTAGCGAAATAGACTTAAATTATACTTAGTTCTATAACGATTATTGATTTATTAACAGACTTCATTCTTTATTATAGTGAATACTAATTACTATATTTATAGAGGTAGAGTGGTATTTTCAGGACGCCTATAAAGTTTTAAGCTATGACATCATCAATAGCAGATTATCACCGATCGAGGTGAACGCTCGCACGTCACGCTGTAAAGTGTGTAATACTGATTCAAAGTGAAATCAATCCGTTTATGTCTTTTATTTCAATCGATAGATCCGATAGGTATTATGCAAATAAAATAGGTATATAAAGTGTTAACATCTATTTTGTTTGGCGGAAGTTTCTCCAATGGCTTAATGAGAAGTAGCCTTCCATATGTAAATTAATACGAATTAATTGAATGTACTAAAACTGCTTCGCTACAATTTGATGGGGAGCTCGGCTGCTAAAAGTCGATAAAAATGTACGTAAAACTGATATTCTGTACAAACCTGTATGTTGATTATTATTATTATAATGATTCATTTTTAGAATAAAATTTTGAGGTAAGCTGTACGGAAATCAATAGTTAATAGAAACTGATGTGGGTCTTGATGTACCGTTGCTTGTTATTTATTTTATGAGATATGCGCATGTGGCACTGCTTAATAATATATTACATTAAAATTTAATTCTCCTATACAATGCCTATCTATTAGTTGGAACTCATGTTTAATGTAGGTTAAAGTCTAGACTTACGTCGTCAAAGCCTACATTTATCTATCTGTTCTTTGGTTTGGTGCCAACAGGATCTAGGTTCAGCCAAAAACTTCTTAGATTGCCAAATAAATTCGAGAATAGTAATTATTCGATTATATGGTAAGTTTCTTTAAGATTAAAGGAATTGTATCAGATTTGTTGATCAATTAAAGCAAATTTAAGTATATTTTATCTTACATATAGGTATAAATTTTCTTTACCTAAATATATAGGCAAAATTAATAAATGGTATTTGCGGGACAAAGATAAGAGGTTGTGAAATTAAGGGAACTGACGGGATCACGTCCACGGAGGAACTTTTCCAACTATTGTAAGATTAGGACGATTTTAATGTTAAAGCCAGCCAGCAAAATAAGAGTAGATTATACAAATATACAGGAATGTCGTTTTGGCCCAAACATCACAAAAGAGCACTTTCTTTAATGTGGCTTATATACTTATAATGATTATTATAATTGCCAATGATACCAAATTCAGACATAATCATTATATTATTATATAGTATTGGTTTACATCGATTTTATATATATATTAATATAACTATATATAGGCGTTTGGTAAATTTAAAATGTTCGTCAACTCAGCTTTTGAGATAAATATGAGATAATTTCGTGAATACTCGAAGAAAATACTGCTAATTACATCTGCGTAGTCCAATAAACTGGGATCGTAAAGTAAATTATCCATGTTATGAATAATTGCCTATTTATTACGCTTTAAGCAATTTCTGGTGTCGGCCTATTTTCCGGATGGCGACGCAAAAATTGTTGCCAAACTGTGACTAAATGTTAGATGTAAAACTAACTTATTAAGTTTGGTTAATAAAAGTCATATGATAAAAACATACAATAACTGTATATTCCTAAGCATAGCAGATGAAATTATGACAATAACTTTCACACAGAAATAGACTCCAATGGTTTTTATAAAATTTGATACAGTGCCTTGTACTGGCTAAAACCTTAAGCTCATTGTTTCAAGCGGCGTAACCGTTAATTTAATATCGCGAAGAATGCATCCATTGGATTCAATACAATCCAGATTTCCGTGATTTACACCATTGGAAAAGATCGTACATATATGAGTATATATTAAAATCTTTTCATTCAGTTTTTCATTTAGTTCATTTCGTTGCCAGTGAAATGCCATTAGGCATCGGTGCACGGTGCAATTTCCTAGCAATGCCAGTGAACGTGTACGGAGTAATTAAAGGTTTTCTTTCAATAACCTACTGAAACTTTAATGTATTGAACGAGCCTTAAGTGGAGGTTGTTGAACTCTTAAAATCTTATAAATTGCATCTACCTAGTAAATAATTCATTGTTGTCATATTAAAGCGGTTCCTTTACTTCAATGAAAAACGTACTTGCTAATCTATGCCTAAAATTTACGCCACCATGTAAATATAAAAATATAGTATTCCAGCTCTCGGTGCGAAAAGAGGAGTGTCGTGAGATTTGAGGAAGCTACGGTATTAAATAAAAAGAGGTATTAATTTAAAATTATGTGTGAATAAATGTCTATCTAAAAATTATTTTAGGCTAGGTCTAGTACACGGACGAAGTTCGTCAAATTTAGGGCAGCGCCTATTATGTAACAAATTGTAGTTTTGGCATCATGCTCTCGTATGAAGTGAAGAAACCCTGTTGGGACAAGGAGTAGGAAGATTTCTGCGTTTGTTTCACAGATCGTTGTACTTTAGACGCCAGTAGGCCGAAATATTCTTTTCCGGGAATTGAACCAAGAACCTGCTGATTAACAGTGGTGGTTGAAATAAGGACTATTCAGGGACATATATTTATATCGGAAACCGACACCGTTATATTATGCTCCATGGTGTTAAGAAAGATCGCAATTAACATATTGTTTAAATTATAATTCAATATATTTAAAGTAATATTAGCGTATAGCAACGATTTCAAATATTTTTATTTTTAACGTGAATAAAATAAACTTAATTAATATTAGTTATCAGGACCTACGAGGCGTAGCAAGTATCACGTAGCATCGATATGAATGCGGCGTAGCATTACTTGGCGGGGTGTACCTCAGGGAATAAATAAAAAATATTTCACCATCATATTTAAATTTATCATAGCAGATAAAATGCGCATTAAGTATATGGTATACACTGCATGCAATCCGCATAATTCAAATCATAATTATGCGGATTTAACCATACTTCCTATGAAGTATGAACTATTTGTTTATGTTAATTAATTAGCTGTATAACCTAGCCAAGTCTAATTGGAAAAGTTGTCTGGTAGAGTTAGGACATCGTTATTATTACATTGCACCTTAATTTTACAGTTAAAATATAATTGGGCCACATCGAGAGGTACTCCCATTGACCTATCAGAGTAACATCAATGGAAGGAGAGTTCCTAAGCATGCGTATCTCGTCCGACGCCGAATGCCAGGCGTAACTCCCTTCAAATACTATGTATTGTAATACCGTTTATTGCTAAGTTCCTTGAATGCTTCCCCAAATTGCATTATACAACGTTCAAACAGTTTAAATCAATGCAAACTACTGACCTGATTCTCCTGATTGAGCAATTTGAGCTGATCGTTAATAAGGCTATATTTCGCACTTTCCTCTTTTCGTAGCGCCCGTTCCTTTTTCAGTTCTGGGCTCCAGAACGTCTTAATACTGTGCATGCTGGATCCTAATTTTTGGTTAGTCAGTTCTAGTTCCTTTTTCAAGTTGCCGAGTTCGCGTTGTAGGTCGGAGTTTTGGGATTGTAGTTCGCCGAGGAAGAGAGGTGGTGGTTCTCGGCGATAGTAGTCATCTTCAGGGGGCGGCGGCGGGGCGTAGGAGCGATCGTAATCTCGTTCTAGGGACTGGTAGCGGAGGGGCCTGGGTCTGGCTCGGTGGTGGGCGCCGGCCGAGGCGGACCGGCCGCGCTCGTCCGGCGCCGGGGAGGGTTCGTCATCGCGCTGGAGGTAAGGACTGCGGCGGCTGGGACTGCGGTCCACCTGGGGAAGGCGGCCGCGCGACCACTCCTGCCGACGCCATTCGTCTCGGCACGGCGGCCGCTCCTCTTCGCCGGCGTACTCGCGGAGATACAGTTTGACGTGTTTCCCGCCTCAATTCGAACGCATTGTGCTCTGGACTCGGCGACGGGCGCGCGATCACTGTGTTACGAGCCCGGGGGATCGATCGTTGTGGATAGCGCATGCGGGAACAATGTAGCGCTGTCAGCGCTCCATGATTTTAATCTATAATTGGACGTCTACGAGATGCGTATTGATGTATGATAATTTATGCTTCTAAGTGGTAAAGCTAGTTTTGGGGTTGTTGACATGAAAATGTTTATCATTTTACATAATTAATACTATGCAATCTTAATATATCTAGAGTTATAAAAACTTTCAGATCAATTAAAGGATACAATTGCATTATTAATGTTCGTTACTAACTTAATTAAATTTACCACCCAAGTCCACGGGAAAAGTATAGCGTGAATTTTAGGTATATGTTTTCTGTTACATATGAAATATAAAATCATTTGCTTCTAATTCGTTTCCCTTACCAACACCAAATAATTTTAATTACAAAGTAAGAACAAATGAGGCCAAACATAACAGGTTGCGCATTTAATTTTAAATCCTTCCATTTAAAATATGTCACTCATTCTATTATTAGAACAGTTTTCAGATTCCTATTTTCAAAATAACTCGCTCAGCGACACAGCGCTTTAAAATAAACTTCCCTGTTTCTCTGCTCCGTGACCCACTTAAATTTTGCATCTTTCTCAGACATTACAAGACGTGTATGTCTATCTCTGTCTATCATAAGGTCATCGGTATGTTGGTGCTAGTACTCTAAAGAAGGTAATAGTAGGTTAGACGTTATCCTTATTTCCTTCGTAGTTTAAAAAAATATATCATACGGTAACCGATGTTTCCAATAATAAATTACGTACAACAATTGAAATATACCCATTAATAATAATGGAAAAGAACACCTACTAATTTGATTCATTAAATCAATTAATGATACTGACCCATATTATTATATTGAATTAATGGTAAACAAAAGTGATCCTTCTTTGAAGCTGAATATGTTGGTAGTTATCGAAGATATACATTCAAAAACCTTTTTTGCTCCACTATCATACTCTTCAGTGGTTACTGAAACCCACAACAGAATTTTTTGAAACTAAAACGTATTAAAAAATATTTCTTTGAATATTTTGTTTTGTAGCAATGGAAAACTATAAATTCAATAGACAATCCCATTTAAAACGCTGGCTTTTTAATTGCAAACAATAATTCAAAGAATAGACTCACTACAAGAAAACTATATAGCTGGTTCTTGCGACTGCGTCCACGTGGAATCTAAAATGTATATATAATTCAGTAAGAACTTGCTTAAAAATGATCGAAATATATATGTATAATATCTTCATTCAATTGATGCCTGCACTTAAATAAGTTAATTATCATGCATGGGTGATGGTTTGGGAATAAATATTCTTTGTAATAACAAGCAGCCTAGGGAGTCACCAGAGAATTGTTGTATAGTATGAATTGTTACTTTACCAAAGAAATATTAAATTCTTCCCAAAGCATTGACTTCTTTCAGATTTTCTCAGGTTTTTGAGATTAAGTGTAATATGTAGGCAATTAACAGCATGTAATTTTTTTAAAGATTAAAAGAGTCAAGTGACAAACGAGTCGTGTAACAAACCTCTAGCAGCAAATATTAATCTGTCAGCTGGTAACCCTACAAACAACCTTGATATTTTTTCTAAACTTGATTATTTGTTGGATAACTTCGGTGTCGCCAAACAATTTAGTCTAAAAATAAGCATAACATAAGTAAGGGGTGTGGGTTTTTTTTGATACAACACAAAAACTCAACTTTTCTTAGTAAAATACTCTTTTTTTCACGTTAAAATCATCTAAGGTTGAATCACTAGACTGACGAGAGTGTTTTATTCTTTTGGCGTGTTCCACTCATATTGGTTTAAAGGAACTTTTTTATCCTCTCCATTGTGTTCCTCTTTCATCTCCTCAAAAATAATTGTATGAGATGTCAGATTAATACTATACTTACAATAGACTGAATTTAATTAAATTTTTCCATTATGTACTTAAACACAGGTTATGTTTAGATAAATGGATCATTTGATATTCAGAGGAAATCAGGATAGCTAAAATAATTTCATATTATCCATTCTTTGTTCATATTAGCTTATAATTATCTTATCGTTATATATAACCACTACTTCCAGGTTTGTCATTTTTTTTCTAATGTGGGGCCGTTGCGTACAGTCGGGTTATAAATAAGTTGGTTATATTTACTGGACGTTTAATTAACCTGGCCCAAATAAGGAGAAAACTCAACACGAACAAAATTTTACGATTTTGGAGATTTTAAATGACAATAATAACAAAGCAACAGAATTACGTAGTATCCTTTTGTAGTTTGTTTATATATATTTTTTAATTTATTAAGGCATTGGATATCAGTGCCTTTTTTTTTGAAAGCAGTGTTGCCATTTAATGTATTCGTATATAAATAAATTGATATAATCTGTATCTTACACAAGTATTAACAAGTAAGTCTGCCATTTCATAATAGTGATTTGAATATTTACAAGAAACGGAAACACGAATTATTAAATTCATGCATGGATTAGAGTGCTCTTGTACTATTTCGTCGTATTATCAATTTCAACTGACATACAGATAATTTTTGACATAAACATAATTTAAGGTTATGTCTCGTTAATGTTATGATTTTGGTAAATTTAATTTCGAATTGATAAAATATAATAATTACAAAATGCCTCTTCCTCCTGCCAGTGGTACTGGTAAATATTACGCATTAGCAGCAAAATCGATTCGTTTAATACGTCAGGGATGTACAAATAGGCCGTTTTTCCATATATCAGTAACCCAGGTATTTATTTTCTAGTTTAAATTGAATGATTACATTTTCTTTTAATTAAAAATGACATAATATAACCATATCATATTCATATTTTCTCGACGATTTTAAAGCTTTCTTATGTAAACAAATGAGATATCCTTCGGAGTATATTTTTCCGATTCAGTTTAGGAATGGTTGGATTGAAAAAGTATAGTTTATTAGAAACTATACTTGAACGAAAATTATATTTTTCAATCCACCCATTCGTACTATTATGACCAAAATTGTACTTGTCACATGAATTAATAATATTTTTTCAGCGAAAGAGATTGAATAGCCAACCAGTAATTGAACAGCTGGGTTCATATGATCCTATGCCAAATATAAATAATGAGAAATTAGTTGCCCTGAACTTAGAGAGACTAAAATTCTGGCTAGGTCAGGGAGCACATGTTACTCCGCCTGTTGCTGAGTTGTTGGGTATTTTTTCGTTCCTAATAATTATTTTTTTATAACAAGATTATACTTCCTATTAAGCATACTGATATATAATCTGTCCACAAAAATTTATGCTATATTTTTTAATGATATTGCTATTTACAGGTTTATCTGGTTTCTTCCCTATTCACCCCAGATCCTATATGACAGCTTGGAGAAACAGACAAGCTGAACGAGATAGACTAACAAGTGAAAAAGAAGCGGCAAAGAGTACTGCATAATTTAAGAATAGTATAATGTAGATATTATGATAAATAAATTTAGCAACTGCAACTTTATTATTTAAATAGCTAAGAACATTTTTTTCCACTTTTATGACAGCTCCTGAAAGTTATGAGTAGTGTAGAATATTTTATTACTTATTTACAGCCCAACTGAGCACAAGCAAGAACTTAGCTAATTAGGGTAAAGGAATGCTAATTACTACTATGAAAGAAACACACAAGTACAATGAACTTCTTTATTTAAGTGAAAAATGGCATTCTTAATATATTTCTTAATGAAAAATCAGGCCGCCAGTTCAAGGCACAAAACACGGAATTTCCACTGAAAGCCTCAAACCTATGGTATCAAATCAGGCTTAAATTATCTATGTGGCAACACTTAAGCTTGTGCGAAATTGCAAACTTAAAACATGGTCATTTATACAAACTTAATAAAAAAAAACATTCCTTGAGCAACATTAGGTATTACAATAAATTTTAAACTTAGTTAACAAATCTCATTAATAATTTCAAACTTTTACAAAAAGACAGGAAATTCATTGACCTAAAGAATTAAGGAGAAAAAGAAAATTGCTTAAATTTCTTAAGATTTAAAGTAGCAAAGAATTTAATAAAAGAATTATAACTAAACAGTTGATTTAAATAATAAACATTCACCATGATGATTTTAGTTCATTAAATTCACCCAAAACCTAAATGATAATATAACTGCAACACTGAACATTTGTTTGCTATAAATATCAGATTTATTGAATGGCCACATTTCATATTACAAAAATAATAATTCAAGTGGTTGGTTGATTATTGTTGTGTGTGATTGTTGTATCATTGTGAAAAACATACAAATTTTTTTAATAAATTGAAATGTGTATTATAGCAAACAGGATTACAATTAAGTGTGTTAATAGAGTAGTAGTAGCAGTAGCGCGCAATAGTGCTTTATTAATTGATGTTTTGTACTTTTCCTTCGATAGCAAAGTTATTTAATCCTAGTTGCTCTTCCTTACAGCGTCTGTAACGAGGCGTGAAGCTGAAATATAAAACACAATTTTTATTGGAATAGTATTAAAATATACTTAAATGTGTAGGATGTATATTACATATAAAATTCACAAAAATTAAGTAGCATTATTTTTTTTCATTTTTAAAGTCCATTTAATTAACGCTAATCAGATGTAATTTTCCAATAGTTTGTGCAAGATACTAATAATGATTTATCTAACTTAAAACCTCATTATGTTCTATATAAATTTTATCATAAAAAATAATGTTATTAATATATCCTTTACAAAATTTCTTAGACAAATTCATTAAATGGTAATGATTTTATAATAATCTTAAATAACACATACATGTAGTTACTTTAACACTACTTTCATCAACATAAATTATACACTACCCATAATATGATACTATACTTGAATATTTTTACTTAAAGCTAAAATCTAATTAAATAAATTAATGTGAGTGAATTAAAAAGCAAATTTTTAAAAACATTTAGCATACTTTATGATATGAAAAAGTTTATGCCACACTATACACTAAAAGCTTGTTTGCAAATATTGAAAGTTAATTTAAAGTTAAAGTGTAGTAAGAATTAGTAATACATAGATAAACAAGTTGTTTTAAAGCTTTAATTCAAGCACACTGAAAGCGGCCAGCTCATTGGTTTTTACTTACTTCAGTGCTGTACAGCTCTATTCTTGTTTACCTAAAATAAGGGTTCAGGATTAATATGAAAAGGATATCTATCATATATTTTGAGTCACAGAGCAAGAATTAGCAGGCATTTTTGAAATGCACATAGGATGACACATACATATGATAATCTGTCTTTAGCTTAGTTGAACTATGGTATAAAGGCATAAATAATTAGAGAACAAGTTTAACAACCAGGTTCAAAATATATATATACATAATTATCTAAGATATAATTTAAGGTGCAAAACAATTTCAAAGGAATCCTTGAATTTGTATTAGTATTTTTTATGTATGTATCCCCAACTGATTCTTTGCTCTATGATAAATCAAAATGTTCTAGTCAATAATAAAAGTGGGACAAAATGTGCAACAAATGGTGAAATATACATAAATCAAATACTAAATATAACCGATTATCTCCATAAAAAAATTAAAGGAGCTACAAATATTCAGTAAATATAGTATGTTTAAAGTTACTACAACCACTTTTGGAGGTCGCATTTATGAGAATGTTTAATGATGAATTATCTAATAAAAACAAATAAAAAATAAAACATACAAGATTATAAAACATTATTCTAGCCCAATTTTTTCATAGACGTATTTATCTTCCTATTTGCACCTTGTACCAACTCTTGGATATTCACAGGATCTTTTAAGAATGAAAATATTTTGAATGTATACCAATGCTTAGACGTCAACCTAGCACATATTCTAAATGATATCTTCGAAACTAATTTGCACATTAAAATGTGGCCGTACAGAATAGACTGTTTGTTACATTGCACAAATTTGTTTTGTAGTAATGGTGATTATCAGACAGTCAAGCATTTATACTTTTAAAAATGCTTGACTATCTTATTCACAGCCATGTCCTTTAAGATTTTTAAAATAACGACTGTCCACTATTGAATACCAAATAATCACACACAATTTTTTATTGCTACGCGTGCTGGTTACATATATTTACAGGAATCTTCAAGAAAGAGTGACAAAAGATAGATTTTTTCCCTAATTGTACCTCAGACACTAGTCTTACCAACCGCAGCACATTAGTTTCAAAAAACATATTTTAAAGCAATCTAAGCATCGAAACTATGAATGCAGAAAAATTTGAATCCAATATGTACATAGCCTGGGTAAAAGTTTTTGGAACTGGCCACACAAATTTGAAAATGGAATTCTTTGGCTGTAGAATGCAGTTTCTTTCACCTGACTGTCTGCTTTTACATTTTGGCGCCATTTTAAAAATGCGTGTTACATTAACATGGATTTAACTTGGGAAAATATTTCATAGTATAATATTCGAAAAACATTCAGGCTGTGTCACGTGTGTGTGTACGATTAAAACTGAGAGGCACGTGACCTAACATGATTCGCGATACCATGATGAGTCAAATACAATCAATCCTACGACCGAACATCAAACTCAACGGACCGCGTCACTGCATCAACAGTGTCATGCTTACCAGATTCAACGAAGCGATGCATCAACAACAAGTGACAAAATATGAATGTAATGCTACAATCCCAAAACAAGGGAGAAATCGAGCGTATGGGTATATGAATATTCAAGACGAAACCAATGAAAAGGTTAAATATGAAAAAATGTTTATAAGGTTAAAGAAGTAGGAACAAAATTGGTTTGATCGACTGAAAAGTGCATTTACGCAAACAAATTTTAATATTTTAATAATAATTTTTGGTCTTAACACGGAAACTTTTAGTGGCCCACATTTGAGCAGTTATTTTATATTATGGTTAACTATGACGTGGATGAAAAATTATTCTACATTCATAGTATCGTTCATTTACTAAGCACGTTTAAAGATTTCCTTCACCACTAGAATTGTGAAAGCTAAGCTGAATGTTTGTGTGGGACAGACAGGAAGGATCTAAGACCCCATGCCACAGCGCTGATTTCTATCAAGCATCCATGCAATTTACCTGTCACTCTTAATCTTTATGAAGATCAGAGAGTGCTTTGTTGAATGACTTAACAGTTTTATCAATATGCTTATTTGTCTCCTTGATAAGCTTTTTCAAGGGATCTAAAAAAGAATAACATTCAAGAGTGGATCAGCTGTTTTATTTGTGATTTTGAAACCCAAAATGTTAGAGTATCGTTTAAGAGATTTTTGTCTATTACCTTTAGTGAAGTTTTAATATGAAAAGTATATTATTTTCTTTTTTAATATATTTTTATTTGTTTATTGTTATATATATATATATTAATTTCAAAAGTCTACATGACTTTGATACTTAAAGCCCCCAAAAAATTAAAAATTTTTTTTTTTTTTTTTTTTATTTTTTCTTATTTTTTTATTATTATGTATTAAAATAAAATTTACCTAATTATAAATAATCTGTAAAGAGTGCAACTTAATTAGTAACCCCAATCATATCTATCTTGCGTCACTGATATTTATCTAAACCACTTAATAGTCGTTCTTTAAAGTAAAGACATAGGTAAAACATGCATTACAAGGTATCCAAACCTATAACTTATTTTTACCTGACGCAGCCAGATCATCAATTCTGGCGTGGTGCTTGTGGTAGTAAGGACGAATGATGCGGTTGTAGATTATAAGCGAACCATTGTAGTCTGTTGGGAGGTAGCACCAGATTATGAAGATACACTGAAATTGAAAAAAAATCTTAAAATTTTCCTATCTTACTAATCATTAAAAAGTGTTACTTTAAATTTCATAACTGATTTTCTGTTAATTTAATTAGTATGACAAGTTTCAAACAGTAAATTTTTAGATTTACCGATTTATAAAAACAAATTTTTAAATATGAATACAGAAATAGTTATTTTCATAAATGTTAGAAATAAGCATGTAGTTTCTCAAATAGGAAGAAAGTATCCTTTACGAAAGCAGAGATATACGAATTATATACTTTTATTTTACTACATATGTATATTGACTGTTATCTCTACATTTGCCAGTCAATATCGTACTCATGAATCAGTATTTAAAAATGCGTGGTGAACATTGCACAACACTTTTATATTAACATTATTTTCCTTTACATTTTAATAAGTTAATATCCAATGTCCTACCTCTAATTAATACCCTTTGAAATAACCAGAGTTATTAATTTTCATAATACCATCTCTACAAGACTTTGTTTTTATGACGTGTACGTACAACATGTGTGAATAAGATACAAAGGTCAAAAGCAAGGTTGGGGCGACCACTTTCATATTATGTTCACGATAACATATCGCTTTTAAAAATATACCAACAATAATCTTAATGAGTCATTAATGACCTCCTAATGAAGAAATAATAGATCATTGTGATATAACGTATTTTGTAGAGAATACAATTGTGGAATTTTCACATGAGAATTATTTTGTGTTGGAAAATGCATTTCGTGGCCAGTTTGTATAATTGATCATTTACTGATGAAAAAAAAAATTGTCATATTTTTATCCTACCATTTACACATTAGTTACATATTTGACCATTGGTATGATCAGACAATTGTGGCTAGCCACATACATGATTATTTTATAGACAGACGATCTTCCAACTGTCCAGATCTAAGAGTGTCCTATAGTTTCATTTATCACACTATTCATCTCATTCTCATTTCAAAGTCATATTCATTAGACTAATTCTCCAAGTGTTATCATTTATCAGTTGTTAAATACCTTATCTCACTTGATCTTGGAAAGTTATAAGATAGTTAATAGTATAAGTTTTAAGATCTGATGTCTCCTATACCCCCTTGTGACAAAAACAGGCAGATTTAATTTCATTGATAGTGATGACATAAAGATATGAGCCCATATTGCATTAATATTTTAATTTTAACTGTATTTCAGCAGATCATTACCAAATATTGTTTCTTCTTAAGAATGATAAAAATAAATATTATTGGACAATACAATATTCTGTTTTTTGGTAAAAACATTTTAATTCATACTGGTCTTTAAACTTGTTGCATAATTAACATAAATTTATTATAGTATAAGTTATAGTATATTTGTAATATTAAAAAGTAAGAAATTTATAAACACTACTAAAAAAGCAATGTTGTAACAAAATCTGTGAGAACTGAAGTGTGACATATTAAGTTATATAAGATTGAAATTTCATATTACTTAATTTCCTGTTAATAACTGATGTGTAACTAATTGTGCTCTTACAGACTTTTCAAAATTTTTTGAAATCAACCATGCTCCAAAACATTTATGTAGTTTTTTATTGTAACCAGATTTACTCATGAGGTCAGTGGATATAATATATAAATAGCTAGTTGTACTTGATATCACAGGTTAAGAATCAAAGAATCATCAAAAGATTTTACAGACAGACCTTTTCATGATTCACTTTACACAGAATTGAAGGTGTAAGTTTAAATACATTTGTTTAAGAATGAACACAGCATCTCATCATTCATTGTAACAGTTAATGATATAACAGAACATATAAATTTTAACATATAAAATTTAGTGATGTAATTTATCTGGCAGTGATAGATAATTATGGTGTCAATAGTGTATAATTAATTCAATTTTAGCTAGTAGAATATAAATATATAGCCTGACCTGATTCATACATATGGATATAATTTGTATTGATTTCAAATTACTTTCAAAGATAATAAAACTTAAACTCAGAAAATAAAAGAAAATCTTTAGCATTTCTCTAATACAGGTATTATCTTACTTATTAAATTTATAATCATAACTAATTGTTCCTAATAAATGCTAAGAGTAATTTTGAAAAAGGTACTAACCTTGATCAACCAGTAAAGTGGAAACCATCCAACGATGAAATCCGAAAAGTATTCCACTATTGAGAAGCAAGCGTAGACCACCCAGTAGGTTAACCACTTGGTATCGTCATCTTTCTGAGGTGACTCTAATGCCTTCATTGACATATACGCAGGATAAACGAAGCCAATAGAATTGCATATCAATTCAGCACCAAACCCAAATACTAAATATAAACCGGTGAATGCCACTAATCCTGTGGAAAAATAAACGTCAAAATCACGGCTTATGTTATAAATAACCGTATAAAAATTTACCTACCAACGAATAGATAAACTCTATTTACGCCCGTCCTTTGTTCTGCTAACTCAAAGTACTTTGTCCAAGGTTTGCTTTTGTCGTTAAGGCTACGCTCTAAGGTGTCTTTGTACTCTTGCAATTTGGAACCCATTTTTTTGTTCAAAGTATCGGTCTGGGGTGTGTTGAATTCTTTTTCCGCGGCCACGACTCATTGACGGACACGAGACAATGAAGATTTTTATCAAAAATGACAAATGACGAAGAACGGTGACAATTGACAGTATATACGATATATGAACCATAGAATAACCAACCCAGAGCCGTACATGTAAGTGCTCTTAAAATATGGATTGCTTTCGACTTTACATGCATAGAAAGTAGCTACCAGATAATTTGGCAGATCTTTCTGATGTGGTTTATGTAGAAAAGGTAATTTACAAAGGTTCCCATATCAATGATAAGAATTGATGCTCTGTAACCTGTGTGACATATAATAATTTAATCAGTACGTTGGGGCGGTGTAAGTTGACTACTTAAACTTTCAACTGTTTTCTTAAATGTCTTTTACGAATTACGATAATCATTTATTTGAAAGCAAAGCTACTCATAGGTGTGGCTAAAAATTAGAAAGGCTATTCTAAAAAAGATCAACGATAAATTTTAAAATCTTTTATTTTTAAAATATGAAAAGCATTAACATTTATCACTTCTGTTTTAATTACAATCTTACGCGTAATATGAGAAATCTCTAAAGGTACAATAACATAAATTAGTTTATTCTCTTATAGTAAAGATAGATCATGTTATGAATTTCATATGGTTTTTTTCAATAACGTTGCCTCCGATTTAACTATAAATTAAAGTATTAATCCTTAAACCATAATATTTATATATAAACAATATAACGTTTCACGTTAAAATAAAGTTTGATATTTTATATGGATGAAAATAGCTAAGTATATTGCTATTTACTATTACAAACTTATTTGATAAGAATGTACTTACATAAGAATAATTATTTAGCTTGTATTGCGTATATATCACAATTTTTGTTGAAATCATTGACCTATCTAATTTTGTGCTAGTGTGCATAAAAATGAAGAAGTGCTACGAATTGTGCTTGAAAAATTGTAGTTTTTTTTAAATATAGTTAAAATACAAATTTGAACCATGAGCATGAGCACATGTGTATATGAAGAGATACTTTAAATCTTAAATGAATGCTTCAGCGTAACATAGCCATGACTTTCATCTTTTAAACATGTCTAATATAAAATATTGTATGAAAAATAATGACTAGATAATTTAATGCAGGGGTTAACCCTACACGTACGGTTTACTTAGATAATGGAAATAGATCAACTTTACAATAATAAATAGTAAATCAATAAATAATTATATGATTGACAATTTATTATTATTAAGTCAATAAAAGCTTTTACACTAAAGTTTTAGATGCATCTTCACATTAATAGACAACATCATATTTAACGTAAGCTGTTAACTAGGAAGTCAATATTTATATAAAACCCAACTACTACACTTATTTATAATAAAAAAATTGTTACATTTATTATTAGATCTCTTACTATTTTTAAACTTCACTATATTACTGACCGAAAATGAATTAATGAGATTGGTCTCAGTCTTATGCTATATTTTTATCATTCTATTCTATTAACATTCATTATGTTAATAGGTAAACGTAAAAAACAGATTTATATAAAGAAGAGTTTTGTAATTGAATTCAATTTTGATTAAGTTTGTTTGTAAATACACAATTAACAGGCCCGTTGTCCAAACGTGAAAGTGAAAGTTAACTATGAAAGTATTGTTTTTGTAATTCGAGACTTTTTGACCTGCACAGATAATACAAATAATCGTGGTTGCAGGTATCTAAAAATATATACTGATAATATATAAAATAGACAATATTTTTAATTAAAAATTGACATTTTTATTCGAAATATATTTTACGACATAAAATTTACAGCAGTAACAATTTTTGAGATTTTATACATATTACTATTTATTACTTATTTTATGTCCAAATAGTTTAAGACAATTTTAATTTCAGAACATTTAACAGCATTTACATTATTTTCTTAACAATGACAAAAGGACTATCTAGATTTATTCTACAGATTAAGTGATGGAAAAAAGAAGGAAGAGTGAAAGGAATGAATATTATAAATGCAAAATTATTTTCAAATATGTCTCTAATAATTTTATCAGTCGATTTTTACGTCTATCACACGGAACATTTCACACGTTCTGGACGTTTCAAACAGGTATTCTCACTATATAAAATTTAATGTCTATATTAAAGACAATGTAGTAACGAAAGATAACGAGGAAATAATTGGACTTAGTGTTGGGTACTTACGTCAAACATCATAAAGTAAATCTTATGTTTGAGGTACTTTTCAATAGAGATCTGTGTAGTATCTAAGTTCCCAGTAGGTCAAGGAACGCGGATATGGTATCTATGGTTTTAAATTGTTTTAGATACAACTCTTCTTTACGAGACTGTAATTATATTATTAGAAATCGAGTCCAAAACCTACTACTTCATGGTATTACAGACATGATTTAAAATCTCTCTGATTTCTAAACGTTTTGATAAATATTTAAATTTACATATGAAAATGAATTGTAGAAGATTGTAATACTAAAAACGTAGGTTAGTGAACCTTCCTTACTTCAAATCATACCAGAGTTCGACCTTGAAACCTTACCATGAAATCTTGCATTTATCTATCACAAATCGAGGTTTTTTATGATTTATTAACGATAATTGCACCAAATGAAAATATTTAGTTAACAGGCTTAATTGATTTTTCCTGAAATAGAATGCTTACCATGTCTCTCTTGTCTAACCTTTTATTAAATCATTTTGCCCTATCTAACTATTCGCTTATTAAATGCAACGCCGTTAGTATGAAGATTTCATCCTAATTATTAGTCTTGTGATCCAATATAGCTCTTGATACGTTCACGTATTTTCAGTGAATGTTACGAAGATTTGTGCTTCTTTCTTGCGTCCCGACGTTCGCTGGTTGGATGTGGCTTTAATTCTCGTACGTCCAACTGTAAATTGAAAAGTAGGTTTATTAAGTTTTATTACGAAACATTTAGTTTTTAATAAAATTCAAGACAAAGTAGTCTTGAGTTTATGTCGCTAAATTTACTCTAAATCAACATACTATGTAGTCGCATTAAATTTGAAAATTACGCTTTAGTAATTTACTTTTACTAGTGACGTGATCTTAGGTCGATGTTATTAATCGTATTACTAATTGAAAGAACGTCATTACACATAGAAATATTTCAGCATAGGTAAAATTTAAATTACTTACTAATATTTCATCATCTGGTACTCGCGACAATAAATCTAAAACTTCATTATTTGGTATTGTGTGAGGTCGCAAGATTTTTCTTGTAAACTTGTTGATACCTGAAACATAAACATCTTTTAACTTTTGTGTAGATACTGTCTTGCGCTTTACTCATAAAGCCGTCTTAGTTTATATTTCTTCTCTTTTCTACATTTTAATGCCTGCCGTCCGCGCCTTTTATAAAGGTCGCACTTTAGCTCTTATGTGCGCCTTGTTGGCGTGGCTTAATAAATAAATAAATAAAATATATATTTCCTTTGTATAATAAATTGCAAAAATCACAGTAACAACAGATTCGTATAAAAACATTATAATTATATCCTCGTTATTACATGCAACAACTAATATTAACGGAGTGTTAATTTATTGAAAATCATGCAAATGAAATTAATCCGTTATAAATACACACAGCATTTGTCTACTATATTTTTGATAAATCAATTCAATTTGCTCCATTATATATACAATTGATTATGGCTTATTTAAATAGATGTGATAAAAAATCTTACCCCAAGCCATAAGTAAATATCTCAGTGGTATCATATAGAGCACCGACATCGCTGCAACCAGCATTATTATCGCTATATAACTTAGATAAGGTACGGTGAAATTCATTAGGCTGAAAAATAAGAATACAGTAGAATCTGTTAATCTGTAGCATCTAAATGACATATAATTGGATAGGAAAGTCTATTTTACCAAATCAAATAAGATTGGATACTTAAGAGGATAGGATGGTTCAAATCCAGACAGCCTTAAAGCTTCTAATAAATAAATATAGTGTAAAATATTGAACTTGTAGTTTGTTTCCCAATCGGAGCGCTGCTCAAATTTTCTTACATAAGATTCATTGTTTGTTGTACTATTTTCGAATTATTGTTGTTGTATATAGAAATATCCTCTTCGGTATCTCGTTTTGTTTCCTTTAAAGTACGAGTACCTAAGGAGGATGACGTCGTGGTTGCGGAACAAGAGACCGGACCGGAATCACATTCGCCGAGACAGAAACTAATGTACAGACAGAAACTAACTTACTAAGCTCAATGACAGTCGGTTGTCATTGGGCTTAGTAAGAAAGTGGTACCAGAAGAAGAAACTAAGCTTCTACTGTATGATATACTTACTTTTTAACAGCTTCTCCTAACGAAGCTACGTAACCAATAGCATTTTGTACAGTCTGCGTTACTTCTTGTATAGCTTGAAGACGCTCTTTCAATGATTTCTTCTCTTCCTGCAAGGTTTATTTTATTTACGATTGACATTTACAGAATAAGACTGGCATAGTTTTAAAACAGTTGAGTTAAGCCTTTGTTTACCTTATCAACCTCTTCTTCATCATCTTCCTCAGCCAATAAATCATCATCATCTACTGGTGCGAGAAGAGGGTTGCCACCTACAAAATATCATTAATCTTAATACCATACTTAAAGTGTTTTTAGTAATGTATAACGAACACTGACATGCGTAATATTAGTAAAAAAGGTTTTAGTGATTTACAACGAAGTAATTCTTAATGCCGTCAAATTAATCTTAATGTTTAGTTTTCATTATAAAAAACTCTAAGAAACCAACAATACTCTGTTTGGTCTATTAGAGTTTGGTACTATAGACTACCACAAAGTAACTCCTGATTCTAGTAATTCATTATAACAATTTAGAACACTTCTAGTCATTCATCTATGCCTACCAATATAGTATTTATTGCACCGGGCATAGAATTCTGGACCTGAGAAATGAAGGGCAATTTTAAAAAAAATTAAAAGGGGAATTTTAGCATTATCCAACAATTTTCTTCGATCGTTCATTAATTAGAACGATGTCTTGGACAATACTTTTTTTATTGAATTCTTAAAAAACAAATAAGACAGCATGCAAACATAAAATTAAATTAAATAAAACTTACAATCGGAAACGAATCGTTTTAAACACGCCCAAGGATTTTTGTAGGTTTTTAATTGTTCTATAAAATAATAATTGCGGAGTTAGATACATTTGATCCGAAAATTTACAATGTCCGTTTTGTTCCCCATGCAGGTTTTATTACATGATGGATTTTGAAAATCGTTAATTTTTGTTTTCATCTACCGGTAGTGTAGATGAAAATAAAAATGTGTAAAAAAAAGTCTTGGGAAAACTTATGCGAATAATCATACTTTATTCCGCGATTTACCTTAAAATAAATACTCGAAATATCTTGAGAGGTGTGGTAATGTGCTCTTTCTTTACCTGTTAATCGATAAATCAGCCAATTCCTCGCAAAAAATATCAGTAGGAGTAGTGGGACCATCCACATTTCAAAATAGTAGCAGAAGGCCAGCCATGCCACGAGACCAATGAACGAGCAAATTCGTGACTCCCATTCGAAACAGTCTCTGGAAGATGAAACAATTAAGTCAAAAAAGGGTAATTTAAACCATCCTGAAATCTATTCATTACTTATTTGGTTTTAATCGCCTAATCTTAGATTTCTTTGTGATTAGTTTCTTTCATTAACTATGTGTTGAAAAATTGTGCAGGAGATCCGATTTCCATGGCAAGTGGTAAATAGCAGTTGTTATTATTTTAGTATTAAAATGGTGAAATTGTATTGTTGGGCTTCTAATGGATCCACCCGTTTACTAATATAGGTACATTTAGTCGTGAACGGCCTTGCAAATAAAATTCATTCAAAAATGGAAGAAAGTGTCTAGGTTTGATAAAAGCTTACATTTACACAAAGAATTACAAATCAAACTACTTAAGTAGAAAAAGCTTTACACTGTTTCGATAGAAATGTATATTTGACCATATTATCAGTTTATCAAGACGTCATTTTAAATGAATAATTCGCATAAAAGGGTTTGGGTCCATGTACTTATAATATACAAGACTTACGCTACTTATGTTCAAAACAAACTTACTGTAATATTTTCCCGATTTCAATAAACCACATAATAATAGCTTTAAGTCGCATTACATTTCTAATAAATAATTGTCGTTTGAACTTTGCTTCTTGGTGCATGTATTTAGGCTCTTTAGGATTTACTACTCGTATGGCTGCTTTTAACTGGAAAACACAGATATATAATGCAAATGCTGTCAAACACAAATGAACCTACGGATCTTGATACTACTTTAGATTACATTTCGGCACAGATTGGCTTCTAATAAACGGTAAAGAGAAAACAAACGCAGAACTACGTGGCCCAGAATTCATAGAATACAAGTTTGAGGAAGTAAACTTTGTGAGAAAAAACAAAAATGTTTTAGAGGAATTAGTATTTATTTCATATATTCATTATTTGCAACTCTGCAACTCGTAAACTTCAGAAATTGTAAAATCATGATACAGCGATGCCAAATTTATTCCATAAGCTGTAAACAGTTATGAAAACGTAATTTAGTTTTACTTGAGTAGTTTGTAAATGGTCAATGTACAATAGGAACATGTACATTCGGAAAAAATAATAATCTTACCGGATTCCAAATCACCGACATCTCTAAAAGTATTTGTGGAAAATTTCCCTTCGCTCTCGCCCGCATTTTTTTGTCCTTCAACGCAAACCACCTTTTCTCCCCGTTTCGTATATTTAATAATGGTATTGCCAGTTTACCCAAAAACTCAACTTTGTGGTCATGGTCTTCATCGTAAACCGTTATTTCTACAATTGAACTTATATCTTTGACTGTACTGAAAACAATACCAAAATTTAAAATTATTTTTTGGAACAAGCAACGAATGATACCATCACTGAATCTTAGTGTGTTTTTATACACATTCTTAAGTTGTAGAATGAAAATAATACTGAAAACTCAGTAAACCAATCGCGTATTCTCCAGCGACAATTTCAAAAATTTTTCTTTCTATTTACAATATCTTTATAATATTATTTTAATAAATCCAACGGGCAACGTTCCTATACAATCTTTTCACTAAAAAAGGAATGCGATATTATACGTTGTGTATTCCGGTAAAGTGGCAATCATTTATTTTAAATGAATGTATATGACAAAGAATTACACTTCTAACAGAACTTTATACTTTGTTATATGTACATTAGCTACACAAAAGTAAACCATTACTTACAAAGTAAAAATTTTCATCCAATTCGGTGTCAAAGTTTTATATTCTGTATGGGTTTGTAGTCTAGCATTCCCGAGTTCTACTACGCAGAATGGGTCCGACTTCCCCCCCAAATCTGCTGCAGCGAGCCCCTTAGCGCCGTACACTTTAACGCAGAGCCATCCAACACCGCTCGAGTGTTCATTAAGTCGGTACCACGCCTGAAATTAATAAAACAGCTTAACTTAATAATGCGCGCTTTAAAATAGTAGTTTAAGAAACTGCGCAAACTAGAAAAGTGTTTAAGAGTCGACGAAGTCTCAAAATATGATTTATATAATTATTACTCATTATTATGCACCTCATATTATGTCTTATATAGAACACAATATACTCAGTACTTATTCAATGCAAATTATAACAGTTATAATTAATTATAAAAGACTTACATATCTTTTTTCAATATTAAAAATATCTCTTGGATTTTCTTTGTACGTAGCTAAATCTGTAATGGTCTCAGACTGAGTAGTGCCACTTATTGTTAGCAGAAGAAAAATCTGACCATTTCCATCTTCTAAGTCTTTCCAAATATTGTGCGTTTTCTCTCTTTCTAACTTTGATAAGTCTATCGTACATCTGTAAAAAGTATCGTTTTCTAAGAGCAGTTTGAATTTTATGACTTATCGTGGATAACATTTTTTATGTTTTTATTTTTTTTTATAAAACAGGGGGCAAACGGGCAGGTGGCTCACCTGATGTTAAGTGATACCGCCGCCCATGCACACTCGAAATGCCGGAGATCTCACTAGTGCGTGGCCGGCCTTTAAGATACCTCTACGATACGCTCTTTTTTGAAGGTCCCTAAGTCGTATGAATATTTTAAATTGGCATAAACTACTGTCGTTTCCAATTTAACTAAAAGCAGAATGAAAAAACCGTGTTCGAACCCGACTTTTTTCAACTGCGTAATGAATATAGAACATACAGGTAATGTTTTCACATTGTAAATAAATACTCTCATCTCAAATTCAAAAAAGAACGGTACCGTTACCGTTGTACTGATTCATATCTTGAGAATTAAAAAAATATTTAAAAAACCAGAAAAATTGATTCCTTGAAATCACTACATTGTCCAAGATTTATCTTACCGTCCCAAAAAATCGTCCTTTGTTTGTTTGTCTTTATCCCATACAGTCACCTCTAATATTTGTTCTTGGTCGTCGTAAAGATGGAGATCAAATTGCTCCAGCCACGATGGATGTAACGATTTCCATACTACCTTGCTCTTGTATTTTTCATTACCTAACCTGGAAGAGAAGAACTATATCATATATACCGAAACGCTGGAAATAAGGTCACCGCGCAGCCTAATGGCGATGAATAAAAAATTTAAGCTTTTCACCTCTTTTCACTTTATATCTTGATATTTCATATGATTACGGAAAGTACTGTGAAATAATCGATACTGAAGGGTAAATGTTATCTTTTTTAGTACCGAGTACCGTACTTTCTATCTTGGGATCAATTAATAAATTTTAGTTTCTTTATATGTGTTGAGAAATAAACAGAAAACAGTAAAATTATGAATAATATTTCGCAGTAATCAAACAATATTATACAAAACTATACGATACGACAGGGTCTGTGGCCCTTGGATTTCTTTCTGGCAGATTGCAATGGCTAGTTACGTTCAGAACCTTATTTGTAAACATCCATTTTGTATTAAGTTATTTTAAACTTGATTTCGAATATTGAGCATAAACTTTACGATCGTTTTCAAGTATTCGCAGTATATAGTATAGTATATAGTTTTGCCATCTTGAACGAAAAAGATTCTTATAAATTTGTTGTTGTCTTGTCATTTACACATATCATTTATCCTTACCTAAATTTGCAATAAGGATCACTTGATCTCGTATCTAAATCCATCGCAGGAAGATTTTTAGCTTCTACCAGGACAATAGTGACAACAGAACTCCATATTTGTGCTTTTAGTCTTTTGTTCACATCACTTAGTCGCGTGTTTTTTAGAAGATACTGAAACAATACATTCTACGTAAAAATTAGCTAAAATTACATCACGCAGTTGGATTACCATTCCCTTGAACTCTAAATATTTGATAAAGATCAATTTTGATTGGAAATAATATATTTTCCCAATCAGATAAGAATAAAGCAGCAAAGACAAATGCAATATTAAGTGTGTAACAAAATGTAGCAATTTGTTGTAACGTTATGCTCTGAATAAAAGAAACTAAAACTGTTACATAAATTTCGTTTTAAGTTTTTCTATACATTTACAAACTGCGGTTTATTTAAGGTCTCGTACGAATGTGATAGATACATTTTTGCATGTGCTTGTCTTTACTGATATTTATGAGTCCTTTATAGATAGGTTAAACATTACTGATGCCATTACTTAGAAATGTGTAACCTAGGCTTTAACAAAGATTAGACCACATAAATGTTAGTATATTAGCTCTGAATATCATTAATAAGTAGCACACACATTGCTTTATTAACATAAACAATAATAATCCAAAATCCAGTTGTATTAGTAACATGAGCTATCACTTATAAATCAAAAAGTACCCTATGTATTCTGTCGCCTCGAGATTTAAGCCTGGGGAATCGACTTCCGATTTTCTCTATAATGTCTGTGCAAGTGTTGATTGCAAAGGTTATATCTAAGTTTTGTCCTGGGAGGCTGCCGGATCTCGGTCTTATTTCTGTGACTCTGAAATTTTTAAAACTTGTGTGTTGAATATTTGAATATGTTTGAAAATCTTCAAGTATATTTTCATGGTGTTGCTGGTTATTTAAAAGAGTCATATTTCCGCTATACTGTTTTGTTTCACATTTAAAACTCACAGAACGAAATGGTTACAAAGTATCATACAAAATCTTAGTTGTAACATTAATATTGCAAGGACGATTTTAATTAATCCCTCCATAGAGATTGACGTCAGATAATGATAACACTTAACCATGAGAGTAACCGCAAACGATAGAGTCATCGATCGAGAATTGTTAATTATAGTGTAATATGTGTGTAAACAAATGTTTTGTTTGAAACAAGTCAATGAAAAAAATAACTATTTTTTTTTTGTAGTCTTGTAAAATTTGGTTATCTTTTATTTGACATTACAGTTACAAGTCTCTAAGCACACTATTTATAGGTATTCTTAAAAATGTATAAGTGCAATATCACTGTATAAACTAATATTAGTTTCCTCAAATAATATGACGTGTAGTTTACTTACCGCTCATCACTAGAATCCAAACAAGAAAAACACGATTCGCTAGAGCTATGAAAACTCGAATCGTCTTCCAAATTTAAATTTGTGGCCGAACGACATCTTCTATACAAAAAACCGTGCTTTTCCACGGTCAAAAAATCTTTGCAAATATCCTTAGGGTCTGCATTTATACTAGGTTCGTCTATTACCACAGATGGAATACTTTCTGAGATTTGACTAAATTTAGAATCTATAGAAGACTTGCTTATACTGTCCTTATCAGCGCTATCCTCAATAGAACTTCTATCTTCTGACAAATGAGAGACAAATTTTGATAGTTTGGATTTCTCTATTTTATTATGCACTTGGTCTGTCAAATCTTCAACTCGATCGTGTATTTTTTCTTGAAGTCTTATAAGACTATTCTTGAATCGTTCCATTTTGTGCTCGGTGTCAGACATCATCAGTTTACGAAGCTTTATTTAAATTTCAATCGCTGTATTTTTAAACTGAGATCAATACATCTTTTATTTATTCCTGAGCTTCTGGAAACCGGCTCCAGGTGATTTTAGAGTTGCGATATTTGTAAACATACCTTTTCGTACGAAAAACTACATTGAAGAAAGCAATATTGTAATAACTACCAATTTAATCGAGAGTCAGATTTTATTCTCAACCTTATGATATTAGCAAGAAGGTTTAAATCTGATAATGATATTAAACTCGACATCTGTATTTCACGAACGGGGAAAACAGATGTATTCACGGATCGTAAATTACAAAACGGCAGGAGGCAAACCATAACTGTGTTGTTTCAACAAACGTTATATTGATTAATTATTAATGTTTTCAGCACTGAATTGAATGTCGCAAATTATGTAAAGGCTTGTTCAGTAATGGGTATTTTTTGATAATACTCGATAAATGATCAAACCATTGACCATAAGAATTGACTGTAAGAATAAATCTATTTTAGTTTTAACAAAATCATAAATTGTTTTACAAAGCATGACTGTTTTATGTGTTTTACAAACTATGAGTTCTATGTTATCTATATTCAAATATACCACACCTTTGCAAGTACAAACCATAATCGGTATTTACATGACCTGCGAATACAATCATTGATTTTTTTTTAATAAAGCCATTACCAAGCTTTAAATGTGTGGCCTAGTTATAATTTTGCTATGTGTTCCGACTGTATGCAGTATGAATCGTACTTTATAAAGCAGAAACCAGCATTTAAGAGCATAGATTGACCCCTAAATTATGCCGGTAAATTTAAAGTCGGATTAATATAAAAATAATATATATTTGTACTTGTTCACCATGTTACAAGTGTTTATGCGATGTCTCTGCGCAGGATAATGAAAGACGCCATTACATTTCACGAGAGATTGATTAGTAAATGAAACAATATTGCTGATGGGAGTTGTTAAGGGCTTTGTTAAGAAAAATATCTGTAAACATATAAATAAATTGTACGTGTCAAAGGAGAACAGGCCTTTTTATTCATTATTTAAACAATGTCATCGTTTGAACTGTTTGGACACAAGCCAAAAAGAGTTTGTACTTGAAATATTTCAAGTACGCAGCTTGTTTTCGTATTTGTATGTTGTTCTCGTCATGAATGAGAACTGTCGGAAAATATTTGCGCTATTATGCCGAATATGAAAGTTGCTTCTACATACATTTAAAGCTTGTTGCATTGGAACTCAATTTGGGCCTCTGCAATTTTTGAATTTGGAAGTCAGGATACAAAGATACCCGGCTCCTATAGAACAGTGGCTTCGTAGCTATGAAGTCATGTATGCATTGCGTTTTACGTTAACAAGGTTAATGTTAATGGATTTCACGTGCCACTCTTATTAGACGTATTTAGACAATTTACTATTAATTAATATCTTCGGTATAACTAGTTTAAATAGTCAGAAGGAAAAGCAATTTTTAAAAGCAAATTTGCTGTTTCATTTGTTAATCATTTAACTGCAGACGTTATAGGTTATATATTTTTGTATTTTAAAATATTTGTCCATACGAATAAATTCATTGCAAAACTTGTTACGTGAATTTTTAAGGATTAGATATTGAGTTATACAACCTCTTCTATATGCCATATAAGTTATGGATAGACTACATACTTTATTTTTATTTTTAATGAAATTATTAGAAAGATGATGTACGGAAATTGAATTGATTTAAATTTTACTCAAAAGTAAAGAAAAACAATGGTCGATTATAGTTATGTGCTTAATATATCCGGAAGATATGTCACTTTATTAATTAACTGTTTCTAATATGCATTGCTATATTCCAAGGAATAAAAAGTTTAGTCTTATTTCAAGCTGGGATAGCCTTGCATAATGGCCCTAATTAATGTCACACTATTTAAACTAAACCCATTTTTACACAACATACAATTATAATAACTATAAAAATGTACCTATAAAATAATATATACTAAAAATTATCTCATCTTTGAATTTATTGCATTGAATGGGAAATAAACTTATGTACATATAAATTCAACCCGGATCGCCACTAAAAAGGTATCTCTGATGCCGCAGACAGAAAAATAATGTGCATAATTGAAGATGTCCTACGTGCCTATAAACTGAAGTGCATATCTATATTCATTTTTATATATGTTGCAATAATATTTTTACGATATCTATTTATTCATGATGTCTAAAATGTTAGAACAATTACTTCCTACTCTCTTTACTTATCTAAAATAACGGGAATCAATAAAATTAAAATGGATGGTCATACCTATAAAGTACCATTTATGAGATGACATGATACATCTTCATTAAAGTGTATAGTTAATTTTAAGAATGGTAGACGTTTTGCCTTGTATGATAATGTGTTACTTCCTAATGTTATACTAACAGTATGTACTACCGATCCACAATAGATAACTGTTAGTATTTAAACTGTCAAGTTTAAACCTTCCTCGATTTGATCTCCAAAACCTTTAAGGTCATTTCTAAAGGTATACTTTTTAAAACTTCAAATCACTTAATCATTACACACAGTCCAAGCTGACGTTTAAAATAATTAAAAATTAAATAATAGCACATGCGTTGTATCACTCACTGTTTATTTATTTTACAAATTTAGGTTAGGATTCGTACGAAGTACATACGCGTACACGCGCGCGCTGTTTCTGCACGACTGGTTTGAAAATGGAATTTTGTAATTAGAATGTAACTATTCTTTATCTTTGGCAGGCGTTTCGCAAAGAGCTTTATTTATTGTTTTCCCAGCCTATTTTTCCTTAACCCTTGTAACATTCAGCACTTAGGATTGATTATATTCATATAACATGTTTATTAAAATAGGTAATTTAAAAAATCTAAATAATTGCTTGGTAACATCGTTAAATTGGAGAAGAATAACCCACAGGAAGTAATAATTTTAGTTGTATAATAAGAACTATTTTTCTCATACACCAACACATATTACTATAAAATATAGTTTCTTCCGATTAATCACTTACTAACAATACGAGTATTTTTGTTCTCAGTTTAAATCGACTTCCTCGCAAATTCATATTAAATGTAGTAGTACATAACAGTACACAATCTTGAAACAATGTAATATATAATAGGTTGGGGGGAAAAGAAATCCATTATTTTTACGTGAACTTCAAGACTTTATTTAACATGTTTTCCATTGTCCGATTTAGGTCAAATATGCACCATTTTGTTCTATAATTTGTTGCCATTTTAATGGTAGCTTCATTATGCCTCTCTCATAAAAGTCTTGGTCCTTATTAGGAAAAACTCCAGAATTGATTTTACACTCTTCCCTTGATCCAATTTTTATATAAAAAATTTTGCAATGCAAGAAAAAGATGTAATTGTGCGAGGTCGACTGTGTGGTGGATGATCAAACTTCCCAACCAGCTCTGAGTTTCTGAGAGTCACTATAAAGTTGTGTGGTTTCTGATAAACGACACCTCTTTGTTGGCAATTTGGCGTTTTGATGATCCACATAATCGACCTGCACCAAGCGATTACCATCTTTTTCTTGCATTGCAAAACTTTTTTAGTGATAAGAAATTGGATAAGGGAAGAGTTAAAATCAATTTGATTTTTGTAATAAGGACCAAGACTTTTATGAGAGAGGCATAATGAAGCTACCATTATGGAAAAATTATAGAATGGTATATTTGACTAAATGGAATGAAAAATATAAATTTAATTACGTAATAATGGATTTTTTTCCCAACTAATATATAGTATAGCGGGTGAGTATTTGTCTTAATTCTTAATCTTTCAGTGGTTTTTTAGTTTTGGCAGCATTGAATCATTATAGTACCTACCTAACAAGTAACAAGTATCCGCGTTTCAATATAATATAAGTTGCATTTATTTACGTTGACCATTGTGATAGTGCTTTTTGTGATAATATATCAGACGTAGTTCATATGTAGTAGATACTTTGACCCAAGATGTGTTAATGGATTTAAATCGATATATTTTTATAATTCTTTAGTATATGTAAATATCGCAATGGTAATATAAATATATGCAATATATAAAAAAAAAACGGTTTAACCGTACGAACACACTAATAAACCGAGAGTAGATGTTTAGTTCCAAAACCTTTATTCAAATAATACGCTAGTTTATAGTTGTAGCGTACCTGTTCTTTGTCCTCCTGTGACTTCGGATACAAGGTGACATTCATCACGATCTCTCCCATATCCTGGTTGAGCTTGTTGGGGTCTCGCAGACATAGCACCAAGTCTTGTGATCTTCCAAGCTCTAGAGCTGTTAGATCCAGGTAACAGGAGCCCATAAAGTCATCTTGTAAGCCCCAGTCGTAGTCAAAGACCTGAAATGATGTATTGTTGGATTACAAGAGTACACACAATTTTTAACACCACGACACGATTGGCTTCATACAAAATTATTTTTCGTCGTCAATGTCGTCCATTGAGATCACATTTCAATGAGAGTTTAGACCATCAAAACATACCAATATACAAAAACCTGTGTGTTGTCTTGATTTATGTTTGAATAATTTATTATATATGTATAAGACAGGAAGAGTAAAAATTTATTATGTAGTAAAGTCAGTCGAGATGTATTAAAACTAAGTAAGTATCCTTTAAAAACTTATTTTGTTCTCGCCAGCCTTAATGTAAATAATTTAGCGTTACTAAAAGCTTTATATTGGCAGTAACGTTTAATAGCTTAACAAGTCTACTCTAGGAAGTAAAATGTTTTACTAAGTGTTAAACGAAAACCTTTCATGTTCTGCATGAAAATACTTACACTGAAAAGATTGTTACTTCTCTTAATATTTATTCTGATAAGAGGTTTATTACCGTTCTTAACAATTAAATATCATGGAATAGAGAAATGTGTTAGGTTCTGTTTGTTATTATTGAATTATCCAAGCTTATAATATTACTCTCAATAAGTTAATAATAAATGTAAGTTTTATTAAATGTAGCAAAATAACATTCGTTTGTGATTATTTTGCATCAATATAATATGGTACGATTAAAACAGTTCCCTCGAGACATTTTGTCAGCGATCTCATGAATCTAAATTGCATATGTATTCAAGTTAGAATTCAACCTACTTTTATACTGAATGAGAATCTGGCATTTCCCTATGAGTTATATTTATTTCATATATATCCAAAATTAACATTAACTTATAAAATACATAGAATTAGAATAATTAATTAATAAAGTAAATGACTTTTTCTTGACTTTATTATGATTGGAGTATAGAAAGATATTTTATGCTATAATCAATAAAAAAAGTAAAAGGTCGGAGCAAAACCAGTATACTCGTATTAATATGTTAATCAGACATTATTTTGGTCTATGATAAAACAGTGGTATAAAACAAACCTTTAACTGAACTGGCTGAAAGGGATCTTCAATAGGTACCGTGAAGCATTCGTCCCACACAGGGTTTAGATCTCGGTAAACAATTCTTGACTTATGGAGAAGTCTCCCTCCCGCTTTGAACTTGACGTATGGGTCACTCGTGCCTGACAACAAACCTGGTTTTCCACAACCACCACACTTTGTTAGAAAAGAAGCAAAAATTAATATAACAATGATTGGAATGGGAATCATTTATGACTATAAACTTATAAAAGGTTGAAAAATACTATTCTTATTAAAACTGGCCATGTACTTTCATTCAAATTAATTATTAACAATGATAATATTTGTTTACTTTAGAAGTAGATAAAATGTTTCATACAATAACGCATATGCAGATCGAAAACAATTCAGCCACGGGTAATCTTTATGGGGACTGGCCATTTAGATACGCGGAAAATATAGCATAAACATATATATTTCGTATATTATAAATGCTCAACTGTACTCTTTATTTTAAATGTGTCATACTGTTATAGGTTTTGTATATGGAAAAAATCTATGACCGTCGTTTCAAATCATTAATCAATACTATTTTTATAGCAAGCTTGTCAATTGGAAATTTATATAAATATACCTATGTTTAGCTAGTAGTAAAGACAAAATTCAACCTATTATTCAGTAGAAAACTTTCGTTATGGCCCATTTCTTCCAAAAGCATAGATTTTATATTATACATTCAGTGATGTTTCCACTTAAAGAGCCTTAGATTTCTGAATCCAATACATTGATAAAAAGTTATATAGTGAAAGTATAAGTCGTTTTAACATAGTGAGGTTGACTACATACGCCTTTATTATAACATAAAAAACATTGTGTAGGTGACAGGTGCAAATGAAAACGATTAAAAGCAAAAGCGCTGATCAATGAAAATACGTGCAAAGTATACCATAACATAAAATAAAAATTATAGGTACATAGATCAAATATTAATTATTGTGTATATAAAAGTATATGTCGTTTCACTTTTGTGATACCGTAACATATAAAATCTTTATAATTACATGTGTGTGTGCATATACTGAAATATAAACCATAATCAAACAATTCTTCTTAAACACGAAAGAAGTAAACTGGCTGTGAGAGCATTATTAAACGTTAGATTATCATTAAGAATATAATGTAAGTGTTTTATCTCGGTGAAACTCGATAATTAACCTTCAAGAATTAAGTTAAAAATTACCATAAAAGACAAAAAATCTTATATGTTTGGTGCCCATAGTATAGTGATTTTAGTGATTTAGCAGTGTGCCATATTATTTTGATAACTGTTCATTTATGATATAAAGCTGATTCGCGTGATAGCTTTTATTGCTTATCTCATCAGTTTTGTGTGTCCATATTAATCACTAACCATTTTTGTCCATAGCGATAAGGTTTTGTCCTCGTTTTAAATGTATCCTGAGCTGAAAGAATGCGTATTGTCTTAACTGCTGTTCTCTTAGTCGTTGGCCTTCGTCTGGTTCCTGGAAATATAGGATCTACCCTCAATAAGGTTCAATATAAATGCTCCAAGTTCATTTTAAACAAGATTTTTTGAACAAGGCGTAATTTTTTTCTAGCACAAGCCCATATTACTATGTAATCTAATATATAAAATTCTCGTGTCTCGTGTCAAACTTGAACTCCTCGAAACGTCTTGACCAATTCTCATGAAACTTTGTGAGCGTATTGAGTAGGTCTGAGAATAGGCCAACATCTATTTTTCATCCCCCTAAATGTTAAGGGTAGTCCACCCCTAAATTTTACTTTTTAATTTTTAAACAAAATTTTTTGTTTCAATTTTTTTATGATACAATATACAAAAATACATACAATTCTAAATTTTCACCCTTCTACGATCAACCCTTATTTTATTTTAATTGTAAATTGAAATCACATGTATGGCAAAACAACGTTTGCCGGATCCGCTAGTATTAATATATTATGGTATTTGCTATATTATTTATATAGTAAAAAAATTAAATAATACATACCAGCTGCAGTAACTCTACTGGCGGTCTTGAAGAATGCAAAGGTGTAGCGGATGTGGAAGCTACAGGGTCTGTAGATGCTTGCCGAGACAACGACTGATCTAAACAAACAGATTTTAGTTAGTCACACTGTTGTATATTTGTCTACATGTCTGTTAATGATACTCGTCGGTACTTCACATACTACATGTTATTTTCCAGTATAAGGTCACATAACCTAATTCTGATTGTTTATATACGCACCTTCCCAAGAAAAGCATTACGCTTCCGAGGAACATGTCTCAAAATATCTCAAAATTTCTACTTTCCTTAAAATATAATTATTAAATCACATTTTATTTTGTAGCTATCTGGCTTAGTTTCTGACTTACCATCTCGTTTGCGGAAGAGGCGCATCCTCCGCCACTTCCTGACAGCGATTTTAATTTTCTTCATTAGCGCACAATTCGATAGCGCACGTATTAATATGTGACGCCATTTTAAGCACATCTATTTACTACCTATATGTTCTAATTGACTTTACATTTTCGTCATCATTTCAGAATTTACATTTGTTTACGGCGGAAGAATTACACGTAATTATTAGGAGTTTACGTAATTAAGTTATATCTGATTTTATGAAAAAAAATACAAAATTAATGAAATGGTTAGTTATTAAATCAGTGATAATAGGAACTTGTTTCTTCTTAATTCCTTCTGTATTGCTATAGACACATGTCGCGTCGATAAGGCCTATGAACCATGGATCCTTGTATATGGAGCGAATGGCCAATATTATGTAATCGCAATATAATATTTAAACTAATGTTTAAACAGTGTTACTGTGAATCTGTTGTTTTTAGTTTTTACGACGACGCGTCGTCGCGTCTGTGTGGCAACACTGCATTTACATTCAATAAAGTCTGTACGAATATCAACCCGTATCTACTTGTAATGGTCACATGAAAAATATCACGTTATATAATACGAATACATTTTGGGAAACGTTACAATTTCCTGTTTTGCTAATAAGTAATTTTATACCTAGTTCGAAAAGCCTAAAGGAAGCTACAACACGTAGGTATGTTTATAAATCATAAAAATAAAATTATTCATAGTAATTATAAAATGAAAATGATTATTGAATAAGCACATATATTGACAACTATGGAATTAATATACTTTTTAGAGCCGTATTCCAAATGGGAACTCCCTGAGCATTCGTCGGCTGGCGGTATCGATTCAGCGCTCCCAACTTCCTGGGATGATGTAATATACAGAGTTAAAGACCTTTGTTAGGAAATTCTCCTGCACATATAAAATACTACGAAATAGTAAATTGATTTCTTAATACATAACATATAATATTATTAAGAGAATACGTGTACTTTATGGAACTTGAAGGATGTATGAATATAGATAATTGTATGTGTATGTATTTTAAGTCCTGCATTAAAAGTAACTCAAAAATTTATTTTACCCTGTTGCTAAAAAATAACATGTTAAAAGTAGGTAGTAAGTGTATCCTGTGATATTGAACTGGCTACTCGCCAAAATGGTCAAGGGTAAGTAACAAGTTGTTATTAGTTTTTTTTATTACTATAACCTACTATACCCATTTATTACTCCGTTCGTGACCATGAAATATCTACTTGATGTGGTAGATATTTCATGGCAAACCTTTCTACGTTTTCAGTTTTTAAGAAGATTTACTTATTAAGTAGTATGACATTAATTCACAAATATTTCAAAATTAACTAATATCACTTTTTTTCTTTCCGTTAAATACGAGACAAAACTTGAATTTAATTGGTCCATCCAAACTCAAATAGTTTCATCGTTAGTCTCTAGTTAACGCGATTACTAAACATTAAGATCAAATTATGGATCATCTAACTACCAAATATTTTATCATGCTTAAAGCCTATTGAAATCTTGTAATGCTATAACAATGTTTTACAATAACAAAAATACCGTTAATTTACCACTTAGAGACACACACTGCACATTTGAATTATTGTCTCCCTGAAAATTTAATAAAAAATCTCGGTAACCTGGTTGAGAAAATACATTTTCATTTCATAGAAATAAAATCCTCTCATATCAAAGCAATTTGTAGACTAAACTTTAGCCTTCTAGAATAAACAGCGCTCAAATGGCAATAAGAATTTCCCCGTGAAAAATTCACGAGTGCCCCTAGACTTCGATTGGTTACATAATCAATAACCTCTTCAAATAAAACTTGCGGTGAGCGAGTTTATTCAACATCTTATATACCACATACATGAAAATATATCACAGATCTATCCCACACCTGCGCTACGCTTAAAAGTGTAACGGAGTTTGAAAGTTTATAAGTTTATTACAAGAAGTAGAGAACTTATTATGAATACTCCTTCGACATATAAAACTTCATAAGTGACAGTCAAGCGGTCATATATTTGCGTGTATAATGAAATGTATTTATATACAGACATTAATATATTAAAAACTAAAGAAGCCTAGCAAAACAGCACCAAAATTGAGTTTAATATAATAAGATGTCACATAGTTTTAATAAAGTCTTCAAATTACCAACAATAAAGCTACAGTACCTACAATATCGTGACAAAACATTTACAACTTAGTAAGGTCAATGCCCGGGAGAATTTTATTGTAACCCAAATAGACTACTGCGAAAACTTAATATCGCATGTATAGCGTGAATATACGAGACAGGCATCAGTTATGTCTATGTAATAAATTTATTTGTACACTTTGACCTATAGTTGCCTAATTAATTGTAATTTCAATAAAGCTACGAAACTTTGGGTTATGTTAATGTAATAAATTTAAACCCGCAGCAAAACTTTTTAGCTCCTGATGCAAAACACATTAAAACAAGATATCGAAGATGCTACAAACAATTGAGCACAATAAAAAGTTATTGCTAGAATCCATTAGAACAAATTTCGTGGAAATGAATATTCAAGAATTATATATAAATTGTAATTATAAAAATGTAGTTGGCTTCTGTCACCACGATGTGTGAGCCTCTCCGTGACCACAAACGATGCAAAACACATAAAATGTGTATTTAATTTGTAATTTGTGTAATAAATTGGAGTTTAAATTTAAATCATATATATTTACGTAAAGAAAAATAGAATAAGAAAAGAATATTTAAACTGAACATTTTAATTCTGTTCAGTATTGTACTAAATAGCTGTTATTAGGCAACAGTACAAAATTTTATTAGGGTTCAGTTGCTATTTTCTATCTAATGTTTAAAATTATATCTTGGAATATATGAATTAACAAAACAAAAAAAATTAACAATATTTTTACTTACTTTAGACGTGCTTGGAAGTTAAGTTTACGTGTGTATGCCCCTATTTTCATCATAATTTGTCGCATTATTATTATCGTACAAATACATAATAATAACAGATAGATAGTCTCATCAAATTCGAGGTTATTTTAAAATTTCAACTCTATTTAAGAACTGTTTAAATCATTTTTACCGACCCACTTCGAATCTAGGTGAGACGGGTCACCTTCCAAAGAGCAGAATTCTACCAAATATAAATTCGGTATTAAAAATAGTATAAATTATATAACAATATTGATTTTTGGAAACCACAGCAACCAATCATATTTTTAACCATGTTATAATTGTTTTGCGGTTACTGTTAATGGAACTGAGTAGCAAATATATCCACAAAAATTATTTATTGAACGTAGGGCGCGTATATGTAAATTTCAAATAATATTTATTTCAACTCGCACCGATAACGTTTATCTTCATCCTGTCACTTAATAATAATAATATCTAATGTCAATTTATAATACTTTTCTATTTTTTTCCACTGTTTTTTGAAATTGGATAATAATACGATATTCCTATCTATACTAGTCTTTGGAATCAATGTTTAAATTTCGGTTTCCATGAATTTCTTAATTTGAGTGATAAGAAATAATAGTTGAAATGTAGATACTTTCCTATTTTCTCATAAGCTACCGAACAATAGTTGGACAAGTAATAAATAATCTGTATGTACAAAATTCACAAAATTTGAACGAATACATTGAAATTATAATATAGTTGCATTTTCGAATTATATTTTGTTCTAAGCTTTTATTCTTGGTGTGCTATTAAATACTACGCCTATATTCAATTACATTTACCGAAGCAAAACAAAATCATTTAAAACCTCTCTCGTTCTAATTTCAAAACTTGCATACTAGTCCGGTCAATTTAGACATTCGAAGTTACATAAATTCCCACCAAGCTGAAAATCGGTAAGATTGCTTAAAATATTATTAAAAACAAAACTTGAAAGTTCCCCATCTTTCCCCTGTAAGGAAAAAATTTTATTCAAGGTCAAAGGTCAAAAAAATGAGTTTTTCGCGATTTTCAGCAAAACGGTAAGTTTTATCATAAAAATACCTTAGACAAAAATTGTAGATTATAAAATTATCTACAAAAACTAAATTAATACTTTTTTTTCTACGAGCCACCGTTTTTGAGATATAACGATTCAAAAAGCTGTAGAAGTTGTAATCGTCATAATATGCGCACGTTTCCTCGCCACCTATGAGGTAGTGTACTTGGCGCGTTTTATTTTTACGTCCCCAGTAGGCCTATTCCACCGGTCAGTTTTAATCCTGTTTTATTTGAAACTATTGAAAAATAATGGATTTTAGCAGAGATTGAAAAAATAAAGGCAATTTAAGTTAAAAAAAATGTAGTGAAATTTAATCGTCCGAGTCGTAACTGTCAAATTCTTTTTCTTCTTCTTCTTCTTGATCTTCTTGTTCTTGTTCTTCTTGTTCTTCTTCATCTTCATCCTGAGTGCATGTAAACTGCGTTAATAGCGATGTATCGCATGTTGCGTCGTTGGAATCAAACGGATCCTCTTCTGTTGGTGATTCAATATTAGAACACGACCGGCCTTGACAATGCGTACATGCGGGAGAACAAAATAATCCGACTTTTTTGCAACCACATTTAGCACTGCATCCCTTTTTGCAGTTGCAAAAAATCGAGTTCAAAAGTTTTTCTGGCGCAGGTGGAAGTAAAGTATGCACTGGTTCCAATAAATTGTTGACCAACTTCCAACCCCAGTCTGTAGAGTCTAGCTGATAACCAAGCCACACTTGAACTTGGTAATATACTCTAAAAAGATGTTGATGAGCAGCAACTAAGGTTGGAGGAAGACAAGCTAATTGTACTTGTTCTCAAGCTAATTGTACTTGTTCTCATTTTACCTGATATTCTTATAGTTATGAGTTATGTATATTTTATATTAGTAGTGTAAGTTACAATGACCGATAGAAAAATATTTTAACATATATTACAACTACAGAGATGTATATATACGTGGCGTACTCATGCATATTATGACGATTACAACTTTTACAACTTTTTGAATCGTTATATCTCAAAAACGGTGTCTCGTAGAAAAAAAAGTATTAATTTAGTTTTTGTAGATAATTTTATAATCTACAATTTTTGTCTAAGGTATTTTTATGATAAAACTTACCGTTTTGCTGAAAATCGCGAAAAACTCATTTTTTTTGACCTTTGACCTTGAATAACATTTTTTCCTTACAGGGGAAAGATGGGGAACTTTCAAGTTTTGTTTTTAATGATATTTTAAGCAATCTTACCGATTTTCAGCTTGGTGGGAATTTATGTAACTTTACTCTTATTTTTTCGTCTAATTTGACCGGACTATACGGTAAGTTGTGTGAAATAAATAAGCACAAAATGAACTATCCACTTCACTGCATCCAAAATTAAATCATAGATACGCGGGAAATTTTTAACCACCACGACACTACTGACACACACGCGGACCCAGAGAATACTGAATGCTTGAATGGAAAATTGGAATGGGGATGGGGTAGATTAGGGTCGTACCTCACTGGTGTAATTTTTGAAACAAATGTATGAAATTCTATTATTAAATAGTATTGTTATACATTATTCCAATAGAAATAAAATATCTTCGACGCAACGTCTGTTAGTTTGTAAATACACTCATACTACTCGACTGTTCTTAAAAACGTCGGATCGGTTTCAATAAAATAATTAAAATAAAGTGAGTCTGATGGGCTTGTACCTTAATTGAAATTCCAACGGGATTAAGACCTTAGCGGATAAAACGTAGAAAAACGCAATGTTTTACAGGAATATAATGGACATCAAATTAATATAATCAAAATATAACTGTTCGCGCTAAATCGCTGTCAGCCAAAGAAGGATAACACTTGTCGATTAGACTTTGGCACACGATCCGGAAACGGTAGGTGGCGTTGCGGCATGTCGGCGCAAGATAGTTAAATTTTTACCGCCTTCGCGTGCGCATTCAATATAGACCTCAAACCATATTCATAATTTTTAAGATTCCAGGGTTTGGAGCGAGACACGCCACCGTTGATGGTAAGTGCTAGTTATAGTTTTATCGATTGTTTGATTCCTTTCTTTATTATACTGACACGCGACAGCCGAACCAGAGCAAATTTATTTTAGCCAGGGAAGAGCATCTTGGATATAATTTCCGGATACCCAGGCCCACACAATAACATTTTCTCATCTTTCTTTTTTCTTATATTTACTTTGGATGACTATTATATTAACTGTTATAAGGCATTATAATATTAAAAGATAATAAATTTTAGAATCTTTACATTCTTGAAAAAACATAGCAAACCAAAGAAAAAACAATAGAGCATACAAAATGAGAGCGATGTGTTTAAAAGAAAATATATCTTTTATTAGACTAAAAACGAGATAAATCGTGAAAATATTTTTATGATCAAGTATTTATTGGTATCTCTTTATGAATTCATATCTTTCTTTGGGCAGTGTAATGAAAAAGGTTAACTTTTTCCTTCATTTTAAAAAAAATCTGTCTCCAACCACCACCAATCATTAAAGCGACATTATTAGATCCCAGCTCAAAGGACCGAAGAGACCTCTGTGGGCATATTAAACTTTAGTTAGTTAGTAAGTGACAATCTGGTTTTGAGCGTTTTATATCTAAAAGTAGAGTTGAAATGAGTCGTATATTTTAACTACAATTGTTAATTTTACTTTAAAATTTGTGGAGCTTGCTCACATACTCTATTGGATTTCAGCGCTTTGTACAATAAAAAATATCGACTTTTTATGACAATGGCATTCTGTATTCGGCATTCAGCCAGTCGTATTGTTTGTAATGTAATAAATATCTAGACCGACTATTATTATACCCTGTATTAAATATTGTTCAAAGAGTCTTTACATTATAAATAATGAAAAGGACTTTATTTGTTTTAATAAAGGGAGTCTTTTAAAGATCGTAAGATACGCCTAGTTATTTTTTCAAGATAGATCCAATAAAAATAAAAGGTCTCATCTCGACCTTGCACTGAAAACAATAGAGCTCTTTCGCCGCACATCAATAGCTATTTCAGTCTAATTCTGGCTTGACTGAATTAAAAAAAACGATTGATACACGTTTGAATAGCAATAATGGATAAAAAGATAGGGAATAATATATAAAATAAGTCTATGTATTATGTACATATATGTAAAATAATATACACACATTTAAATCCTTAAATCTTTTATATTAATAAAGATTGTAAAAATTAATGTTTTTAAATTTAATCAATATCAGGCAATGTTAAATTTAAAATAGTAGTAATATTTCATGTGCTTTTTAAAGAATCAGATGTAGAATGACTTCAAAATAATAATGGACAAAAGAAGCAGAACAAAACGTATAGTTAAGCGTCTCATTTACTGAATTAACGAAGTTAGATTGTTCTAGATATAGCCCATTCCTTTAGACGAAGTCTTTGTGTAGAACTCCTTTGGGATTAGTCTGTCGCTCTATAAGTTAATTGGAATCTCACTCGACAGAAAGGTATCTACAGGAGCAAACATGCTACCCATCATGTTTTGTGGCATTGAAGGGTCCATCAGCTTGACGAATTCCTTTAAAATTGTCCTTATTCGAAATCTATTTTTATCGACTATAAAAGTTGTAGCTTAGTAACGAAGGAGAAATGCTATCAATTCGAAGTGTTACTTCCTATATGTTCCTTCAGAAGTGCAGTCTTTGATGATAAGTTGGACATCTTTTCCTGGCATCAATATTCTCGAAGTCTTTATATCGGTACCGGATATTTATAAGCTTTTCATTTTAAATGACAAAAAGATCTTATTAGAAGTAAATAAACATAAGTAGAAGTTCCTTAAATTCCACACCTCTCAAGAAAAAAAAAATGGAATGACTTTCTTCGAAACTGAGTCTAATCGATGGTAGAATATTAGAGTGTAATAAATTCATATACTATCTTAAAAATAGACACGTTACTTTCATCTAAATCTTCACACTTTTACCATAAGCGTCTAGTATGTTTTGTAAATAATAATTTATTTAATCATAATGAACAGCCCTATTACATAACTAAAGATGCTGAGTCACATATCGTAAAACGACACGAAGATCTTACGTTATCAAACTTTCATGAACTAAAATGTTGTATCCAATTTCAGTAAGTTCGTGGTGTCATTTTATCACTGTCTTTCATGAAATCCAGTGTATCAAGGGAACAACTGGCTTCTCAAATACAGGTAATAGTTAGCTGTGAAGCCAGGAAATCTATTGTATGGTTTAATTTTTGTTAATAAGGTATTTTTATTGTAGTAAAGAATCTATGTCTTTCTCTCTTTACTCTCTTATAAATAATGTTTCTTGAGTGTTTCACAAGATAATACTATTATTACAATTAATCCCAATGTCACAACTTAATAAGTCTGAGATTATAACATTAATTGGTAGTTTAGTAGATATATGTCGTTGATTGATTCCGTTGTGAAAATGTCAATTGAAACTACCCTTTTGAAGACATAATACAGTAACGTCTCACATTCTACAAAGTTGATCACAGATATGTTAAATTTGTGCTCATACGATGAAATACCAAAGTTCTAATATAGATGGCGCCTTTTTTAATAAGAATTCAGGTACATTTGCAAGATTTTCTCATAAATACAAAGCAAATTAAAAAATAATTCGCAGTTTTTATTAATCTGGATTCGACGATACTCCATCCGTTACATTCGAAGTATTTATTTTGCACGCCATCTTTTGACAAACTTAACAAGCACCTAGTTTGTTTCTGTATAAGTAGTTCGTGGTCCAAATCATGGATTCTTCAGCACATGCCAAATAAATACGTACTTTTTTCATTCTTGACAATTTCATTACAAATACGGCCGTACAAAACAATACCGATACATTATGTCATTATCATTATTAAATATTTAAAAAATGATTTAAATTTAAAATGTTTCCAATACCTTTCCATTCTGTTCGCGTGTCGTGGAAATAACAGTTCAAATTATTTTTAGATGGAAAATATATTAGAGATGTTTTGTACATTTTTTATATTATTACATCACCGGACTTTTTGTATCAATATACGCATTAATATATATTAGTACTTATTAAGTGGTCAATAAAGGGATTAGTGTATACGTGCCCAATGTTATGTAACAGCCGAAAGAATCCTTTCGGGTGTTTACGTACAGAAGACATACCTTCTCACATTTTTAATGAACCAAAAAGTTTTCCTATGCGGTTGCTTATATATTTCACATATCAAGCATATGTTAAATTTACAGTTAATATTAAATTTATAGTATAAAGTGTATCTTACCTTTCCTTATCCTGTGCAGTGGTGAGTTAGCGGGAGTTGGTTCAGAACTGTGTTCATAGTCTGTGCCACTGCTATCAGCCCCTGGTGCTACTGATAATACTGTGCCAGCTGGACATCTTTCGCGGCTTTTACTCCGTTGCCAACGATTCTATAAAGACGATTGAAAACGGTTATCATAAGAATAATAAACATGGTTATGTTTGCCGGGCACAGGCTAATCACCTGCTTGTCTATAGAAAATATTAGCGTTACTAGTTGTGATTAAGAATCGTTAATTATATATTTATATTTCCACAACTGCGCCAGTTGTTGCTGACCGGCCGTTATGCCCCTTATGGATATGAGAATACTGTGGATGATTAATGTGTGTATTAGATTATATAGTTGTTAGACTACTCGAGTAGTGGCAGCAACTTATCACGGGTCTTTTTGTTTTTACTCTTGTAATGTACAAAGTTTCTTATTTCATTTCTGCCTGCCCTAATTAACCGTCTATTGAATAAAAAACTCCACAGCCTCTTCAAATTATTCAGCGAAGTGGTACGTGCCAAGAATTTTGATTTCTTTGAGTGAATAATCTAAAAAGTTACAAAAATAAAATACTTCACACGAACAGATCTTCGAGTAAATTACTGAAAGTATGAAAAAATTACAAAATGATTTGTTTCCTTTCATTAAGTTTACAACCATTATATAATATTATTTACCTTAAGTAAATAGCTACGTTATAAAGACTATGTAATTGCTATAAAATATAGTTATTTTTATATAAGGCAGAAAGTAAAAAAATCAATCAAAAAATTTGAAATCGATCTTGAATATCTGGTTTCTGTAAAAATTCATTAATCCCTACTATTAATTAAGTTTTCATGACTGCTTTGCCTGTATAACGGTATAAGGAGGTTTGATTAATGAAGCTCGCTCGTAATCAAAGAAAGTAAAGTATTGAAACGGAATCCCCACCCTTTGTTTCTCAAGTCATTGATACTTAATCATTTCAAAATAAGTTAGAATTTAAAACCGTACTTCGAAAAAGATACAGTAGTACGTCAAATTACCATCAATATTAATAATACGTGACATATATTATTATGAGAACTATATTACCTCTGTTTAAAATGAATTTGATATCACTCGTCTAACTGAACAAAATTTACAATGTACATATATTTACATTATAAATAATGTTTGATTACAGTATGTACTATATTTGACACAATTAAAGTACCTACAGTAATCCAAAATACCTGGGTTGGACTTAATTACTGTTATACATGAAACCTCTTTGATGTCACTGTTAGAAGTTTGTACCTTAATTATAAGTGAAATCAACTTTGAAGTGAGTTGAGTATTTTACTTAAAATTCGTATTTTGTGTATTAATTATTTTTGTTTTTCTAATACTTTGCGTTGGTTTTTAAGTTACATTTGTAAAGTAAATCTTACATTTTTATCTTACTTTTTCTCATTTTTTCTAACCACATTGTAAAGGATTAATTCAACACGCACATTTCTTTAGTTATGCAAATTTTATATTTAAAAGTTTTCGATACTTAAGAGTTTACCATATTCTGTATTGTTAGTTATACCTATAATTTATATTTTCAAATTAAAAATTCATTCATAAATATTATCACTTGTCTTAAGTTTCATAGGTGTAGTAATTGCTCTATCAATGTACTATAGTTATTTTATTCCTGTACTTAAACATGCTCGGTATCCATTGTCCCATGCAATAGTACTTATTATTTCTTTTATGAAATAAAAAATCTATCTATATTGTTAGAATATGTACTAACCTTTAAATTACTAAAGAAGTGATGTGTCCTATGTACAACAGAGAGTGGCGTATGATGATGAGCGGAGCGTGCACGTGGCGGAGAAGCGTGTGCTGGCGCGGAGCATGACAGCTCTGAAGCTGACTTTGAGAGACGTCCGCTGAGCGCTTCCGAACGTTCTGGAAACACAAAATCAGTATACAGTGTTTTTTTAAATTAACGAAAATTTTCGACTTAAGAAGGTGACCTTCTTTGTAACCGTCTGTGTTCCACGTTTTGTCTTATATCTAATATAAAGAGAAACGTACGTTTAAAATTTTAATACGAGGAGAGATGTTCAATTGTAATATTTTCATTTGTGAGGTATGAAAGCTTATTAAATCGTATACAACTACTGATTTCATATCAAAATTATTTTGAAATTGTTTAGGTAAAGCGTGACCAGCGTGACGTGGTTACCAAACTTGTGTCTAATCGAAAAATTTGTTATTGTGCTTTAATCAATGATTAAGTATATCTCGTCCTTCCCACATGAAGAGGAGGCTGGCCGTGCGTCTGGATGAACGGGTAGATTGCGATAAGTGGTTAGACTTAAATGTGTGCGGTTTTTCTTATAATTATCTCCTGATATATGTGCTTGCTAGTAGTAGGCGTCTTACGAGCATTTTGTGAATACATTGCTAATTCAAAACACTCTCCATCACTCTCAAAGAAATAATCCATATTATAGGTAATATAGTCGGAACGGTAAAATAACAAAAAAATATAAAAAATGCCTATTACAACTAGCCCCAGTTACAATAGGGTCGCCTTTCCTGAATTTCAGGCTTTTGGTTAGGGTGTATGTGAAAGCTAAAAAACTACGAATCTTGAATGAAACTCAGCAATTAAGCTGACCCAATAATTATATACGCTCTTTTCATAGTAATTCAACTTGCCTACACAATACGTCCTGGTATAACGGCATACGTGCCAATTAGGACGGCGTGTCAATAAACTTACGGATTGCTACACACTTGTTTGGCGTCTCAATAAAAATGTGCTACGAAATATTGAAAATCTTTTTGTTAACCTTCTTAAAAAATGTTTTTTTATAAATTAAAGATGAAAACGTTTATAGTGGAAGAATAATCATTGCTCAGTAGACAATAATTTTAATATATACTACCTATTGACTCTAATATACTAATTTATTTTCATGAAAGGTGTATGTATGTCTATTAATGATATTTACTATCAGAAGCTTATATGTGTGCCATATTTTTAATTTTTATGTTTGATTTTATTATTAAACACCTCAATTCAAAGGGTTTGTGTGTATAGGCCTTTATGTGACTTTCATTACTTTGAACTGGGAAATTGTAACAGCCTCTCAAACAGGAATAGCATACGGAATTTACACCTCTTTTGAAATTGAAAAGGTTATTTCTTTGTAAGTAGAATCATCAATCTATCATGCACGAGTTGACGTGCTAATGCAATAATTAGTGGAAATATAATTTCGAACTGAAGGTTTTTTTATATGTAGGTTACTTATAAAGAAACATATAAAATCATTACTTAATTCATCAACGAATTTCCATTCCAAATTTAAAAACCGTGTACTCAAACACAGCCTTAATAATAATATGCTTACATTATAACAACTGAAGTACATAGTTTAAAATCTAAAGAGTGACTAATTGTAGACTTAAAATCGAACAACAATTGAAGTCTAAGAAAAATCAGGTGAATAAAACCAGTATATATTAGTTTTTGATTGGATATAATTCTGTATCTTTGCTTTTGATTCGCTAAAATGTTATGTAGCTTTATTAAAGAACGAAATCAGTCAGAATTGTATGAATATAAATGATAATTATTCGTATCATTTCATACATGGCAAACATATTCATCGATCGAAATGTTCCGATGTACATATGAAAATAATTTTTAAACATTGTTTTTAATATGTGACGTATGTGTGTATCATCATGTATTTAATAGACCTAGGTCCTTTTTTCAGATTATATGTCATTTCCTAATTGCTTAACACAGATTTAAATGTATTAAGACCTAAATCCTACCCTTTTAGAAAAAAGTACCTAAAATGCAAATTAGGGCCCAAAACGGTCTAAAATTATATCTCGAGGGAACAAATAATTCCCTCGTTTTATATCTCAGAGAGTGGTATTTCTCGTTTTTATCTATACTCTACGGTCGTAAATTACGTTGCTCCTGGCGGGAATATTTTATATTAGAATTCAGTTCCAAATTTTGTTGAATACTATTGAATTTTGACGTTATAACATTATAACAGTTTTATATGTGCTGATTGGTGATGAAAGGTGTATATCGATCGAAAAGAACTTCCAAAGGGCTACGTGTATGCTGGGATTTAAAACATGAATGATAATTCCCTTATAACAGTATATGTATTCATTCATAAGGAACCAAATAAGATTGAAAAAATCTTTTGACATATATTTTTTATCTAGTGATGTTTTTTATTACAAATGAAACTCTTCAGAATGAATCGTGAGGTAGTTAATTTTGTTTTATATCTCAAACGTAGTCAACCGGTAAAAATACAATTTCAAGACCCATTAAAGGTTATTATAGGAAATTACACTGAGGTTACGACTCCAAGTTTCATTTCCCTAGATTTTTGTTTATTTCTTATGTATGTGAATTCTAAATTCACTGCAAATATTAAACTTTTATTGGCGTTGTAGCCATAACATGGGCGTCGCCCACTTCCTACCACAATATTCACTAATAATAAAGTGAGTACACACATGTAAACATAACATTACTAAACAAAAAAGCTAACGGATAAAGCACATTTAAAGTTAAACATTTATTTACTTTAATTGAAGTCGTGTAATATGATACATGAATTGTTCAATAGAATATTCGGTCGAATACATCTTTTCTCAGTGTGATTGGGACCACTCTCATTAAATAATGGGTATTTCATTCTCTCTCTCACTGACTCTTTCCTGTTTGAATTGTTTAAGAATACTGTGCATCGTCTGCTTTATATCTATAGCTTTACCATTAACATACGTTAATGGTAAAGTATTACCCAAAAACGAAATTATCTATTAAATTATCACGTGAATTAACTTACTATGAATAAATGTTTAATCAACATCAAAATTTTAAAAAAGCCAATGAGATTCGCAAGTATTACTAACGCTATAGTCCGGTCAAATTAGACGAAAAAATAAGAGTAAAGTTACATAAATTCCCACCAAGCTGAAAATCGGTAAGATTGCTTAAAATATCATTAAAAACAAAACTTGAAAGTTCCCCATCTTTCCCCTGTAAGGAAAAAATTTTATTCAAGGTCAAAGGTCAAAAAAATGAGTTTTTCGCGATTTTCAGCAAAACGGTAAGTTTTATCATAAAAATACCTTAGACAAAAATTGTAGATTATAAAATTATCTACAAAAACTAAATTAATACTTTTTTTTCTACGAGACACCGTTTTTGAGATATACCGAATCAAAAAGTTGTAAAAGTTGTAATCGTCATAATATGCATGAGTACGCCACGTATATATACATCTCTGTAGTTGTAATATATGTTAAAATATTTTTCTATCGGTCATTGTAACTTACACTACTAATATAAAATATACATAACTCATAACTATAAGAATATCAGGTAAAATGAAACCCAGTCCCTTAATTTATACGCTTTTGTAACCTTGAGAACAAGTACAATTAGCTTGTCTTCCTCCAACCTTAGTTGCTGCTCATCAACATCTTTTTAGAGTATATTACCAAGTTCAAGTGTGGCTTGGTTATCAGCTAGACCCTACAGACTGGGGTTGGAAGTTGGTCAACAATTTATTGGAACCAGTGCATACTTTACTTCCACCTGCGCCAGAAAAACTTTTGAACTCGATTTTTTGCAACTGCAAAAAGGGATGCAGTGCTAAATGTGGTTGCAAAAAAGTCGGATTGTTTTGTTCTCCCGCATGTACGCATTGTCAAGGCCGGTCGTGTTCTAATATTGAATCACCAACAGAAGAGGATCCGTTTGATTCCAACGAGGCAACATGCGATACATCGCTATTAACGCAGTTTACATGCACTCAGGATGAAGATGAAGAAGAACAAGAAGAACAAGAACAAGACGAACAAGAACAAGAAGATCAAGAAGAAGAACAAGAAAAAGAATTTGACAGTTACGACTCGGACGATTAAATTTCACTACATTTTTTTTTAACTTAAATTGCCTTTATTTTTTCAATCTCTGCTAAAATCCATTATTTTTCAATAGTTTCAAATAAAACAGGATTAAAACTGACCGGTGGAACAGGCCTACTGGGGAAACCACGTAAAAATAAAACGCGCCAAGTACACTACCTCATAGGTGGCGAGGAAACGTGTGCATATTATGACGATTACAACTTCAACAGCTTTTTGAATCGTTATATCTCAAAAACGGTGGCTCGTAGAAAAAAAAGTATTAATTTAGTTTTTGTAGATAATTTTATAATCTACAATTTTTGTCTAAGGTATTTTTATGATAAAACTTACCGTTTTGCTGAAAATCGCGAAAAACTCATTTTTTTGACCTTTGACCTTGAATAACATTTTTTCCTTACAGGGGAAAGATGGGGAACTTTCAAGTTTTGTTTTTAATGATATTTTAAGCAATCTTACCGATTTTCAGCTTGGTGGGAATTTATGTAACTTCGAATGTCTAAATTGACCGGACTACTAGTGGAGTACAGCAACAAGTACTTACATGAAACTGACCCTTTCATTATATATGTAATAAATATCCGCAATATTTTACAACCAGCTAATCCTCTGTTATGATAAAATATTATACAGATAAATTCTATCTTTTGTTCACGCGACCACAGGTGTATGGCAAATTGAATATGCATTTGCTATTGATAGATCTTTTATAGTAATACGAAGACTGTAGTCGTTGACTTTTTATGTCATTTACTTTTTAATAAGCAGCTCCTGATCTCTTTTTCGCGCTTTAGCATTTTATTTCAGAAAAACCTTAACGTTAGTTTTATATTTTTATGTATAGAATCTAAATGGTTATTGATATAATATTTTTCAAAATTCATTCGTGCATTTTCCAATAAAGAGTAATAATTGATACATATTATCAGTGCCTTAGTTAAAACACTGTAATAAGAGTATATTGAAATAATAAGCAAAATTATTAATTAAAGTCCGCTTGTCAAAGCATCATGATAATGTACTTTTCTGCATTTGTTTTCTTCTAAGATCGATTGCATATGATTTCGGTTTTCCGACGATATAGTATTGACATTGCATGCTCTACAATGAGGCATAGAAATCTTATGTATAGTAGCAGAATATAACAATTTCCCGTCCTATATGGAAATACTTAAATAAATTAAGTAACAACTTTTATCGATAAACAATGAGGATTTTTGGATGTGTGTTTTTATTAACACGCCATCGCGTGTTCACCCATGTTTAACCTCTCCACACTTAAAAAGTAAAATTCAAGCCCTATTCTATGAGGACATACTTAAGAACTGAACAAAATCTGACGCTTATATTACGTGGAAAAGAAAACATGAAAATATATTTACAATCTTATTAAATATGGACGCAACAATGTTACGTTTTGTAACTTAGAAAGCGAGTTCAACGAAAGTCTCGTTTGGTATGAGCGTATTTTCAAAAGATGGATTAAAATTCTTATATTGGAAGAAAACAATAATCATTATAAAAAATCAATAAGCGAATTATTGTATAATTAACAAATTGGAAATATCCGCCCATTACACATCAAAAATTCGAATAAAGAACGTATTTTTACAAAAGTAATTCTGAATGCCTTGGAATAATTTTACACACCCGTATAAAGTTAACATAATGGGAAAAGTAATTACGAAAATTCGTGGAAAAGCTGGTATAATTGCAAAATGGTAATTTCCTTTAAAAACTAATGGAACTAACTGGAACTCTGGGTTCGTGTCACCCCAACTATTTCAAATTAGATAAAGATAGGCATGGAACGTGATTTGTAGTTAAATGCATACCCGCAACTGCCTGCCATTCGACTTTGAACAAAACTATATTATATCGAATGAATATTGAATTATTGAGTTGTTGTTCGTCGGGAATTGACCGCTTTATTTTTATTATATATACTTTTTGTATCAAAAAAAAAGTATTAAGAGTGATATTCAAAACTTGTATGGATCGGCAAGTGCCAAACTTATTAGTTACTTAATAAGTCTAAGGCTAAAAGAGGAGGCACGGTCTGGTAGCTTCTCTTTATACTCGATAAAACAAAGATGAAATTTTCTTTGATCTCCATTTGAAGCATAGTCTCAAGACATTGGTTCATTCGTTTTAGTTTACGTATCTGACGATAAATATATCAACACGGCCTAACTGACACGAATACAACTGTAAACAAGACAGACACAGGAATAAATCTGATTATGCACCGGTATCCAGTATAAGACTTCAATCTTGACTTTCTTAAAATAATATTCTTCGTGTAATTAACAACATAACACGGTCGCAGGAAACCTTAGACAGCAAAATTACTTTACGATTAAATGTCACCCTGAGCAAATCCAATAAGTCTCGAAGTAGATTGGATGTTGATAGCAAGTCTTTCCTTTTTTTTATTTCCGCTTATAACGATCCACATAATAAAATGTAAGATACATTTTATGTAAAATAATTTAATACAAGGTGAAAGTTAAAAGATAGGGCTGAGATTGCTTGGTGTTCGGGATTGTTTTTACGGTGAAAAACCAGATTCGGAATGTTCACATAAACGGGCAAGCCAAATAATTTTACTCGCCCTGACATTGGTTGTGGTTATTCGAAAGCAAGAGATGTATGAATATTACGAGGGTAGATAATGTATATTTGTATATATAACTTGCGTAACCTATGCACATACATCGTAATATATGCAAATAAATTGTTTCCCAACTTATGGCACATGGTTAGGCTATAATTAAACTGAAGTCCGTTAGGTTAACGATCAGTTTTCAGTTGATCGCTCAACCGTACCGATCATTTTCTAACTAATGAGCTACGGTGGGAGCTACGATTTGCATTGATGCGCGTAGTTGCGCGTAGCTTTGTTGCTACAACGGTTGCGGTTATGAACTGTTTTTGATATTTACTGAAGCTGTTTAAAATTGTTTCTGTTAGGAAAGAAGTTCAAAACTTATTATAAATATGTTATTTGTAAGTTCAATCAATGGTCGATAAACATAGATAACCCTTTGGCTCAAATAGATATTTGTTTTATTAATATTAAAAAATGACTAGTAAAAAAGAATAGTTAATCATTAACTTGATTTAGTCTTGTAGATAAAATATTTTTTATCAATGCCCACGGGAAAAATTATCACAGCTTTTAGGCCTTTTTTAATCTACATGTAACAATTAACTTTAGCAGAAGGCAATTAGAAGCAATTGTTTATAAATATTTCATAATTAGATTATGCATTTAGCCTTAATTCCATTAGTCAACCTACTTTTCTGAAACGCCTATTGAAATAATCTTGTAAAACGCGAATAATGTGAATTCTTTGTAAATTTAATAAAGTAATTTGTTAGAGTTTGTACTATGAATATTTGAAGCAGACAAAATTAATTTCTTTCACCATGTGTATTTTTATCAGTTTAATACTATATATTTTTTTATTATAAAAGAGGGGGCAAACGGGCAGGAGGCTCACCTGATGTTAAGTGAGCCCATGAACACTCGCAATGCCGGAGGCCTCACCAGTGCTTTGCTGGCCTTTAAGATACCTATACGCTCTTTTTTTCTTATTTTTTTCAATATTTATATTCATACTAACAAATTTATAAAACCAGAATGGGTACAAATGCGCATGGTGAAGTGATACCACCAACCACTGCAAGAATTGGTACGCTCTTTGGTTGAAGGATCACAAATGGATACTTCGAAAGGTTGACATGGGTAATGCTTTGATTACTTACTTGGTTGTGGCGAATGTTTCTTACTCGACATAGCGTCATGTGGATTGATGACTATAATACGTGTATGATGTTAGGTCGTGCTTGAATGATCTTGTATGTGGCGACACTGAAAATAAAACATATAGTTATGGCGACTATTGCACAAAGAACTATGTAATCGTGTTATAATTTATAACTATAATAAAGCGCTAGGTTCGATGGTTACCGTGTCTTATAATGATTAAATAAACTACTAATGTTTAAGAATAAATTCATTTAAGGGATAAGTCAGACTGCATGTTTATGTAAGAATTCCATGTTATTAAATATTCCTTTAAATTTGTGTGTTTAAAATGAAATTGCCAAAATTTGTAGTGACATTTATTCCAGTAAAAAATAAGAAACGAAAATCTTGAAACGTTGCATATACTGTGACTGTTACGCTCGGCTTTAAACGATGCTGACATATTCATTAAGATTTAAAGAAGTGAACGAATAATATTATTTAACATTTCAAAATAAAATCAATACGAAAACATTAGGTCCATGTCCGTGGCTATTTTATTTTAAATTCTACGTCAAGTAGTCCACAGTAGTGAAAAGCTGTCAAATAAACGCGTATTTTTGCTAAGGATTTGAAACAACGATAAGATTATGTCCTAGCATGAAGGAACCAAGTTGGTTCTAAACGAGCTCGTAAAATGAAATCCTTGTCGAAGACTGCGTAATTTCTATGTTAACCTCAGCGGGTATGGCCTAGACACGTTAAAGACGCAAATGTTATTTTTTCATGTCTTTAGAAATAAACATTTCTTGTGTATTTTATATGGAAAATCATTTCGAAGCGATTATATTTTAGTATTGTATACATGCCTACGCTATACTGGCAATAACCTTTGGAACTATAATTTATCGTTTGGTGTGTGTTTTATTTATGAGTTACATAGTTGACAAGAGTTTGGTGGGGCTTATATTGCACGAAATATTTACGAAAAGCGAAATTATTCTGAAATTTGTCATTTCTTTTGTATTACATTTAGACATCAAGTAAAGGAGCAAAGTAGTATGCTTTGTAATAAAATGTTATATTTTAATACTCGGTGTATTCAACTTAATACTGCATTAAAGTATTCAAATATAATATTTTTACATTTGTATACTTTTATTTTATCATATAATTAAAAGAAAAAGTGAAGATGTCAAAAAGTTGTCAATAAAATTCATAAGTATAGTTATGTATATCCTAAACATCTATTGTGGGTAGGTACTATTAGGATGTAATAAAAGTATTTCAAATACTGTGTAAAAATGTATTTATTGTTCAGCAAATATGAGTGCTTCATCCCTCGACTTCTATTTACGTAACTAAAAGAATTTACTTAAAATATTTATTCACTACTCTAAAACGTGTTTCATGGAAAAAGGATCGGTTATAAGGAATTATTTTTCCTTTAAGGCTAAAATGATTCTTAAAAAAGTCAAACTTATAATTTAGTTCACAAACTACATTTCATCATACAACATCATTACATTTGCTACGAACATGGTATGAAATAAATAACAGACAACCAAGACCTTATTGGTGTAAAAATATATTATGTGAACAAATTTTTTGCTTTTTCTACAAGGTTTGATTTTATCCATACAAATATGACTGACATAATTATACATAAATTGAAATAGTATGAAAATATTTTTTTCCGTACATTCATTTCTCCTTGTCATAAGGACTGTTTATTAATATAGATCTAATAAACAATTTCAAAAGTGCCCACTCCAGTGGCAACACTTCCGGAACAATTACTGTGTAATTTCGTATGTAAAACTTTCCCGTGAATAAAAATTTTATTTTAACTTACACATAAAACAGACGCTTAAATTTACGTTATACGTTACATTGTTTGGTTATACTTAAATACAACCTATGCTTTTTAATAAATTAATCATTGAATTATTTACATTATTCTAATTTACATTATCTAACTATTTTTGTGTCATCATAACATTCGTATGTTGGTTTGTATTACTTGCCAAATTCATGAATTAAAAGTATAAGTTGTATTGAGTAGTCTAATTATACTACTCACCAGTATAACCATTTCAAAATGAGTCGTTATTTTAATAAAAACTACGCCACGTCTTTCCTTTATATCAAAACATCGTTAATCAATATATGTCCTTTTTGAATTTCATTTAACTAATTAAAATGGTTATGTTCAGTACAAACCCCTAAATGACCTATAAAGTACATAATTTTGCGTGAACGCCGCGGCCGTAGCAATAATATCACGCAACGCACGATAAGCCAACACGACGCCAATGTTAAAATTAACATCAACAATAACTATTATAAATTTAACTTCAGTTATATACCACAGAAAGTCAAGCTTCCCAAATGTAATAATTATATTAATATCATTTCTGCTTATTTTTGCTTGTAATTATTTCGATCAAAGCGCGAATAAAAAATGCGAAGTCAGTTACATTTCAATAAACCTGAAATTATATAAATTTGTTATTGTAACTGTTACTAACAACAATTTATTTTTTATTTTATTTATTTATTTATTTATTTAAAAAGGTCATCCATACGTACATTACACTAACATCAAATCAAAACTTAAAACTACCTTACAAATTATATTCTACGGTGTAACATACTATTAAAGGACGACACAACATGCATATAAATGTCGTGGTACACAAAAAAAGTACTTAAACTAAACAATAATTGGACAAAATTAATTTTAGAAAAACTTAAACAAAATTAGAATTAATCAGCTATGCTGGAGACCTAAAATTTCGGTTGTAATGTGATGGAATTATTTGAGTTTTGCCAACATTTGACCGAGACGCCTATTTAGTAAGTTAGAATTTGTTATAGTTTATATCACTTTACTTACTTTATTACAGCGAAAAAATTTTCCCGTTAATTTTGTGGACGTGTGAAAATTACACATACAAAACTGGATTTTTATAATTATGAGATGTATAATTAATAGAAGTGCGGTGACATAGAAGAGCGGCTTTAGGTTTAAGTTCCTAATTATTATTATTTTTTTTTGTTTCATCAATAATGTACTATTATTTAATAGTTTCACAGTTATGTGTTAGGTTATAGAGGTCCTTCCAAAGTTTTTAACGTATAAGGATCACACACATCTCTTGCATATTATCTTATCCTATTTCCCGAGGTTAAATACATATATCAGGAATGAACCATTTCCAATTATCCAGTAAAAACAAAAATTCAATTTATCCAGGGTTAAGGCATACGTTATTATTCTAATGGAATAAAAAAACAAGTTTATAAGGTTCATTTTAATATCTAAAGGAATGAATTGTACAAATTTCCATTCTTATGACATCAGTAATTCGCAATAGTATCTACATTTAATAATATTTTATTTAGATTTTAAAACAAATAAATTAAAATTTTTCCATAAACAGAAAATTCTTCCACTTCACTCCCTCCTCTCACCTTAACATCCAGTATTTACGTTTGAGAACGACTTAGATAGTGACAAACAGCTTCTGCTATCTGTCAATAGATTTCGTTAAACCACAACAGAGACCACTACATGACTAACATGATGCTGTATAATGTATAAGTTGTCTATAGTTACAGCAATACTAAGAATACGTAATAGTAGTGAAATTTGTGAATATGATTAACGCCTTAAGCATTAAATAATAAAATAAGGCTTCTAAATGAGTATGAAAAATGTTGGAAGTCTTTAATATTTTTCTTTTTTAAAACATCGAATATTCCGGTGTCTTTACGAAGTCGCCCTTCACCGTATGACCAATTATATATATCATGCTCATAGTAAAATGACGTGATACAGAATTCTTTGGGGATCATTGGCGAGCGTTAAGTTTAAAATATCCACGTTCAAATGAGACGACGATACTATGAGTTTATCAGACAATTTAAATAAAATTATACATAAACGGTAACCTCATTTGTTATGAATAGGCTATAGAACTGTGTATATGAACAGATAAGAGAACTGGCTTACAGCGACTTATCTTTAGTTCTTTTAAATGCACTAGTGTGCAATTTATATTATTTTATATATAATTTTTATTTTCCATTTCTGTAGAGCATATGCCTTGTACGATTAAAATGTTCGAAGTAATTAATATACATAGTTAATTTTCTCTTTCTCTTTTTGATTTTCCATTAAGAATTGTTTGTAATGGTTTTTTTGCCTTACATAACTCACATGTAGCTAAACAGAAACTTGAAGTTTGTTTAAAATAAATTTATTTTAACAAAAATTAAAAACATTATTTTTTTTTCATTATTCATTTTCAATTTATAACAACATATGCTTATAATATTTCTTAAGATATGTATATTAAGAAGGCACCATATAACTATTTTTAAAATGAATTATAATGTTCGAACATAAATAAAGTCACAATACGCGTTCGGTATTTGTTTAAATAAGTACGGAGCGGAGCAGAGAAGTTACGGTCCCTCGGTTGAAGTTTATTTGTATACCTACTCGACGATAATGAAGGGTTTGTTGGCCAATTACAGTGTATGAAATGTATGTACTAAAAATGTATGCTATTATTCGCAGCTTCAAAAAATCAATTAGCCACTATTAAGCTATTACTTATAACTTCATGTAACAATAATATAACCTTAACGTTTTCTACACCTTAAAAAACATTTTTCTTAAAGATTCCTCTTGGCGGGTACTATCTCCCATATTGGGGTTTCTTCTTCATATATAACATTTGTATGAAATTAGAGGCCTTTGTATTTCTTTTTCTTCTTCATTAGATTAAGGTATACGATAGATTATGAGATTAGATTATTAGATTAAGGTATACGGAATTTTTATTCTTTAACTTTAAGACGTTATGGCCCATTCCACCATAACTTTATCCAGCTAAAGCCACTTGGTTTTACTTCTTTAAAGGGTTCCACTTTTTATTAAGGAATCTTTGAATTTCTGCCACTCTGTCGGCAACGAATGTGTGCTCTACTCGATTGTGAACCCAAGATAGCATGGACATGGAATCAGTATAGTTGACATTGTCGAATAGTCAAAGGTAAAAAAACTTCTTTTAATAGTTACTAAAGACGACAGCAGCACACAATTCAGTTCAAGGAAAAGAAAACTGTTTAAATGGAGCAACCTTTGTTCGCGATATTTTAAATTTAACCAAAAGACATAAACAGTCAGCAAACCTCTGAGCCATATGATCGTAGGTTCAAGGTTAGTTATTTTCAAAGCAGATCTGGTAGGGTTGCCATCACAATTAAGAGCTTGAAGGATTAAATTTCCCATAAATGAACTCACTAATTTTACAGGAATTAAAATTAAGTGTACGTTATGAGAACTCGTTCTGTTATTTTCGACTGTTCACATTTTCTTACAAGGTCTGTCAAGAAAAGTCATAATAAATTTAAATGAATTCACAATACTGTGAATGACGATCAATATTTCAAGTTTAATGACTTGTCTTTCTGGATATAAATAGTTTAATTTCGATAGTGGTGCTTGTTATGTAAAGTCTGTGATTTATGTCATCAGTGATATTATGTTATTTATTAACTCCGCTTTTAACACCACAAATATATGACTTTTTAAGTCTAAACTTATTGTAATTTTTACAAGAATCGTATAATCGTATAACAGAGCGCATTTTTATTAAAATTATTATCTCGTATGTACATAAGGAGACTCTTTGGAAGATAATATAAACAACAAAAAGACGTATATAAATAAGAATTACCATAGATTAGCTAAAATAATACAAATTTAATTTGGTAGAAGCAAAGGTTGTTGGATAGTTGTTGAACACGATTTTTCGTGCATGACAAGTCTTTGTGTAGGTATTCAACTTAGATCGAATCTGAAGAAGAACCAAGATAAGATTCAGCGCTCAATGGCACTTAACACCTTCTCAACAATATAATCTATCTTCAGTATTCTTTATGTAGGCGTTCCAAAGCATGAAGAGTGTGCAAGAAGATATCAATTTATCTAGGTTATTTATCGTGTTTCGTCTTTTACTCATATGAAGTCTCCTGTCCCATTAAGGTTCAGGTCTGTTTGGATCAAACAAAAAAAAACTTAAAATACATTTTATTACTTATCTTCCTATATATAGGTAATTGCTGTAAAACTGTAATTATAGTTAAATATTCCATTAGTTAATTGATTGCTACCGTTATCCTACCCTTTTACTAATTATGTTTTAATTACGATGCCACAGTCCAAAAAATCTAAGTTTAGACCTTGTGATCAATGTTCAGATATGTTAATATGATCGTTCAATTCTGAGATTTATTTTATGAACTCATTTTGATTTTTTATATTAATCTAGTGTACGAACTTGAATCGTTGCATCAGTGCCCAAAAGCTGTTTTAAAGACATTTTTCAGTCGTAGTGTGACGCTACATAGCTTACACCGGTACACACATACCTAACTCACTACTAAAAAATCGTCGTCTTCGTGCGTCTTCGACCACACTATATAATATGACTAAGTAAACTTAGACGTATAGTAGGATTTATTCAAACAGCTGTCTTATATAAAAAGAGTTATATTGTCACATATTCAGTAGACAAGACACAATAAAATGTTCTGGATGAAAGCCAGTCTGGACAATGACCTCATTAACGCATAATAACATTAATGTCAGTGTCTCATATTAAAGCCTAACATATAAGAAATATAGTTATTTTTTCGATTGAAGAGTTCAATCGAAGATCTGAATAGACCCTATTTCATGTTTTACGTAAAATATATATTAAAATGTATTTTAAAATTCAGTATTTCTCTTATGATTCGGAGGAGACTTGACTTATATGAGCCTAAAATGATTTTTAAAAGCGAAGCATAAATTACAAATATATGAAAATTTCCGTTTGAGCTTTTGCGATACGAAAGCTGATAAATAAGTGAAAGATTTTTCCTGTATGTATTAACATAATTACATTAAATAGTATCAGTTCACAGTAGAGGCGTTAATGCGTAACTAGAATATAGATTGCTATAAACTATTAGAATAAGTTTTAATCGGTAGTTTTTTTAGTTTTCCACTTAGTACACTACGATACGCGCATAGCTGACAAACTTTTCAATCATTTTGGCTTAATGCCAATTTTTACGAGGTCACTAAATCACTTATTATTGGTATGTCTAATTTACCAAGATTTGTCACATTAAATATACATTTATAGGCAAATAAATCTTCTTCTTGTTCTTATGCTTGACTCAACGTTCATTCTGTGTATTTTGGTCGTTTGTATTGAGTGGTTGTGTTAATCCGGGATTGCCATCCCGGCAACCCGGAACTATGGCACGAATATCTTTTCACTTATAAAATAAATGATCAAATTACTATCTGATCTGAATCTAGACTACTTCACAAATATATCGATTTTTATGTTATATAGTTGAGGTGGCGGTTGAACTTTACTTTGTATATTCTCGAAACAAGTTCTTAAATGCAGCCTAATCCACTTCTATTTACTTTGTATTGGTTGTAAAATTGGATTGCAATATGCGCTGGGAAATGTGTAAAGACTGTCATTCTAGTAGTTTTAATTAAACATATCTTTATCTGTCATATATCGTGTGATAGATACATTACAAATTAGCTAAATGGAAGAGGGAGAAACGTTCCAACCTGGGTTCCTGGTGTCTATTGATATACTTATATTTTATAAATATTTTAATGCATTTCAATATTTCAAATTAGCTCATGGGAAGCAGTTTGATATAATGTTCCTACATATTGTCTCAGCGAGAACAAAGTAACATCCTACTGGAAGATCTCCAATTCCAAGTACCTGCTTACCGGACTCAGGCCCTACTCCATGTTCTGTATCGCGCTGCCAGACGTACAACCTAGATCTTCTGGACCTCGATTTATTTAAATTAACAAGAATTTCGTTTAAGGCAAAAGTAAAAAACACCACTGATACCTATGATGATAATTGGTCATACCAGCATCACAATCTCACATCCACACCACACACCTTATTTCTTCTTTTAATTGTATACCTATTTATTCTATTATTGTACATTGCAACCATATTTTATACAATATATTCCATAACGCAGTTTAGGTTAATAAATAAAGCGGCTTAAACGTTTTTGAAGTCCCAACAGTTCAATGAGTTTAGAAGCAGCCATTTCTGTGTTTGAACCGAACCCAACACCTTTCATTAATAGCACTAGTATAGTAATATTGATATCTGTACTAGTCGTGTTATTTAAAGGCGAGGCAGTAACTTTCCACACAGCTTATGAAAAGAGACTAAATATCATATACGGACTCAAGTAATAAATCCCGTTGGACCTAAACCAGACAAATACATTTAAATTTCTAGATCCAGCTCGCATTTTAAATGAAAAAATTACTTGCTTTTTAACCCCTACAGCTGTTGCTTTATTAACACGCTGACTTTCACACGTTCATTGCACATTATTATAACAAAAGCAACTCGACTTTTGAATGCTTTATTTAAAATTTTCATTACTTTTATTTTCCAAAAATGCGTAGCTTCATGATGGTGTTACTGAGAATACAAAGGCTCATTTCGTTCATAAATTCATGTCCGTTTCCAGAGACCCATTTGGTTCTAGCTTTTAATTTTACATAGGTGAAAAGGTCAAAGGAATAATAAAAAATCTAAAAATCATATTGTCTTTCGTTAGAGGTAATTTCGTTCATGTGATCATGTAATTCACATATATTCAGCTCATGCCTATATTATTACATCTACAGTAAAATAGGCATAGGACTGCACATATATAATATGTTTTGGGTATGTCAAGTCAGGCTTAATAAAAAGTATTTTCAAAAAGGTAATTTTGTATTTTGTTTGTTCTGTTAAAATGTCATTACTCTATTCTACATGGCAAAAAAATTCTTTAAATTTAATGACAAATAAATTAGTCTTAATATGTGCTTGATAAAGTCAATAAATTGATCAGTTTATTTCTAAATATTCTAATGGTTGAAAATTATTACAATACTCACTCGCCATATATATGCACTCCACATTAGCATGAGATATTTAAGTACACCAATAACATAACCACAATTAAAAGCAACACACGCACCAATTATAATTCATTTAAAAAAATATTTTCATTACAAATAGACACAGTTATTGTTAATCGAATTTTCGAAATTTCGTAGAGACATGTTACGTCAAGTCATGCTACGCGACTGACGTAGTCAGTAGCCCGTAGCTATGAATTGGAGGGAAACCTGCGCAAAGCTTTTCGGCATGTGGGTTAATGTCATTATTGTGTTTGTTCCCCTTTCTCTGTGAAACTACTAGATGTTTTAAGCTGTCAGCTACGTTATCCGAAAAATATATTTTTTATTTATAATAAGACTTAAAACAAATTAATATATTAATGAGTGGCGTAAGATTCCTTTATGTTCCGTGATGACGATATTTCTTTTGTAAGGCAGTAACCCAAAAGCTTTTTGCTAAGTCTAAAAGTACACTGAGAAAATTAAACAGCTTTAAAATAAATAGAGTATGTATTTCTTAGAATTATTCTTTTATAGATTGGTAGTAAGCTTTAATGTATTTACCCACAATTATTGCTGGACGTTTCTGCCACTGACTAAGTGTTTCTGCATCTGATGTTACCTGCAAAAAAAATTAACCAATTAACCGTGAAAAGCATTTTTTTCAACAAAGATTTTTGATTTCATAAACTTTTTTCACGCTATATTACTAAAATAACTTTCATTAACAAATAATATATGCTTAAGTGGAGTCACTTCAATTTAACCTTCTCAATTAGGACACTTCGAAATTTAATCGCCTGATGGCTTTAGAATTAATATTTCATATTATCCGATCATTTACCATGCTGCGTTAGGTTTTTTTCAACGATCCATTAAATTGAATGTATGCATTTTAAAACAAATACCGAAACAATTGTTTATTTGATGAGATTGGAGGTTATACGAACCTGGTCTCCATGTAATCGGTCTAGGAAGGTTACGCATAGTTCTGCTGCTCGTAATCCAGCTTCTTTTGTAATAGCCGCGAATGCTGTGGCTTCCATTTCGAGGTTCTTCACACCCAAGCCAACAAGAGTGTGTAGAAAGTCCATTTTATCCGATTCTGTGTAGTTACAAATAGCACCGTCTGTTCTCCCTTCACCTGATCAATCCATAAGTTTTATATTTAAACCCGATTTCCATTCGGTTCAGATAAGAATTGGTTCTTATAGATTGCTCATTGATACCATACTAAAGATAATACTAAAAATCCGTTAACATTTTATGCTCCCTGATGCCGTATTTTGTAAAAAACTGTTAATATTCTTATCAAAATTTCAGTTATCTATAGAAAAAAAAGATAATTTAGTTGAAAGAATACATCAATAAATTAAATAAATCTTCAACAATTTTACTTTTATTTACCAGTGTAATTTTAATACACAGATTTTACCATTAATTATGACATATGTACATCATATATACCTTTTCTTAATTGTTATTTCGAAGGTTCTCGAAAACCAAATCTGATAATGATTACCTCTATAAAAGTCGTTGGCAGACATCGTGCCGCCGACGTAAGTGTTAAAATCCTGTTTAGATGCTAAAGAATATAATTCTTGGTTTAGGCGCTGGTCGAAAAACGCAGGAAATTTCTTGATCTTGCCTAATACTGCCTATAAAAAGTATTATTGTGAATCTCCGTTACACTCCTCTGGTATACACAATATTATTATGGACTTAAAACGATGAGATCTAACAGGTAAAATCATATACATCCTTCTTTAATTTTTTAAAAACATAACATTTTATCATAATTAAGAAAAAATCATATAATCCTTACCAAATCATATAACTTTTCCAGTGTCCCATTCATACCCCAAGACGAAATAACAACGGACCCTGCTGGAATCCCCACTCCACCACTGGTACCCAATCTGAAGAAAATAGGGTCCTTGGCTTTAGCGTAAAAGAGCATCTTCATTACCTCCTCCAACAAAATTGTCATCGATGGAATGCCAATTCCATGCTAGAAATATTGTATACAAAGTTTTAACGTCACTTGAGAGCAGTCCTGGTCAAAAAGCAATCCAAACGTTTGCCGAGCCTTAACCAGAAGTCGTATTTTCATACGACTTAAAATAATAAATTTGAATTTAACTTTTTTTAAAAAATCTCATTGGAAATGTACTATATGTGTAAAGTACTATTTTACATATCTTATTAAAATATAGAGCATATTAATATTAATATAATAATAATAATAATAATATAATAATACGCTTTAACGCGTTAGGGAGTGAGCTAAATAACAATATACTTATGTTGCTCTTTAAATGGCTGCCACCCCGACATCCGACATTTTAACAGTTCGAGGGTCTCCTCTATATTCAGTAGTTTAAATAAGCACTGCATCCCATATCTATACATCTGTTTGGCAACACTTGTTACGATGAGATCATCAGTTATATTAAAGACTAGTGTCGTACGATAAATAGTATCAAATAGAAATAGAATGAGTCAGTCATCAACTCATCACATTCTGGTGTAAGATGCATATAGCATACGCAAACTGCGTTCTTTATAGTCTACATATATTTACTAAGATATCTTCTGAAAAAATATAAATAGGTACTTACGTTAACGCACAGCACTGGCCCAACTTTGTACATGGCAAACCTATGCGCTTCTTTGGTCATGTTCTTGAAGTCACACGGAATATTCAATAGTTCACTCATGTGTGCAGCTACTTCCTTCATTCTATATTTAGTTCCTCCCATACATACAAACTATAATGATATTTATATCGGTAAGTTCCAGCTTATATTTTTATGATTATCATGAAAGATTTTATTTCTATATAATGCATAAACAAATTGCAAATTGAGAAATCGTCTGCATGGTACAACTGGATTTATGTTATTTTACGAATTAAATAAGTACTCTTTAGCTGGACCACAATGAAAAGCATATAAATAACGTAATAGTCGATTCACAAAGCTCCTATAAAGCTCTCTTGTATTTTCCAAATACAAAGCACAAACATCTTTGAATATAAACACGATAAAGACGTTAGAGAGAAATTAAAGTAAGGTCAAAATAGTTATCTACGCGGTCTAAATTTACACATTGTGGTTCTTCGGTTTTTGGTAGTCTTCGAGCACTTTTATCGAGACTTAATGGTACACACTTTCGTACTTGATCGAGACGGAGTAAAGTTTATCAAACATGTACTACGTGTATCCACACTAAACGTATTTTATTATTCACTTTTGTTTTATTTAATTCATATGATTGTATGAAATCCGGCTCGGGTCTTACTAGCAAATTTTATTGTTTTCTTATGAGTGCAACAAAATGTTAATAAATAATTAAATCAGAGAATTCTCGCACACATCCTCAGATATTATACATATGTATGCTTAAATAAAACTTAAAACTATTGCAATGTATACGATATACGATAACAAAAAGTTGTTACCTTTATCTCACCAAACATAGCTGGTAGATCATGTTTCCTCGTATCAAATCCGAGGTGGTATAAAATATCACAGTCGAGTTTAGATAAGTGTTTATTTGGAAGTTGTATTGTGCCATCCTTGTTTCTAAAATAATCATCAACACATTTTATATTTAATAAATTGAATGGGTATTAAAAAAAAGTGTTTATTCAGAAAAACCGAATTTATCTGTATGAACACCTATTACCAAAGCCTCTTATTTTTCGCTGGCTCTACAAATACTGACTGATTTACCTAATTTGTTAAAAAACGGTATAAAAAAATAAAACATTGCATTTTTATTGCATCTAACTCTATTTACGAATGTAGTCTTATATTATAATTAGCATAGCAACCCAATATTGCAATCATTTAAAGTCGTTTTGTTAGCTTGCTATATGTTTTTATACAGGATAATGCTCGCATGTTTTATTGTCATGATTACAAACTACCGTGAAATGGATTCCGATCGAGGCCGACACCAAGTTAATTTGTAGAAACAAGCGTAAATATCATGTTTTTATTTTTTTTGGTACACTATTCATTACAAGTATCTTCAAAGTTAGCTATATAAGACTATGATCTAGTTTACGAGTATGTCTTTGCGGGGTAATGCTAGTTATTTTAGAATTAGACTGTATTTAGCCTTTCGTGGTAACTTAATTATTTTTTTTGGATTAAACTTATGTGAGCAATGCACACTGAATATTTTATTTAAAACTCTGAAAAATTACTTACTTAGGATATTCATATGTATCGTGTTTCCAAATTGTTTTGCAATTGTCATAATGGTTATTCCAACCATCCTGAGTAGGCAACATATAGTCGCATGTACAAGTCATTGTGAATCTAGAATGACATTTTCGTATACCACATTTTATTCAGCCAATTTCATAACCATTTTAAAGATACACTTAGCCTTATTTAAAAAGTATATTTTTTTAAAGATAATGTAAATTTGAATATATCACAGAACACTTTTAATTTAAGATTATATATTTTCTGTTATGATTATGATGATGAACTAGTTTCGAGTATATAATATTTTCACGTAAATAACGTCATCGATAAGTAGAAACAACACAGGGCTTTATAATTTATTCACAGATTATATAACAATTTAATGTATTTATTAAACTTTAATATATAGCTGTAGGTTATTCCAATATTTATGTACATTAAATTATTTCATTCAACGTAAAATAACTAACCAGATTGATAACACGTTCGCACAGTAACAAGCAGCTGCCTCAACTGTTCAAACTTCATAGTTCATTGTTGATTGTTATCAATTATAAAGAGGATTATTCATAACGCATGTCTCCGCCCGTTAATGAGTTATGGGATTGGCACTACGATGTGATTGCATTACTAAGTGACATACGTCATACATAGATTTACCAAATTTAAGACATTCAGCATTTTGTTCAGTAATTAATTAATTAATACATCATTATTTTATTTCCTTCATGATAAATATTCTTTATACATTACATCAAAGTATCTGCTTCTTTATCGACGTTCAATTATCATTATCCATATGGATTAATAATCATTAGTAGATCGTAAAGTTAAATTGAAAATAATTATCTTATCTTAAGTAATCTAATATGATACCTATTATTAAACATTTTGTTATTTGAACATCACCGATGGTGTTTACCCTTGACGGTAAACACCAGAATAAGGTTTAAGATATTATTAGAGCGAGATTAGTGTAGCCCAACAAAAAAGGTTTGTTTTTTTTAGGCTTGAAAATGTGAGTGTGAGACATAAATGAATAAGAAAAATGCATCAAATTAATTAAAATAAGCCCCATCCACTATACGTGTTACATATAAGAACTGATTTCTGAATATTTTAAATTACGAACAGGTATAGAAGAACAAAATACATTCGTCCGATCTTTCAAGTTGACAGTGTCTTTTACATTTTCGATAGTGATGTTTTTGTAAAAATCTTTTCAGTTTATACAAAATTTAGTTTTTAGATTAGTTTTATTTTTTATAGGCTCATCTTTAAGATTTTTGTTTAAATCATGCCTGAGTAAGTATGTCAAATAAAATCCCAACTCCGAACCTTTGAACACCTACTTAACATGGACGCCGTTTTAAAAATTTGACGTGTACAAAGATTGATTTTATAGATAACTTGTAATTCATTTACAGCTGTTAGCTTGTTAAGCTGTAAGCGATCAATTAAATGATGCTTCTTAGATTTATTATATTTAAGAAGATCAATACAATCTTCTTAGTGTGTAATCGAACAAAAAACTTATAATAATTTTAGAGTTTACATGTTTGCCTTCCCCGTAAGAGCAATTTGTGAGAATTTGTCTTAATTAGTAAACTTAGTGATATATTTTTTCACTTAAATAGAGATATAGATTTGTTCTCTTATGACAAAGAATATTTATTTACGATGAAATTTAAGTCCTAAAGGATTCCTGTTGATGTTAATATAGGAATCATATTACGACACCTACAACATTTTATAGTAGAGAAGTGACAATACAATTAAATTTCAATGTCAGTCAGAATAGTTACGACATATGTTATGTATGAAATATGCATGCGTAATGAAATATGTTTCGAAT